>SJYO01046538.1:74027014-74627014 GCA_006410555.1 Capra ibex
TTTCCTTAGGTTTAACCTTTTCTTCTTACACTAAATACAGACTCTCACAAAACGGATACAAGAGGAGATCCTCAAAATATCAAAGACTAGAATGTAAATCTAGAAATTAGGTAAAACTCATCATTTCAACGTCCTATATTTTAGTTGTGTGTCTTTAGGGAACGTAAGGATATGTGCTTATTGCTCTTTCATCTTTTTCTTTAANTTCATCTTTTTCTTTAATTCCTTTGTTAAGGTAAGTGGTAACGTTGCTTTTCTTATTTTATGAATCCTTATATAGATGGATTTCTTTGATTTCTGGACATATAACTTTTGATATTTTGTGACTACTTTCTTTAGTTTCTCCTGTGATTATCTACCTCTTTATATGGTACAAGTACCTAGCCTTCTTAGTTATATCACTTTTACTCATATGATGGGTTTCGTTAAATGTTTAAGTCACGTTAGGGATAGTTCGATGGTCGGTGTAAAAAGTGTCTTGATCTTGTTTATTAAAGTTCTAAACATACCTTTATTATGTTTTTTGGAGCTTATCGGTTTCGTTAGAACTCTTTCTTCTTACCTTGACCTCCATAGTTGAACGGACTGAAGTCCGAGATGATGTTTCGGCGTCAGTTCTGTCATACCATGACCGTGTTTCTGTCTGTATATCTAGTTACCTTGTTTTATCTTTCGGGTCTCTATTTAGGTGTGTGTATACCTGTGGAATAGAAACTGTTTCCTCCGTTCTTATACGTTACCTCATTTCTGTTAGAGAAGTTGTTCACCACGACCCTTTTGACCAGTTGGTGAACATTTTCTTACTTTGATCTAGTGAAAGATTGTGGCGGGTGTTTTTATTTGAGTTTTACTTATCAAAAACTAAATGTCTTTTCGTCACTTCCATCATTCTTCCTCAAGAGTGTGTGGGGCATACGTCAAAGGGGATAATGATTGGAGTACGTAATCCTCGTAGCAAACAATCTCAATTACTTGGTTATGACTATGTAATGGTAATTGATTTCAGTCAAGAAATAAGACTTAGGAATCAAAAAAGGATTAGAGGAAAAAGACAGGTGCTAGGATAAGTACTGGGGTAATGTAAACCGTAGTATGGGAAAGACCGAAGAGACTCGACACCGTCAAAAAGTCTCAGAAACAAAAACTACTGGAACTGTCAAAAGTCCTCACTACCACGTAAGACACATCTCAACTCTTACGGGGAGTCAAACCCAAACAGACTATAAAAAAAGTACTAATCTACCCTTAATACCCAAGAACCCCCCTCTTCAGATATCACCATTTCACGGTAAAAGTAGTGTAGTATAATTACCATGTACGATAATCGTACGTAATAGTGACAACTCCGGAACTGAGTCTATAGTGAACCGACTCCATCATAAATAGTCCAAAATATCTAATTTCATGAGGGGGGAAGGGACCGGTGGTAAGAAATGAAAAACCTTCCTTCATTGACACACCTAGGGTGTAAATTCCCAACCCCTTACTACGAGGTGGAAGAACTCCTTCGACGTAAATGGATTCAAAAAGACTTAAGAAGATATGTCATCTGAACAGAGATGAGAGAGTAAATAACCATTAGTAAATAAATATAGTCATACCTGACTACCTATAAATAAAATACGGAAACCAAACATTAGGTTAAGACGAAACAAAATAACGAGTTTAACAAGATGAAACCCGGTAAACCTCGAGAAACTTAACCGAGACACAAGGAAACCGTATAAGGATATCCAAACACGAAACTCGTAAAAGAATAAAAGACTATTATAGTCCCACGAACTCATAGGAAAAATAACTTTTAAATCAAAGGGAAGTCACTAAAGTATATCTCAAACTTTTATTAAACTGCACGAATATCCCGAAGGGACTACCGAGTCCATCATTTCCTAGACGGACGTTACGTCCTCTGGGTCCAAGTTAAGGGACTCGACCTTTCTAGGGGACCTCTTCCTTTACCGATGGGTGAGTAAGAACAGTCCTATTAGGTTTCGGTCTCCTTTGGACCACCCGATGTCAGGTACCCCAACGTTTCTCAACCTGTGATGACTCGTTCACTACTTAAATTCTGAATAAAATCCATCTATTTTGTAGAAAGTTATAACTAACCAAAATAAAGACATTACTAAATACATCGATGAAGAGTACACGAATCAACGAAGTCAGTACAGGTTAAGAAACGCTGGGGTGTCTGACATCGGACGATCCAAGGAGACCGGTACTCCTAAGAGGTCCGTTCTTATGACCTCACCCAACGGTACGGGAAGAGGTCCCCTAGAAGGGTTGGGTCTCTAACTTGGGTCCAGAGGACGTGACGTCCGTCTAAGAAATGGTGAACTCGGTGGTCCCTTCGGATCGACAAAGAGTATCTACTTATATACTCACACTCAAAAGAGTCTTATATAATACAAATACTAGTCAAAATATGAATGTCAAACAAGTCTACATTAAAAACGAAACGTTGAGTATAATCTCTTAAAAATGTAAAGAGACCGAAAGTCTCTTTAAATACCAACGGTCATCGACTCGTCTATAGTAATACGACCTTCACAAAGTCACTAATACATACGACTCACCATTCTAACGAATCAGATTTTTTCCTGAGGTATTATAAACCGAAAACCAATATTAATGGTCAGCACGAACGGTCTTTAATTCAAATCGAAAATCTTCGGACCTTAAGAAGTATACAAATAGAGATTGATTTATAAAGTCTCTGACAATACTTTGACAGTCATTAAGGTAATACATAATATACAAGTCGAATAAGAACTCAATGTTGACTACCTTATTGCTTACTGTACACTAATATTTTGTGGTACCCTTTACGAATTCTATTGCCGTACATTTGTCATTATAAATTAAACTAATGTTGAAAACAAATTTTCCTTTAGACTGACTGGGGTTCATGTTTATTTTCTGATCTTCCATTTTTGACTTTAACAATTATCACCTACGGACAAGACAGAGAATAAGACACCGCACTGTGTCGAAAGGACAATAAAAGGTTAAATTTTTTTTCAACCGTACACAATGAACAAATTACTCCTTTACTCCCGTAAAAAAACTTAAAACCCTTTTCCTAAAGATAATCAACTCTTAAACAAACGGGGTAAAACTTATAACTTTCAATTTACCGGAAATTTTTTATAAGGTATTAAACCAACCAAAGAGGTGATTACTAGACCACTCGGTCAAGAATAAAAATATTATTATTATGTCGAATGTCCAAATCTGATATAGGATAAAGTAAATTTTAGAAATTATCTAAAAGGAAGTTAATATATGTGTTTACCTAGTCTCCAACTGTAAACTACAACTACATAACTTTGGTACTGAAAGCATTACAGTAGTGAGGGGACCCCGTCGCTACCTCTGTGTCCCGGAGTTTCCGGTGTCTTCAGAACAACGACGACGGTGTCGACGATTGTTCTCCCTGGTGTAAAACTCCCTGTCGGAATGTAAAGAGAGTATCCTCTGACTACCGGAGTTATCTATGGAACGCCTCGGAGAGACCTAATTTTTATGGACACGATAGACGAAACTAATAATATAAAAAATCGGATACCACCACTTCCCCTCCACTTCACTTGGAACCTACAACGTCTCCGCGAAAACGTCTGACTACAGAGACCCACATCCACTAACGTCAAATGTTTGTACAAGGTCGGAAGTTTTTGAAACGTTCTCACTGTGTTTCAACTCGATAAAGTTTAGGACTTTCTACTACGACACTTTCACGACGTGAGTCATACAGTCGTTTAAACCTTTTAACTCGTCACCGGTGTTCTGACCTTTTCCAGTCAAAAGTAAGGTTGGGGATTCTTTCCGTTACGGTTTCTTACGAGTTTGACGGTGTGTTAACGTGAGTAGAGTGTACGATCATTTCATTACGAGTTTTAAGAGGTTCGGTCCGAAGTCGTTATACACTTGGTACTTGAAGGTCTAAAAGTTCGACCTAAAACTTTTCCGGCTCCTTGGTGTCTAGTTTAACGGTTGTAGGCGACCTAGTAACTTCTTCGTTCTCTCAAGGTCTTTTTGTAGATAAAAACGAAATAACTGACACGGTCTCGGAAACTGACACACCTAGTGTTAGTTGACACCTTTTAAGAAGTTCTCTACCCTTAGGGTCTGGCGGACTGGACGGAGAACTCTTTAGACATACGTCTAGTCCTTCGTTGTCAATCTTGACCTGTACCTTGTTGTCTGACCAAGGTCTACCCTTTTCCTCATGCAGTTCCGACATATAACAGTGGGACGAATAAATTGAAGATACGTCTCATGTAGTACTCTTTGCGACCCGATTTTCTTTGTGTTCGACCTTAGTTCTAACGACCCTCTCGAGTCTACCATTTCGCAGACGGACGTCACGTCCTCTGGGCCCAAGTCAGGGACCCAACTCTTCTAGGGGACCTCCTCCTTTACCGTTGGGTGAGGTCATGAGAACGGACCTTTTAAGGTACCTGACTCCTCGGACCACCCGATGTCAGGTACCCCAACGTTTCTCAGCCTGTGTTGACTCACTGAAGTGAAAGTGAAAATGAAAGTCTATGCGTCCACTGTGGTGGGAATACCGTTTTTCACTTCTCCTTCATTTTTCGGAGAACTACTTTCACTTTCTCCTCTCACTTTTTCTTTTCACTTTCTCCTCTCACTTTTTTAACCGAATTTCGAATTGTAAGTCTTTTAATTCTAGTACCCTAGACCAGGGTAGTGAAGTACCGTTTATCTACCCCTTTGTCACCGACTGAAATAAAAAGACCCGAGGTTTTAGTGACGTCTGCCACTGACGTCGGTACTTTAATTTTCTCCGAATGAGGAACCTTCCTTTCAATACTGGTTGGATCTGTCGCATAATTCGTCTCTGTAGTGAAACAGTTGTTTCCAGGCGGATCAGTTCCGATACCAAAAAGGTCATCAGTACATACCTACACTTACAACCTGATATTTCTTTCGACGTGCGGTTTCTTAACTACGAAAACTTGACACCACAACCTCTTCCAAGAACTCTCAGGGAACCTGACGTTCCTCTAGGTTGGTCAGGTAGGATTTCCTCTAGTCAGGACCCACAAGTAACCTTCCTGACTACAACTTCGACTTTGAGGTTATGAAACCGGTGAACTACGTTTCTCAACTGAGTAAACTTTTCTGGGACTACGACCCTTTCTAACTCTCGTTATCCTCTTCCCCTGTTGTCTCTTACTCTACCAACCTACCGTAGTGGCTGAGTTACCTGTACTCAAACCCACCTGAGGCCCTCAACCACTACCTGTCCCTCCGGACCATACGACGCCAAGTACCCCAGAGTTTCTCAACCCGTACTGACTCGCTGACTTGACTTGACTTGTGTTTCCGTCTACGTAAATGTTAGAAAAGAAAAACATTTTAGAATTTTTTTTTTCATCTAGTATGAAAAGAAAGGTTCAAATACAAATTTCTATGTAAGTTTCCTTGTAATAAAACCGAAATTCGGTCTTCTTCTAAAGAAGAAAAGGTATTCTGTGAACACACGGTGATCCTTTATAAAACTGTACGTTCTCTTCTTTCTGACCTCACTAATAAAGGAACCAACGGAGGACTCCACAAAATTATCTTCTAAGACTAAGTATATATTTTATCACCACAGTAAAGGTGTCGTAAACCATTGAGCCGAGACCTCAATCCGAACGTTGTAGTTTTGACCCCAGACGTAAGATCATCATGGGAGTAAAGTACTACACTCCCCCTAATCAAGGAGGTCAGACGACCACACGGCCACACACCACAGTCGAACAGGACACAGAACTATCGCCTTACATGGAAAATCATCTTACGGGTACTTAAGAAGTATTACCCTAACCAGTATGTGTTTTTACTATTTTTTGATGTTTTGACGTCACAAAGAAAAGCATTCTTACCGGGAACCTCATCGGGAAGTTTTAGTAACGTCATTTTGGATCGATAAGGTTTTTAATAAAGTTTTAACTCTATATTGATATATAGTATATTATTTTTTGATAACAATTGAACACCAGTACAACTGAACTAGGTAGAAATACACATACACATATATGTGTACACATATATACTTTAACACACGTATTCGGGTACGCATGAAAGAGTGACTTGGTAAACTTTCATTCAACGTCTGTACCGTGCAGCACCGAAAGAAAAATTCGTGTCAAACAGACTTGTCTGGTAGACAACGTGCCGATGATGAGGGAATGGGAGGACAATGAGAGAGGAGTGTAATCGTGGGGGATAGACCCATTGAGTATGACTGTAGGAACATACATCGGAAGGTATAAATAAGGTACGAGAATATTAATGTGTATGTATATATAAGTATAAACGTTAAAACAGAACAAAATGTCTCTACTTTCATATACGTGTAAAAAGACGTAGAACGAAAGGAATATATTCGTATGAAACCCCTTGTGGAAATTTTTTCTGCAGTCAACTATAGTGACATTGATTAAACAAAAATTATTGAAAGTCAATATAAAGTGTATGATATCTATACGGGTAAATTCGATGAATGCGTTACCAAAAAGTGTATAAGCATCTTAAAACGTTAGACTAGCGAGAGTTAGTTACTCTTGTAAAAATAGTGGGACTTTTCTTTGGACCATACATAATCACAAATGAAAGTCAAAGGGGAGTTTGAGTGAGGACAAACATTCGTTTGTCATCAGATGTAAGACAGAAATATCCAAACGGATGAGACGGGTAAAGTACATTCTCACTATACATGCGAAGGGACCACCGAGTCTGCTATTTCTTAGACGGACGTAACACCCTCTGACCCCAAGTCAGGGACCCAGCCCTGCTAGACCTCTTCCCTGACCGATGAGTGAGGTCATAAGACCGGATCTCTCAAAACACCAGTCTCCTTGGACGGCTCCCAAGGTACCCCAGTGTTCCTCAGCCTGTGCTGACTTACTGAATTGTGAAAGTGAAGTGACAGTCAGGATATTCACTGAATAAAGTGAACTCTATTACAAAAGTTCCAGGTAGGTACCTGGTAATTCTATTACACAAGTTCGAGGGTTAGGACACCGAGAGGACGTCAGTAGGGGACGACCGGAAGTCTCGGTTTACGAGACCCACGCGGAGAAAGACCACGGCCTAGGGTGTGTCAGTCCCCGGATTGACACCCCGAGTCTTGAGAGTGAGGACGTCCTTTTGGAGACATTATATTGATAAGAGATCAAAGACCCAGCGGGTGACTCCCGCAGACCCCAAACTAATATAGCACTCAGGCGGGGAGGACAATCACTAAAACATAAATACAGAAATCAACATCTCCTAGAAAAGACCATATAAAGTCAAAAAAGATTATTACTACCAACAAGACGTCTAACACTAAAACCACAAGAGTACTCTTCTCCACTCGAATCCCAGGAAGATGAGGAGGTAGAACCGACGAGAGGTCATATAAAAATTAGTATTTTTCTGTAATTGAAACCCCACGATTAGGACCTCCGACCCTTCAGGTCTCAGTACCGTGGCCGACTAGACTTCAGACTACTCTAGAGAGGAAGAGTAAGTGTCCGTAGAAGAATGACACAGGAACATAACATCTCCATCCGATCGTGTAAAACTCGTCAAACTTACTATTACTACGAATCTGATAATTAAAGATTCAAAACTACCGTTAGAGAACAAGATCAAAATTCTAAAATATAAAACCTTATTTATGACAAATAACCTAATTACTTTAAAAGAAGATTGTAATTTTAAAAATCAATTTCTTGTTAGTTTAGTCTCTTAATTTACCTTTTTTTTGACTACTTTTTGTTAAGATTTTTCATCTTGTCTTTACTAATTACTTCCGTCTCTCCTCATTAGTCGACTATCCTAACGATCTTCAAGAATGCAAGTCCGTTTTTTTTTTAGGACAATCAGGACTTACATACGGTTTAGTTATATCTCACAATCTCATTCTCTTCTTTTCCTCTCTCTGGGTTCTTTATGACCCTATCATGGTCACGTACGGGTTTATCCAAAGTAACCCATTTAGGATCCCGATTACATACGAACCTCTATTTTCGGGAAGATCTCCCTTCGTACGGTTAAGTGGTTACTTTTGTATGTAAGAACCGTGAGAAATTTCCTCACAAGTAAAACAGTATCCAATTTTGTAACCTATCCAATCAACGGAACTCTTTATTATGAGAAGAACTTATATATGTTACTTATACTAATATCAGAATACTTATATAAGAATTGTTTAGATAACTATAAGTAATGTAAAATTTGACTTGAGTTTTGAAGGGTAATACCAGTTCTCATGTCCGGTACTTATACTTATATACGACTACTTTATACTTATAGTAGAATTACTTATCACAACTATAAGTAATTTAAAATTTGGTCCAAGTTTTTACGGGGTCATACCAGTTCTTGTATCGAGTACTTATACTTATATTTGAATACTTTTACAAGTACTTATATAACCATAAGTAATTAAAAATTGGACGCAATTTTGCAAAAGGGTCATCCCGTTTCTTCTTATATAACACTTATATAAGTACTCCTCCCATATAAGTACTTATATTAGAATATTTCTTATATAAACGAAAATAACTTATATAAACAATTCTTATATAAGTATTCTTTTGATTTGGTGAGATATCGAGAACGAAAAAAAAAACATTTAATTTATCAAGAATTTTACGACGAAACTTCGTTTCGTCGTTTATGATTTATGATTTCGTTTATGACTTTAAAGTGACCTTATAAGTTTCTCACTTTCATATTTAAACCATGTGAATCACTTAACTAGACAAATACTTAACCGAAGATCACTTATCAAAAAACCGTTTAATTAAATCTTGGGAGAGTTGCAGTCTACAGTACGTACGAGTCAAGTGGGTACAGACTGAGAAACGTTGGGGTACCTGATCGGGCGGTCCAAGGAGACAGGAAGTGACAGAGGGACTCAAACGAGTTTAAGTAGAGGTAACTCAGCCAATACGATAGATTGGTAGAGTAGGAGACGACGGGATAAGAGGACAGGAGTCAGAAAGGGTCGTAGTCCCAGAAAAGGTCACTCAGTCGAGATACATAGTCCACCGGTTTCATAGTCTTGAAGTCGAAAACGTAGTCAGGAAGGTCACTTATAAGTCTCAACTAAAGGAGAACCTAACTGACCAAACTAGAAGAACGCCAGGTTCCCTGACAGTGCACCTTCCCTGATATCGTTTATCGTAGCCAAAGTCAGGGGACGAAAGAAGAAGGGTCATTCCAAGTCCGAGAAATCGAACCGGAAACATTGAGAGGTACAATAAACTTAGATAAAAAGAAAAAGAATTGAGGAAGACGGTACAAGGAATGGATGAGGTAAGAGTTCGTTTGCTTTTATAAACGAGAAGACACATGTAGAACTTGAAGGGTAGAAGAACGGAAATGAGTTGTAACAAAGGAGGGATATTAAGACTGTGACGTATAGGGTTGGGATAGGTAAATCAATCAGATTCATAAACAACTCCGGAGTAATACACGGACCGTGAACCGAGTCTCGCCTTTCACATTACTTATTTTAGTACGAGTCTCACCTAAACTTTTCAGTGAAGACAATTGTGAGATTGTCTCCACCTGTAAATTCATCCCATTGTAGTTCAGGGTCTCCTCGGTCACTTCACCGTGCATGTCTCGGAAACCCACCCCCGTTACCCCAACTTCTTTATGGAGATTTAGTAACTAAGAGTACCTTAACCCTCTCTTCTTTCGTAAACTGTTACAGACCTCTATAAAAACAAACAGCGTTGAACTCACCCTCCCTCACACGATGAGTGAAGATCACCCACCTCCGGTTCCTACGATATGTATCTAGGATACGTGTTCCTAGGACACGTGTCTTGTCAGTGGTGTTGTTTCGTAAGAGGACAGGTTTACAGTCATCACGACTACCCACTTTTTGGAGTGTTCGACGTTTCTAACTCATCCTACTACAAATCAATCCGTTTTTTTTTATCTCGTCACAAACATTTATAGACTTCAATCAATTCTATGGTGTCGATCTTTGTTCTTACTTACTTTTACCGACCTCGAGTCGGAAACTTACCCTTACTTAATCCAATCTCGTCATTCGGAGTGATCATCCCGGGTAGGTGTACGGAGTTTTTCGGTACAACTCTTTTAACTTTACAGAAGAGGAACCGAAAAACCTCTGACTATCTCTCACTAAAATGATCCGTTTGGGACTTATGTGTGATCCCATTTAAGCGACTGTCCATTTGTCAGATATGTTGAGATCATGAAATATTGATCATTGTTTAGACAAATAGTCATCTATGGCACCATTTTGTGACACTGACTCTTGTCGATAAGACAGTACAGACTTGAGAAAAACCAATGGGTAGATGATTCCTAATAAGTACTCCGACACATTCCCTCCAGAAACAATCGACTCCTATTAACCGTGACTTTCCCGTAATTACAAATGGACGAATTTAATCCCTGTTTTTAAAATATCATCGATCACTCTCCTGAACTACCCTCGAAACAGAACTCACCAGGAGTTCTGGTGAGGGTCCCAACTACTGAAAGACCCTTAGTGTCTTGAGTCTTTCGAGAACCTGAGTAACAATGGTAAATGATGTCACTTTCTTATATCTAATTTCGATCGATTCCCTTTTCGGTCTACCCAGTTCAGCTCCTCTTTGGTACGTATCCAGTCTTATATATAACACCGGGTTTCAGAGTCCGTATGTCTTGCGAGAAATAGTCCGTCCCATAAGGTCCTTAAATCCCCAATAGAGGGTCTTCAACCACTTGCCAATTAAGAGGAAAGTAACTTACATTTCCCAAATTCGTTGGGATCGGACGACTTAACCTTTTCCGTTACCGTGGGGTGAGGTCATGAGAACCCACCTTTTAGGGTACCTGCCTCCTCGGACCATCCGACGTCAGGTACCCCAGCGATTGTCAGCCTGTGTTGACTCGCTGAAGTGAAAATGAAAAGTGAAAGTACGTAACCTCTTCCTCTACCGTTGGGTGAGGTCACAAGAACGGACCTCTTAGGGTCCCTGCCGCCTCAGACCACCCGACGGCAGATACCCCAGCGTGTCTTAGTCTGTGTTGACTTCGCTGAATCGTCGTCGTCGGACGACTTAATTGGAAAATGACGTACCCGAAAAAACAAACAAACAAACAAACAAAAGAAATTCCAAATTCCTTTAATACAAAATAAGGACTAAATCATACTAAAAATTTTTTAATACTATTTTAAATGGTAAAACTCACATGTCAAGTCACCATAACTCATATAAGTGTAACCTGTAACAATACGTCAGTTTTGTGGTGACAAGTAGAGGTTTTGAAAGAATAGACTTTAACTTTAATATAATTTAACTTAATATACATGGATAATTTACCAATGAGGGGTAAGCTCAGAGGGAGTCGGGGTCCAATAACGACAAGTTGAAGAACAGAGAAACTTAAACTAACAAAGTCTATTGAGTATATTCACCTTAATATATCATAACCAGGAAAACACTGACTGAATAAAGCGAATCGTATCATAGAAATTCCAAGTAGGTACAACATCGTACATTAATCTTAAAGAAAGGTACAAGGTCGTACATTAATCTTAGAAAGGAAAAATTGTGAAAAGAAATAATATGTCCGAAGTTGAACCCCCTTTTTGGATTTAATTATTATAAAAAAAATTAGAACATACCTTGTCTTAAATATATTGACTTCGAGACACGATTGGGAATCTTACTTGTTCATCGACCTTGCGAGTAAACTCCCCGTACGAAAAGACTGTCTTAATATATTCTCGCGTTCGGTCACACGAAGCGGTCAAAGTAAAGTGGCTCGGTCCAGTCCTTTTCCCTACTAAAACGTCTTTACAGGAACCAAAGAAGTCAAAGGGATTCCCGGAGAGAATCATGGTCTAAATTAAGTGAGAAAAAAACTTTATAGATGACATAGTAGAAACTCTTAAGAGGTGCAAACGATTGACCAGACTCAGACGGTCTGTAATTAAACATTTTTACCAAAACGTACACTAATTTCATCAAGAGGCCGTAAAAAGTCGTTGAACAAGTTTAGTACGTAAAAACCTTTTCAAACATTACAGTCAAATGTAAGTAGGACGAAAATACACCCAAAGGGAGCACCGAGTCTATCATTTCTTAGACGGACACTACGTCCTCTGGACCCAAACTAAGGACCCAGCCCTTCTAGGGGATCTCTTCCCTCACCGATGGGTGAGGTCATAAGAACGGACCTCTTAAGGTTCCTGTCTCCTCGGTACCGTCCGATGTCAGGTACCGTAACGTTTCTCAATCTGTACTGACTCACTGATCGCGAAAGTGAAACCCCCGTAAATACACCAGTCCATAAACGGTACAGGCTTTTACTCTCTCACTGTATTTCTCCAAGGGTCTTCATCCAAGATCATAAATCTCTCCCTCACTCCTGACCAGTCAAGTAACTACTCATAAACACAACACTGTTGAAACGAAGAGAAGTGTCAGAGTACTAATATCCCAGTACCAATTACATTGACCTATTACTCCTGAGAACATGAAGCACTCTTATCACTCACTTACGAGTTATTAAAAAATCTCTTAAATCGAGTAATTAAGTGAGGCCCGGGTTTCATTCACTTACGAGGAGTGTCTTTACGGTGTCTTACAGAAAGAAATTCAACAGTATGAAAATTTTCAAACCGTCTTACTGTCTCCGAAAACAAAAATTCGGAAGTGTTCAAAGGGTCAAAGATTATGGAACAGACGAGTGTGACACAAGTCTCATGAAGTAAGAATCGCAAATATCTGGATTGCACGTACGTTCATATCTTTGTCTAACGGTCGGGTACCCCCGGTTCAGACACAGTTGGTCTCAGTAGTGTACTTCGTCAGTGAGAATCGGACTCTTCAGACATTTAGTCTTTAGTGACCTGAAAGAGGGGGCCGGGCGGGGTGTAGGAGTACTTTGTCACTACGAATTACAAGATTATGTAATATTACACCTCTACTAATGGTTTTTTAATAGTCGGACCCACTCAAGTTAAGTCAAGTCAAGTCAGTGAGTCAACACAGACTGAGAAACGCTAGGGTACTTAGCGTCGTACGGTCCGGAGGGACGGGTAGTGGTTGAGTGTCTCAAGTGAGTTTAAGTGCAGGTATCTCAGGCACTACGGTAGAGTAGGAGACAGCAGGGGAAGAGGAGGACGGGCGTTAGGGAGGGTCGTAGTCTCAGAAAAGGTTACTCAGTTGAGAAGTGTACTCCACCGGTTTCATGACCTCAAAGTCGAAATCGTAGTAAGGAAGGTTTCTTGTGGGTCCCGACTAGAGGAAATCCTACCTGACCAACCTAGAGGAACGCTGAGAGTTCTCAGAAGAGGTTGTGGTGTCAAGTTTTCGTAGTTAAGAAACCGTGAGTCGAAAGAAGTGTCAGGTTGAGAGTGTAGGTATGTANCTCACCCAACGGTAAAGGAAGAGGTCCCCTAGCAGGGTTGGGTCCCTACTTTGGGCTCAGAGGACGTAACGTCCGTCTAAGAATTGGTGACTCGGTGTCCCCTTCAGGATTAGTTTAGACTAATCAAGCACAAAAATAAATCCAACGATTCAGTGAAGTCAGCACAGACTGAGACACGCTGGGGTGTCTGCCGTCGGGTGGTCCGAGGGGGCAGGGACCNTAGATAAAGGGTACTTCACTACCCTGGTCTACGGTACTAGAAGCAAAAGACTTACAACTCGAAATTCGGTTGAAAAAGCGAGAGGAGAAAGTGAAAGTAGTTCTCCGAGAAATAAAGGAGAAGTGAAAGACGGTATTCCCATCACCGTAGACGTATAGACTCCAATAACTATAAAGAGGGCCGTTAGAACTAAGGCCGAACACGAAGAAGGTCAGGTCGTAAAGAGTACTACATGATGAGACGTATATTCAATTTATTCATCCCACTGTTATGTGTCGGAACTACCTGAGGAAAAGGATAAACCTTGGTCAGACAACAAGGTACAGGTCAAGATTGACAACGAAGGACTGGACGTATATCCAAAGAGTTCTCCGTCCAGTCGACCAGACCATAAGGGTAGAGAACTTCTTAAAAGGTGTCAAATAACACTAGGTGTGTCAGTTTCCGAAACCGTATCAGTTATTTCGTCTTTCTCTATAAAAAGACCTTGAGAGACCGAAAAAGTTCTGGAGACCAAGGAGACGGAAAAGATTTTGGTCGAACTTGTAGACCTTCAAGTGCCAAGTGTATAACGACTTCGGACCGAACCTCTTAATCATGATTTAAACTTTGTTCCTTTTAGAAGGAAGAGATCGTGGACCCCAATACCTCTTTACCTACGTCGACACTTTCACGTACCCTCCTCGATAGAGAATGACTTACTACTTTCTCGAGTTCAACCGTAGTTCGAACTCATGGTAAACAAACGTCGCGACGTAGTGTAGTAGGGAAAGACTACCCGGTCCCCCAACCACTCGTGTGACTCGGACCACACCTATGTCCCAGGTCCTGGTAGTGGACTCGCCACCATATTACTGTCTTTGACTCCTCCTCCCCGTCTTTACGTCCCAACCAGTTCTGACTCTTTAGAGATGTACATTGAATACTACATTTTTTCCTTTTTCTAGTGTACATATCAACTCATTTATGAACTATTTTAGGTTGTAGGAAATTAATTCTTTGGGTCTTGTGTAAAAATTGTATCAATTTTCGAATGATCCTTGTTTGTAAATTGTACTATTAAACAGTTGAACCGGTATTTTAATTCTTAGTCTTTTTTGAAATCTTTACATTCCCATTGTTTCTCCCTAAACAGAAGGGTTTCTATTCTTGTATAAGTCGATGACCCTAAAATTTACTAAGTCATAACAGTTTATCTATGTATCTCGTCACTTAGTCTTATATTTGATATCTTTATATAAGCTTTCGTTCCCTTAAAAACACCAAAACGTTTCCCTGGCATTAAGAGTTGGTTTTGGTATACTTAAAAATTTAAGTAAACGTAAAGAATCCCTTTACCAGAGAAAGAGACTCATAAATGTGTCTACTTACGACACCAGAATTTAACCTCCTAAATCAGGACAATGGTCACGGGACTTTAAGTTCAGTAGTACTATGGATAATTTGGAAAAGGTCTCAAAGATTTTATAAATCGAAACACTTGTTTTTATCCAATGAGTGTAAGAGTCAAGGACAGTGAATAAGTGGTAGAGTAGACTTTGTTAATAATGGGAAAGTCATGAGTGGTAGAAGAAAGAATTTTTACCTTCAGTCTTACCTCCCTGACAATTATTCTATATATATCATCAAAGTGTCAGAGTAAGGGTCCTCGTTTATAAAGTGCTATTATTCTTTCTGGACAGGACGGAAGGATTCTTAGTCAATTCTATATTCTTGATTAAATACATAATGTATCGATATATATATATCGACATATAATACATTAATATAGATGTGAATAATTTATTGAATAATGGTGTAAATTTACAAATTCTAAATAGATGATACGTATTTCTTTTATACAGAAACAGACTTACAAAGTAGAAAATAATGTTCGAAATCTTCATATCGTCATTATATTTGATCTTCGAAACATTTTAGATCATCAAAACCTTTGTTCACCGGTCTCCACTCCAGAATCTTAACTTGGTCCGCACCTCCAAGGAGACGTATCTTAAGTCAAGTTAAGTCGCGAGTCAGCACAGTCTGAGAAACATTGGGGTACCTGACATGTCGTGCGTCTGGAGGGACAGGAAGTGATAGAGGACCTCAAACGAGTTTGAGTACAGGTAACTCAACCACTATGTTAGGTTGTTAGAGTAGGAGAGAGTAAGAGAAGAGAAAGACGGGAGTTAGAAAGGGTCGAAGTGTCAGAAAAGGTCACTCAGTCGAGAAGCGTTGTCCACTGGTTTCATAATCTCAAAGTCGAAGTCATAGTCAGGAAGGTTACTTATAAGTCCTGACTAAAGGAAATCCTAACTGACCAAACTAGAAGAACATCAGGGTCCCTGAGAGTCCTCAGAAGAGGTTGTGGTGTCAAGTTTTCGTAGTTAAGAAACCGTGAATCGGAAGAAATACCAGGTTGAGAGTATAAAGATGTACTGATTACCTTTTTGACAATTGAAACTGATCTGTCTGGAAACAACCGTTTTACTATAGAGATGAAAAATTATACGACAGATCCAAACAGTAGCGAAGGAAAGTCCCTCGTTCACAGAAAATCAAAGTACCGAAGTCAGTGACAGGTGTCAATAAAACCTTGGGTTCTTTTATTTCAGATAGTGACAAGGGTAAAAAAGGATGTATCTCTACACTTCTTGTATAACCTCAGTTTCCACTGAACAGCCCAAACCTGAAGTAGATCACTTCACTACCATTACGGTAAATAACGTCATACTTAAACCTACAATTAATAGTCCCATACATGGACTATTGGTCTAAACATCCCTACCTACTTTCGTAGTAGACCATTCACTCATTATGTTCTTCTTACGATCCTGGTGACTATTTAATATTAAAATTTCCACTTTTTTTTCTACTACGTAGGGTCGTTTCTTTTGAATCTTTCATTGTTCCGTCATAGTACCTTAGGTTCCTTTTAATCTCAAAGATCATTCCACCCCTTGTCGAGACTCTCGGTGACTCTTCGATTTACTCTCTTGGCTCCTCACAGCCGACTTCAGCAACTGTACCCCAATGACCACTGGAACCAGTCTCGTCAAGGTCACCAGTCATCTCGTCGCCCAAGAACGTGTCACAAGAGACTTTAGTCCACAGTCGGAAGGAAATGGAGCGAATGGTTCTGTCCCGACATAAAAGTCGAAGATCCTGTCTAAGAAGTAATAATCTGGAAATGCAGAACCTTTTAAGATAGTCCTCCTACTCCGACACACTTAAATTTCTGTCGAAATCTTAACAATTGTAGTCAGTGAAACTCTATCTTAAAGTCAAAAAGACAAATGACACGAAGAAACTCACCCGACATTTCGGACTTAGTAGAAGAGTTTAGTACAAGTAACTACCCTTTCGGTGAAATTTTTACGGTGACTCATTATGATGATCAGTGGTGTCCCTTGTAAAATTTACTTACCTTACGGTAAAATTAACATTAATTAAAATCAGGAAAAGATTGTCATCATCTGTGAATGCGAATTATATTTGACGTCTTTAATTTTAGTACTTATTAACCCTCACTAGTTCTTAAACCTCGAAAAATTACCCATTCATAAAATCTATGTAATTACAAAAATTTCGTAAAAACTATATGATAGTCATGGTTTAATAACTGATTCCAACTCCATAAATAAAAAGTATTCTCATCTTTAAAATAAATTTTAATAAAAATTTTAATGAATAAAAGGACGATTTCCGTATTGACCGAACATATTTACACACAAAATTCAATCCTGAATTTTGATTTTCTCAGTTTCTCTACCATTTGTCGTAAACAATCCTCCTTCATCCACTTGATATCACCTTACCCAACCCATTCTTGATGAAGTGCAACGACGCAGATAATCGGACTGGGAGACACCACAAGATCCTACACCGTCCCATCAACGATTCCCACCAAAATATTCCCCCCTAAAGTCTTGGAAAGAATCCTGGAAACGAATACGAATAGGAAGACGGACCATTAGAGAAGAAAGAAAAACGGGGGAGGTGGAAGTAGATACTTAAGGATGATTAGGAAGTCGAGAATCAAATCTAGGGTGAAAGAGTCCCTTCGAAAGTGACTAAAGCGTCTGATCTTGTTCAAAGAGACCTAAATGCGAGACAATCGTGAGTTATAGTTCCGATATATAACAGTGAGACAAATAAATTGAATATACGTCTCATATAGTACTCTTTGCGACCCGACCTTCTTCGTGTTCGACCTTAGTTCTAACGACCCTCTTTATAGTTATTGGAGTCTATACGTCTACTGTGGTGGGAATACCGTCTTTCATTTCTCCTTGAACGGAGAACTACTTTCACTTTCTCCTCTCGCTTTTTCAACCGAATTTCGAGTTGTAAGTCTTTTGAATTCTAGGACCGTAGACCAGGGTAGTGAAGTACCCTGTATCTACTTCTTTGTCACCTTTGTCACCGACTGAAATAAAAACCCCCGAGGTTTTAGTGACGGCTACCGTTAACGCCGGTACTTTAATTTTCTGCGAATGAGGAACCTTCCTTTCAATACTGGTTGGATCTATCGTATAACTTTTCGTCTCTGTAATGAACCGGTTCTTTCCAAGTAGATCAGTTCCGATACCAAAAAGGTCACCAGTACATACCTACACTCTCAACCTGACACTTCTTTCGACTCGTGGTTTCTTAACTACGAAAACCTGACACCACAACCTCTTCTGAGAACTCTCAGGGAACCTGACGTTCCTCTAGGTTGGTCAGGTAAGACTTCCTCTAGTCGGGACCCTAAAGAAACCTTCCTTACTACGATTTCGACTTTGAGGTCATGAAACCGGTAGAGTACGCTTCTCAACTGAGTAACCTTTTCTGAGACTACGACCCTCCCTAACTCCCGTCCTCCTCTTCCCCTGCTGGCTCCTACTCTACCGACCTACCGTAGTGTCTGAGCTACCTACACTCAAACGTACTTGAGGCCGTCGACCACTATCTGTCTCTCCGGACCGCACGACGCTAAGTACCCCAGCGTTTCTCAACCTGTGTCGACTCGCTCACTTGACTTGACTTGACTCGTGAGTTATACATACTGAAACGTTTTAAAAATAGTGTCAACGTTGTCTTCATAAAGTACATACTAATCAACAAACAGGGGAGAGTTGGACGATGGGACTCGAGACATATCACTGTCTCGTACTGACAGAACGAGTGATCATAAGGATCACGGACAACCGGATTCCAGTAAGTCGTAACCATCTATTTCCCTTCAGGTCTTCTAACGACAAATCTTTGGGACCCTGACTTGAAAATTCCATCGACGTCTTATTCAGGACATAGCTCAGATTCCTAGATAAACGTACTGAGGGTCGCTACAGTCCCATTGACTTGGAACAAGAGACAACGACGAGACTTAAATCCTTACTTGAAACTACCCAGAAACAATTAGACTTCTCAGACTCTTTCAATTTACTCCTCGAGTAAGAACTGGTTCGTATGGCACGACATCACAACCAAAAAAAACAAAAAAAACTAGAGTAGGAAGGTACTCACATACCGCGACATAGAGTACAAGAGACACGTTATAAGTCTGGTGGTTTTACCCCCCCTTTCGGGGATTAAAGTCAACTTGTCAACAGTTCATTAACAAGACTCACAAAATATCATATTTTTCAAATTAGGAGTGTTATTGTCATACTTCAACCACCACAAGAAAAAAGTAACCGGTACGACACTCCGTACACCTTAGAATCAAAAGGTCTGATCCCTAGTTTGGGTACGGGAGACGTCACTTTCGTGGCTCAGAATTGGTGACCTGGTGGTCCCTTCAGGGACTCCAACTACGATAAGAATGACAGTAAAATGTCTAGTCCATTGACTCCACGTCTCTTCACTTCATTGAACGGGTTCCAGTCATCGATCGTTCACAATCTCAGTGGTACGTGTGAGTCCCTAGACCGTCATCTCACGGACGAGAATTGGGGACGCGATAGGGTCGGATGTACTATACAGGGAAACATGTGAAGGTCTTATCAGACACATGTGTTGATGAAATCAAAAACAAAAAAAAAAAAAATTACATTCTAACCAAAACCTGCTCCCATCAACCTAAAGATCTTTCAAACTACACTGGAAGTGAATTGGTCTGAATAGGTGTTGAAGATGGTCACTCCACGAAAAACCCTCTGAATCTTTAGGGAAATAGATGTAATCAGTGACCTCTTACAACGACTAAGAAACGAAACGTGGACTCACTGGAGTTGAAGGAAAGCATAGACAGAAGGACATTAGGAATAAAACTAAATGACGCAGAGTAGAGAGTCCATTAGAGTTGTAACTGTGAACAGTCTACCACAAAGACGTCACAGTCAAATTCCAGTACGCAAATTAAGGGAAAGTAGAACTTAAGGACGTATTTCTTTATCTTTACCCCCTCCCTTACACGTGGTGACTCTATTTCCTTTTAATCGGTAGTTAACGGTTGCACTGGCAAGGGGGCAGAAAAAGGGGTCGTGGTACTGGTTTAAATTCATTTAGGGATTTACTTGAGTTTTAGGAACTCAAGTCTCAAGTGGTTCGATTACGATTACAGTAAAACATACAGGTCAAAAATAGGAGATAAAATACTAACACGTTTTTACAAGTATTTATGAATTGTAGTAAGGAAAATAGGTAGAAAACTATGACTAGATATACATATTTCCTATCTTTACCATACTTGGGTTGTCTTCGTCTTCTATACTTCTTCTCCACCGTTTTCATGTGTCTTCTTGATATGTTTTTTTCTCGAAGTGCTGGGTCTATTAGTGTCACCACACTAGTGTGTGGATCTCGGTCTGTAGGACCTTACTCTTCAGGTCACCCGGAATCCGTCGTAGTGATGTTTGTTTCGATCACCTCCACTACCTTAAGGTCAACACGATAAAGTTTAGGACTTTCTACTACGACACTTTCACGACGTGAGTTATACGTTCGTGTAAACCTTTTGAGTCGACACCGGTGTCCTGACCTTTGTCAGTCAAAAATAAGGTTAGGGATTCTTTCCGTCACGGTTTCTTACGAATTTGATAGTGTGTTAAGGTGAGTAGAGTGTACGATCATTTCATTACGAGTTTTAAGAGGTTCGGTCCGAAGTTGTGATGTACTTGGCACTTGAAGGCCTACAAGTTCGACCAAAATCTTTTCCATCTCCTTGGTCTCTAGTTTAACGGTTGTAGGCAACCTAGTAGCTTTTTCGTTCTCTTAAGGTCTTTTTGTAGATGAAGACGAAATAACTGATACGGTCTCGGAAACTGACACACCTAGTGTTGTTTGACCTTTTAAGAAGTACTCTACCCTTAGGGTCTGGTGGATTGGACGGAGAACTCTTTAGACATACGTCCAGTCCTTCGTTGTCAGTCTTGACCTGTACCTTGTTGTCCGACCAAGGTTTACCCCTTTACTCATACAGTTCCGACATACAACAGTGGGAAGAATAAATTGAAGATACGTCTCATATAGTACTCTTTGTGACTCGACCTTCTTCGTGTTCGACCTTAGTTCTAACGACCCTCTTAATAGTTATTGGAGTCTATACGTCTACTGTGGTGGGAATACCGTCTTTCGTTTCTCTTGATTTCTCGGAGAACTACTTTCACTTTCTCTTCTCACTTTATTAACCGAATTTCGAGTTGTAAATCTTTTGATTCTAGTACTGTAGGTCAGGGTAGTGAAGTACCCTTTATCTACCCCTTTGTCACTTTTGTCACTCTCTGACATAAAAAAACCCGAGGTTTTAGTGACGTCTACCACTGACGTCGGTACTTTAATTTTCTACGAACGAGGAACCTTCCTTTCAATACTCGTTGTATGATTTCAAATCTGTCGTATGATTTTTCGTCTCTGACTTCAAATCTGTCGTATGATTTTTCGTCTCTGTAATGAAACGGTTGTTTCCAGACAAATCAGTTTCGATACCAAAAAAGTCATCAGTACATATCTACACTCTCAACCTAATATTTCTTTCGACTTGTGTCTTCCTAACTACGAAAACTTGACATCACGACCTCTTCTGAGAACTCTCAGGGAACCTGACGTTCCTCTAGGATGGTCTGGTAGGATTTCCTTTAGTCAGGACTTATAAGTAACCTTCCTGACTACGACTTCGACTTTGAGGTTATGAAACCGGTAGACTACACTTCTTGACTGAGTAAACGACCCTTTGACTGGGACTACGACCCTTCCTAACTTCCGATCTTCTCTTCCCCTGCTGTCTCCTACTCTACCAACCTACCGTAGTGCCTGAGTTACCTGTATCCAAACTCATTTGAGAGTCTCAACCACTACCTGTCCCTCCGGACCACACGACGTCAGGTACCCTAGCGTTTCTCAGTCTGTGTTGATTCGTTGACTTGACTTGATATACATATAAGTCAACAAATAGACTATGGAGGGAAATTTCCGTGGAGTTTCATTGTACCGTATTTGGTTTGAAAAAGCGTCACCGGTTCAAGAAGGAAGGAAGACGGAGGGTTTAGACTAGAAAGTAGAAGACGTAGAATTGAACCAAAAGTTTAGACAGCAAGAGTATTTTAGGGAGGATGGTGATAGGTTCCACCCAATGGTAATATAGAATGGACTTAATAACGTAAGAGAGAGGATAGACCTAGGAATAGAGGTCGAACCGGGTGAAGGTTGATAATGGTCTTACTACTAAGTTTTCAGTGAAAGAATATTAGTATCTTATGAAAAAATAGTAGAGATATTATTTCGGGTTTCAGCAAAACAAAACAAAACAAAACAAAAACGTATCAGATCTTTTAGAAGAACTTGACCGGGAACAGACAAAAAAGTCTACGAAGAGCGTGTAAGAAGTGAGGAACACCTAGGGAGGAATCTAAGAAGCTAAGTCGGCATGACTTGTTTAAGGAAAAAGAGTTCGCAGCAACAAGAGACACAAAAGACTTGGAAGTTTACCCTGCGAAAAGGACGGAGAGTGGGGTGATCGAAGATACGTGGGGAGACATGCGTCGAACGTGTAGTAATCCATTGAAAAGAACTGAGCAGAACCAGGTCTAATCTACGGGGAGTAGAACCAGGTCTAATCTACGGGTTCGGAACACAAGGACATTGTGGTACAAGACAGAGAAACATCGTCAATGATGGGAACACGTCAAAGAACAAAATAGCAAACCGACCGGAGACCTGATTCGAGACACTACTGCGTCTGACACATAGTAGGAAAAGAAAGGCCCTACGTCGGTCACGAAGTGTTACGAATTGACTATGTCCACTGCAAAATGTAAACTGAGTCTCTTCATTCAAGTCACTTGTCACTTAGAGAGACTTCCGTGTATAAAGTATGAGAGTGGGTTCTTTGGACTGATTTTACTGAAATTTTCAGTTGACTTTACCAAAAGTCAAAAGATTAATGGAATTGAGCACAACGTTTCAGTCTATTCCATATATGAGAAGTATCTTTCCGTATGAACAGATGGACCCTCTATTTAACCCTCTAAAAATACACATTTAACGTATCTAACAAGTACAATACGATAATTATAGTCACTAAGGACTCAGATAATGAAAAATTTCCTTTACCTTGTCTAGTAGTGAAGGTTGGATTTGTAAACGAGAAGGAGAAGACTACAAACAGAACTGACTCTTGTCTAGATAAGATCGACCGGGAGTCCTCTCTTTGGACTTTTCACAAGATCGCAGAGAAGTGGGAACGAGGAGTTTTCGTCAAGTAGGGGTCAACGACGGACAATAGAAGATTGTCCAGACATGAGAGAAAGAGAAACCAAAATTAAGGAATCCGAAGACCAAATCTGAAGATTCTATCGGCGGAGACGGGGAACGATGGAAAATTAGATGGAGTCTTTACTAGAAATATGTTCAAAGCGGGTATATAAACGAAGACCAAATCCAGGAAGTGTTCCATTTGAGAGTTCGAGAAACTAGTAGTACGAAAACGGGGACGTAATAAGACGTCAAATTAGAAAAGGGTAACAAGAGTAGAATGTATAGTGTTCGGTCATTATTGACTTAGGAATATCTATCTATCATCATCTATCACTTCAGTGAGTCAGCACAGGTTGAGAAACGCTCAGGTGCCTGTCATCGGTTGGTCCGAGGAGGCAGGTACCCTAAAAGGTTCGGTCTTATGACCTCACCCAACGGTAGAGGAAGAGGTCCCCTAGAAGGGTTGGGTCCCTAACTTGGGTCCAGAGGGTGTAACATCCGTCTGCGAAATGGCAGGCTCGGTGGTCCCTTCAGTGTTGACTTAGGAATATCAAGGAATTTTAGTGGTATAACAAAGTTCAGTGACACGGAAACACATCTTAGAGAAAACCCTTCGTTTAGGACTGAAGGAAACGTAAGGAGTCGGTTCTTCATCTTAATCAGTAATAGGGGTATGAACTTTGTAAATGAATGTAACATAATATCAGATAATTAATTAACTGAATGTATCACACGATAATTTGAGACTTGAAGATCTTCAATTCTTGTGATCAAAACACATAAAAAAAACTTACCAAGTGTGTTACACGTAATCAAAGAGTCCCGACGGATCGTTTCATGGTGTTTGACCCACCGTAATTTTTTTCGGGTGTAAATAACAGGGTGTCAAGACCTCCGATCTTCAGGGTTTGGTTCTGCGACCGTCCTGGTGCAAGGAAAACTTTTGACGTCCCTGAGAAACGAGAAGGTCGAAGAAAGA
This sequence comes from Capra ibex, assembly GCA_006410555.1. NCBI lineage: Eukaryota > Metazoa > Chordata > Mammalia > Artiodactyla > Bovidae > Capra > Capra ibex. Next base: position 74,051,293 of record SJYO01046538.1, read on the forward strand.
CCACCGAACGACCGTCCAAAACCATAGGGAACCGAACGACGACGTATTGTGGTTAGAGACGGAAGTGACAGTGTACCGAAAGAGGTATACATAGACAGAAGAATGTTCCTGTGATCAGTACAGCCTAATCCCCGAATGGGATGGAGAGATACTGGAGTAGCTTTGAATTGACAAAGAGTTGACAGTAGACGTTACTGGGATAAAGGTTCATTCTACTAAGACTCCATCACCCTCAATCCTGATTTTATGTATAAACCTTCCCCTATGTTGAATGAGGTCACAAATCGAATATTCATAAGTCATCTATACATGACTTAACTTTATATTTACTTTACATACAATATGTAAGTACCATATATTAATTTTATAAAAATCACACTAAAAGTTTTAATGACACATGTTTCATAGAAAATCTAAATAGATAAAGATTTTTAATGTATTATCAATGTACCATGAATACTGTAAACTTTTAATTGTTTATATGATATAATTTTCATTTTCGTCCATAATATAAGAGGTTTAAGAAATAAAAATTCAGGTGAAAATTACAGACATAATTAAATATATTAAATGTACATCTTCAAAATTTTGTTATCTACATAAAATTTAAACCTCTCGTGTAACATCCGGAGTTATCGTCATTTATGGGACATAGGAAATGAGACAAAATTCAACATGGAGGAAAGACGTGTGATAACATGTAATTACAACATCGAAAAAAGAAGTCTAAAAAAAAAAAACCATTTTAGAGACAACAAACTCATCAAAAGGTATAAATTGGATATATTATTTAACATAGGAAATTACCCTTATACCTCTTTAATTCGAATACACTAGATGAAGAATCCAAGATTCTCAGGATCAATCACCCGTTTGTTTTATCTTTCGATACAGTAGGAGTCATTTATTCTTTTGTGTCTCATTGGAATAAAGACAAAAAAACAAAAATTTCTCGGTCATGAAGGGAAAAAACAAAATAAAAGAAAATAAAGACCCAAAAATTCAGTGAATAGACAATCAAATCACTCTGTAGTAGTCTTGAAAAATCTGGTATGGGTTCAAAGGAAACGTAACTTACAATGAGTCCCCTTGAGAACTTTCTTCATTGATACAATTCACACAAATTCAAATTACCTAGAGAAGAGATAGGGACGATTCCGGATTATCTATGTAAGGTAATTGTTGACTACATCATTTTGAATAATCTTTAAAAAATACCGATCACGAAAAACGTAGGCTTCTTTGAAAACGGATGAGGTTCAAATGTTTCTACCAGATACTAAAGAAGAGTCTCAAAAGATCAAAATCCAAAATCTAAATCTAGAGACTAGGTAAAACTCAACTAAAAATACACATCACATTGACTTCCAACTACAAAAAATTTTTAACTATAGGTCAACTAGATTGTGATAAACAACCTTTCTAAAAGGAAAGGATAACTTAATAGAAATGTCAAAACAGTTTTTAGTCAACTGGTTTATACACACCCAGACAAAAATCTATGGAGGAGTCAAGGTAACTACATACACAGAAAAGAAAACAGTCATGGGGGTACTAGAACTAATGACTCGACCTTTAGTAAAATTCAGAACTTTAGTCCATCTCACTCAGAAGGTTGAAACAAGAACCTTAAAACGAATAGGATTCAATAAACATAAAGGCACATTTAAAATCTTAGTTGAACCGTAAAAGATGAACTTTACAGTGCATCTTAAAAGTAACCCTAAGGTAACTTACACATCTAGTCAAGTCCTAACTTAACTAGGACTTAACTAACTAGAACTTAACTAGGATCCTTATAACATTAGAGGGTAAGATGTTTGTACCATATATAGAGATAAATAAATCCAGTACAAATTAAAGAGAGTCATCGCAAAACATCGTAATACCTCCAGAACCTAAATAAGGATTCATAAATTATATAACCGAAGGGTCTACCGAGTGACCAATTCTTAGGCGGACGTTGTGTCCTCTGAACCTAAGTCAGGGACCAACCCTTCTAGGGGGCCTCTTCCTTTACCGTCGGATGAGGTCATAAGAACGGACTCTTTAGGGTACCTACCTCCGCGGACCATCTGATGTCAATTACCTCAACGGGATCCACCTGAATGACTGATCGCTGAATCGTCGATTTGATGGTGGTGTAAATTACCACAATTTTACTGTCTAGAAAACTTTCCAAGTGATGGAGTATTTCTCTCTCTGACGTTGTTGACACCCCACTAACAATATTGGTTTCAGTTCACTTTCGGTTGATCTATAAGTGTCATAAACTGACCATCGGGTGAAACAGTCCGAAACCTTTTCACTGTTAAAAAAAAATATGGTAAAAAAAAGATGTTTTTTAAAGCAAGTTTGAAAACTTTTTTTATAAAAGTACTTAGAAGAAATATGGATCACGATCAAATTCAATAAAAAATAGTATTACAATGAATTCATACAAATATGTATTTTACGTACGAATATCAAGACTATTTCGATATTTAGTCTTTTCTATGTGTTTAAGTTGATTCATTTTGATATTTTGGTCGTATCCGAGTTCCATTGTTGTAACTACACGATCTTCTGATCTGAACTCTATCACAAAAAGATGATAATGTAACGACCTTCGTCATATCATACAATTAATTCTCGTGCCCGAGATCTCAATTCTGACTTCAAGTCTAAAACCGAGATTGTAATAAAAAGGGTTCTACTATTCAATGGATCGAATGATCCTAAAAACTATCTTAAGAACTGTACAGTTCAGGATCTCATCACGGACCGTTAGTTATTAACGAGTTATTTATAATTGATATTGTTAACAAAATATAACAGTAAGACTTTGGATTACTAATTACAATCCAAACTACCATCGTTCAGACTAAGAGACAATTATACAAAGACTAAAACCGAAATTGTTATACTTATGATTATGTATCTTACAGACGAATGGATTCAATTGTATGTCATACCACTATTATTGAAATATCGAAACGACTAAATCCTATTAGTCTAGAGTATGAATTGAATCTGAGACGATCCGTCCGGAGGAACTCCAAGTAAAAAATTACTCCACAGGGTATTAGAAATTGTCTCACAGATTAGGTTAGTAGTGGGTATATTCTAAACCCTTTTAGAAAGGACTTCAATAAAACTTAAGAACTTTTATGTCTTTTTCGTAATAAAAACTCGTATCTCGAACAGTAGTCTGACGACTACCTTTAGTCATATAAGATCTTTGATATCAAGTAGGAACTTCACGAAGACCCAATTAGACATATATTAAATATCAACCTCGAGTTATAGACACCAAGGAGTTGTTGGTACCTAAGTTAGTTGGTAACTGACACATCATGACATCATGATGAATGATAACTTTTTATGGTCACATATCCTGTGGACATGTCAAGTTTAGGTGTAACAAGTTCTCGATCGACATGAATAAGAGTCATCAAACTTTTATGGAACTAACGGAATAAAAACTAAGAGAAAACATATTTGAATCTTATATAACATCATATAACTATCGATAAGGAACAGTCGAATCTGAGTCAAGTAAATTCATGGAATTTATAATCGATTAATACAAGAGTATTGATGGTCAATTGTAACCAACGGACCAATTTAATATAATTATCATTATGACCTTTTTATAAAAGTAAAATACCATACATTCTTTTCAAATTCTCGGAGAAGTACTCTAACGTTCACTCAAAGTCTTACATTATTTTTACTGAATAATAATGATGGACAACAAGAATTTCAATTACTAATAATATCTTAATTCACCGATTCGAAAATTATTTTATATTTTAAAATAGGTGAAACGGAAAATTAATATTAAAAAAAGACCGACACCCAGAAATCGTTTGTATGATAAATTGAAGACATACCATTGAAAATGGACCTGTCATTCATGAAAACTGAAGGTGTCGGTATATGTCAAAACATAAAACTAAGACGGTGTAAAAATGTCAAACTTGACAATAGTAAATTTATGACACGGTATTACATATACCAAAAAAAGGATACTCGTACATAGTAAATGAAGAAAAGAGTAATCAAACACTGTAAATTTGTCCATACAATGAAGTGGTAGTGTATACGGTAAAGTCAAGCCAAGTCAGCGAGTCAGCATAGGTTGGGAAACGTTGGGGTACCTGACGTCGTGTGGTCCGTAGGGACAGGTAGTGGTTGAGGGTCTCGAACGAGTCTGAGTGTAGGTAGCTTAGCTACTACGGTAGGTCGGTAGAGTAGGAGACAGCAGGGGAAGAGGAGGACGGAGGTCAGAAAGAGTCGTAGTCCCAGAAAAAGATTACTCAGTCCAGAAACGTAGCCCACTGGTTTTATAATCTGAAAGTCGTAGTCAGGAAGGTTATACGGTAAAAGGACTACAGTTTAGAATTATGAAAAGTAAACCGTTAATAATTACGGCTTTTCATCAAAACATAAATATGGACCATTTTTTCTTACGTAGTACTTGTCTAAAGGGTTGTTTACTCTCAACTCACTATAGTGAAAGCCACTAATACCTGTGATTACACTCATATCTATGTTTCCGTTTCGTCTTGATTTTAATGTTACGTTATGAATCTATATTCTAAATTTACTAAGTATTATACGAATATAATTAACATAAAATAAGACTATTTTTACTTTTCCCAATTGTAATACTGTATTTTGATATCGGGAGGGTTCCAAGTAAACAACTTAGGTCAGACTCTTTGTTAACAGGACCTCATATCACGTTTCTTTTTCTTCCTAAGACGACATTCCAAAGGTTTGGGTCTCTACTTATAAGAAAAAAACACAATCATCAACTCAAATCGAAACATATTAGTTTATGAGGCACCGTCACTGAATTCGATCTAGTCCCAAATTGGAAAGGGGAATGCATTGTTCCTTAGAATCCGTCAAACCTCGACTACGTCACCGAGGTAGCATAATGGTTCGAGGAGACCGATAAAGGGTAGGAATTCAGGAATTAAGGACAAGGAATCTACTGGAGACCCCCGGGTCGGTAGTACAGGAACAAGGGTCTTCCTTCTTTCCTTTCCTGTTTCCCTCTTTCCGTTTTTGGCCTGTTCAGACATAAAGACTCCGGAAACCGTCTTCGGGGTGGGTCACTGAAGACAAACGCATAGTAACCGGTCTTGACACAGTATCCTATAAAAGGTACAGTTTCCTCCGACCCTTATACAAAATCCACTCGTATAACGACGGGGTTGTCTGACCCTGAGACATTATTTATTCTCTCTTACCCATAAGACGTATCCGTTTATCTTCAGAGACGGTGTGATTGGTTCGTCCGTACAATTCTTTCGAGTTTTTTGTTTATGGTCGCGGAGGGGGTCAGAGAGAAAATAGACGTAAAGATGAAATTTCAATATACTTTCCTTATATTTACTTTATTCTAGGATTTAACGATCTGGTACTTTCTCCATATTTCTAGTATCAGGACAGTAAAATCTGAATCTCTATTAATCACTTAATAATCTCCGGTTTCTGTATTCAAGGTCTTACTTTTAAACTTCAAGAACTGAGGGTGTGGTCAGGGACAAGAAAACTAAACAACACAGACACGCGAGTTTGCGAGTCAACACAGGCTGAGAAACGCTGGGGCACCTGACATCGGGCGGTCCGAGGAGACAGGTTCCCTAAGAGGGCCGTTCTTGTGGTCTTACCAACGGTAAAGGAGGAGGTCCCCTAGAAGGGTCAAACACGACGAAGTATTTTAGACCAACAAGTACATATTAAGAGGATGTATGTGTTCTGTCGACACAAAGACAAATGTGGGAACCCCTCTTTCAGGAGAATAGGGAATTTACTAATGTTATTTTCAGTATCCCTTAAAGTACAAAGAATAAACTCCCAGAATATACAAGTAAAACAATCACACCTACCACGAAGGTCATAAATATATAAATAAGTAAGTGAGAAGTACGTATAAAAGTTGTAGATGTTATCTAATACTCTAGAGTTCGTGTTGGTATAGAGTAATCAAAGACATAGGGATTCATCCAGGAGTAACTACTTACTTTTTAACACAGTATCAGGGACAGGAGTCCATTAGGAATCCGTTCAGACCCTCTACCTATTCTTTCAGTCACTATTACCATGTCATTTCCGGTTCAAGAAACTCTACTACCTTCATGTCCTTCTCTTAATTTGAGAGACTCCGCGTTTCTCCTAGATCTTACTGAAGTTGTCTTCCATCAGGACTCCAGTAGGGACTTACCCAAAAGGTCCATTTCTTTCTTCCGCCGACGTATAGTTCCGTTTCTTCCAAAATCGCCGGGTCCCGGTCACTCTTTGACACAAATCCCTCCTCCTCCGACGTTCTTTACGTGCTCTTCCGGTATCATCTTTTACTCCGAACCCTGCGACTGACACCGGTACCGACATAATCTCTCCGACAGCGTGTGTACAATGCTTTGTACAATTTCCCAAACTCCCAAACTCAAATGGTCTGAGACGACTACCACACGGTACCTGCGTCCCGTCTCTTGTCTCCGAGTCCACGTGGGAAGGCCTACCAGTGCACCGGAACGGCAACCTGGCACCGTGGAATCATGTCTCGGGTGATGGCCGCTCCACGGAGGACAATGAGGTCGACGTCTACTGGTCCCGTGTGTGTAGGTCTAGGAAGAAGGAAGAACGACCAAGAAGGGTCCCAGAAGGAAGACTGTCTCGGAACAATCTGCAAAGGTTAGTGTGTGCCTAAGGCAGACATGGAAAAAAGTGAAAAAAACGGACAATACAACAGGAATGAGAATGGGTCAGTTCCTGGGTATTGTTCATAAGAAAAACTGGAGACAGGTTATTTCTTACTAAATAAAGATAAACCATCAACCAATATATGATTGAACACACATATCCTTGGATTCTACCATTTTATCTGACCTACTTAGAAAAAATGGAGACTTAACACTCTATTTCCGTCACAAAGTCCTTAAAGTCTATCGTTCTTCTACCCTTCGGACGAGGATTCTGAACCAATCCCAGACCGTGGACCGGATGGGTAGGAACGAAGACCAGACGTCGGACGGACATGGGGTAGGGTCGTCCCCGGAGATCACCGAGAGGAAAGTCAGACAAAAGGGAAGGGACAATTTTCTAAAAAGAAGGGGTGTAGAGTGTAAATCGGGGTGTAAAGGAAGTCCCTGAGGGTCATTACAGTAAACAAAAGACCATAGGTCGTCTTATGTCGGTCTGAAGGGAAGAGAGGGCAGGTAGGATCTTACCTAGAATCGGAAACAACTGAGAAGGAGATCACTACCTCAAATACCACCACCTTCCACTTTAACCTTCAAGTAGGAGGACCAATTAACTGGGACAGAGAGAGATTGAAACTTTCATTTTACACGATACTTTTTCAAGTGGAGAAAAAAAAAAAAAAAAAAAAAAAGTGAACGGATGTCACGTCCTCTGGGTCCAAACTAGGGACCCAACCCTTCTAGGGGACCTCTTCCTTTACCGTTGGGTGAGGTCATAGGAACGGATCTTTTAGAGTACCTGTCCCCTTGGACCACCTAACGTCAGGTACCCCAGCGTTTCTCAGCCCGTACTGACTCGTTGATTGTGTGTGTCTGTAATATAATTATTGTTATTTCCTTTATTGTCTTTTAAGAGTTTAGGGTGTCGGTCTTTGGTATTTGACAAAGATGAAAAAGGGATGTAAGAGAAGGTCAGAAACGGGTATATGTACTATAATTGATAATGAAAATAACACACGGTGGATTAGTATCAAGTTCCTTTAACTTCACTAACTCTAGACCCTTATATAACCCATTATTACCGAAGAATAAAACTAATAAAGGAAAATCCTTTCTGTGACGACTAGGACATTGTACCTCCTAACGGAAGTATGGAGTAGACTCTTAGATAGGTTTAACCAGTCGACCCGGGTGTCGGTACCCTGGTAAACGTCGGAGTAAGGTTTGGACTTTGTGAATGAAAGTCTTCCAAGGGTACCCTTGGACTGCCGTTACACCCCGACATCACGTCCGGTGCGAATAGTGACCGGTGACTGTCGATGAACGTCTCGACCGAGGGTTCTTTCCCAGACAAAGGTCCTATTGTCTTCAAAATTGAGACTATCAGGTTCATATTAACCGCACGGGAGACTCTGAGTTTGATCGGGGCAACTTTCCATGGGACCGTCTGGTCACTTTCGCTTCGATCTGACATTAGCCTGGTCTCTGAGAACACTGAAGAGAATAACGTCACTCGGGAGACTTGACCTACTCCGCCAACTTCTCATACTTCTACTTTTGTGAGACAAACTGTACCAAACACTCAGGAGACACTGCCTACTTCTATCACTGAAACTTGGGGTTGGCGTCTCCGGAGTTTCGTAACGCGCTTTTTCCGGACCTTATCAGGGTAGAAGAGAGGTAAGCTCGAGGGTCTGAGTTTACTAACTACTTACGTCGTCACTACAGTAGTAATTCTTCTAGTTTGTTCTCTAAGGGCTTCTAATGATGTAACACCGTTTACGTCTCGACTGACCTCCCCATCTACCTGGTCGGGACAGTAACTGTGTCTACCGTTTTGGGTTCAGAGTCCGAGTACGACCCGGGAGGAATCCCAGACGATTCGACTAAAGGGTGCATTGTAGGCGGTAGTCGTGTCTCGACCTGGGTGTACCACACAGACGCAGGGGGAGACACTACAGATCTGGTCAGCAGGTCTTCTGGTGGTCCCATAGAGACCGAAGTGGATTGTCCCCTGGGGGACCACGGGTACCGTGGTCGGTCGTGCACCGGTACGTCTACGGGCACTCGTGTAGGGTAGGATTGTTTGTCTAGTCGTAGGGAAACAGACGGGACGTCGACGGCCCTGTCCTACTTGTTCAACGAAGGCTTCTCAAGGACAGGGTAGACGGGTCGGTCCAGAGGAGGACACTCCACCGGGAAAGAGGGAGTCAATTGTGTCTCGGTCTTCACTCGAGGTCAGTCGTCGTCGGGGGTCAGCGAGGCTGGTATTGGTGGCTCCGGTGCCGTGTCACGTATGGTCCATACCGCGCACTCCGCTGTCTCAGGGAGCAAGTGCACGTAGTCTCTCAACACGCGGCAGTCGTGAGGATTTTGGCAGCCGGGTTAAACGATCTTAAACCCGGAAACAATAAGAGTCTTTCCATCTTTATTGCTTTATCTTATATGAGTCCACTATATTTTTCCTTTAAGTAGTAGGTCAGCCACATGGAGTCCCGACTCTCCTGTCGACATCCTAACACGACAACTATAGTGTACCGATTTAAATTCCAAATATAGACTAGACTTCGACTTAAAAATATATCATTTTACTAAAAACTTTCGAAACGAGAGGATAGTCATAGTTCCATAAACCAATATCAAAACTTCGGTTTTACTACAACCCAATCCGTATCTTACTTTTATTTGTATTATAAAAAAAACGGTCATAATAAATAACCTTGGTTAAATCGTGAAATAAGTAAAATCACCATGTCGTTAAATTCTGTCCAAAAATTTTTATTTTCGTTTTGTTTTGGGTTTATATAGATCTTCTTCATCAAATATAAAAAAGAGTTTTATATATTATTAGTCTATTGAACGTAAAGACTTTATGTACCTAGATTGATCTTACCTAACTCTCCTCTTCTTTTATCAACATACTCCGGGGACAGACATTAAGATTGTAAGATTTGCAAGACATTAAGATCGTAAGTCATAAATAAATTAGACTCGACAACAATATATCTTCCCCGAACTCACAGTACCAAAACCCAAGTACTAAGTTTAGACTATCCGGTCTTCGTCTTTGTACCTTCCCTACTTGTCTGTACGTCTCACGACACCTCTTTCGTCTGTAAGCACCGTGTAAAACCAAAGTAAAATCAAGAAGAGTATTTCAGTACATAAAATCCTTTTCGAAGACCTTCGGACTCTATAGATACGAAAATGGGAGATCGAAGGACTTTACTGTAACGAAACGTTTGTACGAAAGAGGTAAAATCACAGTCGGAATTCTAAGGTTTTCCTTTAGAAGTTAAATATTAAAGGTTTATATTAGAACTGTGATGATTATTTTATATGTTACTTTTATGAGTATAGACTAAGTCTTAATACCAAAAGTCAAATAAGTAGAAAGAAAGAAAAGTTTTTTGTCGAAATAACTCTATTTTGAATACATGGAATTTTATTGAGAAATTTCACAATGTTAAACCATAAAAAACCATATAAGTGTCTCAACACATTGATAGCGGTGACAGATTAAAACTTTATAAAAGTAGTGGGGTCTTTCTTTGGGGTATGGGCAATCGTCAGTAAAAAAGGGGGAAGAGTGTCGGGGACAGTTGACGAATAGATGAAGACAGAGATATCTAGACGGACAACACGTGTCAAGTATATTTACCTAAGAATAAAATACCGGAAAACACTGTCAGAAGAACATGAATCGAATGAAAAAAATCAATTAGATACACCATCACAGATAGTCGTAATAAAGGGGAAAGTAATAGTTTATTATAAAGTAACACGCCTATCTGGTGTAAAACAAAAAAGAAATAGTTGACTACCTGTGTTCACCAAAGGTAAAAAAACCGACACCATTTATGACGACGATTCCAGTAAATACATGTACAAAAACACACCTGTATGTCTGTGCTGACTCGCTGACTTGACTCGACTGCAAAAGTAAAGACAACCCGTTGACAGATCTTCACCTTAGAGACCCAGTATACCATTGAGATACAAATTGAAAAACTCCTCGACGGTTTGACACAAGGTTTCGTAGAAGTGGTAAAATGTCAGAGTGGTTGTTAAAATTTACTAAGGACAAAGAGGTATACGAGTGGTTGTGAACAAAAGGTAATTTTTTTTTTTTAGGACGACCCACACACTTCACCATAGAACACCAAAATTAAACACATAGAAGAAAACTCTTTTTAGGTAAGTCTAGGAAACGGGTAAAAGATCAATACAACGGCACAATAACCACTCAACATTCCCAAGAGACACTTAAGATCGAAATTCGGAAAATAATTTATGTGTAAAACATTTATAAAAGGGGGAAAGGAACCCGACAGAAAAGGAACAGGAAGGAAAGAACAAAATGAAGTTAGTGAATTAGTGTTTTACCAGAAACTGGATTAGAAGTGTAGTACTCTGTGTTGTAACAGAAATAATCCGGTCACTTTCAAAAAAGATTCTTTAGACTAAGAACTATAGATATTCTATATTCATCATGGAAAAGTGAATTTATCAACCCTTAGATCAAATAAACAGGGGGAGGGGAAAAACACACACTTTGTCCTCTATCGGACTGTTGTCAAAGATGTAAGACGAAATACAAACTCCCATCTTAAGTCTTTACATAGAATGTTTCACCAGGTCATATTGTTTTGTCGAATCATTTTGACGATGAACACAACATATAAGATTATTAAATTGGTACGTTTTTCGTTCAACGGTCTAAAGGAACGTAGACAGATCACCTATAATCAGGTGACATGCACATATCATTTAATCTTTAATTTCGAACTTGATTGACATTATCCTTAAAGGATTCCTCACTAGGACTATAAAACTAGGTAACAAGGTACTTCCCACAATATAATAATCCTTTAATAACCGAAACCTCTTTGTAAAAGACTTGACCTTCGTAGTTACTCTGTTTAATTTTAGACTAACTATGAGAAGAAATTACTCTCTATATATTTCAATTAAATGTTAAATGGAAACAAGACACCTCGGGTTTGATACAAGACACGAGAATTTTCAAAATAAATAAATAGTCATAAACACAAAAAACGGACAAACATTATTTTACTTCACTTCACTTTCAGTGAGTCAGTACAGGTTGAGAAGCACTGAGGTACCTTGCATCGGACGGTCCGAGGAGACAGGTACCTTAAGAGGTCCGGTCTTATGACCTCTCCCATCGGTAAGGGAAGAGGTCCTCTAGAAGGGTTAGGTCTCTAGTTTGGGTCCAGGAGGGCGTAACGTCCGTCTAAAAAATGGTAGACTCGGTGGTCCCTTCGGGACTATCATTGTCTTATTTAAAAAAACTTTGTATCTAAAAAATTTTTTCTTTAAGTCTTAGGTCGTGTAGGTTTACATACACCTACATATACACATCTACCTGATATTCGTGAATTATACATTTCGTACGAATCCTGATTCGTTCCTTTCCAATATCTTCTTGATTGACTTTCGTTGTAACCCATGAAAATTTTACCTACAATGTAAGCGAATTCATAAATAGTCTAGTGACATCTTTATGACACATAGAAACTTATTATAAAAATTTTATTTATTAAACTGTTTACTGATAACTCAGTCGGTCTTTGCTCTTATTTGACAGGTAAAACAAATCAAAATGACTATGGTAAATTTAAGATAAAAGACCCTCGTGGGACCACCAGGTCACCAATCCTGGGTCACGAAAGTGACGGTACCGGGAACCAAGTCAGGTACCAGTACCTTGATTCTAGGGTATCCGATGTCGTACGGGGAGGGGGATTTTAGACCGAGGGATAACCTTTCGGTAAGAATAAAGAAAAGATAAGTCCTGATTTGAGTATCGCAATATTTTACAATTGTTCCACACCTATTTTGACGATTAAAAGTACAAATCGAGACAATATTTCGAGTTGAGTTTAGAATCGTCAGTACGTATTTCTCCTATAGGTAACAATCTTCTTAATAACAGAATAGGGGTTCACCAAACCTAAGATAATTAAAAACTCTATAAATACATTTAAATCTCGTAAACAGTGTTTAAATTTAAAAATAACGTAACATTCAACTCAAAAATACACATATAAAGAATTTATATATATATGTGTTTCGAAGGAAATACTAAAACACGTCCTTGAGAGGGAAAAAAATAACTTGATATCGACTAAATGTCATAACACGGTTAGAGACGATATGTCGTTTCACTAAGTCAATATGTGTATGTATGTAAGAAAAAAATATAAGAAAAGGTAGTAGAAAATAGTGTCCTATAACTTATATCAAGAGACACGATGTGTCATCCTGGAACAATAAATAGGTAGATTTACATTAGCAAAGGAGACAAACACACGACTCAGCGAGTCAACTCAGACTGAGAAACGTTGGGGTACTTGACATCGTAAGGTCCGAGGAGACAGGTACCTTAAGAGGTCCGTCCTTATGACCTCTCCCAACGGTATGGGAGGAGGTCCCCTAGGAGGGTTGGGTCCCTAGCTTGGGTCCAGAGGACGTAACGTCCGACTAAGAAATGACAGACTCGGTGGTCCCTTGGGGATGGTTGGGGTCAAAGGGTCAGATAGGGAGAAGGAACGGGGTAGGTCGGTGTGATACAGTGAGATACAGGTACTTAGACAAAGAGAAAACATCCCCCCAAGTAAACACGACATAAAATCTGAGGTGTATACTCAATATAGTATACCATACAGAAAGATTGAAGTCAATCATACTATTAACGATCAACGTAGAGACACACACACTATCAACACAAGTCGAGAAACACTGAGATACCTGACATCGGACGGTCCGAAGAGACAAGCACCCTAAAGGATCCGGTCTCATGACCTCACCCAACGGTAAGGGAAGATGTCCCCTAGAAGGATTGGGTCCCTGACTTGGAACCAGAGGACGTAACGTCCGTCTAAGAAATGGTAGACTCGGTGGTCCGACGTTTGTCGTAATAGAGTAAGAAAAAATACTGACTCACCATGTCGTTTAGACCTTTTGAGTCGTCACCGGTGTCCTGACCTTTTCTAGTCAAAAGTAATGTTAGGGATTCCTTCCGTTACGGTTCCTTACAAGTTTGATGGTGTGTTAACATGAGTAGAGTGTGCGATCGTTTCATTACGAGTTTTAAGAGGTTCGGTCCGAAGTTATCATACACTTGGTACTTGAAGGTCTACAGGTTCGACCTAAATCTTTTCCGTCTCCTTGGTCTCTAGCGTAACGGGTATAGGTAACCTAGTAGCTTTTTCGTTCTCTCAAGGTCTTTTTTTAGACGAAAACGAAATGACTGATGCGTTTTCGGAAACTGATAAGGTGTTGTTTGACCTTTTAAGACTTCGTCTATCCTTATGGTCTGGTGGACTGAACGGAGAACTCTTTAGACACAAGTCCAGTCCTTCGTTGTCAATCTTGACCTGTACCTTGTTGTCCGACCAAGGTTTACCCTTTTCCTCATACAGTTCCGATATATAACAGTGGGACGAATAAATTGAATATACGTCTCACGTAGTACTCTTTGCGACCTGACCTACTTCGTGTTCGACCTTAGTTCTAACGGTCCTCTTTATAGTTATTGGAGTCTATGAGTCTACTGTGGTGGGAATGCCGTCTTTCACTTCTCTTGATTTCTCGGAGAACTACTTTCACTTTCTCCTCTCACCTTTTCAACTAAATTTTGAGTCGTCAGTCTTTTGTTTCTAGTACCGTAGACCAGGGTAGTGAATTACCCTTTATCTACCCTTTTGTTACCTTTGTCACTCTCTGAAATAAAACCCACCGAAGTTTTAGTAACGTCTACCACTGACGTCGGTACTTTAATTTTCTGTGAACGAGGAACTTTCTTTTCAATGCTGGTTGGATTTATCGTATAATTTTTATTCTTTGTAATAAAACGACTGTTTCCAGGTAAATCAGTTCCGATACCAAAAAGGTCAACAGAACATACCTACACTCTCAACCTGATATTACTTTCGACTCGCGGTTTCTTAACTACGAAAACTTGACACCACAACCTCTTCTGAGAACTCTCAGGGAACCTGACGTTCCGTTAGGTTGGTCAGGTAGCATTTCCTCTAGTCAAAACTTATCAGTAACCTCCCTGACTACGACTTCGACTTTGAGGTTATAAAACTGATGGACTACACTTCTCGACTAAGTACCCTTTTCTGGGACTACGACCCTTTCTAACTTCCACCCTCCTCTTCCCCTACTGTTTAATATTCTACCAACCTACCGTAGTGGCTGCTTTACCTGTACTCAAACTCACCCGAGGTCCTCAACCACTACCTGTCCCTTCGGTCCGCACGACGTCAGGTACCTCAACGTCTCAACCTGTGCTCACTCACTGACTTGACTCGACTCATAACGTAACATATGTACATGGTGTAAAAGAAATAGGTAAGTAGACAGTCACTTGTAAATCAAACAAAGGCCACTACGCAGTTTGAGGATGGGACCTTTCCTATGGCTCTGGTCAAGATGTGTCTGGTGTGTCGACTGACACCCCCAGTCTACCGTCACAAGAAGGTCCCGGTAAGACCTAAGATTAGAACTTTCTCTGTCGTATGGTCTCTATGGATGATGAAAAAAACAAAACCTTCAGCGAGTCAGTGCAGGCTGAGAAACGTTGGGACACCTGATATGCCAGGTATCTTAAGAGATCCGGACTCATGACCTCACCCATCGGAAAGGGAAGAGATGGATGATGATAAATATGTCCCACTTAAAAACAACAACAACAAAAACTTGTAAATCACAAGAAACACTCCGTCTATCTTAACAAATATATATATATATATATATAGTAAGTTTACGACCTACATGATCTTGTCACAAGACTAGATTCCCTATTTTTATATGTATTCATTTATATACGAATACACATATACATACGTATACATATGTATGTATGTGTACGTTTGTAAAATATGTCAAGAAACAAGGTGTTCTTTATATACTGAAGAATAGCCTGTCTGGTTATGATATAAACGAAAGAATCCGTGTCAGAAAGAACATGGAAGGATGTCCTTCTGGACGTTGTACTTAAGACTTTCGATTGTCTTCGTCTCAACTTTCAGTCCGAATCAAATACGGTAGTAAAGGGACGAACAATATTTCCCCACGAATAGACTCCTAACCACCGTCCCTCACACCCGCGACTCTATCATCTCGAACCGGTGAGTCCCAAACCCCAGTCTGTACGGATCCATTTAAGGGTCGGGACAGAGGATGACCGGAACACTGGAATTGAGTTGATAAAGAGACTGTGAGTCACAGAAGTAAACTTTTCATTATTGTTGACAGACAGAGTGTCCTAACAAACTCCTGGTTTACGTTTCATATCCACTTCGTGACTTGTCTCATAAACTGTATACTATTTGTAAGTCACTTATCATCAGAGGTAGTTATAATAAAAGTAACAGTAACAACGACAATAATCTAACACGACTTATGAGAACTTATCAGTTCATCTAAGACTAAGCCTAATTGTCAGTAAGTAGATGATTTTACCAGGTACTTGTTCATAGTGGACCCAAGAATGATCTTTACGTCCAAGAGTCCAAGGTGGGGTTTGGGTGTCTTAGTCTTAAACGTAAAATTGGTACTAGAGGTCCATTAAACATACGTGTGACTTTGAACTCTTCGTCCCTACATCCTTTACGTCCAAGGTGCAATCTACCGTGTAACAATGAGGAAAACTGACGTGTCACTGAAACTTGCGAAAAGGACAAACTCTCTTAAGGGAGGAAACACATAGACGTGATGGGGTAACCTCTCCGGTCTTTGAGAGAAAAGGTTCAACTATAAAGTCACTGGACTCCGAAACGGTAAGTTTACGTAAGTGAGATCTGAGATTAGTCTTAATGGATTTTGAAGGGACCGGCAGGTCACCAATTCTGAGTTGCGAATGTTACGTCCCCCGTACCCAAGCTCGGGACGATCTCCTTGATATTTTAGGGTGTACGACGTGTCGTACCCGTTTTTATTTATTTATTTTACCAGGGATATCCTTAGACAAAATATTTTATGTCAGGTTAAAGATCTCCGTCGTCCTTGTCCTAAGGTGGGGGGGCTCCGGATTCGACCTCAAACGACCGACCAAACAGAGGTGGTCCCGTTTAGTTACCAAACTGGTAGAGGTATAGACCAAAGAACCACAAGACCCTTTAATACACCGGAAATAATTTAAGAAAAAGACGGATTTGATCGATCTGACCCGAAAGTAACAAAATTTGTTTCTTCGACCTCTTTATATTGGAGGTCCATTAAAATAGGAACTTAACGGAAACCATCACTCACCGTTTTTATACCTTTCAAACCATTCGAGATTATTCCCTCTCACTCGAAACAAAGTAATCCGGAGAACAACAACAAATCAACCATTCAGTACAGACTGAGAAACGCTGGGGTACCTGACTTCGTAAGGTCCGAAGGGACAGGAAGTGATATACGACAGATACAAACTGTATCGAAAGAAAGGTTCCTCGTTCGTATAAAATTAAAGTACCCACGTCAGTGGTAGGGGTCACTAAAACCTTAGTTTTTTTTTTTTTTAGACGGCGACAACGGTAAAAAAAAAGGTAGATAAACGATACTTCACTACCCTGACCTACGGTACTAGAATCAAAAAACTTACAACTCAAAATTCAGTCGAAAAAGCGAGACGAGAAAGTGGAAGTAGTTCTCCGACAAAACAAGGAGAACTGAAAGACGGTAATCTCACCATAGTAGACGTATAGACTCCAACAACTATAAAAAGGGTCGTCAGATGTAAGGTCGAGTACTAAGTAGGTCGGACCGTAAAGCGTATAAAATTTATTCGTTCCACTGTCATATGTCGAAACTACATGAGGAAAGGGTTAAAACTTGGTCAGACATCAAGGTACAGGGTAAGATTGAGAACGAAGAACTGGAAGAATGTCCAAAGAGTCCTCCGTCCATTTTACTAGACCATAAGAGTAGAGAAATTTTTAAAAGGTGTCAAACAGCATCTGGAGAATTTTCTTCCATTCACCTGATCTACGAATGGATCAAATAAGTACATGAAGAAGAGAACATTACGAGTCCCGCCGAATTACCTCGATGATTCGTGAGAAGAGAAGTTAGGGTTGCGCAACACGTGGTATGGTACGTCGGTACACAACTATCCATCAGTTACAACTCTTGCATAGACCCCATTCAATTTATGGACGAGGGTCCTCAAAGGTCCTGAGTGACGAACCATAAACGTTGTAGTAGATTTTTGTTACTGAAACAAGGTAAGGTGAGTGGATTAACGTGTCCCTTCTTTAGTCCAGGGAGAGAGGGTAATACTATACCTGAAGTACAGGTGTCCTTCTTTCTCGTCCAGTTTTGGAACTACTTTGACGTATAGGAATTTGCACAACGACTGTGAGCCTTGGGCGATTCTATAAAGATAGTCGTGGGGAAGGGTATCGGCAAACCTCCGAGGGGAGATGGGAACTCGACTCGTAGTGTCCAGAGTCGACAAAGACCTGTTCTATTGGTGGAGAATTGAGGGGACGGACTCAGAGTGTCCTAGAGGACAGGCGACGGATTCGCAGTGTCTAAGGGAAGAGGGGTCGACTAGTTTCCCGTCAAGAGTCTCACCACCACCACCCTCAACAGAATCCAAAATAGTACCCATCATCTTATGGACACTAGTCTTACTCACATTCCTTGACCCCTACCACCCGAGGTCGGAGACCGACTCCCCGTGAAAGGAGGAAGGAAGAAAGGAAGGAAAAAACATCAAGAATTCTTTCTGTTTTCAACACCAAAATTCAATCAAAAATCCGAACAAAAGATGTGAACCCCTTTCCCTATCCCTCCTCTATTACACTGATTCATGTATGTGAGTAAGACAAGATTTTTTTTTTTAACTAATATAACGGCACAGAAAAGTTTCATAAATCCAAAAATGTTTCTTTCAAAATGGTTCTGTCATTACTTGTGGGTGAGGATGGGACATATTATATCAAATATTGAATCCTATTGAATATATATTGAATAGTATTTCGACATTATTATCGTCACCTCATCAGACTGGTTTTTCTATCTGTTTGTCTCACTACCTTGTCTCATCTCTCGGGTCTTTGTGCACATGTGTACACACCCCTGACATACACTTTCTCTCCGCGGACCCAGTCACCCCCCCCTAGGTGGTCCGTCACCTACCGTAACGTGTCAACCAGAAACGACATCTTGTTCTATTTTAATCTAGGAACGGAGTGTAGTCCGTACTGTCATTCAGAGTATATTTCTAGATTTATACTTTTATATTTTGAACTTTGTCGAAATTCCTTCAGAACGATTCACCGGAACCACAACCCTTGTCATGCGTCTGGTATTTCCTTTTCTAACTTTTACGACTGTCGATAATTTTAGAATCGACCCTGTTCCCTATAGTATTTCAATTTTCTGTTCGTCAATTTGGACACACTACTGAAATTACGTGTATTGGTTCTTATAAGTATGTGTCTTATACACTTCTTGAAGGTGTCTAGTCATCCCTTTTCCAGTTTATTAGGTCATCCGTTTACTCGTTCCCTTTTACTTCTCCGCGAATCTCGTTTGGGCATATCAATTACTTGTATACTTTTTACGAGTTGGAGTGACCATTAGTTCCCTTACGTTTCATTTGGTCGTTATACTATGGTAGTCTTTCCGTCTTTAATACTTGAAATGACGTTTACAACGAAGTTGATATCTCTTGCACGACCACCGTTATATTGAACCGCGTAGGTGAACCCTCTCGTCGGATATCATAGAATATTTCAATTTACACACGTATAGTATGTTGGAACCTCAGGTCAAAGATCCGTAGACAGGATCTCTTTGAAGGAGTGTATATTTTCCTCTTTTCATGTCCCCACATGTAACGTGGAAACAAACACTATTGTTCTTTTTTAGCCAATTGTTGGAATCACGGACAGCCTTCTATTTAACACTATATGAAAAGTCACCTTATATATGTAGTCGGTCTAGACATAAGTAATCATATCTATATAGAAACTTTACCTCAACGTCTTATTATATATCTCATGGTATGAAATTTTTCACTTATTTGGTGTGGCACACAACAACATATAATGTAAGAGTGTATGGTGTACATCAATGCTTTGCATCCGACCCTCCTCCGTATGGTCATGTGCTACACACGGAAACCCTCTCTCCTCCCTACTGTAACTCATGTGCCTTTGAACTCTACATAGATGCTACAAAAGAGAATTTTGGTACCCTATCTATAATGTAATAATTGTACATAATTCAGACCGTCTTTGTGTTCAAGTACAATATATGTCCATTATCTCCGTGCCACGAAGTAATACTTTTAGACCCATGTGTTGACGGATCTAAGTTCAGGGTCGAGGCAATGACTAAAAGACCCACTGAAACCGTCCAGTAAATTGGAGAGACAGAGAATCGAAATAGTAGACATTTTACTTTCTAGACATTTACTTTCTTTTATTACCTAGATAAGAGATCCCAACTATATTCCCAATTTAATTAGGTATATTTCGGTAGACCAAGTAACCATTCGTATTAAATCATAAGGCGGATGAAAAGACATACAAAAATTTACACTCATGACCTCTTCCTTTACCGTTGGGTGAGGTCATGAGAACGGACCTCTTAGGGTACCTCCCTCCTCGGACCATCCGATGTCAGGTACCCCAACGTTCCTGTGCTGACTCTCTGAAGTGAAAGTGAAAGTGAAAATATTATATCGAGTACTTCGTAGTTCAACTATCACCTTATAAATACTCTATTTCCGTAATACTGTAATAACAATAATGACTTATATCTCCAAAAAACCATTCTTTCGTTTGAAATGATTGTAATAGAGGGTCATATGAACAAATATCTGTTTCTTAATCTCTTAATCAGAGTGTCTAAAGTGATACCGAAAGGAGTACTAATACTACCCACTTAATAAAAAATTCAAGACGATAATCTTACTTATTTTTGGTGTTATCGTTTTACAGGACATAATAGATATATATATCGTGAAAGTAAAGGTCCTAGTTGTAACGAACTCAAGACACGTCTTCTCTAACAAACGAAATCAAATGACTGACCTTCACTCCATGATCTAAACGAACCTCAAGGTTTTCACATCAAAGGATGACAAATAGATTCTCTCTTTCCCAACCATGAGACCAGGGACCAGAGATAGAGACCGACAAAACCACATCCTTATCGGGTATGGTTTAACAAAGAAAGTAAAAATCCAGTACGGATTTTGAAAAGGTTTCAAACCCGACGATCTCATATAGTATTTCGCTAATAAAAAAGACTCTTAGTAAAAATCCTTCTGGATCCCAAATTATACCTCTTCCGTTACCGTGGGATAAGGTCATAAGAACGGACCTTTTAGCGTACCTGTCTCCTCGGACCACCCGACGTCAGGTACCTCAGCGATTCTCAGTCTGTGCTGAGTCGCTGAAGTGAAACTGAAAGGTGAAAGTACGTAACCTCTTCCTTTACCGTTAGGTGAGGTCACAAGAACGGATCTCTTAGGGTCCCTGCCCCCTCGGACCACCCGACGGCAGAGACCCCAGCCTGTCTCAGTCTGTGCTGACTTCACTGAATCGTCATCCCAAATTATCTTCCTAAGAGAATCAGTCTTCGTTCTTTGTACATAGTGCCAGAGAAAAAGATGATTTGGAGGCCTGTTCAACGAACGTGAAGTCAAATAATTTGTAAATAACGTTCTAGACGAGAGACTGTCCTGATCACTCCTATGTTCCTACTTACCGTCTAAGGGACTGGGGTCTTATAGTAACACATCTCCTCCCCCGTCGTCTGGTCGTTCTGGTATAGATTCTCCCTATATTTTACGACACCCTGTGTACTTTTCGTCAACGGAGTCGGAAAACCCTGTGTCCCTTCCCATAAAGTCCCACTACTCGTTGTACTCGTTTCTGTAACCGTGTACTCGTACGTCCCTCCGTTTCCAGACTCACATCACGCTCAGTCAAAGTTTCTCCGGTCCTCTCGACGACGACCTTCTACCTGACGTCGGTGGACACCTCCTGAAACGTGCACTTCAGTGTTTGAATGTCCCTCTCGTCTCCTTGTGTCAAGGAGACACTAGAATCTTCTAGTGGGACTATCGTCACCCCTTCATCCCTGACCCTGACTCCTGACAAAATGTCCCATTTTTAACGTATTAAGTCTACCCTCTACCGTTATTTACGAGGTTACTCCGTTGTCGTCTCCGTGACCTCTCGTCCTCTGTCCACCCACTAAACCTTCAATCTGAACCACTGAAAACTCACAAACCGGAGAACACTAGAGACAACGGCGGAAACATAAGAGGCAGGTTCCGTGTTGTGACTAAAGTCATTGTGACTTTCTAGAAGTCCTGGGGTGTATAAATATTATATAAGTTTCAAGAGACATATATCCTACTTTGTCGGTAATTCTTAAGACTTTGTACGGTACTGGTAAATAAGTTGTTTACAGATGGTTTACCGGATGGTTTCCGGTCCAGGTCCAACCCACGACGTCAATGAGTTACTTGTTCATTACTTGTTCTGCTTTCGTACCAAGAAGGAGACGGACGGGAGATTTACCCTCTGTCTGCACAATTGAGAAGGAGAGAGTCTTGGAAGGATCAAAATTTTTTTGCTTTTGAACAGAATATACAGAACTCGATTCTACGACAATTTGATAGTCACTGAAATATTCTTCTGACTTAACAAACGGAAATCTATCGTATATATACTTCTACTCCCACTATATACCGGTTTTCACCACTTCACTTGTTAATCCGGTGATACTATTTACTTTCCTTCCAGAAAGAATCGACCCTTAATTTTCATGTCACCGATGTCCGTTAGATAAAGTGTAGTATTAAATAAGCTCTGTGAAAGAGGTATGGATTTTTATTGTACTTGAATCAATTTGAACATTATAACGAATAAAAATGTCTGTTGATTACTAGAAAGACACTCTTAATGTTTATTTTAACAAATGATCAAAAGACTTTCCGTCTTCATCTTTTAGTTCAATTAACGAGACTCAACATGTTTACGTATTAAAAGACTCTTCAATTAGTCAAAATAGTCGAAAAATTCATAGTAAACAGAATTATAAAATGTCCTTTTAGAAGGGTCAACTGAAAAATAAAGAAATTTTATCTTCGTAAAAAGATAAAATGGTCATTTTCATCGTTTTTGACAACAAAAACATACAAATTTCAAGTAGTCGTATACTACCTCTGGAGGGTCTATCCGTTTTACGTAGGTTTATGTCGTCGGATCGTTTAACGACATTTGGACTTCTAGATGAAGAGAAGTCACTTAAACCTAAACTCATTCTGACGATCCTTTGGTCCGCGGTCAAGTCTTAACTCCGCCGTAACTGGAACTAAAAGATCGGTACCATAAGTAAGGAACACCAGACCTCTCTACTTTATTACATGTCGGACACCCGTCTGTTCAGTCACAGTCTCACGGTGTCAGAATCAATCGAGGTCTGCAGTAGGGACAAAGACAAAAGGACGCTCTTCGTCGCCGGAAGAGGGTGAGGAGGGTCTAACTCGACGGACTGACAGAACCCAGAGACGTCCCCACCCGTCTCACGTCCACTGGGTGACATCAAATCCGGGTCGCTATTGAAGAGAAAGTCAGACCTAGAGTAAATATATTGATTACCGAACACAAGGGTTCCCACATAATCTGGGTCTTTTTCATAAATACATTGTACCGTTTTTACCACTCAACACGAAGACACTGACGTTCCATTAAAATTCGAAATAAAATCCACTCTTGTCACTACTCATGTCACTAGTCTCTTGTCATTTAGACTGAATTACTAACCACGTAGGATCCACGAAATAACTGAAGTCAACGCTATGTGTATCGTCGGACTAAGAAGTCATGACGGAATTTTGAAACTAACGAAAGAATCTGTTTTTGTTATTAAAATAACGGAAAAAGTCACAAGAAGTAAAAACAGTTTCAATAACTACATAAACCGTCAGGATTTACAACTTGTCATTGTCAGAGTGGAGTAGAAAGTAGTGGAGTATTAAGGTAAGAAGTTTCCTTTGAATAAAACTCAGAAAGATAAAAGTCAAGAAGGTTTCAAACTTTATTTGACAAATATGAAGACAAAGAACTAAAAAAAAAAAAGAACCAAACAGTTGAAGTCTTTTATGGAAGTCTAAGGAACAATAGTTACTACTCCTAAATTGAGTGAAAGACAATGGAGGGTAATAAACTAATATTGCAGTAATTTTGTGTGTCAATGGTTGTCTTTTGATTTCTATTACTTTCTTCTTTATTTATACGAAAGAGTTGGGTTCCCACTTCCATAATCACAAGTATACGACGACAGATGATAAGAGGGGGAGAGGAACCGTAGAAGAATTGAAGTGTCCTAACAGTCATAAAAGTAAAAGAAGACACCGGTATTGATCAGAAAAGAAGAAATAGGAATCCAACTGACATTTGTAGGTTTTGGTAAATATAACAAAACTGTCACATGTATAACACGTATTGATAATCACAAAATTCTAACTTAATGAAAAGTTGAACTACTTAAAGTGTCGTAAACCCTGTGACTTCCCTCTTACAAGGATTCCCGACAATACACCTAATTACTGAATTAGGTACATTTCCCAAATTTTGTTACGGACCATGTCTCTCATTCAAGAGTGACCGAAGGGACCACCGAGTCTCCAATTTCGTAGACGGAGGTTACGCCCTCTGGACCCAAACTAGGGACCCAGTCCTTCTAGGGGACCTCTTCCTTTATCGTTGGGTGAGGTCGTAAGAACGGACCTCTTAGGGTTCCTGCCTCCTCGGACCACCCGATGTCAAGTACCCCAACGTTTCTCACCCTGTGTTGACTCGCTGAATTGAAGATTGAAGAATTCACACAGGGTCGTATGAAAGTCTCTACAATTTTACACATCTTCACGTAAAATGTCAGTTACTTTATGTCATAATAAAATCAAACTCCCAAATTACACACACACACACAAAGGGATTTTAAAACCATCGTATAAAACTGTTTTCTTGTCACACGAGAATGTATCGAAACACCAGGGAGGTTGCAAGGGTGTGACCCGGAAGTCGGAAGCGACGACGTCAAACCTGTTCGACTAAATTACATTCGGGCTCCATTGGGAGGGTGGATAGGACTCAAAAGGGAACCAAACATTGGCGACAAGAGATCTAAAGTACAAAGGGAAATGAAAGAGGAAAAAAAAAAAAAAAAAAACAACCTCAGGTAGTTTATTAAAGGGTTCTTACCTATCCATCCTTCATTTGAAACTCAGAAATTTAACGACTTTTAAGGAAAGACTTTATTGAAATCTTTCATAAGACAATCATGAACAAAGAAAATACTTCTAATATCAATATTATTAAATAGTCTAGAAGAAACTCTTAAACTTAAACTAAATTTCTTTAATGAAAGACAGAAACTTAAAAAAAGGACATAAAAGATACAAGGAAAAAGAAGAAGAGAAGTTACGTCGGTGAAAAGAAGACTACGGACTAGATTAACAGACAAGGGTGACTTCTTGTGTCCTGTCCTTAGACCACAACCAAAGAAGATATCAACACATTTATCCAAACGAAGGGGAGCCAGGAAAGGACTCACTTTACATCCTTAACGGTCCGTCCCGAGAAACATCTCTCTCCTCAACCTTTTAACCACTGACCAGTCGTCCGCAGGTTTCCGTCCAGAGTCTTTGGTCGTGGTGTAACCTCCGGAATCGAGAGGACGGTACTACACAAACAAGTCAAAAGAATCGTCAAAACAGACCAGGAAAATCGTAGACGTCAACACACTTGTCCCCGTAGAGGGAGGTACAGGAACCCGTACGTCCGGATAAGGACACTACCCCGACCTCGGTTCAAGTCCCAGGGAAGTCTAAAAGGTCCCCGTACCCACTCTCATAGAGGACACTCCAGGGATACAGTTGGACTGAGTACCATTGACACCGACCCTACCCGGTCTCGGGATAACGTCCGGGAAAGTCTTAGAGGTCTGATTCAACTCACCCGAAGGGAGACCCCGAGGTGTGACGTCGGTCCTCTTCGACATTCGTGAATCCCAGGTGTCGGTCTTGGTTCTAGACATGTGATAATGGGTGGGATACCGCCCACACTGAGGAGGACGCAGACAACCGTGTATCACGACCACTGTCCTAGCTTCGATCTGTCCCCACATCGACTCAGGGAGTGATATACCTTGACAAAGACCGAAACATTGGTCCTGGCATCAGCCGCTCAGTCGGTGGACCCGCGTTCGAACGGAAGAGTTTTGTCGGTAGGAACCAGAACCTGACATGGTCCTAAAGTGTTAGAGACTGGGTCAGGGTTTCGAGGGTGTTTCCGTGAAAACATGTACCTATCTACGGTTTAACAACAACCCTCTGCCCCCCCTTACAGAATGAACCGGTAACGACTACAGTGCGGGACTCTTTAAATTTTTAATCTATTAAATTCATAATGAATTAAAAAATGGATTGAAGTAAGTCGTTCTTTTTATTTCCTAGAAATACTAGGATCTTACACGACACGGACATTTAAACTGAAATCCCAAACCAAGTTACTTATTCTTTACGTATAAAGAATTATGGACTTTACTATAAAGTATATTATAAAAATCAGAGACCTCATATAAGTCTAAATACAATGTTCAGTGATCGAAAAGTTGTGGAAGTATGACAATATTAATCACGACGATTCAATAATAAAATATATTACCTTTTGTCGATAGAGTAACAATTCTTTTCCCGAAATAAAAGGACAAAACGGACATGAATATTTACACGTTATCTTTCGGTTAGGTATATCTATTTATAATTTAAAAAATAAAATATTACTTGAAAAGTTTTTATACAAAACAATAATAGGTAACTGAGTTCTTCTTAACCGTAGAAGGATAGGTCACCCAATAATGAAGAACCGACCTTAGATTACTTATAATTATCATAGTGAGTCTTTTCCTCCCCCATTAAATAATCTCAAAACACGTAAAAGCAAAAATGTACAATAGACAAAAGAAAATGAGATACACGGCATGTAGAAAACAAAGGCTCAACTATTTATTAAGGAAACACCAAAAATGACATAATACGTAAAAGTCATTTTCTATGACAGTGTAAAACCAGGAATAATTAATTCTATACGTCAAGACATTTCACGTACCTTTAAATTTCCTTCTTTACCAAAGATTATTTTTCTTCAAAGGACATTGGTAAAGGTAACACTATATGGTAAAGTAGAGGATTTAAGTAGTTTACAACGGAGTACATAACACGAACTCAAACAAGAGTGAGTAACTTCGGTATCTTAAAGTCGTTTGAGTACTTGTTAGTGAAAAGTTTATGAGCCATGACTGTATGACTACTTGACAATTGTTTACCACTACTAACAAAACGAAAGTTTTAGGAGAAGTCATCCGTCCCAGTGTATGCCAATTGAGAGACTAATGACGTACGTCTTATCGTCAATATTATCGATTATGAATGTCTGACGAATAATAGAGTGATTAATGAAGACCATTGAGTCAAGAGTGTTGAGACACTTCAATCCTGATATTAATTGAGGTAAAGCGTCCACTTATTTGATTCCGTTTCTTTCCAACTTGAACGGGTTCCAGTATGTTATTCTCCTACCCTCTCGACCCTAAGAGTGGGTCCGTCAGACCAAGGGTTCAAAGTACGAGGAGTGGTGATCCGAATGACTGGTACCCCTGAGGAGAGGATGTGTAAAATCGTAAGTAGTAAAATCGTGAATTGTCCGGAGAATCGTACAAAAGGGAATCAAAAAAAGTAAAGGGGGTTTGAAAATGAGGAGAAAAAATCAAGGTCAAAGGTAGACGAAAATACAGATTAACAGAGGTGGTGATCTACTTTTAATTTCACGAAATTGTCAACTCCTCTGCACATGTCTACACGGATCTTGCCACGGATAGCACAACTTCGTGGTTTATATAAAAATAATTCACCACTCGGTTTATACGTTTATGATTTTAAAGGTCTTTCTTTTATTCTCTCTTGCAAGTAAAAGACAAAGAAAATCCTTTTAAGTAATCCCGACGACACACCTTTTGTCAAACTTTCCCCCGTTCTCACCTGTATCCCTTAAGAGTTATCGATTCTTTCCTTAAAGACACTTTAGCCACCTATTATTTAGGTCAAGACTTGAGAATGATTTCAGAATTTTATACAGTAAAGTCTACTAGTTTTCCTTATACAGTCTTTATCATTGAATAGGTCCTTAATGATACAATTTCAAAAGGAGAATTTACACTCTGTCTCGTTATAAAAGTCTTTTTTTTTTAACGTTCTTTTCACATATCAATTATGTCTTACCTGGTCTGAGAACCACTAATTTCTTATGATAAAAATTAATTTTAAAATTTAATTTCTCTATATATGGTTTTACATAGGTCACCGATAGAAACTTCCTACCTAAATACCCGTCAAAAAGAGAGAAAAAATTGGAAATAAAAGACCCCTTTAAAAAATATCATTCACACAATGAAATTACTATTTTACTTATTTTAATAAAAAAATAATTTACACAATGAAAGTACTAATTACTTATTTCAATAAAAATAATCCCCTTCATATGGACTAGAAAAGGAGTCCATTTGTCCATGGGCACACTTATTTCCCGGTAATTCGGTACAAAATTCACACCCAAATTTTTTTTAAAAAAAATTAACTTCCTATTAACAAAATGTCACAACACATTTCGTCAATAGGTAATTTTTATTTTTTTAAAAATTACATAAAAATTTTTAAAGTCATAAAGATTTAATCTTTTACGAATGTATACGTTTCGTATAAATTCTCATACATTTGGGAGACTCCATTTTACGTAAATACCTACTTAAGGACTTGACGTGTTCCTGAATTCAAAATGAAAACTTTTCCCTAATTGTAAGTTCTTGTAAAATGAATCCTCAGTCTAAAACTTTCCCTTTCCTGTGTTTCTCCAACTATTTTATTACGGACAAATTGTCATAAGACGTGAATCAAATATCACCTCAGTAGTACTTTATTTCACTTATCCTCTCAGTACGAAACTTCGTACACTGAAGTACTGACTTTGGTACCTTTTATACTTACAGTGTAGAAATTACTTAGGTACATAGAAGATACTGACTGGATTCAGTTCTTTTCATTTTTAATTTTTTGTTTAAGAAAAACCCTTAGCCCATAATACACAACATATAGGTTCAGACTATCGTCGAGTGACATATAAAATTCATAGTGTGGCCGTCGTCTATGAAGTCTGTGTAGTCTTCCATAACAACTAAGTCACAGAGACCGTCATATTATTTTTTTTATACGTCTTCAGAGATCAGGGATTATTCGTCATATAGTTACTCGTGACAGTCCAAGACGTCTTCTAAGGTGTTGTACTAAATAATGTAATTAATGTCAGTACACCCAAAGTACGACGATTCGAACTTTTACGTCGGTGTAAGCTTCCAACTAAATTCTTATATAAAACCGGGTCTACTTTCACGAGGAATAACACTAATTATGTCATGTCATAAATAAGAGAGCAAGATACGAAAGCGGAAACCTTACGATTTAAATAAAAGACACTGAACTTTAATTCAAACTCTAAACTCTTCGAAGCAGATCAAAAATAAGTGCGGACAGTAGACCAGAGGGAAAACGGAAAACACAGAGGAATCAAACAGTGCCTTACAACTTAGAGGAGAAACACTTCGGACAAACTTAAATGAAGGAACATTCGGTCCTACCGACCGGAGCTCGGAGGGATCGACTGCCCCGACGGGAGCTCTGAATGACGTAATGCCA
Source organism: Capra ibex (assembly GCA_006410555.1). Taxonomy (NCBI): domain Eukaryota; kingdom Metazoa; phylum Chordata; class Mammalia; order Artiodactyla; family Bovidae; genus Capra; species Capra ibex. The sequence continues at coordinate 74,080,792 of SJYO01046538.1, forward strand.
ACCCAGCGACGTAGAGAAAAACTCATCTTCCTCGTTAACTCCTTTTTAGAAGTAAAAGAAGTAAATTAAGTTTTATCGTCGTAACAATCTCTTAAGGTACGAATATGGAAACAGATCATGGAATGACTTAAGTATGTCAGTGTGCAGAGAAGAATGTCACTGTGTGACTCGAACAGTTTAGTGTCCTAAGATCCAGTACACCTTACTTTCCAGAGGACTCTCGACAAAATCTCTATCTACAATTGAGGTCAACCAAGGTACACGGGTACCACCCCATACAAGTGAATACGGGTTACAACCACCGGAAATATTTAGACAGAACCTTCTTAATCATTTATAAACGATCTCTAATTTCGTAGTTATCTCTTCCTGAGCTCACTTCATCCTTCTGCAACTAAATCACTCAACCTTCTGTAAAGAGTCGTCACTATACATATTTCTCAACTTAATCTAATAAATACACAGGTTGTGACTCCATTCACCAAACGAAAGACTGGAATTAAGAGTATGTCGAGATTTCTGTATCCATGTTAATAGTATAGGTAAATTGTCACCTTTTTTGGCTCCGAATTCAAACGTCGGAGCATACGTCTAAGTGTATTGACCAATTCGTCGTCTCGACCCTAAACTTGTATCCACAAGAATAGTCGTCCTCGGTAATTGGTAAGTGATGTGACGGATGTAGTTGACGGGACTTCCTATCTCGTCCGTTCCAATCTCAAATTTTTTACTATAAACCGTTAATCCCTTCGTCACAACTTGAATTATTTAAACCTCCGTAATACTTTCCTTTTTAGACTTAGGTCACCCAAAGTCTCCCTTTGTTAAGAAACTGAGTAGGTAATAAAACAACCTCCTGTTATAATCAGGTCATACTAAAAAATATCATAAAAAGTGAATTATCTTCAGTGAATTTGTAAATCCTTCGTGGAGAAGACAGACCCTGTATTTTTTGTAAGCCTAACCTTTTAGACCGGTAGGGTCGTCACACCGTCGGTGAGATTGACTCTGCACCCGACTCCGAATAAACTTTCTTCTCAACAAAAGATCCGGAACATCCCCCTTTTTGTCTCTACTTCGAGACAAAAAGTTTCGTACCGGATAAGTGGGTGTCGAGATAATCTTGGTGGACTCTTGAGTAATTTTTACCTCTGAGACGTGGGACAACCGGTATTTAATTAAGGAACAACGTCCCTAGACGTTCATGGGTGAGGTAACAAGAACGGACCTCTTAAAGTCCCTGCCCCCTCGGACTACCCGACGGCAGATACCCCAGCGTGTCTCAGCCTGTGCTGACTTCGCTGAATCGTCGTCGTCGTCGTCGTTCAGTCATGGATCAGAAATGTGTTCACTACAGAATGGAATGGAAGGTTGTCTGTATCGAGGAACCGGACTAAATTAAGTATATACGTCTGTCGTCACTTATACCCACTCCTTCTCCGGAGTCAAAGAAGCCGGACGTGAAACAAATAAATTATTTATGACCACAAAAAGCACGAGAATAAAATAAAGATTTAAAAATGGTTCCTCTCTTAAAAGGTCTCTAAGATCTCAGTGTACGACATGTTGGTCCTCTTTACTCGTCTACTGATTACAAATAAATTCACTAAAGACGAAGTCACTTTTTATGATAGTTTTTAGTATGGTCTGACTGACCATGACAACACGATTTAAAAGTACGAGGACTCACATATACATTCTTTATATAAAATGAAGGTAATAACCTTTACTAATTGGTTCGTATTTTTATTAAACGACCAGTCTATCGATATTATCGTATATTCAGACCGAAGTTAATCACTACAATTGTTAGGATCTTTTATCGGATTCAAAATTCCAAAATTCCTTTTTCGTAACTTTACACGTTACTCAACTCACAAATTTCCTCTTTTTTCTGTGACTGAAAAATTACGTAAAATACCATCAATATTCCCATAACGTGAAACAAAAGATGGATATTTCATTTAAATGGACAAACACAAACAAAAAAAAAATTTATTTAAATGTCTCCAATCTTAGATAACGACATAAAATTTTTACTTTGTACTTACAACTGTTTATACTGAAACCTAGGGGACTGTTTTAATTTCATCCGGAACTAGTATTCTAATGGTTGGTCCCGTATAAAAACATTTTATGGTTCTAGTAAAAGGAAGTTGTATCTCAGTATTCTCTTAAATATAGTTTACTTGTATACATATCTTCTTCATTCTTGGATCACCTACCTACTGTGGTTTTACGGTCATATTAGAGAAAATTTCACCTCCAGTCCTAACCCCCATATATAACTAAAGACCATGACAATTTCTTAATGACGAACAAAAAAGGAATAAGGCTATCATTCTATTTCTATGACAGAACATCGTTAAACACACTCTCGACTATCTAGAAATAAAGAATTCCTTTATCGGGATCCTTTTCGACCGTCACCCGAATATTCAGTAAAGTAGTAATGTCTGTAGGTCTAGTGGCAAGGACTGGTGTCGACTGAGACTTCTTGGAATTATTTCCTATTTCACTGAAACTCTGAGACACTCAGGGGTTTAACTTAAAATACAGCGGATAAAATTAAAAATCAAGAAAGATTTACGTCAGTCATGTCAACCAGATTTCATCTAACATATTAATACGTATGTTTCAATGGAGTTATTGACAGGAAAGTCAGTTGTTTTATACTTACTAATAACTTACAAGGATGAAGAGTTCTCGAAAAAGTCTGGGACCCTTATTTCGTCGTTTCAGGACCGAAAATGTCTCGAGTGTCGAGTGGACCCGTCTCTATTTACGATTTGTCCAACAACTCATTTATATATAATACAATCTACCATCATCCATATACCTTCTTTTATTGTCGAATTCTCCTCATCTCTTACAGTCTCCACCTCTTTACAACCCAACTAAAAAAAAATTCATCGAAGATGAAAAACTTCATCGAAAGAATCGTACACCTCCTAGAAACATGAATCATATAAGCCAGAGGAAAGGAATTACATATAGAAATATTAATGATATATTCTGAGAGATTCACAAGTAGGATGACCGGACCGAAATAAGGGGTGAGGTCGGGAAGAGGGTGAGCGCTTGGTCCTAGTCACAAAGTGTCAGGAGTACTTGTGTTTGGAACGGTAGGGAACGGGAAACGAGTACGTCAAAGAAGGACCTTACAGGATGGGAGGGCAAGACGAATTGGTTCACTACGGGTAGGAAATTATGGATTGGGTTTAGAGACAAGGGGGTAGCATATCTCGAGGTTGGGTAGAGTTTGAGTAAAACTGAAGAGAGAGAAAAGAAAGACTTAAGGACATCCTAGACGTTGAGTACGGTGTTTGAGTCACGGATTAATGTGTTAGTACGTACCAGAAAAAATAATCAAAATACACACAAAGAATAGAGAAGATTACTACTAGGGTAGACACATTCGTAGTCTCTGAACGGAAACAGCTGTTCAGCAGAATTTTACGATCCACCCCGTGTCACACATGAGTGTGTACACCTAATTTATAATTAAGGTGACGTCGGAGTATTTATATTTAGACGAATGGTCTAAAGAAAATGAAAGAAGAAATGAAAAGTTTAAATTTTATATGAAAAGAAATTATTCGAATACCCGAATAGAAAGTGACCAAATATTTCTCTTAAACTTGTAGTAAAGAGATAGTTCATTTTTCTGTTTTATCAGAAGAACTAACTTAATTTTTCTTCAATTTGTAGTCCTTTACAAATTTACAAAGAACAACGAAGTCTACATACCGAAATTATTTTAGTGTTTTCCCTACTCTATCCATTCAAATAAAAAACAATTTGACTCACGGTGTCGTCATCTTCATTTGGGAGGCTCAAATTTAGATTATATTTAGAGGAGTCTAATTTACTCTTGTGTTCTATGGTTTGATCAATGGACAAAAAAGTACGATAGAGGATTGTTCCCTCCTTTATTAACCTAATTACCCCGTACCTCTGATACATTTATTCATGTCTTTTTAAGAGACGTATTTTTGAAGTACGTCCGAAAGGTTTCTCAGGGCCCCGGGAAGAGGTTCAGTATCTAGGGAACTTTCAGTCATTAAATTTTGGAAAGTCAGACAACCGATGTAAACAGTTTCCGGGTAAAGTGATGTGATCAAAATACCCTACTGAAGAGGAAAAATCTTTGAAACTCATTCAAAATCATTATTTATAATACCGTTATTTATAATACCTACCACGTCCGTTCTTTATTCGTTGGCAACTAGACTTCTTGGTTCCGGTGAGTGTAGAAGACACATGATTCCAATGGGTGAGTTGGATGAATATCGGTTTTGGTATGACCACTATCACTATCGTTCGTGGGGATTTTGTCATCGGGTCGTCCGAATACACCACTCTTCCCTCCATTAGATTTGACTTCCAGACCTCCTCTCCGTCTGGAAAAATTTTGGGTAAAAACGTTCGGTACGTATAGGTTTTCAAGAGGGAAAAATATAGTCTGAATCTGGTTTTAAGTTCTATGACTCAGCAAATTTTATATACACATCCTAGACACCTAAATTTTGATAATCATGTATAAGTCCGTCAGAAGTTTGGGTCAGTGGTAAACCATCGAGACCCCACGACCTTGTGTACGACCGATGAGTCTTAAGTGTCTACTATTTATGTACTTTTCGTTACATTAATTACCCCGTATCTCTGATATTTATTCATATCTTTTCGATAGACGAAATTTTGAAGTATAGAAAAGATTATGGGAAGGAACCTCCCCTCCACCCCCAACTGAGCCTGCAGGAGAACAAGGGGGGGCCGAGACTGGAAGACGAAGGTGACTTCTCCAAGTGTAATACCTAGTAAAGTAACAGACCCTTACAAAGGTGGTCGAGTAGGTCTACACTTGATTGGGGATAAAATTATATCTCGTCTCAAACAACTTCTAAAAGAATCGTACCCTCCTCTATCCAAATATAGTATTGTCTCATAATGCTAAGACTGGTACATCAAAAGACTCGTTGGTCAAAACAATCCCGTTTTACGTCACGTAATTATTACTGAATGTCCGTGCTGGACCGTTGTGGGCCGGACACCCAAAAGTCTGGAGAGGAGCACGGTGAGAGGAAGCCTAGTGAAAGGAGGCCCGTGTGACTGCGAGAAAGTCCGGAAGATTGAGTCAAAGGCAACGTCCTCGAGGAGCGCGACAAGGGGACGAGAAGGAGGACACGAGACACACTAGCCGAAGAGTAAAAGTTCAGAGTGGACTTTCCAGAAGAATCTCAGGAGGGACCTTGTAGGTAGGAATTCGTCCAGTAAATTAAGAAAAAGTCTCATGACTCAACAAAAAGAAGTATCGTGAACAGTCAAACAGATTTTAAATAAATAAACACAATAACAGACAAAGGGAGTCAGACACTATGTAAGGTGGTTTTGTGAGTAGGTAAGTCTGAGTCAAATGAATTAAGGACTGTACAAAATCAATGAATAATTCACACGAACTTTACGCCGCCCGGGTCGTCCTGAACTACCTAATCGACAGTGTCCCTCCCTTTCGTCCACAGTTCCCACCATGAGCCCAAAGTCCGATCCCTTGTATCCGACCACCACTTCCGTGACTGACTCACCTTCTCGTCTAAACACCTCTGTCCCGATTCGATGCAAAATCCAGACCCATGAATTGCAACTAATCCGGCAAACCATACACGCCCAGTTCCATCCGCATCCTTTGCACTAAGACTACGAATGAGTAAGTAGAACATCTTGAAGCAAAGATTAACAATTTACGGGCTAGACAAATCTTTTATTTTAAACATGAACGCATAAAACCTGACGGTGGAACAGCAGAAGTAGGTCAAAAGTTCTGGAAACCCTAAAATGGGTGTAAGTTAAATTTTTTAAACAATAATTAGTGTTGAAGGAACTATGTTATTTTCGTAAAACGAGTAGAGTCACGTAAAAAAAAGTAATTACTGTCACCGAGTAAATCAAACGGACGATTTGGTATATGTATGAAGAAAATTCTTTTATTTTTCACTAGAAATAGAAACACAACTTTTGTTAAAAACAACAATAAATCTTAGGTTTAAGATAAAGAATGGTGTATGTAAGTTCGTTTTAAAGTACTTCAAACGACTCAAAAACTACTTACGGTCTTAGAAAGTCCTTACATTGTGACGAAGTATCTCATATAAAGTACCTAGTCTTTCGTAAGTCACTTGTGGATACCCTAGGCACAATGCACGTTCCGTGGTTCAGTCCCTGATCTTCAACATCGTCAACCTTTAAAGGACCGCCAGGTCACCAACTCTGAGACGTGAACGTTACGTCCCCCGGGTCAAGTTGGGACTCCTCCCTTGATCCTGGGGTGTACGACACACCACACCCGGTTTTTATTTTAAAATTTTTAATTGACTTCAACGTCGTCAGAGTAAGTCTATGTTTCTCGACCTAGTTTTAAGACTGAAGAGAAACTCTCGTGAAGTTCTGTTTTTCTTCGTCTTTATTTGTAAAAGAGTTTATTTTGATCTTTAGAAGCCGACCTTGGTACCATACATTTCTTTCCGACGGTTTACGTCACTACTTTGCCTAAACCTATACGACGATTGTCTTCATACTGACATTGATAGTGTACCTCCACACTCTGGAGTCAAAAGAAGACGACTTACCGTCTTAATTGTCAGTGACAACCCGAAGAGAACACCATCGTGAAGGTATCGTCCCTGGTACCCAAACGAAGGCCCTGTCCCTTCAAGGTGTACGTCACCCTACACCGGTTTTTTACTTTTTTAATTATTAGTGAAAATTTCTGGACCTTACCCCTCGAACCCAATCACTAGTCTCGAAGGGACCTGGGACAAACTGTGGTCTCTCATCATCTCCTTCGTCCCGACTTTCCTCTGGGTGTACGCTCTCATCATCTCCTTCGTCCCGACTTTCCTCTGGGTGTACGTAAGAACGACAGAAACGTCCTTCAGTGAACGGTACCACTATCTGTCACCTCTCTACGAACTCAAATACCGAACCTTCCCGTGTGACACGTGGTCTTCTTTTTTTCCACCTACGTGTCATTTCAATATCGGTAAGTGTCTATTTCCTTATTAGTAAATCGATGCGTCGAGGGTGAGGATATTACGTTAGTTCTCTAGGGATTCCCTCTTTCTAATACGACTGGCAACGGAAGAGATGTTGGAACTAGCGGAGACAATTAATTGTCGATGTACCGACAGATCCCCTTTTATACAATCATGGACGGAATTTGATTTCAATTTAAAATAAACCGAAGAGTCTCGGAAACTATAGGGGTCTCATGTATTGTGTTATCCAAACTCTACCTTTTGAGCTAGAAGTAGACTCTTTTTATTCAAAATCTCTTCTAAAGTACACTTTCAACTGCTTGACCTTTACAAAGGGGATTTCAACAGACACTTACGAATAAAGACTTTTTGAGAAACAAATTTCAAACTTTTGAACACTATTTACAAACTTGTTCATCGGTGTTACTTGTCTACACGACTGGTGAAACCGAAACGTACATTTGTCCCTTCAGTCACACCATTTTCCAATTCCACCGAAGTGGAAGGATTACCTTTCTATGTGTAAAAATAACAACTAGGTCTTTGTCAAAGTTGACCTTCTTCTATCGTGTCGACTTTCAATTCGGATTACTTCGCATTTTATGGGACAACACATAACCTTAAAACCTTCATTGAGTTTTTATACGGATATTTTTATAGATTAATCGATCAAATCACTAAAAAAAAGTAAAATATTTCAATGCTCCTGAAATCGCCAATATGGAATGTTGACAGTAAAATTTTATTATACCTGTAAGTATTTACACATGTTATATTTTTATCACACGAAATACTTATTTTAAGTTGAATGATCTTTAAAATAAAAAGAATAACAAACACCAATAAAGTTTCTGAAGGGTGACTTGTCGGAATGTTTAATTTCAAAAGGATTTATCCTATTAACCCTATTTTATTAAAATATGAAATATCTCAGTCTTTAATACAAAAATACAACAAAATTTAATTGGAGTCACAAACGGAAAGTTGTAGGAATCCTACCAAAGTAAAAATCTTAAAGACTCAAAGTGGGTCTGGTACAGACTGTATTAACACCATTAAAACTGTCTACAAAAATAACAATTATAATTGTAGGGTTAAAATTTAATGTACAATAACTCTCCTTTAATAAAGTTACTATGGTAACCTAAATTGGTAACAAAATTTTTTTAGATCATTTTGTCTCATCTCGAAGGAAGTATTCGGCATTTGTGAAATTGAAAAAAGAGTTTCACACAAGAGAACTGGGAATGGGACTCGTATCTCCACAGTCAAATTTACGTCTAAGGACCCGGTCATGGATCCTTAGACTAAAACTAACTCGTAGAATTCACTAAGACTTTGAATGACTTCACACTCTTGACGATAAGGTCTCGTTGTAATGAATTAGTACTCACTAAGTATTACCTTTCTCCATGGAGGTCAGAATCCACCGTCTTATATTTATTATTTAATTATTTTATTTTGATAGGTCCTTTGTATGGAGGAAGGAATATAGAACAAATATTATCGGAATGAGTCTAAAGTAACAGGATAGAAATATCGATACTTCAAAGTAGGAGTAATGAAAGGGTTTTGTGGTCTAAAAAACACACAACTTTATATCAACTACATGTCATAATATAATCAAAGTCCATATAATGTGTTAATAAACTGTAAACTTATGTAATACTTTACTAGTGGTGTCATTTAGATCATTGGTAGACAGGGATATGTGTCAATAATATGATAAGTACCGGTATGAGGAGTACGACACATAAAGTAGGAACACTTAATCAATAATATATATGGAGAATGAGGGGAAGTGGATAAAACGGGGGGGGGTGGGGAAATGGTAGACTGTTGATGGGTAAACAAGAGACACCCAGACAAAAGTAAAACGTTTTGTATCTTATAAAACATAGTGAAAAATATTAGACGGGACATTAATGTATGTTTTATAAATATTTGATACAAATGGACTTAACGACATCTTATAGTGTAATTGACGATATTTACTAGATGAATCATTAATAATTTATATCTAGAGATATCTCAATTACGTCTTATTGTTTAAACTTACAAAAACAAAATTAAGTCATTTTACCTTGGTGACGTTGGAGACCAAAGTGTTTACTTCACCAAGTTTTACTCATACAACGAGAGTACCCCGGGAACGTGTGACGTAATCCTATCTATCGTGTAAAGATAATAAAAGAAAAGAAAGGGGGATTTTGTTTCCGATGGAGATTAAAGTGAGAAAGGTGTTTAGAAGCACGTGATTTGATACACGGTCACTGTACTCTTCGAGCAAAACTACTATGACTCAGTAGAGTACAGATCATGTAGTAAACACTTTGACTTCAACCGATAATATTACGTTGTCCATACATTTATTGTAAATAGTCACTAGAGACATTTTAACAAAGGAAGAAGGGGAAAAGTAATATTTTCCTTTGAAATAAAGTCTCATCTTTCACGTAACAGACTTGAGTACTTGTGGGAGAGATAGGGAGGGGAGGGGTTAAACAACGTCTGGTCCTACTTTCTCGTCGACTCGAGTCGTCCCTCGTCTTGCTCTTTTGGTAGGCCTCGTGTGTCTGACGCGAGGCGTTAAAGGCCCTCAAGGAGTAGAGGTTCATAGGAAGACTTTGTTCTCTCTAAATACAGTAGGGAACGTTCCTCAACCTACGGATGGACCGGAGAAAGAAACACCTACGGTCCGTCTTCCTACCTAGGCTCATACTTGGATTGTCGAACCGGTTAATGGTCACACCTGAACTTGCCATGGATTTTCTTGTGTCTATACCGATGTCATAGTGGTCCCTATTCCTTAAGTTCGCGAGGGTTCTCCGTGAGTTTGTCTTCGTCTAACTTGAGGCGACGTTTCCTTTTCCTTTATTCGGTGTGTTCAGGTACTTCGAGTGGAAACGACTACTCGAGTAAGACGCTTTCTCTCCCGACGATTCAGCGATATTGGGACTCCCAGACGAGTTGGAGCAGACCGAGTTGTTGTGTTTTCGAAAACCCGTGACGTGTCCGAAGGTGCCCAGATGGAACTTCACCCCACTGTAAGCCGAGGCCCATTGTCTCTGCCCTGACCTCATAAACCTCACCTACCCGGTTCTACGACCGCTGGATTTACGATTTTGGTTCTCTCCCCCGTGTCTGAGGGCACACATACGGTGGGTCGTGCGCGGTGTCTGGACGGGCCATGTCCTGATATTCCTCATACGGGTCGCCGCCGGAGGACGGTACGCGATACTCCTACGGGGAAAGATGAACAGGTAGTTCGGTCAGCACTTGAACCGCCGAGACGTAACCATGTTGACGGTCCGGGAGCCGTTCTTGTTCGACCGGTTCTACCACTTCTGGTACACGCTCTTCCCCTTGTAGGGCCCGTCCTTCTGGTTGAAGTCACACATAGTCTCGACGTCGTGGAACAGGCTCCGGGTCTCGTTGGTCGACCACGAATAGACATTGTTAGACTCGGTCGTCCGGCGGGTCAGTCACCGCCCCGTGAGGTTGTCACCGTTAAAGTAGCAGAGACGGAGGATACTGAGCAGGAGTCTGTGCCGAACTGGTCCACCGAACTCGTTCTAGGGTCAGACCAATGACACAGGTCTGTTTGACACTAATTCGTGACCAAGAACAAGGGAAAGGAGACGGGAGTCATAATTGAAATATGTTTATATTTATATATTATATAAAAAGAAAAATGTTTATTCAGTTACCTCTATCAAATCATAATGACTGTATCATAAATATCCGAATTTTGTTTACATGAACACCACTACTTTACATTAATGACAATATCTGAAATGTTTTGGTATAAGAGTCCGTTGTGTTTGATCTCTTCCTTAAAGCAAAACCCCAAAAAAAATTTGACAGTCTTTCCTTTGACTCTCAGTCGGATCTACGAACACAGGAGTTGAGAACGAAAAGGAAGGGTGGGGTGGAGAGTAAAAATCAGATAAATTATTTACCGTCATAGAGAAATTAAAAATTTTAAGAGGTAATTAGTCCTCTGTTGTGATTGAACGGACGAATGTGTTTTGACAGTCCAGGTCTTATACTTTTACAACTATATTTGACCTGTCTAAAAATATACGAAAAAAAAAATTTCGTATTAATCTAAAATTGAAGAGACGGAGTAAAAAAAGTTAAATACTTTTAGATCTACAAATCGGTTGAACAACACCCCCGTTTCTCCCAATCTTCTACCCTTATTTCCACGGTAAGAAAAATCTTCGATATATTAAAAATTATACGTTTCAGGTTATAATACCGTTTTTTCTGACAATGATCGAGTAAAAATAATGAGAACTTGGACCTATCTTAAAAAATCAACAAAAGATTCTTTAGTTACATTTACTTCAAAATAATAGTCTAAATGTTCTTTAAAATTTTTGATGGTTTCGAAACTTTACAAAGGGTTCGTAATCTAACACATAGTTTGTATCTCTCATCTCTTACCTTTTCAGAATGACTTTTAGCTCTTTGTGATCAGTTCTGGTGTTTTTTTGAATGTGAGAAGCTTGGGGTTTAGGGATGAACAAATAAATAATCCTGACTTAAAGTCAGACAAAAGGGTTCCCCTAACGAACTGAGACAGTAACTCTAGTTTCCTTATAACTGTGTGTGAAATCCATCGTAAAACAATAGTTTAAATCAACTTAAGTTTCGTGAGAACTTTTACACGACAAAGACGATGTCATTTATATTTACGTAAATACACACTATTAGGACGTTAGTATTATTAATATTAAAACTAATTCGTTGGGAAACACCACCAAAAAGGTTCCAGAAATAAAAATTCGGACACCACTTAATAACGAACTCTATGAAATTGTTATTATTTTCTCAAATCTACTCGTTCCAAGGATAGGACATATTAGTAATTGTGTAATTTTTTTCAGGATCAGAATTAACAAAACAACCTAGACCCGAAGGACAACCGTTGATAAACAAGAAGTTTCGTAGGAACATTAAGTGTAATCGATCCTTCCATCTACCGTAAAATACAAAATTAATATGCTGGTCCTATTTAAAACAAAACTAAATGAAACGACTCAGTAGGACAATCGACTCGAAAGGGTACTGGTCCGTCGAGAAGGGTTGTGATTCAGTATTTGTGTATTTGGGTAAAGAGATTTAACACTGGAAAGGAAACCGAATCCTCACCCTTCAGACGGTGCCGGAAACAGAATTCGTTAGTTGAAGTAAAGTACTGAAAAGACAGTATCTCTTCGTCGGTTTTCGTTTTGACCTTCTATGTACAGAAACTATAAAACACAATCACTACTGCTATCGGTGATCAAAACTCGGTCACAGACACGGTCGTTACACACACGATTCACTGCATATACGAGAGGAATATCTTCGTCATGATTAAATACTTTTAATCTTTTAGGTCTATTCGTATTTCTTTTGTTTTATATATGAATGTTTAGACGATCGGTTTTTATTGGCGACAATTATAACACAACCGGTCTTTCAAGTAAGCGCAAAAGGGTATTGTATGATATCTTTTGGGTTTGTTTGAAAAACCGGTTGGGTAATAAAACCATTGACATATAAGTGTAAAGTCATGTATGTATAAATAAAGACATATGTATTAGAAATTAGGAAAGGTGTTGAAACTTCTCTTCCAATTAATAGAGGTAAAATGGAACTCTAGTTAGGTATTGTCCAATATACGATTCCTCTACCATGACAGCAGACTGAGGTCTCAAAAAAGACAAATGGACTCAAGGTCGGACATTAATCAAAGGTCACTAAACTCGGTCTCTACCCCTGTGCTACAGAAGGGTAGAGAGTCCAGATAGACTAATTTTCCTTCTGACTCACTAGAAAGTCCTACCGTGTGACAGGGGATCAGCAGGGAGAAGACGAATAAAACTTGGAGTCTCGGAGTAAGAGGGACAAGAAAATTTTTTGTAAGGAGAATAAGACATCACCCGAGTCTTCACGTGGACTGTCGGATGACACCTTCTAGAAATTTTTTTTAAAATAAAAAAATTGTCCAATGGAGAGTATTTTCTAAATTTAACACGTAAAACAAAAACGTAACTGTATGAAAATTTTTAAGAATTAAACAAAAAACTATCGTTTCATCCAAACAGTACCCCTTCCAATCAGTCATACGAGAATCTTTCGTCTTGATCCTTTAAAGTTTAAAGATAAACACATATAACTCCATGCTTTCACTTTTCGAGGACAAATTGGGAGATCGTAAAAGTAAACCTTCTTACGACTAACACGTAAAAAAAATGAATAAATATAAAACGAAACCATTGAATTTGGTTTATCCTTGCAACACTGTACTAAATCTTTTGACAGAAGGCTTCTCACTGAACCATCTTAAAAGTGACTTAATACAATAGAGAAACTCTATCAATTTAATACTTTTTAATAACCGTCGATGGAGATTTAAAACACAAAAACATATTTACTATGACTCCTATATGATGACGGTCTACGGTAAAATAATAAACAATAAAATTGAAGTTTTTTGCATGTAGGTATAACACCGTCATCACCTACGGTTTTAGCACAAACACGAAATCGTTTTTAAGTCGTCAGGTCGTCAGAAGTGATATTGACTTGCACAACGGAAAGGTCCGTCAGGATACCAAGTATGTTTTTGTTATTCTGGTACAAACGTTTCAAATGTGAAATTCCAGTCACATTACAGTACATTCTGTAAAAGATCACGGGGAGGTTACGGACCTTCAAGCCGAGACAGATGTTGTTTTTACGGTTTGGGTAAACAGTCGTAAACCTACTGTATCGACGTCTCAAATCAAAAAGGAGATATAAGTACACCCACTGACCGATAACTTGTAGTATCTACCATCGTCAAAACAAAAAAAAAATTAGTTTGTATCACGAACTTTCCAATCTCTATAAGTCCTACAAATAGGTTGTCTTGAATAAGAATTCTCAGGTAGATAAAGGTACCAATCCCGACCAGACTTATACTACATATTATATAGTCCATGAACTTCATAAAAATAATATCAATAAAAAGGGATACAATTTAGTGAAGACTAGATGTCTTCTTACCAGCTTCACTTCTAGTCCAGAGGAACCAATCAGCTATGAAAGTAACTTAATTAAATAGATTCAGTGTACCGAATCCAAGATCCACGGCACTTTAGTCTACTGAAATTCTACTTTTAAATATCAGTATAGTAGTTTATGAACTTTTGGATCACAGATCTCTGATTCTCCCCATGTCTCTACATATTTTATCAAGGACGGAAGTTTTCCAAATATTTTCTATGACACTACTTTCAAACTAAAGTAAAAACTCTCGGGTCGTTTGACGAGATACGGTCCCGATAACATGTATCAAAGAACTTGAAACATGAGGATGGCAGACTGGTAATAAATCGGTAAATTACACAACCAAACAACATCTTATACATTATGACGAAACTCACAAAACACCACCTAGAAGGCATCTCGGACAAAATTTTAGTCATTATTCTGTTTCGGTAAAGATGTGGTAGGTAGCACAAATGTGTCTCCGAGTGTGTACGTATCCTCACACGTCTCCTGGCAGTCACCCACGGTCATTAGGGTCAATGATGCAAGAATGTCACACGGGACCATGACTCACGAAGACCTAAGTAAATTAAAAACGTCAACAGGACACTCTCCTAGTAGCAAAGAGAAAATATTTACTCCTTTAGGTCTCTTCAGTTTATCCAACGGGTGTAGTGAATTATGTATTCCCGTAGTCCTCGACTTTGATCTAGGTCTATGGTAATTCGTGACCGGAAAAGACGACATCGACGGACAAGTGGTCTACTAAATGACACGAAGACACCTGAGAGACTTCACTATTTAATATTTACCTTAAGGACCACATTATTTTAGTAGGTATAAAAAAGTTGAGAGTTAACTCTCGTCACGGGAGTGGACCAACAAACAACCGTATTTTAACATATTCGGGGAGATTGACGCCAAGAAAATTCTACTTTGTAAGTCGTTTCAAAAAGGAAAAAAAAAAAAAAAAACGAATCGATACTTATCTCTCGTTTTCAAACATAGTAAGAAATTTCTTGAGAATCAAAACGGAAGACCACTTGCACTTATACGTGTTTATTAATATAAAAATTGTTTACCAACAGGAAACAAAAATGGGGTACATTTGGTTTTTAGGATAAAAATTTCTCAAAGAAGATTAAATCTGTCTTTTCCCCTTCCAAGATCCGTCTCCCTTATAGAGAGAATTCGGGTCCTCGACTATAACAGTAGGTGGTCTATGACTTATAGCTAACGGTCAGACGGTCTTTCAAATCAGAAGAGAGGTTTAGTCACGATCGTTTAAATGATAAATTGTGTCCTAAAACAATAATAAAACAAAAACAAAAAATCAGTCAGTCTTACCAAAAATTGTCTTTCGGACCACCGAGTCTGCCACTTCTTAGAAGGACGTTATGTCCTCTGGGTCCAAGCTAGGGATCCAACCCTTCTAGGGGACCTCTTCCCTTACCGATGGGTGAGGTCATGAGACCCTTAAAGACTTTTTAAGGTACCTGTCCTCTCGGACCACTCGATGTCAGGTACCCCAGTGTCTCAACCTATACTGAGTCGCTGATTGTGTAACACCCTTTTACGATAGGACACTAAGAGTCATAGCCTCTAGTTGATCTTGGTGAGTTTAAAAAAGACGAAACTGATAGAGGTGTCAAAATCCATAATCTCTGTTTATAAAGACTAAAATTAGTCGAAAGAAGACTAATCAAAAGAAATAGATGTCCTTTCCTTGCAAAACTAGAAACAAGGAGACCGGTTTTATTTCGACATGATAAATTGTAGATATCTATTTTTGAGAGATGGCACACTATTGTCTTTATTTAAAGATTTGGATCCCTCTTTTTAGACCCTCTCATATACTATTAAATAATGTCATTCCATAAAAATTTTCCAAATAAGTACTTTTTCATCAATATTTATGATTCCTTAATTGTTCAAGAAATAGTTAGTCACACTTTCTAGAGAGAGTTTATCTTGAGGAAATATGTTCCATAATATATAGAGAGGTATAGATAGGATACTACACTACATCAATGAATGATTCTTTGTGTAGTAACCGTTCCCGTAGGAGCTAGTAAAAAACAAAGTAAAAAGGGAATTACGTACCATAAGTTTATTAACGAAGAAGAGGGGTAACTTAAACCGACTCCACTACTTACGTATCGAAGAGTATTCCGTTTCACTATTTTTATACTAAAATTTTCTAGAACAGTACCTTGTAAGACCCTATTTCTTTACATGATGCACTAGTAGGAAACCACCATCCACATTAAAAAAATTATATAGATAAATAAACCAAACGCGACCCAGAATCAAACCGTACTCCATAGACCAAGGGACTGGTACCTAACTTGGGTCTGGGGGCCGAAACCCTCGGGTCCCAGAATTAGTGACCTGGCGGTCTCTTCAGGGTACCACCGGCTACATAAAGATTACTATGTTTTTGTCTTCTCTCCCCTACGAAAACGATTTGACGGACGTTGAGACTAAAGTGAAAGATCTGTCTTTTCCTTCTATTAGTTTCAGAGAGGATGTGGTGGGACAAACACTTAACTGACTGACCCGGACGGTTCCGACTTCCTTTGTGTATTAAACCATAACTTCTAACGTAATCAAAAACTTCCTTTCGTAACATTATGTAACTTTAACACAAAAATACATTTGGTACTGAAATAACTTAATCTGAGATATTAATCCAGTATCACGATTAAACTAGTCTTATAATTAATCCAGTCTCATAATTTCATCGGTAGTAGAAATAACTCACTTAATATTAGTATCTCCGATCTGGATCTTTGCCTCTTCCGTTACCGTTGAGTGAGGTCATGAGAACGGACCGTTTAGGACACCTGTCTCCTCGGACCATCCGACGTCAGGTACCCCAGCGATCCTCAGTCTGTGCTGACTCGCTGAAGTGAAAGTGAAAAGTGAAAGTACGTGACCTCTTCCTTTACCGTTGGGTGAGGTCACAAGAACGGACCTCTTAGGGTCCCTATCCCCTCGGACCTCCCGACGGTAGTAGATACCCCAGCGTGTCTCAACCTGTGTTGACTTCGCTCAATCGTCGACGTCGTCGTCGTCTGGACCTTTCCTGGATTCTAGTAGACCGGACCACTAAAAGTCACGACACTTCTCAGTGGTACAGAAGAATCCTCCTCCCCCGTCCCTCCCGTTTGTCTACCTACCTCTAACGTATCCCTTGTGAAAGATTTTGTCTAGAGGGTCCTTAAGAGGACAAGGGACACGAGGATTGAAGAATCAACCTCTGAGTGATCTGACTACTTGATGGAGATAATGTATAGGAAGAACACACGGTCCGACCTTTTGTTCTAATCTTTGTAGAGTAGATTAGGTAGGGAGAACAAAATATCCTCTCTCTCTGTCGGGGTCTCTCTACTCTACTTATGGGTCCACATGTGTGAAACAATCTTAGTCTCGGTTTCATATTAGGTCTGTGGGACTGAAGGTCAGACATCTATCCCGAGTCTCTTCTTCTTGTTGGGATGTAAGGGTGCCTCATTCTTCCCCATAGGAAAAGAACAAAACTTTTAACATTATCAAAAAATTCGAGAGTTCAAAGATAATTCTTTATCTAAGTTTGACGGTCAAAGGTCTATCCGATAAAACGTACACTTGAAAATGTAAAGTAGCACATTACAATATGGACCTAATGTCGTTGAAGAAAACTCTAAACTACCCTATTAGGAATTTATCTTAGTCAGTAGAAAATGAAATTGTAGAAAGTCGGATGGGGTAAATATAAGTCAAAAGTAAAGATCTCCTTTTTGTTTGATGTCAAAAGTTTATACACTTAAGGTCAGTATCTAATACTTGAATTTTTTCATTGAAAAATAAATTTCACCATAAGAAAACTCATAGGTCTATATATCGTAGACATAATAACCAAAACTTACATGAGACGGGAAAAAATCAGATACCTTTCAAAAATCAAACACCCATTTTAGTAGAATCTCCAAACCCTGTAGAACTTAGTTTTGCTAATTTAAAAATAGTTGTATTGATCCTAAAACACTTCACATAAATCTGTATCTTTCCCCTTTCTTTTACCCTTGATTATTTTCGGATGTCGTCCTTCTATATGTTTATGTTTGATAAACATTTAAAGTTATAATAGGTCTAATGAGAAGATTTGTTCTTAAGTTTGTTCATATGAAATTTAGAGTGTTTAAAAATAAAACATTCAATATAAATGGTCTAGTATCAACTACCACTTTCTACTTTAAGATTCTACAATTTTCCATGTCACTTTAATAAACAGAAAACTTACGTCTCAACCTAAAAAGATCCCAAGATTACAAGAAACATAATGTGACCTTAATCTGTAAAAAGGTAGTAATATGAGTAAAATTCCTCGAAACTTTTACGAAACCGTATCAAATAAATAAACACCATTCATCTTAATCCTTCTTAGTCGTTATATCTTAGGATTGTCATAAACACGTATGACATAAATTCACTAAAAATACGGACAAATGAAAGACACTAAGAATTTAAAATATTTAGTTTATGGAATCGTATGAAGGTGATCTTTAATTAAATATTAACTAATACGACCTACTTCATCGTCAAAGTGAAATCGTAATTAGGTGAGTCTAATTGACTTGAAAATATAGATGCTAAGTAATATAATGTTGAAAAATTTATCGTAAATATTGTTTTCTTAAAAACAAAATATTTCATAAACAATGTTTTTTTTTTTTTTTTGTGTGGTAGAACGGTTTTTGGTAATGTCACAGATACGTAACACATATAAGGCACTACAGTAACAACTCTAAAACGTACACCAACATCCACGAGAAAGTATACACACAAACACCACAACTACACCTTAACAAGTGGTAACGACGATAGTGAATAACATCAATTTGACTTTTTGACACGCTTCTCCGACACGGCCAGTTGTAAACATACACACTGAACACTTTTATACATGAATCGACAAATTAAAACTCGGTCGTGAATCACCGGAGATGTCTTCCTTTACAACATCAACAGTCCACTACGGTTGCAGTTTTAGAACGAAGTACAAATATTAAGGTCCAGTCGAAAGGAAGACGTGAAAGGGGTTGAGAAACTTTCCCTTTGTAAACATTTTTCTCTTTCGTTCTTAAGACTTGAAAGGGACATGGGGGGGGTGGAATTTAAAGGGGGGGGGGCTATGAACTCTTTAAGGTATCTTACAGTCACATCGTCGTATTAAAGGGAACTAGATCCATAAAATCCAACTTCTTATATTATTGTCTTCTGACACCACCGTGTATGTAATAGAAACAACCAATAGTACGGTATAACAAACTTAAAGTAAATTATTCTCATAAATCATAAAAGTAAAACAAATATTCCCTGGTACTTTTCGGGTCGAAGGGTCCACCGATCCACCATTTCTTAGGTGGACGTTTACGTCTTCTGAGCCCAAACTAGGGGCCCAACCCTTCTAGACCTCCTTCTTTACCGGTGGGTGAGGTCATCCGAACGGATCCTTTAGGGTACCTGTCTCCTCGGACCGTCTGATGTCAGGTTCCCCAGTGTTCTCAGTCTGCACTGAATCGTTGATTTGTTGTTGTACTTTTGGGGCCTCAAGGTTTACAATTGAAAATATAAGTCGTAGACGGATCCGAATTGTATGGACCAACGGAATACTGGTAGTCTTAAGAAAGTACGGGTGGACAGAAATCAAACGAAGGACTATAAACACTGAACGGAGTTGTTAAGGGTTGAATGACACTGTAATCTTGTAATAAAGTCACCCAATTAAAATGAAATAATTTTAAATTACCCCCATTTAACGTATGCATAAATTATGTAATAATCCGAAGGGAACACCGAGTCGACCATTTCTTAGGTCAACGTCACGTCCTCTGGACCCAAGCTAGAGACCCAACCCTTCTAAGGGACCTCGTCTCTTTCCGATGGGTGAGGTCATAAGACCGGACCTCTTAAGGGACCTGACATATCAGGTACCCCAACGTTTCTCAACCTGTACTGACTCACTGAAAACGAATTTTACCTTCCCTTTATAGTATTTTACAATTCTTTTTTCCGAGAAGAATTTCTTGGAAAAGTGTGGTTGAAACGTTTTGAGTGAAGTTCACGTCCTAAAGGAAGACAGACAAGTCACCCAAACATGAATATTATAAGAATATTATTTCCCTGTCAGAAGACTCAATGTGACTACGAAAGACACACTGACAACCACTGTCCGTTATGACATATACCTTTGCAACGAAGACTTTAACGACTAAATTAATATTCTTATAATTTTACTTAAGTAGTTCCGGGGACGGTGAAGAAACGAATATCTTTTTCTTTCCACATAAAATACAACTCGGAAAAGAGGTCTTATACGAAATTTGTAAACAGTGAGTTACCTCCACTGTTTCTTTATTTCCTTTAAGTTAATACATACAAGATTTCTTTAATACGGGAACAGGTTACTGTGTTTTTATAAAGAACAAAGGACGTAGACCTCAAAAGTCCGCTCTAGAAACATGAATCTTAAGACAAATATACTTGTGGTTTCTAAGACCGTATTATACAGGACTTTGTTACTGATTATCAAAGATAATCTATCGATACCTATGGAAATAACTTAGGACGAGAACC
This sequence comes from Capra ibex, assembly GCA_006410555.1. Lineage (NCBI taxonomy): Eukaryota > Metazoa > Chordata > Mammalia > Artiodactyla > Bovidae > Capra > Capra ibex. The sequence goes on from SJYO01046538.1 coordinate 74,101,476, forward strand.
CAAATAAACGGGAGAAACCCAGAAAACATGTAAAACATACAGACAGGACTCCGGAAATACGGATCCCGTTGAAAAATTAGTTTATTATGTATATATAAATAACCCAAAGATTAAATATCTCAAACAAGAGTGGTACTGAAATTTGAAATAAAGTAACGATTTCAATCTGTATCTAAACGGTCTAATCGGAGTATCAAACCTGTAAAAAACAACATTGGACATTTACATCGAATATTGGGGTATCCGGACAATCTATTACTGATCTTTGTAAAACCCAAGTCATCTTAGAGAATATCTTTGAGTAAATAGACAATTACATTTCTTGCACCACTGAAGTATTTTACTTACGACATATGTTAAATTCAAGAAGGTAGAAAGAACATTCTTACTGAAATTCTAAGAAAAATAAGATGGTGAATTTTCAATTAACCTTTATTTTTCTATCTATATTGTTAAACCATATTAAATTGTGATTCGTAGACAAATCTTTACATTAGTGGTGTCAATTATGAATCTTTTCAGTATACTTTTTTTATGTTATGACAAGAAACTTCTACCTAAATAAAGGGGGGAAAACTACCTAACAGTTAAACTTATATATAAAAGACCGGTGAATCGATAATTAACTAAATGTACTTTTTTTGTATACACACGGACAAGTGAGTTTGGTATGAATTTTAATAGAAAAATTCGACGATGTTAATATTACATACTTTCTTCCTTCTCTTTCCACTCAACTCCTTCTCCCTTTAAAGACAATTATAAATTTTACACATTGACACTATGGGAACCAATTAATTAGGAGACGGAAAACTATAAACATTATTATGTCCTCTTAAAAAACAATAATTCTTATATGACAACCAAAGTAAAAACAGAACGACGAGTGACTAGAAATTGTGGTTCTACAAAAGTAGAAATAGTCAAGTCAAAAACGAAGTATAAACAGACACATGGACACGAGATTTATTTTAATGTCAAAATACAGGGTCACCGAATAAGACAATACACTATTACCAATAGAGATTACATCACACTGAAAGATAACAAAAGTCATAAACAACCATGTCGGATTTTGAATATCTTTATTTTTTTAGGTTATTTTAGTGAATTACTTGTAGTCACTACAGAGATATTACTCTCGCACGAAATTAGTATCACAAAATAGACACCAACCCATACTGATCAGAAGTAAGTAAATGAGTTACCAAAAGACGTTTCGACCGACTAAAAATATCGATGTTGTTTGTCAAATTTTCCGTTCAATTTGGTGTAAAAATTTTTTTAACAGGACCAGTGGTACGTAATCGGGCCCAATATCAGTCGCGTCTGGCTCGTTTCGTAAGACGTAGTCAACAAAAGATTGGTGACTCCTCCCCTTCAGTGCGTTCCTCCTCGCAAAGATGTACACTCACGAGTCTGTTTCGAGGATTCATCCTTTCTGGGAAAACCTTCCGTAAATATCGATTAATTAGTATACGAAGGACCTCGGGGTCCGGATTGTCAGGACAACCACCTCGTCTTCAGAGGTGACGTTTGAAACAGAAAGACAGGTAGACACCTCGACACAGTCGGTCAACACACTTCAGTATGGTTCGATTCATCTACAGTCCAAGATCTGAAGGAGTAAACATCCTTTTAAAAAGACAAGTCTATGTCAAGAGACACACACTAGCCAACGTAAGTCGTGTAAACTGTTACAAGAAACCTTATCCTTACCAACAAGTTTCACTAATGTTAATAGTCAAAGTCTGTAGGAACAACACAGTGATTTTAATAAATTATTTCTTTGGGGGTCTTTTATCACAAGAGAGAGTGTCAAGTAATAAAACGTTTCCACGTTTATTTAAAGAAGGTATAGACACCTATCAGAGGGTTTCATAAATAAGTATCATTCGACTTATAAGGTTTATCTTTATGACATAAAAACATAATATTATGAAATTTAACATAACCTTTGATGAAATATTTATCAATATTGATTCAAACACAAAAATCTTAAGATCTGTGTTTCCTAAGTAGAAATTTACACAAATGTTCAATTTGTAAATTTTACATTGTTTAAAATAAAAGGGTCATCCCCTTTTTATAATCTTAAATTCAACTCCTTATAAATGGGATGTTCAGTCTTTTGCAAAAGAAAAATTTTCAAAAGAAGTAGATAAAATTTAATTACTATTCGAAAAGATTCTTCCAAAGTTTAATGATTTTTATTGATTATACATATTTTATAAATTACAACCATGATAAGATTTTTCCATTACAAATTTTTTTATAACTTAAACCACCGTTTGTAAAAGTCTGACTTACAAAAAATGAAGTAACTTTAAATATTACTAGATTTTTACACTTGCGCTATTAACGGAAGGAAAAAATTCGTAATAAATGAGAGGACCTAATAATCTCAAAACCAAAGAGTCACGTATATCAATACAAATACGATATGACATCAGACCATTCACACCTTATTCGAAATACAGATTTTCTTGTTCACACGAAAAGGTATCACCGACGTGGTTAAAAGTACGGGTGGTTGTCCCGTGTCAACAAGGAAAAAGAGGTGTACGAGTGGTTGTGAATAACAAAAAACAGAAGAACTGTCCACACTCCACTATAGAGTAACACCAAAACTAAACGCAAAGGGATCACTATTCACACCTCTTCCGTCACCGTGGGGTGAGGTCATGAGAACGGACCTTTTGGGGTACCTACCTCCTCGGACTTTCCGACGTCAGGTACCCCAGTGATCCTCACCCTGTTCTGACTCGTTGAAGTGAAAGTGAAAAGTGAAAGTACGCAACCTCTTCCTTTACCGTTGGGTGAGGTCGCAAGAACAGACCTCTTAGGGTCCCTGCCCCCTCGGACCACCCGACGGTAGATACCCCAGCGTGTCTCAGCCTGTGCTGACTTTACTGAATCGTCGTCACTATTCACTAAAACTCCTAGAAAAGTACACGGACAACCGGTAGACATACAGAAGAAATGTAGTACGAACGAAAGAACCAAGGAAAAAACAACAATAGAACAGGGTTCAAAACGAACTATCCAACGTCTACAATCAATCTGAAAACAAAAACAAATTGAAAAAGACCGATTATGGAAAATAAATGAGAGAATAAACTTTTATGTAAGATTGTCAATAAAGAAAGTACACAAAGACAAAAATTGTCTAAATTTATATATAAAAATTATATTTTTTAATTAAGTGTAACCAGTAGAGAGGGAAAAAAAGAAGAAACAAGGAATAGGAAGGGTCTCTCCTACTCTAGGATTAATATAAAAAATTATAGAAAGAAGAGGAGAAAAAGGGAATAATAACTTTAATACCCCTTAAAATCAAGTTCTAAAACAAGGTAGTGTGGGGTAGAGAAGTCAGAATTGTTGACACAACTCGAGTCAACGGTGTAATGGACCACAATCCTCATTTAATGGACGAAGAGTGAGCGATACGGAACATGGGTCATAGAAAGGGAGAGAAACTAAGTCAAAAAGAAAACAAACGTTTATAGGTACTGAAAAAAAAAAAAAATTCTTTCCCACGAACCTACTATGAGAAAAATACTAACTTTTATGGAAAGAAAAAGTTCACTATGAAATCAATCCATTATCTTAAGAATTAAAACCAACAAAAGGGAGTGTTGAGACTCATCTGAACTCAGTCACATAAAAGTATAAACCATAGTGTCGACTTTTTAGATTAAGAACAATGATAGCGCTACCGAAAGGTGTGGGGGACGTGGTCTTTCTAATGTCTTAAAAGAAAGACAAGAGTTCGAAACCTTTAAAGTGGTTCTATACAAATGCATACACAGAAAGGTCACACACACAAACTGTCAAGTACCTGGATTTGTGAGATTCCTAATTTTAGAAAGAAACTAGTTACCCCAAAAGTATATAGAACCTAATAAAATAGGATAAGAGATTGAAAAATAAAATTTCAGAATATTCTACCCAAAAATCAAAGTAATCGGACAGAACACACGGAGAATTGAAGTGAGAGTAGTCAAAAAATAATGAAACGGACGGGAAGTCCCTTTTAAGGAAGGATCATTGATTAAACAGGAAATCGGTATAAGTAAGATTATGAGCCGAGAAACCTCTTAAAAATTTTACACAGAAAAGGTAGTAAATTTGAAAGGTCCTAGAAAGAACAAGAAGAGAAAAGGAAAAAAAATTTTTTAATTAAAAGTAATCTCATATCAACGAAAGGTCACAACACAAAGACGACATGTCGTTTCACTTAGTCGACATGTACATGTATATAGGGGAGACAAAACCTAAAGGAAGGGTAAATCCAGTGGTGTCTCGTAAGTAATCTCCAGGGACACAATATGTCATACAAGAGTAATCAATAAAATATGATCACAGTTATTACATACATACAGTTAGGGTTGGAGGGTCAAGAAGGGTGGGTGGGGGAAAAGAGGAACCAAGAGAAAAGGAAAATGTTATTTTCGACAAGAACAAAATGCATACGTAATAGAAGACTTTGGATACATAACTAGAAAATTTAAGAAAAAAAAAAAGACCAAAAGACTTAACAGACAAAAGTCCATCTCCTATCCCTTGTACTTTAATCAACGAGACGAACACATTGAACCATTGAAGGTACGAAAATTCAAAATGGGTCAACGGTCCACTACGAACAAACATACGAGTGTAAAATTTTACTTTCAGACCCAAATTGTAATAACTATCGAATATCCCTAAAGGAATCTGGTACAAGTTCCCAGGACAAACTTGGACCCGTCTCGAGTGAAAACACCCATTATCGACTCGTGTCCCAAGACGTCCACCTGAAGTGGGTCGACATTACGACCTGTTTCTTCACAAGTACTTCTTCGAAGGGACGTGTCATATTTTATCTTCTATCCGACCCTTCGGTCCTTGGGAGAGGTCACATCTGTGTCGTCTCCACGATGGACTCTCTACCTCATGTAACCCCCAAAGAACGAAAAATATCGACGAAAGGACAAAAGGGGAGAGATAGGTAACCCCGACGGGCCTCAATTGGAATCCGTCACGGGGGAAAAGAGAGACTGGAACCCCCATCATCGGTAGGTGACGTCTGGGTGAGTGAAATGTGTGACGACATTTACTACCCTCGACACATCTCTTTCATCCTATTAGTAAGTCTAGGCCGGTAGGAATCCGAGATGAGGGTGTCGGGGAGGATTGAGACTCGAGTCTCAAACGGACAAGAGATCACCCTTTAGTAAGTCTCCGAAGAAATCATCAGGGAAGAAAAGGGTCATAAGTCGACATTCAAGAAAGAAAGCAAACAAAAAGGTACTCCTACGAGAGGATTTTTACAGGGGTCGAGGTGTTGTGATGTTGAATATGAGTCTTAAAAATTTTTCGTCAATTTCTCTGTTTTAAATTAGGAATTTATGTCAGTACTTCCTTGGCACATACGACAAAATAAAAGTGCTTAAAGAAAAGGGTAATACATTCATATGTTCGTAAGAAAGGGACAAAGAAACATATGCTCCTGAACCAAAGGTAAAAGTCACATGTCTGAGACAAAGACACTATCTTTTAATTTAATAAATTCGGGAATATTAACAAATTACATTATTAATTTGAATCCGTAGGACAGAATACTACATGAGAAAAGATGAGGATACGTATAATTTCACTATCCCTGATCCGACACAACGTTTATTCAGTAAAAACATAACAACAAGTCTTTTCGATATCACTTTGATATCACCAATAAATTTAGTCTGAATACTTCCAATTAGACTCATTTAAACCCTCCGTTCCTACAAAAAGTCTTCGTGTTTACCGATCATGGATTTAACACAAGGAATGATTCGTGACATAGGGACATCATGGACTAAGGAAACCACATCACTGGTCTCACGTCAGACGTCCTGGGTCCTCGTTTGGTCCTCAACCGAGATTATAAAAGGTTGAGGTACTGAACCCTGTCGGGTCACGGACCATGTCTCTCTCATGGAGTCATTTATGACCTAATTACTACATACTTGAATGATTCACATACTCCAAGTCTAAGGAATGGACATTTTATCCGTATTGTCATCCTAACGAATCTCTGCGTCTATTAAATATACTAGGAATCGTATATCACTCGTAAATTAATCACGACCCGTATTATCATGTAAAATATGATCTTAAGAAACTAATTATAGTTCGTTCAGGGTCTTTATTATGTTCGATATACAACCAAATCCTCCCACCACTCTCCTTATACGGACGTACAGAGTCGACGAAACCTTTCGTAAAGATCGTAACAAAGACAGAATGAAATTCGTAAATAATTTCGTCTAACACACAAGTCGTTATGTTTCGGTTGAATTTCCCACTTCTGTGTCAGAATTCCTCGTATATCTGGTTGACTTCTCTAGAAGGTCCGTGTTAATCTAATAATCAAGATTCCTTATTCTTTCGTTTACACCCCGAGTATGGTTTTCGGTCCTATTCCCTCAACCTAATATACCCCTTGCTCAAACGTTGACCTTAACTTTTTTGTACGATAAACTAACTGTGTTTCTGGACTCACTCTAAAGAGTCCCACACCCCTCCCACACTGCACCACAGGACCCGTGTCCACCTAAGACTTTTTGTCCTCCGACCACCAAACCCAAGGAGTGACCCTCGTCTCTGTCCACTCCACTCAGTCTATGTTCGTGAAACGTCTAGTGGAACCATTACACAATCGAAACCCAAAACGATAAAGAGTCGGAAAAACTCGGACCAAACTTATGTCTTTGTAAGGTTTCGCCCAGTCTTAGTGACCAATCTCATGTTCAACCGTAACAACATTGAAGTGTCACCAAAAATGGAACTGAAAAAAAAAGATAGTTTTCTGTTGTTAAACCTGTCAAATTTGGGTCGAAATCATCTAGTGTCTCACACTTCTTTCCGGTCGATTCCCAACATCTAAATCGACAGAGGAACCGTTGGTCACCTGTGTAACTTTTTCTCCTCAGAAGTAGATGTTAGTAAATCGCCAATATTAAATGTCAGATAAGTGAGAGTCTTCACTTGGATAGACACATGGGGAAGAGAAAGGGATTATAAGATGAAATGGAAGGTAAGTCTAAGATTCGATCGTCTACCCAACACCTCAGTCCCAACTTTAGAGAGAGAAATAGTCAAACACTTTTCTTTATTTCTTTATACGATTATGGTAAATTAAACTTCGACGGGTCTTACTGTGTATTGTGAAAACTCTGATAATGCCTTTTTATTGTCAAGAAGTACACGAATTCCATTTCTCTTTCTTACATATTGAACAGTAGGGAAAAGAAAGGGAAGAAAGATCAACTTTACGATAAAAAAGTCACTTTTAAAACCTTAGTAAGAAACAAAGAGGAGTAAGTATAAAGGTGTTGACAATGACTTTACGGACGCAATCACGTAGTCAATCATATATACCCCCTAATTTAGGTTCCTATGACGTACTAAATTTCGATCTTTATGACAAAGTATGATATAAGATTATATCTATGTGAACTATCTTTGAAAGCAAAGAATTTCCCAACAGACAATCTTCAAAAGACAATAAATTGTAGGTTTCTAAATTAAGAGGTTTCTACCCTTACCGTTTAATAAAATTACGGAAAATAACAAAAAGAAAGATCGGATAAGATGATTCGAGTTGTTTAAAGGACATAAATTATAATTACTACTGAACTTACTGGATACATGGTCACGTCATTCGGGTTTGTGCTGGTTTCGGTGCGCCATACGGGAATTACACACCGCTATAACCACGTACTGGTTACCCGAATTTCTAGTGTGTCTGTAGTGGTTCCATTCTTTGAGAACTGAAATGAAGAAGAATGTCGGTCGAAATGACTCGAACGGACACAGTCCGTCCCACGATTCGTAACACCCCTTGTGCCTTGTCCACGAAAGACAGACCCCTTTGAAACTTTTCTGGGATTTTATCTTTTTATAGGTGTCATGTTTCGTCTTAAATTTACGGTTTTTTAGGTCTACCCATTTAATTAAACTGAAACAACTCTGACTGTTTCCTTAACTATGAATTTGAATTAAAACATAAAACTCTCTCTCCATCTCAAAGTTCTCTTAACCTATTTCTGTACTCAGAAGATCTACTTAGTACATTCTTCCTCATTTTAAGTCTCCCTGTATAAATGGACGGACGTCGTCTCCGAAACACATACCCTTGTTACTTGATATTTCCATCTAAGACTATTGGGAATTTACGGTTCGGTTTTGGAACACTTATAACCGGTGATTTCAAAAAAGGACACAAAGAAATATTCCTCTCTAAAATAAACTTTCTACTAATGTCCTCGTCGTTCCTTCCCTGACAGTATTAACCCTCTTGTGACTGGTATCCTAGACGTTTACAGAATTCCCAGTCCACTTTCCCTTTGTGACTTAAAAAAAACTTATCCTTCGTTACATTCTTTACATTGTAAAATCTCGTTAATTGACCTTCACTACTCGTTTTTACATAGACCATCTAAGAATTAAAAGGGTCAACATTTTGTTCGAGAATTTTAGAGAAGGTTGAACTTTACAAACTGTAAACAATTGCCTTCCCTTTTAAGATCCTGCACATCTCTGTCTACAGTCTTTCTTTTTATGGTTATGTCATATAATTGCGTGTATATACTTTAAATCTTTCTACCATTACTACTGGGTAATGCGCTCTGTCGTATTCTCTGTATCTATATTTCTTGTCTGAAAACCTGAAACCCTCTTCCGTTCCCATCTTACTAAACGCTCTTATTGTAGTTTTGTACAGATAATGGTATACACTTTATCTAGCGTTCAGGTTCAAACTACGTACTTTGTCCCGTGAGTTTCGACCACGTGACCCTGTTTGGTCTCCCTAGCCTACCCCTCCCACCACCTGCCCCGAGCGATACCCCCTGTGTACATTTGGACACCGACTAAGTACAGTCACATACCGTTTTGGGTGGTGTTATAACATTTTATTAATCGGAGGTTAATTTTATTTAATTTAATTAAAAATTTTTACATCTTGTTCTCTCCATATTTTAGTGGTATCTCGTGGTGTTACTATTAACGAAGTCCGTTCTAGGTGACCATTACCGTTCTAATCACCACTTTCACATTCCTATTTGTCCTAAAAACACAACGTAGTTGCATTCTGGGAGAATTTATACATGATCTCTCTTTATCATTGATAAGTCTCCTCTTGGGACCGTCTACGGTGAAATTATCACTAGTTCTAATTATAAAGGGTACACGAATCCTGTTGTGTGACGTACAATACCCTAAAAAAAGAATTTTTAAGCATTGGAGTCACATGAGTACTATTTTTTCGTCTGTTTAGGTTTAACTCCTTTTAAGATGTCTAACGAATTGACCATGAGAGGTTTACATAGTTTCTTACATAGTTCCAGTGTCTTCTATAATTCTCTCTCTTTACCAGTGTCAAACCTCCTTTGATTCCGCACGACGTCAGGTACGGCAGCGTCTCAGCCTGTACTGACTCGCTGACTCGACTTGACTTCCTCTGTCCTGTTGATTTACTTTACACCCTGATATAACCATGTCCTTCTTTTAAAATGACCTTTTTACCCCTTTATACTCATTTCAGACTTCAAATCGATTGTCGTAACGTTGTTACAATTAAAGGACCAAAGTTATTGACAAGACTTTCTATAATTGTAATCCTCTTCGAGTCACTTCTAATCAACCCCTAAGAGAGATGATAAGAACATTCAGATTTTAATATAATTTAATTGTATAAAAAATTCTGTTTTTCTCTTTATACATGAAACTAAACCTAGACAACTCACATTTGCTTATTATCTATGTAGATGGTCTACATATACAGTTTATTCGTAAACCCTTGTACTCAAATTTTGTACCCCCTTTATAATTTCGACCTTCAGATTTAAGTCTCCACAACGTTTATCTTCAGTTTCAACTTCGGACACAAATCCCATGGTTGTTCTCTACTTTATCCTTTAGGTTCAAAGATGAAGACCTTCGTACCACGGGATCTATGACACTCCCTGGAAACGTTTTTCTTTACCTCAGTAGGTTCCCGACTTTGTTCACCACACTCGTCATCCGTGTATACTTTGAGTCCGAGAGCGGAGTCCCGAATACAATTATCGTAGGTAACTCCTTCCCTTTGCTGATCCTCGGTTTGACTTCTTGGGAAATAACTCTTCTGGGACTTGCCCAGATTTCTTCAAGATTCAGTTATCGTATGCGATCGAGGAACGTCTCAGTATACGATTATTAGAAACTTCCCTTTGTAGGTTGTACATCCACGTTTAAAAAGTGTTCAATTATTTCTAGTTCATTTATACACGAGTATTTTTTTTAGTGCACGGTGAATTCCTTTATTTGGTGGTACTTACTCTTATTAATCTTTGTCTTTTGCCTAAATCTGTCGTCCTTGAAGTCTATCATCTAATATCCGATTCATACATACATTACAAACACCTTTCTGACTTTTCTTAATATTTTTACTTGTTCGTTGTGGTGTGATTAGTTTTACTGGGTCGTCGAGTAAAGGTGGACACTACCATTCCCTTATCTTCCCAGGTCTTAATGGGAGGCGTCGTTGGTCTTTTGACTCGTTTTACAAACTTTATTCAGAAGGCTGTCTTGTCCGTTGTGTCTGAACTAGGGATTCTACTCACGGTGGTGGACAGTCCGAAAGACGGACCTCTGTTATAGATTTGGCGTCCCTTTTCTCCCCCTTGGGTCTGACTCGGACCGTCAGAACGACTCAACTCCCCTCTGTCTTTAGTCTTGAGTCCCTCCTACCCCTGTACTCTTGTTGATTTTTCTTTAATGTTGTAAGTAACTTTTCTACCTTGTTTAGGTCTTAATTTACATTTTAGGTATCGAAGATCGTAGGTTAGTCTTCAACGATAAGTATCCTTCACCTTTGTACATTGGGTATGCGTCCTCTTTATAATCAATTTAGAAAGTGAAGGTTGGTTCAACCTCCTCTAACGAGAGGACGGTTTTTGTTGGCTTTTTCGTCTGTTTACTATATTGATTATACGTCCAATGATGTATTGTGTGTGTCCCGGAACTACAGACTCTCTACCCTTTGTTCCACTCGGAATCCACACAGGGTGGAACGACGGAACTCTCTCAGACGTCCCGACACCACGTCCCTCTCCCGTACGTCCGTCTCGGGTCGTGTGAACGACTCAACTCCTTTACCTCGATTCCCAGGTCTCTCTGGGTCCACTGATCCTGACAGTACTGTCTTATAAACTTTCACCTCAATGGGTCTTTCTTTTGGACTCTCTTGACTTGTATAAGGTAGAGTTTATAACTCGATTTATGACTAGTTATAGACGTACACTCCCTTGACGGTCTCCTCCCGTTTTGTCGTGGATCTTCTTACTTTCCACAATCACGGACCTCGAGGTGGCTCGACCTCTATCACGGAAAGGGGTGGTTGGTATGACCTCTTTGGAGTCCTAAGTGCGCTATCTCATAAGTCTTTCCAGAACGTAGTGTACACCCCTTCTTAATCGGTACCTAACTCGAGACGAGACTAGGGTGGGTCGTTTAGAATTTTCGTTCTGGGTCGATGTACTTTTCCATCCTATAGTGATTAGTAGCCCCTTTACGTTGAGTTTTGGTGTTACTCGATAGTGGAGTGTAGACAATCCTACCGATAATAGTTTTGCACTTGATCGTATGTCAGGAAATAGAGTTCCTTCACTTTTGTAATTGAGTTTTCCCATATATGTGGAGAGACAAGTAACGTTGTAACAAATGTTATCGGTTCTGTATCTTCGTCGGATTCACAGGTCCTTCGTTGTCAATCTTGACCTGTACCTTGTTGTCTGTTATCCTTTTCCTCATGCAGTTCCGACATATAACAGTGGGACGCATAAATTGAAGATACGTCTCATGTAGTACTCTTTGTGACCCGACCTTCTTTGTGTTCGACCTTAGTTCTAACGGCCCTCTTTATAGTTAGTGGAGTCTATACGTCTACTGTGGTGGGAATAACGTCTTTCACTTCTCTTTGATTTTTCGGAGAACTACTTTCACTTTCTCCTCTCACTTTTTGAACCGGATTTCGAGTTGCAAGTCTTTTGCTTCTAGTACCGTAGACCAGGGTAGTGAAGTACCCTTTATCTACCCCTTTGTTACCTTTGTCACAGTCTGAAATAAAAGCCCCGAGGTTTTAGTGACGTCTACCACTAACGTCGGTACTTTAATTTTCTGCGAATGAGGAACCTTGTTTTCAATACTGGTTGGATCTATAGTATAACTTTTCGTCTCTGTAATGAAACGGTTGTTTCAAGGCAGTCCAGTTCCGATACCAAAAAGGTCATCAGTACATACCTACGATCTCAACCTGACACTTCTTTCGACTCACGACTTCTTAACTACGAAAACTTGACACCACAACCTCTTCTGAGAACTCTCAGGGAACCTGACGTTCCTCTAGGTTGGTCAGGTAAGACATCCTATATTCAGGACCCTAAAGAAACCTTCTTTACCACGATTTCGACTTTGAGGTCATGAAACCGGTGGAGTACGTTTCTCAACTGAGTAACCTTTTCTGAGACTACGAACCTCCCTAACCCCCGTCCTCCTCTTCCCCTGTTAGGTCCTACTCTACCGACCTACCGTAGTGGTTGAGCTACCTGCACTCAGACTCACTTGAGGCCCTCAACCACTACCTGTCTCTCCGGACCACACGACACTAAGTACCCCAACGTTTCTCAACCTGTGCTGACTCACTGACTTGACTTGACTTGACTTCACAGGTATCTACCTACTTCTTATATACCACATATATGTGGTATAATGAGTCGGTATTTTCCCTTCTTTTAGAACGGTAAACGTTGTTGTACAAACTTGGAGCTCCCGTAATATGTGATTCACTTTATTGAGTCTGTCTCTTTCTGTTTATGGTGTACTAGAGTGAAAATACACCTTAGATTTTCGTTTTTGGAGTCTCGTGTGTCTTGTCTAACCACCAACGATCTGTGACCCTTACTCCCCATTACTTTACCCACTTCCACCAGTTTTACGGACCCCTACATTACAATATCGAACAAATGATATCACTTATTATGACATAACACATAAACTTTCAACGATTCTCATTTAGAATTTTCAAGAGTAATGTTCCCTTTTTTAATTTGATATACACCACTACCGACAACTGATCTAAATAACACCACTAGTAAAACAATATATATATATATAAAGTTTTGTAATAAATATATTGGGTTTGACTATGTCACAATATATCTTTAATGTAGAATTAAAAAATTACTTTTTCGTTCTGGGTTTTCCTAGGTTCTCAAGATTCATTAAATTGATACAGGATCTCGTTTGGAATTGTTGTAAATATCCTAATATTTTTATAGGTCTGGGGTTCTTTATTTTAAGTCTTACAGACCGTTTATTCGTTTTTAAACGTGTGTACGGTTCTTCGTTCTTTTATATAGTGAATTTTTTTACTTAGTTAGTTTTGGTTGGGTCTTGACTGTGTCTAAAATCTTAATCGTCTGTTCCTGTCATTCGGTAATAATACTTCTTCTATTTTCGTGTACTTTTCTACGAGTTGAAGTAATCTGGAGTCCCTTTACGTTCGGATTTGGTGTACTCTAAGATGAAGTGTAAGTCATCCTTCTAAGCTTACTTTTTCTTTTTCTATTATTGTTCACAACTTTAACCTTGGAAGTAGGCGAGAATGTGCCAGGACCACCCTTCCATTTTGCTACGTCGACGAAACCTTTCAGACCGCCAAGGGACTTTCAATTTGTATCTCAATGACATAGGGGGTCTTTAAGGTAAGTCCCTGTGTTTGAGTTCTTTTAAATTTTGTATATAGATACGTTTTTGGACATGTGTTCACAAACAACATCGTAATTAGTGTTACCGGTTTTATATTAGGTCTGTTGGGTCTACAGATAGTCGTCTATTTACCTATTTGTTTTACGTCGTATAGATATGTCACCTTATAATAAACAGTTGTTTTTCTTTACTTCATGACTGTGTACGAATGTCGTACCTACTTGGAACTGATACAATATGATGTACTTTAGAGTCTGTGTTTTCTTGTTTATACAGAACAAGGGAAGTACGTTTCATCCATCTTGTCAGTTCAAATATCTCTATGTTTCATATTATCTCCAATGATCCCCGACCGTCCTCCTCCTTTCCACCTCAATGACAAATTACTCATGTCAAAGAAAAAATTTTTTAAGACCTTTATTCATCACTACTACCAACATGTTGTAACGCTTACATGAAAGTTACGGTGACCTACCATGTGAACATTTAATAATTCTACCATTTAACATACACATAGAATTGACATTATTGGATCGTTTAGTTAAATTTACATTGTCAAGTGGAAGTAAGTATTTTTATATTTTTGAGTAGATAAGAGCATCCCGGAATAGTGGTAAAGAAGTCGGGAATTGGAATTGGAAAAGATCCGGCCTCCTAGAACAGAAGGTCTGAAACACTTCAGTGACACTTCTGTCAATAGACAATGACCCTTTCTCGGGGTAAAGGGGTGTTGGAGGTGTCGAATCCATCGTATGTAGGTAGGGCCCACCACTTTACGGAGTGGACAGGTCAACCCACACGGAATAGTAGTGAAGACCCATCAAAGAAGACACAACAGATCTCCTTACACCTACTTCTTCTTTTACATAAAGTTAGGAGACAGAGTGTACCCGGTGAATTTATAAAAATTACTATTTAAGAATTCTTTTCGGTCAGAGAATCTCTTAATCGTCATAAATCAATTTTCCTTGACACCGTAGTTCCAGATGTCAGAAATGAGAGTGAAAAAACCAGGGTCATGTTCCATAAAAATCAGACCAACACAGAGATTTCTATCTGTATCGATCGTCGTCTGTCCCGTCAACGTCGACAACTGGTACCAGACCGTCGACCGAAAGGACCACCGTGTCTACCATATCTTAGGTGGACGTTACGTCCTCTGGACCGAAACTAGGTACCAACACTTCTAGGGGACCTCTTCCTTTAAAGATGGGTAAGGTCATCAGAACGGACCCTTTAGGGTACCTGTCTCCTCGGACCGTCCGAATGTCAGGTATTCCAGTGTTTCTCAGTCTGTACTGACTCGTCGATTGTGAAGTGAAACCTGGAACTTAAATCAAAGAAAAAAAAAAAATTCCTCCTTTCGTTCTTTAGTCTAGTCTGAAGTTCAGTAGAGTTATTCGTCTCACTCGGGACGGTCAGAGTGAGAAAGTAATGGGACACCGGATGATGTACACAAGGTGTCTCACGGAAAAGAAGTATCTACACTAGATTAGGAGTGATCATGCAGAAAGAGTCTCAACGACAGAGTAACTAAATATATAAGGAATCGGAATGACTCTTTTATCTCGGAGAACTTCAAACATAGACAGAAAGAGTTATTTACCTTTAAACCATTGATGTTTTCACTTTAGTAAAAACAACAGTCGTTACCAATGAACTTTAAAACAAAACAAAAGGATAATCTCATACATAATCAAGTGTTCGTAAAAGAGGTGAAACAAGTAGGGAACCAGTTCTAATAGTGTTTTCCTTCAGACTCCGTAAGGGGTTTTCATTGAGAACCAAAATGTACAGAATCTTAAGAAAGTTAACGGTTCCTAATGATGTATCGAGGTTTTGAAACCCTAAATAATCGTTCAGTCAGAAGAATATGACAAGAAAGGATAGACCGCAGCAGACGGGACACTGGTCCGAGAATGAAGAGAAACCAGTAAAAGCGTAGTTCCTTCGGTCCAAACGTTAGGTATCACTTAAAAAAAAAAAAAAGTATCACTTGAATTACATCATTTAGATAAGTCTCACCGAATCCCTCCCTTCATCAAAACCGTTACAGAAGTATTTTTTAATTTCTGGACCTCCTTACTGGTAGTTGGTTTTGTGTTAGACTCTTTTGTTTCCTCCGTCGGCTGTACCCGGTCTTACTTCTCAAAGAACACACGTTTCTTATATTTAAAACACGGAACTGTAAAGAGGTCCTTAACGAAAACGATATTAAAAAGAAACTTTGACCATATTTAGTTCTCTCTACTAGACGTGGGATTGAGCCGAACCAAGAGAACTGAGACTCCAGTTGAGGAACGAAATTGGGTACAAACAGTCACGTACCCCATAGTTACTCTTGTCAAGTCTGGACGATCACCCCTAGAAGTTGGATTTCTTGGTCAGCACATACTCTACAGTAAGAACGGAAGTCCTTCGAAAGTCAGGTGAAACTCTCTGTCTGGATATTTAACCCCCCCGAAGGGAGCACCGAGTCACCATTTCTTAGACGGACGGTCACGTCCTCTGTACCCAACTTAGGGACTAGGACCTTCTAGGGTGTACGACGGCTCGTTGATTCGGGACCACGGTGTTGACGACTCTCACACGAGACGTCGGACCCTCGGTCGAGAGTGTTCGGGTACACAGACGTCAATGATTTCGGTCGTGTGGGATCTCGGTCACGAGGTACTGTTCTCTTCGCCGACGTCACGCTCCGGGTGTGTGACGTCGATCTCATCGGGGGCGAAAGAGAATCGATCTCTCTTCGGTCTCGTCCTCACTTCGGGGACGTGTTGGTTTTGTTTTATTTATTCATCTCAATAAACAAGATTTTTATAAACACCCTAGGGTGAACTCTGTCATTGAACGAATCCCTTCGACCTCATCAGAAGATAAAACTCGATCTAGACTTTATTCCTTATCTCCAAAAGGTTTATCTCTTCCAATCACCCCTTTTTCGAAAGATCCACCTCCTTCATCGTATACGTCTTTGAACCTTCGTACCTTCTCGGAACACCAAATATACTGACCGTGTCGTAAGTCACTCCGACCTTTCGTCTCATATTGTTTTTGATGGTGTGTTTTTTATCTACAGGAAAAGTAGTATCCCCTGACCTTACGTTTTCATCCTTCTGTCCTGTATGGACTTCATTGTCCATTCACATCGGAACTTCATGTTTTACTTCATCCCGTTTCCGATTGTCTCAAACCGGTTCTCTTGGGTGACCACTATCGTTTGTGGGAGAAGGTTGTTGTGTTCTCTTCTGAGATGTGTACCTGTAGTGGTCTACCAGTTATGGTTTCAGTCTAACTAACATAAGAAACGTCGACTTCTACCTCTTCGAGATATCGTTTTGTTCGAGATGTCGTTTTTGTTCTGGTCCTCGACTGACCTAGTCTAGTTGTTGAGGAATAACGTTTTAAGTCTGAATTTAACTTGTTTCAACCCTTTTGGTGATATGGTAAGTCCATACCGGATTTAGTTTGGGGAATGCGAATATGTCACCTTCACTGTTTATCTAAGTTCCCTAATCTAGACTATCTGTCTCAGGGTCTTCTTGACACCTGTCTCCAAACATTGTAACATATCCTCCGTCAATACTTTTGGTAGGGGTGCTTTTCCTTTACCGTTTTACGAACAGACTCTTCTGGAATGTTTATCGACTCTTTTCTTCTCTTCGTTTTTTCAGTTTCTTCTTTTTCTTTTCACATAGGTAGACTTACGTCTCAAGGTTTCTTATCGTGCCTCTCTTTTCTTTCCTCCTCGTTCTTATCGTGCCTCTAGGAGTCACTAGTCACGTTCCTTCATCTCCTTTTATTATCTTACCCTTTCTGTTCTTTAGAGAAGTTCTTTTAATCTCTATGGTTCCGTTGCAAAGTACGTTTCTACCCGTGTTATTCCCTGTCTTTACCATACCTGGATTGTCTTCGTCTTCTATACCGTTCGTATGGGTCTCAGTCAACCGTGTATATGTCTCAGTCAAGTCAAGTCAACGAGCCAACACAGGCTGAGAAACGCTGGAGTAGTCCTCTTTACATGCTTTTTCTAGAAGTACTGGGTCTATTGGTACTACCACACTAGTAAGTGGATCTCGGTCTGTAGGACCTCACACTTCAATTCACCCGGAATCCTTCGTAGTGATACTCGTTTCGATCACCTCCACTACCTTAAAGTCGACTCATTAAAGTTTAGGATTTTCTACTACGACAGTTTCACGACGTGAGTTATACGGTCGTTTAAACCTTTTGAGTCGTCACCGGTGTCCTGACCTTTTCCAGTCAAAAGTAAGGTTAGGGTTTCTTTCCGTTACGGGTTTTTACAAGTTTGATGGTGTGTCAACGTGAGTAAAGTGTGCGATCGTTTCATCACGAGTTTTAAGAGGTTCGGCCCGAAGTCACCAAGCACTTGGTTCTTGAAGGTCTACAAGTTCGACTTAAATCTGTTCCGTCTCCTCGGTCTCTAGTTTAACGGTTGTAGGTAACCTAGTAGTTTTTTCACTCTCTCAAGGTCTTTTTTAAATGAACACGAAATAACTGATACGGTTTCGGAAACTGACACATCTAGTGTTGTTTGACACCTTTTAAGAATTTCTCTACTCTTATGGTCTGGTTGACTGGACGGAGGACTCTTTTGACAGACGTCCAGTTCTTCGTTGTCAATCTTAGTCTGTACTTTGTTACCTGACCAAGTTTTAACCCTTTCCTCATACTGTTCAGACATATAAGTGTGGAATAAATAAATAAATTGAAGATACGTCTCATGTAGTACTCTTTGTGACCCGACCTCCTTCGTGTGCGACCTTAGGTCTAACGACCCTCTTTATGGTTATTAGAGTCTATACGTCTACTGTGGTGGGAATACCGTTTTTCACTTCTCCTCGATTTTTCGGAGAACTACTTTCACTTTCTCCTCTCACTTCTTCAACCGAATTTCGAGTTGTAAGTCTTTTGCTTCTAGTACCGTAGACCAGGGTAGTGAAGTACCCTTTATCTTCCCCTTTGTCACCTTTGTCACAGTCTGAAATAACACCCCCCGAGGTTTTAGTGACGTCTACCACTAACGTCGGTACTTTAATACCACTAACGTCGGTACTTTAATTTTCTGCGAATGAGGAACCTTCCTTTCAATACTGGTTGGATCTATCGTATAAGTTTTCGTCTCTGTAATGAAACGGTTGTTTCCAGGCAGATCAGTTCCGATACCAAAAAGGTCACCAGTACATACCTACATCCCAACCCGATATTCTTTCGACTCACGACTTCTTAACTACGAAAACTCGACACCACAACCTCCTCTGAACTCTCAGGGAACCTGACGTTCCTCTAGTTTGGTCAGGTAGGATTTCCTTTAGTTGGGACTTATAAGTAACATTCTTGACTACGACTTCGAGATGATGAAAACAGTGGACTACGTTTCTCGACTAAGTACCCTTTTCTGGGACTACGACCCTTTCTAACTTCCGTCCGTCTCTTCCCCTGATGTCTCCTACTCTACCAACCTACCGTAGTGACTGAGATTCAAATTCGTTCGAGGTCCTCAACCACTACCTGTGTCTTCGGACCGCACGACGTCAGGGTCCCCAGCGTTTCTCAGCCTGTGTTGATTAGTTGACTAGACTTGACTTGCCTATCCTTGTCCTACCCCTCTCCAGCACCACAGACAGAAACGTTCGTCAGATGATAACATACCTTCGTCTAACACTTCTGAACGTATATTTCCTTTCTAAAGCTTGAATGGGATTTCCGTTGTCCTTTGATAGTCTTCAATGAACAAAATAAAAATCTATGATTCCATTACACTAAAAGACGAGTTTTGGAGAATACATTCTTTTGTCCCGAGAGGATGACAGGGGCACCAACGGGGTCTTCGGTAATGCGATCATGTCACCGGGTGCGAAACCAGTCAACAACCCTAGTTCTCACCCGGTCAGCTTTAGGAGGGAAGTATAAAAAACAAGATGACTTTTATTCACCACCAGAAAACGATTATAAACTTTGACACTCTATATTTGGAACACCTTACGATCCACCGATGTATTTCTGTCGACGAAACATGTCTCTTCGTCTTCCACTGTCTACCTTAGAACTTCCGGAACCTTAGGTGGGTAAGACTATCGGGAGAAACGGATCCGAACAAGTCCAGACCAGACACAGAGAGAACATTGGTGTCCTTAGGGTCGATTATGTTTCTCTCCAATTATGGACGTTCATCCCTCAAAGTCTACTGTCGTATTTTTAGACTTCGGTCGACTCAAACCCCCCAGTAACATTAACCTTCAAAATAATTGACAATGACCATACATTCTTTCGATGACGAAAAATATAAAATACACGTCGATGAGAGGAGAAAGACTACCGAAAAACTGACTTAGAGAACCTCAAAGGATCTGGTTGTAAATCTAATAGTCTCTTATCAATATAAAACAGGTAAAGGAAAGGACATATGTATATATGTATACACACACACACATTAAAGAAAAAGTAGAGAACCAGTCTTAGAAATCTCGTCACAGTACATTATCGTCACTATAAGTAGTAAGAATAGGAAAAGGAGTGAAGTACTTTTTTCTAAAATTACAAAAGTAGAACCCATATCAAAAATATCAAGTACAGACATTTTATCAGAAGTAGTATGATTCTCCTATAAAAAAGGAGGTTGGACTCAAATCAAACTTACAAAAAAGAAAATTAAACAGAAAAACCAACGTGATCCAGAAGCAACGACGTGTGTCTGAAACAGATCAATGCCACTCGTCCCCGACGAGAAGTAGCACCACGAGGCCGAAGAGTAACGCAACCGAAGAGAACAATGCCTCGCGTCCGAGATCCACACGCCCGAGGCCATCTACCCTGAGAGTCGACATCTCGTGACCTAGTCATCAACACCGTATGGCCGAATCAACGAGGGTCTGTACACCTTAGAAGGACTTGGACCCCAACTTGGTTCTAGGGGTCGTAAACGTCCGTCTAAGAAAATATATGTCACGGTGGCCCCTTCAAGGACCAAACTTAAAAAAATTTAAACTTTACCCTATCGTGTAAGAAAGTTTACTAAAAAGTCATTAATGGTTCAAGTATAATGAAAAGGAATCATATACCTTATTCAATCAATGGAATAAATAATGCAAACTTAGCAGGAATGTGACACGGTATTAGGGACGACCAGAGTTACAGGTAACGCAAGGACGTCAGGACTTAAACTACACTATTGTATTCATCGGGTCTCGGTACAGGAGCAAACGCACCAAGATTGTGTATACGTAAAACAAATTGTAAACACGGCACGTTTTGTCTTTAGTGGTTATAAAATGAATCATGTAAATATGAGTATATGAAACAAAAAACCATATTATAGACAGTCTCAACCTAATCCCTTTTTTTACTTCTTACGAAGAAAAAAGACACGAGACTTTAACAAATTTACGTTTTCTTTTCGACTTAACTGAGGTATTACGGTAAAGAAATACTCACTGTATGTAGAAACCGTTAGTAAACTGAGTCTAGAAAATGGAGAATAACTTGGTTGACACCATTGAATGTAAAACGATCCCTTAAAAAGTCCAATAAATATAAAAGTTTAATTATACTTATTTTAAATATTATAAGAAACAAAAGCCATGAATATCAAAAAGAGTAAAGACTTTAACAGATATACATATAAAGGAAACGAGAAGAGAAAGAAAGACAGTATAAACGATCCTCAAACATTATCAAAGTAAAAAAATAGGGTTAAATACAGAAAAGGTCAAGTAATTAAACAAAATAAAAATAACTAAGTGAGATGATAAAAAATAAAACTAGATGAAAAAGAGCGGAAAACACAACTTATTACAAGCGCATAAAAGTTATTTCATAGATTGTTTCAGTAAATTCCGACACTACAAAAACCTTACATAAACCACTGTAGAGTATACATAACTATAGATTACAAAAGTCAAACCAAGTAAAAATTACATATTAAGACAAAAATAAAAGAGAAACTGGGTTCCCGAGAATCTTCTTACTTTCAATGGACATATCAAAGATGAAAATTTTGTAAAACAAAACTCTGCTAGAAAACAGGATCTTACACATAAGTTGGATTTAACTGTTATTCGTCCCAGACCAAAATAGAAATAGTGAGGGAGAACTTTCATTTCGAAAGAAAGGTCGGTTGGAAGGACGAGGAGGATGGTATGGATTCCTCGTCAGAAATTAACAGTCATATTAGTAATTCAAAAAGTATAGAAAACTCGTTTATAACCATGACTTTAAGACACCTCGTAATTCAGTCTCTATAAAGGTCTGAATAAGTCTATTTAAGTCCATTTTTTAGTTCCGTTTTAGAACGACATGTTTAACCTGTACAGTCAACAGAAAGCGATATCTTGCAAAGTATGGTCGACACGGTTTGTCACGTCTCTAGTTCCTTCAATTACAACCTTACTAAGTCTCAAACTAGTCAAATTAAGTCCGTACCAAGTCTCTCCTACCAACCTAAAATAACTTCCCCTCCCTTCCTTTACTAAACGATCTTTTCTCTTCTTTCCCGAAAGGTCTCTGTTTATCAATGTTTCCGGTCATTATTTTATGTACACATATATATGAATACAACATACATATACACAAGTAATGTCAAATGTTTGGGAAAGTACAGGTGATGAAATAAATTCGTAATGTCATCAAGAAACTCTTCCATATTAATAATAAAGGACAGACCAACGAACTTTGTGACTACAGATTTCTCGGATCATACCTTGGATCTAGAGGGTCGCACTCCGAGTGACAAAAAAGGTAATAAAGTACGATTCTTCCGTCGGGAGATCTACCAACAGGGGTCGTGTCGGGGATCACTCCTAGTCCTCTTCCTTCCTCCCCAGACCGATGGACCCACAGGCGTTTTGCACATTGGAGTCACAAACAGAGTAAACTCTAGGGACGTCACTTCAACTTGCTCAACGAGCTCTTGAAAATGCAGTGGCATTTCTTCTCACTGCCGAGTCTGAAGGACCGGTGCAGCGACGTGCGGTAGGCGGCTCCGGACCTGGCGTAGGACTTCTTACGTCCCCACCCGAAGAGGTAGTGGTCGTCGTGGAAGTCGAGCAGGTGGTTCTTTGAGTTCCTCTTCGACACCCACGACTCATTCCGTCCCTACAGTCCCCGGGCGAGGGCGTTGTAGCAGATGAAGAGGCAGAGCCTACTCCTCCTCTACACCGTCCGCCCCACAGACCCCCTACTGTCGGGATAGTGTGAGGACAGGTGGCACCAGTTCATGTTGTCGGTCATGGACTTGTACTCCTGCGACGTCCTCGTACGGCTGGACTACATGCCGCTGTAGCTCGACGAGTGTCTGGGTGTCTTGGTAAGGATGAAGCGGGCCTGTCTGTCGCAGTTCGCCCTCTCGGCCTCGCGAAGGTCGGCGCAAACGGTGCCGTTCTAGATGGTGCTCGTAAGGGCCCCGGTGTTTGTCACAGGAATGACGGAGGAGATGTTCATGTACATGCAGGTGGCCGGCGGGTGGGTCTACCTCCGGTTCAGGGGAAAGATGGAATGTCGGTCCTTCCTCCGACGTCTGTACCCGTCCCACACCATGCTCCTCGTCTCCTACCCGGACGCCAGAGAAGCCCCTCAACAGGGCTTGAATCGGTTCTTCCAGTTCGACCTTTTGACACTCTTGAAGTGGAAGCAGAGTAAGTGAGTCCACAGGTCCTCCGAGTCGAGGGTGTCGACGACGGTCACTCACAGGGGACGCAGGGCCGGTGATGGGGTGAGTAGGACCAGTCCCCCGCGCGGGGGGACGTCGGTTCCGATCTCGAGGCTCCGCCGGCCCTACTGGTACTGAAGTACCAGTCCCACACCCTGAAGAACAAAGAAACTGAAGTCTAAACAAAAAAAATTGACTTTCATCTGTTCACTTCTAAATCTTACAAAATAGGTCTACACACAGTGGAGATAATTTAATATCTTAGATTATGTTACATATTTATTGATGTATGTGTTCTCGTTCCTTCAAGTAAAATAGATCACGGAAAAATCGTGTCTAAAAGAGTTTTTTTCTTTTTTTTTGATAAAGTCATCAGTAATTTTTTTTTTTTTTAGGGTCATCGGATCATCGAAATCTTACAAAACTTCTGAGATTTGTGAAATTACTTAATGTCACTCCTAGATCGTTCTCCCTCCGTCTGTCTAATTGATGAAGGTCCTCTCTTGAACACGAACCGTGAGGAGAAGTACAAAACAACCACCTATTGAACTAGGACGTCTCGTACGTCGGAACGGACCACCTTCCAGTACCTCGAGGTGAGTCAGTACGACTATTCTTTCGTCCCGACGAGAATCGGGACCCTCCTTGAACTAGAGACGTAGTTACCTCTGTCAAAATACTTTTTTCTATTTATGTGGTTTGTCACGAATACTCTTGTTCTAAAGGTCACTTGATCCACCAAGCTCCCTTGAAGGACGTCACTCTCTTTCACAGAACCTTTTCGCTAGACACTAGTTTTGCACTTTTTGGAGGACTTCGTCTTCACGGATGTAAAAGAAAGAGTCGCACGACACTTTCGACAAAAACAAACTGGTGACAAATCTCCAAACAAAAAAAAATTACACAAGAAACACAGTACGTCAACAAGATAGTCGTATATCGTGACCTATACATTTTGTTGACTTTCATTAAAAGTCCGTATTGGTCCTTTTTTTCGATTGTTTTATTCGACGTCTCTTTTGTTTAGGGGTTTACACAAATATAATTTCTCAAAACTTCATATAAACAGTTTCATGCTGAGTAAGTCGGTGTTCTGTACAGTAGTAAACTCCAACCGTAGTTACGAACCCTGTGCCACTACACAGTCGGACGGTCCATTCGTTTGGGTCGTAGTTCCTGTATCACCATTTTTAGTCTGGTGCCACTATCCGACAATTGTGTCACACTTGTGTAAAGTGATCCACTCTAAATTAGACTGGCATACAATAAGTGTGTAATTGTCTTTCAACAGTATTGATGAGAGTTAATATTTACTTTTTCCTTGGGTTTCTCATGATTAATTATTTTTATTGACGATCCCTTAGAAATACAACATAGAATCCTTACTGACAGTGTTGGAATGTGGTAAAACAAGGACACACACGAAAGATTGGGTGTTAATTTTGAGGTCATATGTAAGTAAAACGTCCTCAGGATTCTAATCAGTATAAAGAAAAAGTTTTAAAACAAAATCATAATTAGCAAAAATTTGTTAGTAAGTGACCGGGAACTTTATACATTATGAAGGAAATTACCTCTTCTGAGTTGGTTACGACGGAATTCCAAAGTACAATGAGGGAAAAATCAAAGATGTTGTGAATAAAATAATCAACTAGAAAGGACTTATATCTAATTGAAACCATACAGAGGCAGACAGACATTTAATGTCCATTATATATTATTCGTCATAATATTCGATAACAAGACAGCACCAAAGGATATCCCCAAAATCCCAAAACTAATTTTTCTCTGTCTTGGACTCCATGTCAAAGGGAGTGAACGACTTGTGGGTTTCCTTCAAAGTAAACTTCTTTCGTTTACCAGTAAAAAGAACAGTCATGACGACAATTTGTCTTTATATTGGATACACTTTGTCAACCCGTCTCG
Organism: Capra ibex; assembly: GCA_006410555.1. Classification (NCBI taxonomy): domain Eukaryota; kingdom Metazoa; phylum Chordata; class Mammalia; order Artiodactyla; family Bovidae; genus Capra; species Capra ibex. The sequence goes on from SJYO01046538.1 coordinate 74,126,845, forward strand.
GACGTCGGATTAATTATTCTGAAGGTAAAAAGAAAAGTTATCTAAGTTCTTTTTTAACGGTAATCCACAGCGACCCTAGAAAAGTCTAAAAATGCAAAGGCCTTCATCATTATTGACTAGGTCTCCGATATTAGAAGGACAGCCATCACCGAAAAGTAGTCGACTTATTGTTAGACGGAGTCGAAATAGCGAATAGTGGGTACACCACTTGAAAGTTGGGAGTCTCAAGACTTCCCCTACTAATACTAATCTCAGTCCTCCATCTTAGAGGTCACTATGGACTACCTTCCTTTCTCAGTAATAGAGTCGTAGGATTGACGGGAAGTAGCGCACGGAGGACCCCCTTGCCCTCACTCTTTCTTGTGTCCATAGTCCACGACGAGACGCGGTAGGCGACACATAAACACACATCTCCACACACACACATACGTGTGTGTGAAATTCGAATATCCATCCTTGTGGATTATTTGGGCGCTTGGACCGTTTGTGGACAGGACGATGTACCGACGCAGGTACCAGTCTGCTAGATTCCCCCGACGCATCGATCGAGCGATCGGAAGTCTCGAGTCCGGCAACAAGACAGAAAAGTCGGTCGAGATTTAGTATGGGTGACCCAAGAGCCCCTAAAAGAGGAGAACCGGATTATTATTCGGTCGTCGTCCCTTTTAGGTTCTCTTCCCCTTCCAATACTCATGAAAGAGGTGAATGGACATCAACAACAACAACAAAAATTAAGTATTCACCTTAACTTATCCCCCTTAAACGTACAAGTGTCTCCGTCTTCAACGGCACCGAGGGCAGTCCTTACCACCCCGACTTCCATGGAGCCCTCCTGGGTCGTTCAGGACACCCGCTCGAAGACGGACGTTATAAAGACGTAGACGAGATTTCCCTCGGGACGAACGAACCATGGAGGAGGGGTCTTAGAGGGGTCAGAGGGGACCCTTCAAATAAGACGGTCTCTGTGAACCCCGTAGTCGAACTTCCCACACAAAGTAACTTTACATTTCCGAAATCGTGTCGTGACCTGTGTGTCATTAATACGTTATTCAGAAGGGATAAATCAATGTCAGAAACCACTTTCGTTATTACTATAAGTCGATTAGACGAAATATGGTGAATAAGGAAGGTACTACCTTTCAGAGGAAATTTGACAATTTGAACTTTGGTTTGGAATATTAGACCAGTGTAAATATGGGTTGTGTAGTTTAAGATGGAGGATGTGGAGCTTCGGGCCTATGGAGTCTATATTCGTTTTTACCAATTTCTTAAAGTCTCTTCGGGACTCTCCGAAGTACTCTTTCGAAAGGCAACAAATGACACAAACGTTTCCCCTCACAATACCCTTTTGGATTGGTTTCAACTCTTTCCTAACGAGAGGAGTCACCACACCGTAAAGGGTCGAAAGGAACCCAATACACGACATAATTGGACGGGACTGACTATTGTACCATAAACATCTTTACACTTTGAGAACAATGAAACTAAAAATAGAGTTAAGTCGGAATAATTTTGTAGTTCGTGATACGGATGAAGAAAGTCGTACAAGTATCTGTCGGTGCCTCTCTTAGATCTGTTTTATCAGGAGGACATCTTCACCTTCGGAGACCGATATGTCCTTCCTACCGGACTAACCGTCGTGGAAGAGAGGAGCCCACCAGTCACGACCTGAGGTAAAGGAGTCGACACGTCACTCTACTAACCTAAGCTAGTAGAGGTCTCACTAGTCACAATTGTAGAGACGTCAAGGAATTCCGGTAGATCAGTCCTTCACCGTTTTGGTCCTCTGTCTTAAGGATTCAGGAGTTCTAGTATGTGAGTCAGAGGAGTTACTCACGAAGAGTCATATGACCTTACGAAAGAAATCCTTATTATTAAAAGAAGTTCAAAGTGTTGAGGAATTTTAATTATAAAAGAGTAGAGACCTTTGTCGTCTTACAACTAATAAAAAGAATCTAATCCGATTGTGGATTAATGGTAACCATTAATTGTACATAATAATTGTGAATTTTACAAATTTATAATGACAATGGTCTATTATGTAGGGAAACAACGAAATAACTTTAGACCTAACGAGTGGTAAAAACTCGATCAATGGTCAATGGAAATCGGTAGGTCCTTATGTTTGTTACTTCTGGAGTTTCTTCTCAATGGAGTAAAGGAGATTCCTCGAGGTTAAATCAGATTCAATTCCGGGTATGTATGACTCATTGACAATTGGTTGCCGGGACTCAGCTTCTTATGTAATTTTCAAAGTTTAAGTACACATAGAAATTTACGAAAATGAAACCTCCACTAGAAAATTACGAGATAAAATTCTCTTTTGTTTGAACAAATCCGTCTCAAGAATCCATTCTTAGAAACAACATAAAAGGTTATATTTAATAATAGACTCGTTTTTGTACTCCCCCTCTGACCACTACTGGCTTTCGACTTGAGGGAAAGATTCTCTTCTCCTCCGAAATCCCTCTACTTCTTGATCAAATAGACCTTTAAGGAGGCAAGACATGGGTGCATAGGACTGTAGTCCCCCAAAGGACTTTGAGGAGACCCCCTCCAGAGGCCAGGACCGGTTCAAGTGTCTAATACTCCTATCAAAACTCGTGAAGATCAAGAAATGTCGGGTTCTTTAGGTCTCTTCAAGGAACACAAAATTAACAACTAGTCTTAGTCTAAAGATACGAGTTAATTTTATGAAATAATAAATAGATTACACCGAGTAAACCTTCAATTATTAAAGTCCTTTATCAATAATTCTGGGTCTTTTTCTAGTGACCCAATATACATCTACGTATAACGAAGGTAATTATAATTTTCGTTAATCCATCTAGGGAGGGACTGAAACTCTACTCTTACCCGAGGATTTATGAAATACCAGTCATATTGTCTAAACTAATTAAATGTAAATCGGTATCAATAACAATGACTAACTGAGGTTATTCAAAGACTTTCTAAGTCTAAACTGATACCATTCACGAAGAGTGCCGACGGAACATAAGAGTAAATTAAGAGTGTTGTCGAAACGTTCGATCCAGATTAATAAGGGTAATTGACTCTTTGGTTCCGAGTCTCTTCAATTCATTTAGAGGCATTCAGAGTGTCTCGACCATTTAACCTCTTGAATTCAAACTCGGGCTCCGAAGAGTGAGGTTTACATCACGAGCTCCATACCTACCAGGTCACCAATTCTGAGGTACGAGGGTCCCGCCCCCTGTACCTGAGGTTGGGGCTAGGGATCAGTCCTTCATTCTAGAGTGTACCCATCGTTTTTTTTTTTTGTTTGTGGGGTTTGGATTTGATGGAAGAAGTCTGGGTTTCTCCAGTTAAATAGTGTCTCGAAAAAAAAAAAAAAAAAAATTATAAATAAAAAACCGGTGTGATAGGTCATACACCCTACAATCAAAGGGTTGGTCCCTAGTTGGACACGGGGGACCTTACCTTCGGGTTCAGAATTGGTGACCTGGTGGTGTCTCGAAAACTTTTTAATTTGTCAAAGACGAACAAACCCTTTATAAAAGAAAGAGTTTGGTATAACATAGTATGGAACATACACGAAAGAATGATCAAATTATAAAAATATATTAAGTTATTAAGGCCCTTTCGGACTAACAAAAGAGACTTACTCATACTGTAACAGACGGATAACTCTTGGAAGACACAAATAGGTCATTTAATGAACATAATAGAAAACAGGTGGAATTTCCCTCTACTAGTACGGTCAAATCAGATTATTTTCAGTTCAGTAAATGTTTGACATGGACAAAACTGTACCCATAATGACGACTTTACATTTCCTGGAAGATTGGATGCAGTGTCAATATACGAGTCCCAAAAATGAAAACGAAAAATTAAAACTGTAGTCTCTTAAAAATATTAGAATTTCGATTTCGATAAAAGACAAGAAACGAAATACTCATGTACAAAAAGACAAAACTCTGAATTTTTTTTGTTTTCCGAGACCACCAAAACCAACAATTGAGACTCTATCGGATCAGTTTAGGGGCATAAAATGGCAATTCTTTACCTTTGGGTCTCTATGATTTCTCGGGTAGGTTCCAGTCGTTCTGTTATTCATCACCTCGCTTCTCATCTTTTAATTAGGTCTTAGAAGGCAGATATGGTATCGACCCTTCTAAACCTAAAAAATTTTAAGTAATTACCCTGACACAGACCGTCTTGTAGACCGATCGTCTTCGGAGATCACTTAAGGTCGGAAGGGTCTTTTTGTGAGTATTTCTGGGTCTTCTTCCGACGGAGAGTTAAGATCTTATATCCTCTTTAGAATGTTAAATGTTCCGTAGACCTCCGCCTGACTCTTTTTTGCAAAGGCCAACATCGAGTGACGAAAGAAAACAAAACTGAGTACTTTGTCTCCAAGACACTTTGTTTTAGACTTTCCATAAATCATGAACAAGAGTAATTGGTACAGACAGAGGAATGAGTTTCGGGACCGCGACCTCTTCATTGACCGAATAGGAAAAGAGAATTGGTCTAACAGATAGGGTGGGAGAGAAGGTAGAGGGGTGGGTGGAGGAGATGTAAGTCAGGTTGAGGTTCAGGATTGTGTACTCGTCTTTCGTCTCTCTCACATAGTCACCGTAGTACGTAACACTCTTTTTGTGTTTTTGCCATCTTTTCGTTCATCGTCTTATACGTTTATAACACTAAAAAGTGAATGTCATATCCTAGTCTCTAGGTCTTTTGGTTCGTTATTTTTCCTTCTCCTACGGTGAAGTTATCTTTTCATACTTTCATCTTTAACCCGAACCTTTATACGTGTAGACAAATGGGAGTTGGACATGTAGACTTTCTTCCCTAAACTGTTTGTCAATTCACCTGTCTATCGTATTGGTTTCCGTTTATGCCTCAACTCCTGTCGTAAATTCCTACTCATATCTCTTTTTTTACCCCGTAATTTTTTTTTTCACTGACTTAGTTCCTTTTACTTATCGAAGGTCTTGTGAACTTTTACTTTCACTAGATGACGTCTCTTGTTTTAAAATCTTAAGACAGTATAAACTTCCTTGACTTCTTAGCGAAGACACGCCGTCATTATACGATGGAATTCTACCCCTACCTGATTCGCTCTTTCTCGCCTTATGTTACTTTTTCTGATCTTTCTTCCTAAAGTTCCCTCGATTTTTGTGTCATTGTCTAATTTTAGGTGTAACCTTTATCTTTTATTATGGCTACGAAATTTTTTTTTTTTTGATTTGCACTTCCTGTTTGAACCACAAAAGAACGATTACAAGAAAGTTTTCTTTGTCCTCTACTTTTATAGCCTTTCTATTACCTAAGTTTTTTGTCTTGTAATCGATTATAATGACTGTAAACGAAAGGACTACCTTTCTGGTCTAACTGTTTTTCTTTAGTAATATTTGTAGTTTAGAAGGGACTTGTTTTACTTTTATACAAATCTAACTTTCCAGAGCGACGTAAGGTTCGGTTTTCACTTTCTTTAAACAAGGATTAGTGGAGGACCGTTTTAAAATTTGATGGTCCCTCTCTCTTACTTTTTAGGACGTCGGAAAGTAAGTCAGTCTGTCATTATTCAATGGATAGTCTTTTGTTTTCTTGTAAGACTGAGGTCTGAAGAGACAACGTGGTTCACGGTCCTTTGTTATCCCTTAAGACTCCCCTTTTCAACACTGAAACCGTATACTATGGTAAAATACACAACATGTGTAAAATACACATTTCTATTCCCTGTATAAGAACCAATACTGTAAGTCCTTTATTTGGTATATACATGATAAGAATATTTCTACATGACGTTGGATGTTTCGAACCAATTTTTTAAAATGATTAAAGTTCCCTGAGACGTTATAGTCTAGTAATGGGTGATCTTCTTTCTATACAAACGAAAATTTATCTATTATACCGGTCTTCGGTATATAGGGTTTTACGGGTTTCAGGAGTGAATGATTTACCTGACTTGATTATGTTCTATTACTTTTGGTCAGCGGTGGAGTGTCGTAGTACAAAGAAGTAAAAAAGTAATGACTTCATTAGTCCGTCAGTCAAGTCAGCGAGTCAGCACAGGCTGAGAAACGGTGGGGTACTTAGCGTCGTGCGGTCCGGAGGGACAGGTAGTGGTTGAGGATCTCATGTGAGTCTGAGTGCAGGTAGCTCAGACACTACGGTAGGGCGGTAGAGTAGGAGACAGCAGGGGAAGAGGAGGATGGGGGTTAGGGAGGGTCGTAGTCTCAGAAAAGGTTACTCAGTTGAGAAGCGTACTCCACCGGTTTCATGACCTCAAAGTCGAAATCGTAGTAAGGAAGGTTTCTTTAGGGTCCCGACTAGAGGAAGTCTTACCTAACCAACCTAGAGGAACGTCAGGTTCCTTGAGAGTTCTCAGAAGAGGTTGTGGTGTCAAGTTTTCGTAGTTAAGAAGACGTGAGTCGGAAGAAGTATCAGGTTGAGAGTGTAGGTATGTACTGGTGTCCTTTTTGGTATCGGAACTGATCTGCCTGGAATCAACCGTTTCATTACAGAGACGAAAAGTTATACGATAGATCCAACCAGTATTGAAAAGAAGGTTCCTCATTCGCAGAAAATTAAAGTACCGGCTTCAGTGGTAGACGTCACTAAAACCTCGGGTTTTTTATTTCAGACTGTGACAAAGGTGACAAAGGGGTAGATAAGGGGTACTTCACTACCCTGGTCTACCGTACAAGAAGTAAAAGACTTACAACTCGAAATTCGGTTGAAAAAGTGAGAGGAGAAAATGAAAGTAGTTTTCCGAAAAATCAAGGAGAAGTGAAGGACGGTATTCCCACCACAGTAGACGTATAGACTCCAATAACTGTAAAGAGGGCCGTTAGAACTAAGGTCGAACACGAAGAAGGTCGGGTCGTAAAGAGTACTACATGAGACGTATCTTCAATTTATTCGTCCCACTTTTATATGTCGGAACTGTATGAGGAAAAGGATAAACCTTGGTTAGACAACAAGGTACAGGTCAAGATTGACAACGAAAGACTGGACGTATATCCAAAGAGTTCTCCGTCCAGTCCACCAGACCATAAGGGTAGAGAAAGTCTTAAAAGGTGTAAACTAACACTAGGTGTGTCAGTTTCCGAAACCGTATCAGTTATTTCGTCTTTATCTACAAAAAGACCTTGAGAGAACGAAAAAGCTACTAGGTCGTCTACAACCGTTAAACTAGAGACCAAGGAGACGGAAAAGATTTTGGTCGAACTTGTAGGCCTTAAAGTGCCAAGTACATAACGACTTCGGACCGAACCTCTTAAAACTCGTAATGAAATGATCGCACACTCTACTCACGTTAACACGCCATCAAACTCGCAAGAAACCGTAACGGAAAGAAACCTTAACCTTACTTTTGACTGGAAAAGGTCAGGACACCAGTGACGACTCAAAAGGTTTAAACGACCGTATAACTCACGTCGTGAAAGTGTCGTAGTAGAAAGCCCTAAACTTTGTCGAGTTGACCTTAAGGTAGTGGAGGTGAACTAGGGTTTATTAAGTCAACCATCTCTTAGGCGGACGTTACGTCCTCTGGGGCCAAGCTAAGGACCCAGTCCTTAGAGGAAACCGTTTTCTCTCTCCGATGGATGAGGTCATAAGAACCCGAAGGGAATACCAAGTCGACCATTTCTTAGACGGACGTCACGTCTTCTGGACCCAAGTTAGGAACCCAACTCTTCTAGGGGACCATTTTCCTTTCCGATGGGTGAGGTCATAAGACCGGACCACTTAAGGTACCTGAGATAATTCAGTTACCCCAACGTCTCAGCCTGTGTTGACTCGCTGAAAATGAACAAGTGAAAGTATCATATTTATCTTATAAATCTGTAAAAAAATGTTCATATTAACGAGACAAAAGGAGTGATGGTAAATTTTGTGACAGAACTACCCGGGAACGAAGGTGCACTCTTGTCCCTCCCGGGGGGTGCAAAAAGGACCCCAGACTCTCGGGTCTGGCCTCGAACACCTCCGGCGAAACACACGAAGAGACGATAAGGGTTTGAGTCTTGATTGTTGGCCACGTTTTCATCTTTTAATGTCTTCTATTTACACACAACGTTGTTCTCTGGTCCTCTTTACTTTGAACAAAATCTCATGTTTACGGTCTTTTCAAGTCAAAGTTGTTATCCTTTGACCGGTCTCCGTCAACTCCCCAAAAGGAGTCGACATGAACTTCAAAATGTCTTAGCACAAATTTAAGTCTGTCATTCTTATTTTCGTCATTTTTGTTTTTGTTTTCTCGAGTGATTCAATGAAGGTGTCAGATGTCACAGTCACAATCTTGAATTTGGACCCAACGAAGCAAAACCAAAAGCAAACTAACATGACCTGTCTGAACTTTTGTGTGTCATTATGACTCATAGCAACTGGAACGAGTCCAGGAAGGACCACCATACCTCCAAAACGGACACGGGGATTCACCAGTACTGTTAACTTTGACCTTAAATGTAAAAGTTGTTAGAATTGTGCAAACGAAATTTAAATCGCTATCTTTTCACTCACCCAACGAAACGCAAACAAATCAAAAAGAAGACTTCGTGTCGTTTTGGAGAAGGTCTACCTTCCTCAGAGAATACCTATTTAAGGTTCACATTGGAAAACGTCCCAGAGGAGAACGAACCGACATTGACTGTTTTCAGACAAGTGAAATCGATGAACCTGTTCTTTGTCCTACTAAAATAATTTTTACAATTACGGAAGAGATCAACATACAAGGTTTTCTATCATTGTTTTGACAGGACTACAAAAACAACAGGACCTAGAAAAAAATTACATCTCTCCGACCGGCATTAAAGAATTGTGGCCCTTGTAGTAAGACTTACTCTCCTTTACCAGTCATGGACCTTAATAAAATAACATGGCAAAAGTTGAAAAAGAAAGAAGGAGGTCACACCGGACGTGTATATGAGGATAAACACACGTGTGCACTAGAGGACCCACCCTTCCGCACGTATTGGAACTAAAAGACAGTATTCTCACAGTCCCAAGGAACAAGTAAATCGGGTCGGGAGAGTAACCATCAGATCACCTCAGAATTGCTAAACGTTCCAAGACCCAAAAAAAAATTCGACAACCACATAACAAACCAAACCAAATACATGTACGTCGAACTGACAAATTGGGTCTAAAAATTTTTATTTTACAATTACATATAAAATACAGACAAAATAATTTTATTGACTCAGTAAAGTGGAATTAGTCGTCATACATACCGAAGACCTAAAAAAATAAAATCATCGTACAAAGACCTTTATACAAAAGGAAACATAAAACGTTTTGCAATCCTATAAAACTCGTCGAGATATGGACATAAGATACGGAGCACCGATAACGAGACCCACTTTATCAGGACTGACTGAGAGGGAGACCAAGAGACTGAACTCAAAGAAGTGATCCGCCCGACTCTCGGGTAAACCCTTTGAGAGTTTAGGACTTCATAAAAAGTCTTTGAACAAAGAATCCTTACTAGAATTGACAACACATATCTCTCTCGTCATTTAAAGCCACTGACATATAACTGGTAACATATATACAGAGATTACCAAAAGACGAGAAATTTAATCATGACTACTGAAACAACAAGTCAGTGATTCAACACAGGCTGAGACGCTGGGGTACCTAACGTCGTACGGGTCCGAAGGGACAGGAAGTGATAGAGGCTCAAACGAGTCTAAGTACAGGTAACTCAACCACTACGGTAGGTTGGTAGAGTAGGAGAGAAAGGGGGAAGAGGACGGGAGTCAGAAAGGGTTGTAGTCCCAGAAAAGGTCACTCAACCGAGAAACGTAGTCCACCGTAAATACCAAAATTCCCTCGCGTAAATTAGAATTTCGGAAAATTTCAACTTTAAATGACGAGAGATCTATATGTTCTCAATTTTAGTAGGGATCCTTTGTTCAAAGACTTTTTATGAATTCCTATTCATATTACATTATCACCTTTCTACTCTTCAAAGGAAGTGTCAATAACTGGGATTCCGTTTAAAGTAGAGACGAGTAACAAAACGAATATTAAAAATTTTTCTGAGGACTTGGACAATTTTTTAAACTACTCGTGATATCCAGTAGAAGACTTCTTCTAGGTATAAACGTCCGTTGTAATGTGTATATTTGGGTGTAAATTTTTGACGTGATTTAAAAATCTTCAGTAGAAGAACTCTAAATACGATTTTATCAATTCTTAGACGAAGTTTTATTAGGTCTCCCCATCTCTTCCACCTCCACATCTATCAAGTATTTGACCGGAATCTCATCTAGTAATACTTTAGTCTAGTAACCCATGTCCTCGTAAGTAATATGAGAAGACCCAAAAACATCTATAAACTTTAAAAGGGATTCCGTACCAAACTTTGTTTGTGTGTTTTTTAAGAAAATTATCTCTAAGGGGTTGGGAGGAGTGGTTAACATCTCTTAGTGTCTTAAAAGTTCGACTTTTCTTCCTGGATTCCTTTATGCTCTCATTGCTACGACTATTGTTTCTAGGAGATCTATTATGGACTCCCTTTAAAAGTCCGTTCTTACGACTCAACCTCGTCATTCCCGTTTTTGTTCACTTTAAAGATGGTCTACCCTTGTGTAAAAACAGAGAGACAAATTACGTCTTTCTTCCAGACCCCTTGCGGACTAAGGGCAGCAGAATCCATGCTGCACCTCTAACCATGTTGTACAGAGATTGCTACCTCTACACTAGGTGGTGCGACTTTCATGACACTTCTGCCGGTGTGACTCGACCCCAGGGTTCCCGGACCCCACCGTGCACCGAAAGATCCGGAACTCCTGTTTATGAGGAGTACCACAACGAGACCTTTGATGTTCGATGGTTTTAGAACCTTCTTATCTCTTGGACGTCCGGTCCTGGTCGTTCCCACGTTTACATCCCGTCTGTCTGTGTCTCCCCAGGTACCGGACCACGGCGGGTGAAAGGGCACCCACAGTTCTGTAACAAAGAGCTACGGACTCGCAGAGAGAGTTCTGGTCACGGAAAACCGAACAAAGACAGACAAGGTGGAGGAAAAAGAGTGAGAGGGTCTAATCTTGGACCTCGGGGTCGTCCACACGCCGGACAGACGGAAGGAGTCGTGTAGAGGAAAAGACAAAGACGAGTCAAAGGTAAAATAAAGGACGAGACGAATCCTGGTGAAAGTGATGGTAAAAACGACCCTTGTGTGGTCCCTGTCTGCGTTTTCTGTAATTTGTTCTACATAAAGTCGTTATTTGTTCGAAGAACATAAAGAGTACCCTAGGGTTTCTTTATTCCTACTCCTTGTTTTTAAGGACGGCCTCATAAATGTTACATGAGTCGACAACTTTACAAGGTTTACGTTAGTTCCTTCATTAAATCGTGTAAAGATTATGTGAATTCATACCATTATTACACATTCTCAAACCAGTGTAAATTTCTTGGGGCACTTAGAAAGTCCTGTAATAATTTCTTAGATTGGGGGTGGTTATCGTTTATTGTAAAAGCTGTCAATTATCAATTATAGCATAAACACCAACGACAACAACCAGGGATCCTATTACCGGGTCTTAACTTTCCTATATTAACTCAGAGGCGGATCCGTCCCCGGTCGTACTAGACCTACCGAGGAAAACAAGACATCAGAGTCCTATATACGTCTGATACATATCAGGTGACGGTACGTGGAGAGGGAATCGTATTGGTGGGTCTGTCCCGTGACAACGGGTTCACAGTCAGTCAGCACAGGGAGGAGGTGTTGGAACACTATCGATGACAATAAATGAAAAGAAAAATAGGTAAAAAAATTTGAACTTAAATAAAATTTCGATCTTTATTCGTGAAGAAGTTTTTAGTCTCAAGGACCTCAGTTTGGAGAGTCCAAGTCTAAGGTTCAGATGCAGAATTGATCAAGACACTAGTGCCCGTTCCATAAACTGGAGAGATACGGAGGCAAAGAAGTAGAAATTTTACCCGTATTGTTATAGATGGAACATCCCAACACCACTCTTAATTCATTCCTAAAATTGTATATATTTCGTGAATCATGTTACTGGTCATGGACGACGACGACGACGACGACGATTCAGCGAAGTCAGCACAGGCTGACACGCTGGGGTATCTACCGTCGGGTGGTCCGAGGTGGCAGGTACCCTAAAAGGTCCGTTCTTGTGACTTCACCCAACGGTAAAGGAAGAGGTCACGTACTTTCGCTTTTCACGTTCAGTTCAGCGAGTCAGCACAGGCTGAGAGGTGCTGGGGTATCTGCCGTCGGGTGGTCCGAGGCGGCAGGTAACCTAAAAGGTCCGTTCTCATGACCTCACCCCACGGTAACGGAAGAGGCTGGTCATGGACCATTGACAGTTTTTTATTATTGGTAATCGATACCAACAAATACCCGAAGGGTCTACCGTGATTACTATCTTGGACGGACGGTCACGTCCTCTATATTCTCTCTGCCCAAGCTAGGGGTCCAACCCTTCTAGGGGACCTCCTCCCGAGTCGTCAGGTGAGATCATAAGAACGGACCTCTTAGGGTACCTATCTCCTAGGACCGCCCGATGTCAGTTATCCCAGCATTTCTCAACCTGTGCTGACTTCGTTGAATCGTGCGTACGTACGGACCAATAAATATAACGGTGTATTTACGACATAATGAACGTCATGTAACTCTATTTTTATGTATTGATGACTTCAATTTTTACAAGTGGGTATATGTGGGGTTCTTAGGAGAGGTCGTATTGTGTTATCGGTGGGACACCCTTCGCCGAACCGGCCGGAGAGGAAAGGGTTCACGGTCATAAGAGGAACCGAAGGTGTTGAATTCCGGAGCGACAGAGGGTTAAAAAAGCGCTAAGAAAAAGTCCGTGGAGTAGGCAACTGAGAGTAAGTATGACTGAGTCAAAAAACGCGAACCAGTCCCACTAAAGTAGGTGAGGGTCCCGGACTCGTATTCGTCTAGATACAATAGCTTTGGAAAGAGTTGACCCCGAGAAGTAGACTTGGTGTCTTACGTCTTGAGCTGAGTCGAAGGAGAAACGAGTCAAGAGGGCTCCTCTCGATCACGGAAACGTCCAGTCCCCTCTCCACAAGTAAGGAAGGTCTACCACCTCCGGAATCGTGAATGACGAGATCACCTTCGGGTCGACTCTTTCCGAGGGGTTCGGGGACCGGGTGGTCGTGCAGAGGCATTCGTTTACCGTGGGCACGGGTGGCACAACGAGGTCCGTCTTAGGACCGTCAATGAGAGACTGGAGGCAGAAGGGAGAAGGGGTAAGGGGAGGGTAGGAGGTGACACAAAGGTAGAGACCTATTAAGGTGAGTGGAATCACCATCAACGAGTCAGTACAGTCTGAGAGACACCGGGGGTTCTGACATCGGGCAGTCCGAGGAGACGGGTACCCTAAAAGGTCCGTTCTCATAACCTGACCTAACGGTTAAAGAAGAGGTCTCCTAAAAGGGTTGGGCCCCTAGTTTGGGCCCAGAGGACGTAATGTCCGTCTAAGAAATGGAAGACCCGATGTCCCTTATTAGGAACTTAAAGAAGGGAAGGGCAACAGGAAAGACGGTGGTCGAACCAGTCGGGTATGGTAAACGGGGTCCTACTGTATATAGTTGGACTCACCAAAAGCACGGAGGTGGTAAGATAGGAGGTGACGAAGGAACCTTTTAGGGTCATTTACGTGTATAATACAGTAAAAGGGTGGGTACCGAGAGTCTCAGGACTGTTTCGAGGCATAGGAGGTACACCTACGACCGAACGCGGCAATGGGGTAAGAGAGGAGAGACGGAACCCGGTCGCGGAGACGGACCGTATGGGAGAGGAAGGTGGGTGAGGACACGGGAGTGGGGAAAGGAAACACTTTCAGAACTAGAAGTCAAAAGCAGGTCGTACGACCTGTGCACTTGAGGAGGAGATTCCTCGTCGGTTGCGAGAACCTAAGCGTCGGAACCCTCAATTGTTGTAACTTGATCTGGATGATCGACCACTGACAACGGGACGTCCCGGTGAGGGCAGGGGTTCCTCGGTCCACACAAGTTTCCCTCGTCGAGTCGGAAACGGGGTGCTTAACCGATTGGACCCTCTGGTCCGTTCTCCGACACGAAGTCGAACACCGACGAATGTCGGACAGAAAAGTGACAACCTACAAAAGGATTCTCTTGAACTTAATTATCGAGTCATTACTTATTACTCCCCAACCGTGTGTGAGGACAAAAGAATTGTCTTAATACCGACGGTCGAAGTGACACAAACGATGTTATAACGTTCCGAGACCTTAGAGGACCCTCTGAGGGTCATCAATATTGTAGACACCGTACCTCTACCAAAGGTTTTCTAACGTGACTTTTTAGTAGGTTTCTCCATGTCGATCCAAGGAAAACTGGTTTCCCAAAATTGACCGTGGGTACCGACCTGAAGTTCCTCAGATCCTTGGGGGGATTCTAATATCCGTATCAAACATAGAGACGCACATGTAAACGAACCCCTCTCCCAGGTACGACCCCTGGTTCTACGGTCAAAAGGGAAACCTACTAATCTGAATAAAGTAAATGAGTAATTTTACAAACTTGTCAACAATATTAAACGGTCCGTGATAGGTTTTAGTGACGTCTACCACTGACGGTGGTACTTTAATTTTCTGCGAATGAAGAACCTTCTTTTCAATACTGGTTGGATCTATCGTATAAGTTTTCGTCTCTGTAATGAAATCGCTGATTCCAGGCAGATCAGCTCCGATACCAAAAAAGGACACCAGTACATACCTATACTCCCAACCTGACACTTCTTCCGACTCGTGGCTTCTTAACTACGAAAACTTGACACCACAACCTCTTCTGAGAACTCTCAGGGAACCTGACGTTCCTCTAGGTTGGTCAGGTAAGACTTCCTCTAGTCGGGACCCTAAAGAAACCTTCCTTACTACGATTTCGACTTTGAGGTCATGAAACCGGTGGAGTACGTTTCTCAACTGAGTAACCTTTTCTGAGTCTACGACCCTCCCTAACCCCCGTCCTCCTCTTCCCCTGCTGGCTCCTACTCTACCGCCCTACCGTAGTGACTGAGCTACCTGTACTCAGACTCACTTGAAGCCCTCAACCACTACCTGTCCCTCCGGACCGCACGACGCTAAGTACCCCAGCGTTTCTCAGCCTGTACTGACTCGTTGACTTGACTTAACTAGGAATCGTGTCGAAGGGGCCACCGAGTCGCCATTTCTTTGACGGACACTACGTCCTCTACACCCAACTTAGGGACCTAACCCTGTTAAAGAACCTCCTCCATGTCGTTGGGTGAGGTCATAAGAACGGACTTCTTAGGGTACGTGTCTCCTCGGACCACCCGATGTCAGGTATCCCAATGTTTCTCATCCTGTGCTGTTCACTGACTCGTACGAACGCAGGATTCGTGACCCCCGTATATAGTCATTTTGTGCATGTGTGTGTCTTTTCCTAGACGTGCATGTCGGGAATATAAGATCACCCTCTTCCGTCTATTAATTTTTCAATTAATGTAGGATACAATCTCCCACGGTTCATAGTGTCTCTTTTTCATTCGTTCCAACAAAACTCTACCTACTTCAAAACTTATGTCACCAGGTTCTTCCGTAATAACTTTTCTATTGTAATTCATTTCTGAACTCTGGCGACTCTCGTTCGATGTACCTATTTCCGCACCCATTTCCCTTCTTCTGGCACGGTTCGTCTCCCCAGTCGTCACTTCTGGACCCCCTATAGGGCTAGAGAAGTTTCAATGCAAACGAACTGTAATTCCGTCTGTCGTTCCAGACTCTTTTATAGTGGTGGAAGACCGTCTCACCTTGGCGACTCGTAGAGTCCAGTTTGGTAAAAGACAACCTACCTGGTCCGATCAAACCGATTGGTTTCGCCGTCTCTTATAGTGAGACCTGGTCCCTGGTTGTAAGTAATAGTCAGTTTGGACAATCAAGATTATGTTCAATCTTTTTGATTGATTTGACAATGAAAAGTGCTCTACTTTCGTGTCTATTGAAAACCGAGTTTAAAGGTTAACAGTAAACCAGTGACCGGTAAAAGTCCTATAGTTGTCGGAGAGTCATCTTTTCGAATGATTGACATTCCCTCTTTCCCTCATATAATTCTAAGTTCCCCCTCTTTAAAAATTGAAACTAACGGACAAAGTCGATTTAAGAGAAACAAGGTTGTTTATTTGAGTAAACTGTTGTAAAACATCTAAACATCAGGTAATATTTCTAAAACCGAAATGAGAATCACTCTACCTTTGAATAATTTCTGTACTAGAATGTAATTTTAATACCATTTTATATGTATTTTAAATGGTAGAATTGGTAAAAATTTACAATGTCAAATCACCGCAATTCATGTAAGTGTAATAATACATTGGTAGTGTTGATAGGTAAAGGTTTTAAAAAAGTGGTGGGCATCACATTGAGTCATGGGTAATTTGTTATTGAGTAAAGGGGGAAGAGGGTCGGCGACCCATTGGTGACAAGATGAAAGACAAAGACCACTTAAACTGAGAAGATCCGTGGAGTACACCTCTTCCGCTACCGCGGAGTGAGGTCATGAGAACGGACCTTTTGGGGTACCTACCTCCTCGGACCACCCGACTTCAGGTACCCCAACGATTCTCAGCCTGTACTGACTCGCTGTAGTGAAAGTGAAAAGTGAAAGTACGTGACCTCTTCCTTTACCTTTGGTCACAAGAACGGACCTCTTAGGGTCCCTGCCACCCCTCGAACCACCCGACGTCAGCTACCCCAGCGTGTCTCAACCTGTGCTGACTTCGCTGAATCGTCGTCGTCGTCCGTGGAGTACATTCCCCTGAGTATTCTATACACAGGAGGACACAGACCGAATAGAGTCAATCGTGTACCGACGCCCCAAGTAGATACAACATCATACATAGTCTTAACGTAAGGAAGAATTCCGACTTATAGGACAGAATACATATATGGTATGAACCAAGGAAGTAGACTACTACCGGCAAACCCAATAAAGGCGGAGACCGAGAACCCTTATTACGACGTTACTTGCACCCACGTGTGTACGGACAAGCTCAGGGACGAAAGTCCAGAAGACTTCACCTTAGTGACCGAGTGCCCTTCGAGAGAGCAATTGAAAGACTCCTCGACAGGATGACAAGAGGTGTTGTCAACGTGGTAAAATGTAGGGGTGGTCATCGTGCGGTCACAGAGGTGTAAGAGTGGTCACGAACAAAAGACCCAAAACAAAACAAAAACAAAATGTTGTCGGTAGGACTCACACTTCACCAGAGCAACACCAAAAAGCAAACGTAAAGGGATTACTAATCTCTACGACTAGTAGAAAAGTCTCCGGAATGAATGTAAAAATTTCATAGTCCAACCGGTTTATCAAGTAAGTCCAAAAAGGTATTGTAGAATATCTTTTTGGGTTTCCTTGAGAAACCGGTCGGCTTATAGTGAGACCGACGACACAACTTTAAGAGTTGACACTCCACTCTACTTCCGGTCAATCTCCCCGAAGGGTCCACTAAGATCCATTTCTTGGGCGGACGGTTACGTCCTCTGCATTCTCTGTGTCCAAGGCAGGGACCCAGACCTTCTAGGGGACCTCTTCCCTTACCGTTGGGTGAGGTTATAAGATCGGACCGACCTGTCTCCTCGGACCGTCCCATGTCAGACATGCCCGCGTCTCAGTCTGTGCTGACTTCGCCGAATCGTACGTCTGTGTGTCGTCAGATCCGTACGCTACAACCACCGAACCTTGCTCTGCTACCGTCACCTTGAACCCTTCCTTCTCCCCATTCCATTCCATTCCTCCATACCGGGCAGGTCCATTCCTCCTACCGGGTTCCCCGCTGACCTCTTCCCCCTTCCGTCAGAGACCTTGGGTCCTACAGGAGACCTTGGGACCCTCTGATCCCATAATCGAGTGTGACTTCACAAACGGATATAGGGGTCCTGTCATCGTCCCTATTGTGTCCCCTCTTCTGTCGAGACCTCATCCTGTGCTCTGGAATTCCTTCCATTCCTTCGCGGGTCCGTCCTATGAGCCGGTACCGCTGCAACCTCAGAAATTCCCCTCCTCCCCCGTACGTAAAAAATTCTTCACTTAAAACTTTCTTTTATTTATAAGATTTCACCGTTACCAGCCATTCGGTCTGTGATCCACTTGGACGTCGATCCTACGTTTGGGGACTAGATAGGGGGACTCTCTGTGGTCTCTGGACATCTGGAACTCTCCTTCCGTCCTTGATCCTTCTCGAGTACGTATATCTACATAAAACCACTGACTTGGTTTCCTTAAAGTCTCTAGTGTCGTCCCATAGTAGTCCTTTCCTGTCCAGTAACACCCTCCCAACCCCCGGCGCCCACGTCCCGGTCTCCGACTTGACGTTCCTTCCCTCCAGGACAGTCGAGTGATACCACAACTGATTCTCGTCTTCCGGTCGTTATCCCCGTCGTGGGCACCGCTCCACCCTCCTCAAGACGAAAGAGTGGGGGATCGACACACGGATTCTCCAGTGAATCGTTCCGGTATGTAGAACACAAAGTCAAGTCAAGTCAGCGAGTCAGTACAGGATGAGAAACGTTGGGACACCTGACTTCGTGCGGTCCGGAGGGACAGGTAGTAGTTGAGGGTCTCGGATGAGTTTGAGTACAGGTAACTCAACCACTACGGTAGGTTGGTAGAGTAGGAGACAGCAGGGGAAGAGGAGGACGGAAGTTAGAAAGGGTCGTAGTCCCAGAAAAGGTCACTCAGTCAAAAACGTAGTCCACAGGTTTCATAACCTCAAAGTCGAAGTTGTAGTGAGGACGGCTATTTATAAGTCCTGACTAGAGGAAGTCTTACCTGACCAACCTAGAGGAACGTCAGGTTCCCTGAGAGTTCTCAGAAGAGGTTGTGGTGTCAAGTTTTCGTAGTTAAGAAGCCGTGAGTCGAAAGAAATATCAGGTTAAAAGTGTAGGTATGTACTGATGATCGAAACTGACTACCTGGAAACAACGACGACGACGATTCGGTGAAGTCAGCACAGGCTGACACGCTGGGGTATCTGCCGTCGGGTGGTCCGAGGGGACAGGGACCCTAAGAGGTCCGTTCTTGTGACCTCACCCAACGGTAAAGGAAGAGGTCAAGTACTTTCACTTCAGCGAGTCAGCACAGACTGGGAGTCGCTGGGGTACCTGACGTCGGATGGTCCGAGGAGGCAGGTACCCTAAAAGGTCCGTTCTCATGACCTCACCCCACGGTAACGGAAGAGTCTCTGAAAACAACCGTTTCATTACAGAGACAAAAAATTATACGACAGATCCAACCAGTATCGAAAAGAAGGTTCCTCGTTCACAGAAAATTAAAGTACCGACGTCAGTGGTAGACGTCACTAAAACCTCGGGAGGTTTTATTTGACACAGTGACAAAGGGGTAGATAAGGGGTACTTCACTACCCTGGCCTACGGTACTAGAATCAAAAGACTTGCAACTCAAAATTCGGTCGAAAAAGTGAGAGGAGAAAGTGAAAGTAGTTCTCCGAGAAATCAAGAAGAAACGAAAGACGGTATTCCCACCACGGTAGACGAATAGACTCCAATAACTATAAAGAGGGTCGTTAGAACTAAGGTCGAACACGAAGTACTTCGGGTCGTAAAGAGTATTACATGAGACGTATATTCAATTTATTCGTCCACTGTTATATGTAGGAACTGCATGAGGAAAGGATTGAACCTTGGTCAGACAACAAGGTACAGGTCAAGATTGACAACGAAGAACTGGATGTATGTCTAAAGAGTCCTCCGTCCAGTCCACCAGACTATAAGGGTAGAGAACTTCTTAAAAGGTGTAGATACAAATCTATCGATGAAATTAGATCGAATTTGTTATTACTCTCGACTAATGCGGGTATGTATGGGAAGGTTTCTCCTTCCCGTCGTGAAATCCTTGACTGAGTCGACACGTCAATGTAGGAGTTCCTGGGTCAAAGAAATATAAAGAGACAACGTGGAAAATACTACCACCGAAGTAAGATTGTGACCAAAGTGGAGTACCAGTGTACCACCGACGGTTCTTATGAGTCCCTTTTTTATGTATTAAAGGAAAATGTGTAGATCTTACTGAGGGAAAATCATCGTCAGAGTCTTTTTACATTTGTGTAGAGATATGTGGGTCGTTTGGAGAGGTCGTCAGAGTGACCCCAACTTAAACCCATTGTACAGGTGAGAACTTGATCAAGAGTACCAGACACTCTACGGTACACAGTTGACCGATACGGCTTTCCCTCAACAGGACTAGTCAAACCTCGTACACTCCGGGTGGACAACGACTCTGTCAGTCGTATAACGGACATTGCCCCTTCCCGGTACGACTTATTTTAGACTCGTAACAATCCTTCTACCCTAAAGGTCCACTGAACCACCACTTCTTAGGCGGGCGGTTACATCCTCTGTGTCCCCTGCGTCAAAGTTAGGGACCCAACCCTTCTAGGGGACCACATCCTTTACCGTTGGGTGAGGTCATAAG
The DNA here is from genome assembly GCA_006410555.1 of Capra ibex. Taxonomy (NCBI): domain Eukaryota; kingdom Metazoa; phylum Chordata; class Mammalia; order Artiodactyla; family Bovidae; genus Capra; species Capra ibex. The sequence continues at coordinate 74,147,290 of SJYO01046538.1, forward strand.
AACGAACCTCTTAGGGTACCTGTCTCCTCGGACCTTCCGATGTCAGGCGTCCCAGCGTCTCAACCTGTACGGACTCGCTGACTCGTACGTGTGTGATAATCCTTCCCCCTTGCCCATCTAATGATTCTTACAGATGAGCACTCGACTCGGCAGAACGTCCAACTTACTTACGACACGTTCCTACGGAACGAAAAAGAAAGAATTTCCAAGAACCTCCATCGTGAGATCTTCTCGACACCCTCTCTTCTTTCCGGCTACCCCCACCTTCCTCCATTCCTTTGTTCTTTAAACCCAATTCCTAGGTTCTTGATTTACCTTCTCTCGTCTCGACCTGTCCTGATCTCGACTCCGTACCTACACATTGCTCTCGTGCGGACAGACTTAAGAGTTATCTTTAACTCTCATTTATAAGGAGATCAAGGGGAAAGGGGTCTCGACTAATCCCGGATTAACCAAGTAGAGACATGGACAGACACGAGTTGTTACAAGTCAACGAGGGTCGACAAAATACAGTCCGATCTCTGTAAACGGAGTGGGACCTTAAGGTCTGAGAGATCTTACTCATGTCGGACATAAACCGGAGTAAAGATTAATAACGACATATGGTTAAAAAGATCACCAGTACATACCTACACTCTCAACCTGATATTTCTTTCGACTCACGACTTCTTGACTACGAAAACTTGACACCACAACCTCTTCTGAGAACTCTCAGGGAACCTGACGTCCCTCTAGGTTGGTCAGGTAGGATTTCTAGTCAGAACCCACAAGTAACCTTCCTGACTGCAACTTCGACTTTGAGGTTATGAAACCGGTGGACTACGCTTCTCGAATGAGTAAACTTTTCTGGGACTACGACCCTTTCTAACTTCCGTCCTCTTCCCCTGCTGTCTCCTACTCTACCAACCTACCGTAGTGACTGAGTTACCTGAATTCAAACTCACTTGAGGCCCTCAACCACTACCTGTCCTTCCGGACCGCACGACGTCAAGTGTCCCAGTGTCTCAGCCTGTGATGCTCGTAAGGACCGACTTAGAGAGTAGAGTTTAAGTTTACTGACAAGAGCGTTCCTCGGAAGTGATCAGGAAGGTGCGGGTGCATGAGTAGGGAAGGAGTGGCGACCACACGACAATCGGAAACGATGGTCACAGCGGACGAGATTTGACAGTCTAAGAACTCCTGTCACTTCAAGAGGAGGAGGTAGGTGCAAGTAAGAAAGAAACAACAAGTCAAGGACTCAGCATAGACTGAGAAACGTTGGGGTACCTGACGTCGTGCGGTCCGAAGGGACAGGAAGTGATAGAGTTCAAACGAGTTTGAGTACAGGTAACTCAGCCATTACGATAGATTGGTAGAGTAGGAGACTTCGGTAGAAGAGGAGGACGGGAGTTAGAAAGGGTCGTAGTCCCAGAAAAGGTCACTCAGTCAAGAAGTGTAGTCCACCGGTTTCATGACCTCGAAGTCGAAGTCGTAGTCAGGAAGTCACTTATAAGTCCTAACTGACTACACGAGAGAAACGACAGGTTCCCTGACAGTTCTCAGAAGAGGTCGTATTAAGTAAGAGATAAATGAGTAAATTTTTCAACACCCACAGATAACGTATCATCAATGATACGTGTGTCTCCACTCCTTCGCCGTGACTCGTCTGTGACAACCTGAATTACGAGGACTTTTCCCCGAGCACGGTCGACTTTCCTAAGGTTAATCCCCGTGGTTGACGTGATTGTTTGACTACAGGAGACAACTATAAGGTAAAGACTTACATTGGTATAGACGGTTTTATAGACGGAGTTGTCCGGAATTTACGTATCGTTCCAACTCAAAAATAACGGTTTCCTTTCCTTTCTGGATTCTGTTGAATTACTCTGTCGAATATTTAAAAAGTCCTTTTTTTTAGTCGGAAACTTTAATAACTCAGTAAAGTCAAAAATAAGGTCTCAGTATGTTTCGTGATAGTAGACATAATAAATCTTCACCGAAAGTTTTGTAAAAACGGTACTGAGTATCATAATTTTTTTTGTGGGAAATGTAGTGTTAGGTCCAGTATAAGTAAGTAAGGAAGTAATTCATGACTGGTGGACGATATACGGTTTACGATAAGAGTCGTCTTATGTCATCACTTGTCCGTCCTTCTTGTTTGCGGGAACGGGAGGTTCTGGAATGAACGGCCACCTCGTGTACTATTTCATTTGAGTGTTTGTGTGTCTTTTCCTTCTAAGCACTTGGTTTTGGGCAAAGATGTACGGTACATGAGACTATAAAACATAATTTTTTTTTCACCCGGCGCGGGGCAAGTCGGTAAATCAACCGGAGAGTTAAACCATTGCATAACTCTGGACGTGAGACTCTTCATGACCAGATACATTCAATACTTAATCCGTCACACACATGACAAGGGGAAAATGTCTCCTCTGTCTCGCTGTCCATTCGGAATTCCAATTCACCCAGCCGGTGCGGACGTTGGGCTCCCTTCGTGGTGACCTCGGGTGACGGTGGGAGGGGTAATAGGAGACGTCAGGAGTGACGACAGCGTCAGGGATGAAACTACCACTTTAGGACTCGAGACGGACCCCGTCTGGAAGAGAGGGACGGTCCCTTCTGGCGTAATCATTGAAGATCCGGACTGATCTGACACACACGAGTCCAAACCGGCGAGGACCCGGGACGTGACCTACAACGAAGGAGCGACGGCGTGGTCTCACCCGAGGAGACGTGACGCCGAATTCCCGTCCAGAATTGATAGAGAAGGGGAATTTCCTGTCACGAAATGTCTCGTCCGTAATCATTTATGTGTACCTTGACTTGACCTTGACTTGACTTAAACATTCCTTTCCCCACCTCCTTCACGAATGATCAGTCCTGACTTTCTAAATCTACGAATCCGCTATAGATAAATTTCCCGACTCTGGTCTTTCTATGGTGGCCCTTTTTCTAGAGTGGGTCCAATATTTTCAATGTACAAACCATCTTCGTAGTTATCATATTTTTGACAAGTTAGGTTTTTACAATGTAGGGATCGTAGTCATCTAAATCTTACTACGGTCATCGAGTCCCTAACGTGCCTTCTCATTGAATGTAACTAAGTTCTTTTTCTCCCGGTTCCGATCGACGCACTTGGACCTGTCCGTCTCCGTTTCCGGACCCACGAGTGGTCGTCACCCTCTTTGCCGTGGAAACGACATGGCCACTGGTAATGTTACCCCTGTCGACGGTTGAGTGCGTTTACTCCTTTTGGTCAGGGTTAAGAGTTGTCTCTCTTAGATTTACCGTGTCGGCATAGATCTTGACAGGTGAGGACGAAGCATGTTAAATCCACTCTACCCCGACTCACATACCTTGTTTATGGATTCCTTTACTTCCTCTTAGACAAGTTTTTCCCTGTACTTGAAAAAGATTAAGAAGTGAGTTTGACATTGAAGGTCAAATTTTAGAGTAGGATGGTGGTCTGTCCTACCCCTGAATTCCGGTTCTACTCCAGTCAACATTTTTTATGACATAGACACTATGTCATATTTTGTTAAAGTTAGGATGACTTTCATTTTTTTTTTTTATGGTAATCGAGTTACTGGAGATTCCAAGTCCCTGGATGTATACATATCTAAAAATCTATAGCACTTGTGACTTAAGAGATCGGGTACCAAAAGTCTGAAATAAAACTTAACCTCTGTGATTAAGGCATCCTGATTCCAGTCAACACCCCTTACGGATAAATTCATTCGTAGGACCTAAGACAAGTTTCTATGTAGTACAACTCTTTGAACGAATTGGATTAAGAAAGGAGAAATTGACTTTTCGCCGAGTTGAAACAAAGATTAATCTCGTTTTTACCCGTTATTTTGACAAGTCCGTGTGGTAAATACATCATTGTGATTTATTCTTGTACATGTTTTAAGTTTCGATATAAAGAATAACAAAAATTATCGTAAATCAGTGTATTAAATGTCACCGTATCCAAATATTTTCCGTAAATGCTGACCGACCATTGAATGAGTGTAGAACCCAAAAGAAAATTTTAACTCTTATCCCTTTGATCAATGGTCAATTTCCTATGAAATCCTAAACTACTGATATTTGTGTTTTCCATGTGACTATAGTTAAGATATTTGTCGTTTACACTTACATTGTTCGGATGACCAAGTGTAAAAATTTGTCGCGGGAGTAAACAAATATTTCATGAAATTTACCAAGAACTTTGAGATGACATCTGTACTATATAAGTCAGGTTGATCAAACCTTCCACCCAATACACTGGTGTAGGTTAGACCCCAGACTAAGTCTTAATTTTTTGTTTGACGGAATGTGTGTCTAATATCAGGACTCGTCGTCGTAGTCAAGGGTCTATTATGTCGAAGGTCTCGAAAGTAGTCAGAGGAAAAAAACGAAAGTGAATGTGTATAAAAAGAAAATTTCTTTGTTTTGTATATTTTTTTTCAGGTGGTTTAAGACTTTCAGTGTCAAACATATCGTGACTTACTATCACCGAAACCGTAAACTGTAATGTTTCAGTGACGGCAATGTCTAGAAAAGAAGTAAGACCCAGTTCCGCTCCATTTTGTCCTTCTTACTCTAAGGGTTTGCGTCTTAGAACTCAATACTTCATAGGGCTCCTTACACGCACACGTACGATTCTTTCCCAAATTTTTTTCTTTTTCTCCGTTAAATCAATAATTCTCAGTGTCAAGAAGTTGGTTCCGTAATTTTAATGAATGGGAAAGACTCACGAATTCTGGTTTAAACAAAATTTTCGGTCAAGGCGACAACGATTAAAACAAATTTATGTGTCTTCTAGATGTTATTATTTCGTAAGTGTAGTTGTTCAACGTGGTCCATGAGTAAATAGGAGGGATGAGAGAAGGAACACCAAGGGTAGTCAGTCATTAACTCAGTTTCTGCACTTAATGAACCAAGGACCTTCACCCCTCCTTTTGATCGTTGTTCCAGGGTCTCACGAGACGAGAACCAGTTATTTCGTCGTCTCACTCTTTCTTCCCGTCTTCGACCTTCCTCTTCTCCGTTCCGTCGACTAATGACCACTAATTCTACGGTTGTAAAACATCTCTTACGACCTTACCTTTATTGTTTTGGTGGTCACTACAGGAAACAGTGATTTGTTTCCTGACAAATATCCACCAGATTTCCCTCTACTAGAAATTACATTACAAGGAACGTTAAGACTCTAAGATTCCGAATTTTCGTAGTCATTACTACAGAACAGGTTCCAGAGACTCTTAGCATTTAATAGGTTCTAGTTACTTTATGATTTTGACAAGTAGTGTCAGTTAAAAAAATTCTACTACCCAACAGTCTAAAGGTATAATTCTCAATTCAGAACGAGTCAGCACAGGTTGAAAAACGCTGGGATGTCTGATGTCGGGTGGTCCGAGGAGACAGGGACCCTAAGAGGTCCGTTCTTACGACCTCACCCAACGGTACGGGAGGAGGTCTCCTAGAAGGGCTGGGTCCCTGACTTGGACACACAGAGTACAGAGGACGTGACCGCCACCCGAATGGTGATCGTGGTGAGTTTTGTCTATACGACTGGTAATTTTTTTCTTAGGTTCGTTGTTATTTAGTGTGATAGTTTCTTGTATTGTCGTACTGGTTAAACTTTTTATATATACATGATAATTTGATCGGTCGGTCAAGTCGAAGAACTCAAGTAAGTGCGGTAGGTTTATAGGATGTGAGAAAACACGTTTTCGTCAGAGAACGGTCCACGCCGTTTTTTAGTTAGTACTGGTGCAGTTGTTGTATTTTCTATAAAAGTAATGAGGACATAACCAGGAAGTTTAGGAAACCCGTACTGACTTGTAGTCGTTTGGTGACGTTAATACATACCTTGTAAAAATAACTATAACGAGGTTACTTTATGTTTTATTCTTGACACGACCAAAGGTTCGGGGCCCTTTAGAGGTCACTCTATTCTTACAGTGAGTGTGAAAAGAGTGGACGTTTCGACGGAAGACGACCCGACGTTATACGACGACGAGTCGCACCAGGGCCTTCAGGAACAACTCCCGCCCAGAGCTCTCGCGTTACGATTTTACTCTTAGAATCAATGAACTGATTGATAAATCTCTGAGGAAATAAAGACTTAGTGTAAAAAGTAATCTATAAGATATATCCCTAATAAATTTTTTGTTTTGTAGAAGGACTTATTCAGCAGAAAGGAAGAAGGTGACAAATGTAATTAAATATTCCTTTTCGGGTATAATAAATGATCACGAAGTCTAATAGAGGAAAAATAGTTACTAAATACCAGAAGACGAAAGTTTGAGTAAACTCCATTTCAATGTAAATACTACTTCTGATTTCTCGACTGATAAAGTTCGTCTACCACCTCGTATTCTTCCGTCCTAAGTTGGGACTGTGTGACCTTCCTTAAGTACCAAATCGTCCTGACCTCCAGACCTCCCCCCTCTTCACCCAACAGTTTTTTACTCAGATCCTTCCTTCCGTCCATGGTCCTGTACATGTCGGAGCACTTTCTTTAGTTCTTTAAGTTAAGGATCCGGTCCTTTAATTTGTATTCTCTTACTGTCTACGAACCTCTTCCTTGACTGTCCCTTATTATTTGTTAATTTCAAGTGTAAAGACTGAAACTAATGATCATCTAGACATGGTGAGGACCGTTGTTCATTCGGTTCTTATGATTCATCCATCTCTCCCCTCTACTCAAGTCACACTTTGTGTGGTTCACACTTTGCGGACGTCCTGTAGTTTCACGTCTCCAGGTCCTCCGTCAGACCATGAACTCTCTCCTTACCCGATCTCTGCATTCGCACATTTTCAATAGTCGTGTATTTATTGTCCGACACTTTCACCTACGTTGACAGGTCACTTTACTGCGTCTGACCCGTTGACCAGATCTTGTCTTGAGCCCCCTTATGGTTGTAAGTTCTCTTTCCGTCACCTCTTTCCAGATTTTATCTGTGGTTCTGCCGGATTGTCACTTACTTACCTTCGGTTCTTCTGATAAAATTCCTCCTTCTTCGACATATGTTACCTTATTTTTTTTATTTTTCGAACAGTAGACACTGCCGTTTAGGGCATACTCGAGTGAATATACACCTTAGATTTTTTGTTTTGCTTTTGTCTGAAGATATATGGACTTAGATTGTGTTATAAATATAGTTCATATACGGTTATTTTTAATTTTGTTTTTTAATTGGTCATTATTATTTTTTTTCTTTTGTCTGAGTGTCTATTTGTCCGCCAATTGTCTCCCCTCCCCACACTCCGCCCTCTTTGTCCATTTCCCCTAATTCTCCGTCGTTGGACAATCTTTTATTTCTCCAGTGTCCTGACATTATGCGTCGGATTCTTCACGCTGGTTGTTACGACACTCCTGAGACACATCCCTGTCTACCAGTGAAGGACATCACCAGTCTAGTCACGCGTCATTTGGACGTCGATTACACTATGACATATCGTTGATATGGAGGTAAAAACTTTTCCTTCTTTAGTCACCAAAGTTTATTGTGATTCGTCAAATTGTTCTTTTCCTGAAACCAAGTAGTCTAAATCGGTGTTCCTTCAACGTTCACTGGACCGAGGTTAGGTAAGAAACCCCGATCCCACCCCTCCGGACCTTCAGTCTGACATCCCCCGATTCCTCAGTCATTCACTCTCTCGTCTCTACACATCCATCTGTTGAGGAAGTTCTCTAGACGGACTTTCTCTCTTTCCCTTCAATTCCACCACCGGCTTACCTTATTACCCACAGTCCCTTCTCTAAATTCTACCGTCTTTACTTTATTTCTAGTAATTCGATGGAGTTAAAATGGATGGATCGTATTACGAATTTTTCACCCTGTAATTGTTATTAAAGTACTTATCATTGTTGGTTTTTTGTGTTTTGAGAAAAGAAAAAAACGTTCATCGGACTTCTCTTTTAATTTATAAGACTAATCTTACTTTTATAAATGTTAGATTTGTTAAAAAAAAAATTAGATTAAAAAAGTTTAGGTTGATCCTTATTTTGTAGTGTACAATTTAAGGTTACAATTTCTTTGTTTAGTGACGGTTGGTTAAAATTAAGACAGGTTCTACGAAAAACATAGTGATTTATATTTTTGGTCTAATAAGAAGATATGGATCGAGGTCCTACTAAACAACTTCTAACCAAGACGTAATCATTGAAAGAAAAAAGAAACAGGTCGAGACGGTTCTAACGTTGAGATAAAAACAAAACTTTTGGATTTTATTCTCTCCCCCGCCCCTTACTCTTTCTTTCTTTTGTCTAATCTCGAAATATTCGAGATTATTTATTTCGAGATGAAATATTCGGATCCGATGGATCTTTAGGTCTTTCGTTTTAAAATAAGAGATTGTCCTATTATTTGATGATCATTCGTGAAAAGGAAGAGATAACGGATAAAAGTTGGTTGACATTGTCGTAATATGCGTCTATTTTCGTTTCATATTAAGACTGACTGCTGAAAATTCTGAATCAAGATGTCTTAAAATTAGTGGTTTCTACCCATTGTCGTAAACAAAGAATTTTAGAGACACCGGGGTTTAAGCCGTCCCTGGTTAGCGATGGAACGAGTCAGTTAGAGACTTCACCTCTAAAAGAATCAAGAGTCAAGATCCTCAGAAATACTTACGGAGAAAGTACCTTCACCTCTCGCACTTTTCATGATCTATATGAGTCCAGTTTTGTCATAAAGAAAACGAGTTGTCGAAAGTAAGTCTTTACTGTGTGTGTCAGAAAGTTCCTTGTTCGGTTTCTTAACGTTGACTGATCGTTCTCAAGACTCTCTCTTTACCTTGTCTTGACTTCCCTTTCCGAAGTCAGTCCAGACAGTCCGAGGATAGAAGACTGGAACGGACTACAGGGTCTTGACATGAAGGAAGAACTGGAAAGTTTTTATTAAATATACCGTCAAAAACGTGTTTTGTAAATGATATAATATCTGTATATATCAGTTGTCTTGAATTCATTGTTATTATCGAATAAAGTTTAAACTTTGAATTCCGTTTTGTGATCCATCAGATAAACAATGTACTTCATGTAATAATACGAAGTCAAGTCAAGTCAAGTCAAGTCAACGAGTCAGCACAGGCTGAGAAACACTGGGGTACTTAGCGTCGTGCGGTCCGGAGGGACAGGTAGTGGTAGAGGGCCTCAAGTGAGTCTGAGTGCAGGTAGCTCAGGTACTACGGTAGGTCGGTAGAGTAGGACCCAACAGGGGAAGAGGAGGACGGGGGTAGGGAGGGTCGTAGTCTCAGAAAAGGTTACTCAGTTGAGAAGCGTACTACAGACCGAGAAACGTTGGGATACTTGACATCGGGAGGTCCAAGAAGACAAGTACCCTAAAAAGTCCGTCCTAATGACCTCGTCCAACGGTAAAGGAGGAGATCCCCTAGAAGGGCTAGGTCCCTGACTTGAACTCAGAGGATGTAACCGTCCGTCTAAGAAATGGGGACTCGGTGGGCCCTTGCACTCAATACACTTCATCAATTCATATTAAAAGATCTCGTTCTAAGAGGGTGACAGTTCCAAACGTGTTTGAATTGAGTTTCCGTATATATATATTTTAAATTGAAGACAATGTCAGTGATGTACTTGACAAAAAATTGTGTTTGATAGAGAACGGTATTAAGTCATAAAATGAAAATACAATAAAATGTACATAGAATTTCAATTTCCATTGAAAATGTAAGAATCTTCGTACTCCCATCATTTTGTATAATAGAGTACATGTCATCCTTTATGATAAAGAAATATTGATTTGAAAAAGGATTATTCTAATAAAATATTACGTCGTGTGAGATTTTCAAGGTGAAAGTCTTGATATTGAGACAGAGGTAAGTGTTAGCATACATGAGAGTAAAGGTGTAAGTAAATGTCTTTGTAAAATTATGGTGTGTAAAGACACAGTGATTTTTATAAGACCTCATTGATCGTAATGTAGTTTGACGTGAATTTTGGATTGTCGATTATTAAGTGTAACACACTTCTCAAGATACTGTGAATTGTTCCTGATTATCCTTTAGAAAAATAACTTTTTTTAGATTTTGATTTCTTACTTTTAATAACAAACTATTCACCCCAATACCTATTATGTGAAAGGTTAATGTCAATAATATGACGAAAGTTTTGTTACTAATAAAAATTTCTATAAAATTTTTAAGTTTAGGAAAGTTCATGAATAGAATGTTCGATATATGAGAAGTGTTGAGATGTCACTTAGCTTGATATAGTGGGATTCTCTCGACAAATCCCCCTCCAAGGGACCGCCGGATGACCAGTCGTGACGTGCGAAAGTCATGGCATCGGATCCAAGTTAAGGACTGACCCATTGACTCTGGGATGTTCGGCGAATCACACAGGGTAGGAGTTTTTTTTGTTTTGTCGACGAATCATAACCTCCTCAGGTAAGGAGGTTAATAGAATGACCAAATGATTATTTGATAATCAAATTGTACAAAATTCAATAAATAACACATATTTACTGTATTTACGTCCGTGATTCCGTCTACGATTCTTACGTCGGTGCACAGTGTTGGACTGAAATGAGATCGAGAGTACCAAGAATTTTGTAAGGTCACTTCTTCCTTTAATAGTTTATTAATGTGTCTACTTACATATTAATCTCAGATTCTACTCGTCAGACTTTATTTCTTTATTTTAAGATAGTCGTAAATATTGTAAGTGACATCCTGAGTTACAACTTAGTGGGACTGAGTCTGACCTTCCTCCCCCTCGTCACAGTTTCGTCAGAGGGGGTCCTTCCTCACGAACTCGACTTTACAATCTAATTAATCAAATTAATCCTCACCTCCCTGTTTTATTGGGAAGGGGACCATCTTTCTAGTCTCTTCGATGTTCCGACTCTTATGTGATCTGTTCTCCCTTTTTCGGTCATCTTGTTCTATCTCTACTCTCCAACAAGTACCGGTCTCTTTACTTGTCTGTACGGTTTGGGTTCTCGAAAAATCCGTCAATTTAGTTCCCCTGTTACTCTCTTAATCATACTTCATTCCTTATTCCTTATTAGTAGAGGTTGAGAAACGTTGAGGTATGACATCGGGTGGTCCGAGGAGACAGGTACTTAAAAGGTCCGTTCTTATGGCCTCGTCTAACGGTGCAAAAACCTCCCATCCGTCTGTCTTATAATAATACGGAGGAATTACTATGTATTTTACATAAGTCACCAAGTTCGAATATGATTAAGTCCTCGCTAACGGACTCAGATTCAGAAGAGTCTTATTTTTTATATTGTTATAATTGACTTAATTAATCATCGTCATAGACCAGAAGATCTATCGATCAATCACCGTTTGTGAAGGATATTGAACGTTCTAATTTTTTAATAAGTTGAGAATTTTTTTTTAATAAGTTGAGAATCGGTGGAAAATCTTAAATGACTTTTGTGTCTAGTCCCTTTTCTTATTCGGGACCACAGACGAGTCCACTAGAGGGACACAAGTTCAAGAAAGAGAGAATCTGGGACTCCTGAATGGGGAAATTCGACGACGGAGAAGAAGATAGATGACTCCAAGGAACAGAAGTAGTCACCGATTTATTCTACTACTTTAGAGAAGACAAACCTAGTGCGAAAGGAGGAGTGAGTAAAAAGAAAAGGAGAATGTCTATTTGAGTAAAGAGACTCAAATAAATATCATTTATCGAAATCATAAAAATCTAAAATATAAAATAAAATCTCAAATATCATTCCTAAAAGACGAATTATTATCGACGTATTCTCTACGTTTTTATTTCCACTCCAGAAAACGGGGATCAGATCTCGAGGGTTAAAAAAGAACCTACGATATTAATGTTACAAGTTTGGGTGTCGTTTTCACGTCACACCCTTTGTTAGTTGTCGCTTGAACCCGTGTCTAAGTTAGACCCAAGAGTAGAGTCATGATGGTCAATCATAAATTATAACCCTTTTAGTGGAGTGATATGTCCTGGCTACCCGTATTGTTACTGTTGAAACTTCCTGCCAATATACTTTATATCATTTATATTTTTTTTGTGGGTCGTGTGACGGACGGTGTACCAAGTCAAGTCAAGTCAAGTCAAGTCAGCGAGTCAACACAGACTGAGAGACGCTGCGGTACTTGGCGCCGTGCGGTCCGGAGGGACAGGTAGCGGTTGAGGACCTCAGGTGGGTTTGGGCACAGGTAACTCAGCCACTACGGTAGGTTGGTAGAATAGGAGACAACAGGGGAAGAGGAGGACGGGAGTTAAGGAGGGTCGTAATCCCAGAAAGGTTCCTCAGTCAAGAAGTGTAGTCCACCGGTTCATAACCTCAAAGTCGAAGTTGTAGTCAGGAAGGTTTCGAATGATTTATGATCGATAATGAATTAATGATCGATAATGAATGAATGATTTATGATCGATAATGAAAATCATAGTGAATCACAAGAGATAGGCCTCTTCCGTCACCGTGGGGTGAGGTCATGAGAACCGACCTTTTAGGGTACCTGTCTCCTCGGACCACCCGACATCAGGTACCCCAGTGTTTCTCAGTCTATGCTGACTCACTGAAGTGAAAGTGAAAAGTGAAAGTACGTAACCTTTTCCTGTACCGTTGGGTGAGGTCACAAGAACGGACCTCTTAGGGTCCCTGCCCCTTCGGACCACCCGTCGGTAGCTACCCCAGCGTGTCTCAACCTGTGCTGACTTCGCTGAATCGTCGTCGTCGTTGTCACAAGAGATAGTAAATCAAACAATTGGAGTGATCTAAGAAATTTTATATATATAAATAAACCAACGCGACTCAGAATCAACTCCGTACACCCTAGATCAAGGGACTGGTCCCTAGTTTGGACCCGGGGGACGTAACCCTCGGCAAAATCGGTGACCTGATGGTCCCTTCAGGGGAGTGATCTAAGAACAGTCGGGGTAAGACTGTTAAGAGCAAGTCATTTGTCCAAAGGTAATGTTTCCCATGTTCACTAATCGTGTCGAAAATTCCAATGTGAGTGCACTGACCAGTCAGAGTTACCTGGCCCCTAGTGTTCGAGAGAAAATGATATGTTTGTTAGAGTAAGATCAAATATATTGTGAGACGGAGTTAAGTCAAAGTAAGGATAAACTTGGACCCGGATATCTAGTTAAGGTCTTTAACTAGATAATGAGATTCGTAGTCTTTTGATGACATCACGGAAACGGAACTGTTACTTTTTACTCTGTTTTTCTTTAGATCGAAATAAATAAATCTTTAGATCGAAATTTTTTGGTTGAGGTTTAACACAGAAACGTAGGTGTGAGAGTAGAAATTTTTTCCATGTTTATGTTCTTAAAATTCCACTAAAAATACGTAGTGATCCTATTTAAGAATTAATTCTCCATCGTATGGAATCGTGTTCGGACTTCCCATTTAAACGAAAGGAAGACCTGGTATCTACCAAATTCTTGAACCCAGACTCCAGGGTTCTCGATACGATGAGGTTAGGATGTGTCGTAGGACTTTAGTGTCGATTCTTGTAGGTTTCACCGGGGTTTAGTTATCAAGGGTAGTGACCTAATGTCCTTAAGATCAATAATGAGATTCGTAAGACTCCATTGATATTATCTTGACTTTCTTGATCCTACAATGAACCACAAAGTGGTCCAAAGAGACACATCGATTTTAGTCCAATCTCGTTAGAGGGTTGACGGTTGTGTACTAGTGTCCTGAGACTATAAATGGTCAGTACTCGCGGAGAAAGGTATCGTTACCATGGAACCGGTTTAAGGTCAAACTGTTAGACGGAGATGTATAATTTAAGAGTTTTACAATGAATAACTAGTTTATTAATAATACTTGGGTAGTTTACAAGGTGTGATGCCACTTACGATTCCTCTTGACTCTCTGAAGTCATTGACAGACTTCTCGAACACTTTAAATCGTCAAGTCTGACGATGACGTCATACTATCTGACGATCTAGAGGTCTACCGCCCGGGGGATGTCATGTCTGTGATTATGTAATGTGGTGTGTCTACTTCCAAAAACATTTTCAGTAACAAGAAAGTCCATAGTAACATTCTATTAATACCTTGAAACAGAAGTTCGAAGTATTATTCATCAAGGTTATGTGTACTTGTCATGTCTTCATTAAATTGTATTTCTCATTTTACGTCATTGAGGTTTTTATCAAATAAAAGGGACTCTCAGAGTCTCAGATATCTTGTACTATACCTGAGGGAGACGACCACAGATTATCGTTGTCGAGTACTGTGGTTTTTTTAGTGACTGTTTTCTCGTTGTTTTCAGTTTCCTGATTGGATTTAAACGAAGATAAATCCCCTACAAAGTATCACCTAAACTGATGCTTAGTTAGTTTCCGTTGTCATATTTACTAACACAAAATAAGGTTGACGAATTTTTTAATATTTAGAACTTATAGACACGATAATGTTGTCTTCCTACTTTTATAAATAAAACAAAAGTAAACCTGAAGTGCCACACTGAAAATCTTCGTATAAAAGAGAGGTTTTACCTAAAGAGAATCAAAGTAAAACCAAGTTTAATTTTAAAATTAGACTTAGGGATATTGGACAACTTTTCTTCTCCAGTTTCTGGTGTCCCCTTACGACTGGACATTAATCAGGTGTCTTGTGTGTTTAGTGAGAACCCATAAACTCTCTTGTCTTGACGTAATCGACCATTCTGGGTCATTTCGACAGTGGTGTCGATCCGAAAATGTTATGGTGTGAAGATATTTCCCGAAGGGTCCACCGAACCACCATGTCTTAGACGGACGGTTCCGTCTTCTAAGTCCAAGTTAGGACCCTTTGTAAAGGATCTCTTCCTTTACCCTTGAGTGAGGTCACAAGAACGGACCTTTTAGGGTACCTGTCTCCTCGGACCGTCCGACGTCAGGTACCCCAGTGTTTCACAACCTGCGTTGAATCGTTGATTTTGAAAGTGTGGGTCCTACCTAAAAGATTAAGGTTCATGGGAAACTCCTTGACGGGGTAAAACTGACGAAACACATTTTAATTTCGGACAACAAATTCTCCTTTTTTTTTTTCACTTGTTCTAAAGTCGAAGATGTCGGTTGTATTTCCTTTGTTCTCAAAGAAACCTCATATTCAACTCGGTTCGGTAGATGATCTTGTTTTAGTGTAAAGTCTCCTTATATGGTCTTAGGTCCCAGAGATATTACATAATCAGTATCATGGGTCCTAAAGTATTGTTTAGTGATTCACATCATTCTTTGAACCCGAAGGGACCACCGAGTCGACCATTTCTTAGGTGGACGTTACACCCTCTGGACCCAAGTTAGGGACCCAACCCTTCTAGGGGACCTCTACCCTTTCTGATGGGTAAGGTCATAAGACCGGATCTTTTAAGGTACCTGACATATCAGATACCCCAGTGTTTTTCAGCCTGTACTGACTCGCTGAAAGTGAATCTCATTCTTTTTCTGTTTACACTGGGTATGACGTTTTTTTTTTTGTTGCGTCAGTTGTCTTTGGTTGAGGTTTTGCTAGATCCACTACATTAATCGTCACTGTGTCTTGGACATAGGTCTGAGAATTTTTTTTGACCATTATTTTTGTTAAAGAATTTGTCACTCGTTTTCCTTCAGACTTGTTTGTGAAGTGTTTCTAAACGCTACCGGTTATTCGTGTAATTTTTCACGAGTTGTAAACAGTAGTCCCTTTACGTTCAATTATGATGTTACTCTACAGTGAAAAAATGTGGGAGATTTTACCGATTTTAACTTTTCTGGTTGTCACGAGATATACCTCGTTGGTCTTTATAGTGTGAAATGATCTCCCTTACATTTCATGTGAGGTGACGAGGTGACAATCGATAAATAGGTTTATAGTTTTTCTGAATGTTTATAAGTTTCGTCGAAATAAGTGTTACTGGGTTTGACTATCTTGGGGTTTCAGAGGTTTTTCCTTTTGCTTATTCCTTTGACACCATTTAAATACGTTACCTTATGATCAGACGTTATGTTTTCTTATTTGTTGACTATGCACCGTGTTGCACCTACCAAGAGTGTCTGTCATGTCACTCACACTCGTCCTGTTTTTGTACAAATATACTGCAAAATATATTTGTACTGATTCGAATTAAATTTTTATTCTAGACAGTTTGCCTGCGAATTAAAACTATACCTCTCCTTTTGTCTTCAAAGTTAAAAAGTTCATCCAAACATTCAAAGTGAATGTTCCACCTTGGCTTATGAAAGACCTCTAATTTGAAACGAAAACTTTTGAATAAAAATTTGTTTTGTTTTTGAGGAATGAACCCTACAAAGATTGAACTAAACGAATTCCCTCGAGAATTGTGTGTACTTTACACATACCTTTCAAAAAGTTCGTTTACTTTTATTTTCGCACCTATACCGGGTTACTGTTAAAATTGAAGAAATTTTCACCAAGAATAGAGTTCACTTTTTCATTCTCTTATTTACAGTCGTCCTGGATTCCAAATGTTACACTCGTTATAATTGTGTCTAATTTTATATCCTAAATCTACAAGATCTACAAGTTCGACCTAAATCCTTTCCGTCTCTTTGGTCTCTAGTTTAACGATTGTAGACGATATAGTAGTTTTTCGTTCTCTCAAGGTATTTTTGTAGATGAAGACGAAGTAACTGATACGGTTTAGGAAACTGACACACCTGGTGTTGTTTGAGACCTTTTAAGAATGGTTCTACCCTTATGGTCTGGTGGATTGGCCTCGTTAGATATACGTCCAGTTCTTCGTTGTCAATCTTGATCTGTATCTTGTTGTCTGACCAAGGTTTAGCCCTTTCCTCATGTAGTTCCGACATATAACAATGGGACGAATAAATTGAATATACGTCTCATGTAGTACTCTTTGCGTCCTGATGTACTTCGTGTTCGACCTTAATTCTAACGACCCTCTTTATAGTTATTGGAGTCTATACGTCTACTGTGGTGGGAATACCGTCTTTCTTGATTTCTCGGAGAACTACTTTCACTTTGTTCTCTCACTTTTAAACCAAATTTTAAGTTATAAGTCTTTTGATTCTAGCACCGTAGACCAGGGTAGTGACGTACCGTTTATCTACCCCTTTGTCACCTTTGGCACTATCTGAAGTAAAACCCCCCGAGGTTTTAGTGATGTCTACCACTAACGTTGCTACTTGACTTTTCTGCAAACAATGAACCTTCTTTTCAATACTGGTTGCATCTGTCCAATAATTTTTCGTCTCTGTAATAAAACGGTTGTTTCCAGGTAGATCAGTTTCGATACCAAAAAGGTCATCAGTACATACCTACACTCTCAACCTGATATTTCTTTCGACTCTCGGTTTCTTAACTACGAAAACTTGACACCACAACCTTTTCTGAGATCTCTCAGGAAACCTGTCGTTCCTCTAGGTTGGTCAGGTAGGATTTCCTTTAGTCAGGACTTGTCAGTAACCTTCCTGACTACGACTTCGAGGTTATGAAACCAGTGGATTACACTTCTTGGCTGAGTAAACTTTTCTGGGACTACGACCCTTTCTCAATCCCGTCCTCTTCCCCTGCTGTCTCCTACTCTACCAACCTACCGTAGTGGCTGAGTTATCTGTATCCAAACCCACCTGAGGCCCTCGACCACTACCTGTCCCTCCGGACCGTCCGAAGCCAAGTACCCCAGTGTTTCTCAGCCTGTACTGACTCGTTGGCTTGACTGACTGTATATCTGTTTTACTAGCTTAACGAAGTTTATACACTAAAATAAAACGATCAGAAAAAAAAAACGATAAATAAAAATTAAGACGGATGTTACTGATGGGATACGATTTAAAGATAGTTTTAAATAAAAGATAGGTTTCAAGGATCATTATTTTCTTTAAGGTCCTACGTGAATGGAACAGGACCTCCCAAACGACGGTAGAAGGATAAAAGACAAAGTTGATACAAGTCCCCAGTCGTGAAATGTTTGTGGACACTTTTTATTACACATGTGTGAATAGAAGTAGAGAAGTCTTTGTATACAGACTTTCCGTGCGTTGAATTTCGTTCATGGAGTTCAATAAATCTCCCGAGTCAACGAAGTCAGTACAAACTGAGACGCTGGAATTTCGGACGGTCCGAGGAGACAGGTACTATAAAAGGTCTGTTATGACCCAACGGTAAAGGATGAGGTCCTCTAGAAGGACTGGGTCCCTACCTTGGTCACAGAAAATACAGAGGGTATAACAGTCTACCCAAGAAATGGAGATCGTGGTGGACCCTTCGGGTGAATCTGTCACGTTCAGTTTACAAATAAGAACGTTTACAACTATGGTTGTCAATCGTAATGACAGAAATTAATGTAGTAATCCAATACAAATGGTTTATGATGGTTTACATAGTTGATTAACTATCATAGTTACTCTAATGTCCTGATCCTTCGTTTTTAGTGAGTTGCTATCACGGAGACCTAAGTAAATTCTATGGATCGATTGTTGATGACACATATGATGAATTCCGATTTTTCCCTTTCTTCGGCTTATAAAGAGGTCATATATGAGACGTGAGATGTGAAATACTGACTTTAATCAATAAAATAAATAGTGGTGAAATATTTACCCCTCTAACACGGGTTCCATTGCTTCGATCACGCTTATGACAATCAAAATTTAAAGCACGAAAACTTGATCCGGAACCCATCTAGAGTTTACTCGTTCTGGGATGAGAACGAGAGTACTTTACATGTTAGGTCACCCTTTTGTGACAGAGTAAGTTCCTTGTTATGATTTTTTTCAAATTATGCGCGAAAAATGTTCCGCATTTGTTGCGAGACACTCGTCTCTTCTTGACTAAGATGACCGCACTGCTCCATACGGAATATTCTACGCGTGCTTTTCTGTTCTCGATCATTTGTGTACAGCCAAAACTTGTTTTATTACAATCCACAGAGGACGCCGAAATTCATGTCTCGTCTGCTTTTGGCCCAATCCTTCCCTCCTTGTTCTCCTGGTAGAACACTACCCCCTGAAGTTCGTCCCTGCACTGTTCCAACATGGTCGGGGAGTCTTCCCAGGGACCCCGCACGCACCTCCGACCGCGTCGCCGACGCCGGCTCTGGGTCCTGTTGTGCCCCTCACTTACGACCCTCCGTTTCGACTGCCCCTTCGGTGATGGGATATCGTACCCTACCGCCGTCGTTCAGTCGCGGCCCCGGTGTGTGGAGGTATTGGCCACGGCGGTCCGCCAGGATGAATGGCGCTCCGCCTTCTCGGTCCTGGCGGATCGGCAGTCCAGCGCAAGAGGTTCCCCCGCGCTGGTGAATTCCTGGGCGTTGACCTCGAGTTGCACATTGAGATGTTGGGAGGGCGGGGGCGACGAGAAGGCGGGGGCCCACTGAATGGGTGCTCCCTCGCCTTCAGGGCGGAGGGCGGACCTGGGTTGACGGCGAGGAGTGCCACTAAGCATGAAATTGACGGTTGGAGTACGTATGCGGTGAAGGAAAGGTTTCTCACCGTCGGTCTCTCCGAGCCCCTTGAACGTCGGGCCCCCGCCCCGGGCTTTCCCCGCCCCGCGCGTCGCTACATCCCCGCCCCGTCTCTGTCTTACCCAGGGATCGTGGCGCTCATCGAGAAGGCAGGTCTGGCGACCCCCGTCTTTTCGGTGGTCGCGTCGTCGACACTTAGGTAAATCCAACCCTGACTCCGCCTCCACGCCAACCGTGAGCCTCTCGCTCGAAATTGTTGGTAGAACCCCAACGCGTAGAGCTACATGTGTTCAGGGCCCCTATGAAAAGATGAAAATCAAGTCAAGTCAAGTCAGCGAGTCAGCACAGGCTGAGAAACGCTGGGGTACTTAACGCCGTGCGGTCCAGAGGGACAGGTAGTGGTTGAAGGCCTCAAGTGAGTCTGAGCGCAGGTAGCTCAGTCACTACGGTAGGTCGGTAGAATAGGAGACAGCAGGAGAAGAGGAGGACGGGGGTTAGGGAGGGTCGTAGTCTCAGAAAAGGTTACTCAGTTGAGAAGAGTACTCCACCTGTTTCATAACCTCAAAGTCGAAATCGTAGTAAGGAAGGTTTCTTGTGGGTCCCGACCGAGGAAGTCTTACCTGACCAACCTAGAGGAACGTCAGGTTCCCTGAGAGTTCTCAGAAGAGGTTGTGGTGTCAAGTTTTCGTAGTTAAGAAGTGGCAAGTCGAAAGAAGTGTCAGGTTGAGAGTGTAGGTATATACTGGTGACCTTTTTGGTATCGGAACTGATCTGCCTGGAAACAACCGTTTCATTACAGAGACGAAAAGTTACACGATAGATCCAACCTGTATTGAAAGGAAGGTTCCTCATTCGTAGAAAATTAAAGTACCGACGTCAATTAATTTGAATTCTATTCGTGACTTGAACATCTTTTAAAAGTGACGACACGTGAACGTTATTACACATAAACACCTATACGGTGTAAAGTCTACTTCTTCAGTGAGGAACACCCTATCGGACTACGGTCGTGTCATTTCGACGTACAGATAGTCATGTAACCTATCAGTCTAGACTTTGGTGTCAAACTTTTTCCTTTTACAATTTATTTCAAACGTTTTACATTTGAGAATCTTTTCTTTTTTTCCAGACACAAAATGACCTATAGAACCAGTTACACGGACGAGTCAGTACAGTCTGAGAAACGCTAGGGTACCTGATATAATATATATCGGGTGGTCCGAGGAGACAGGTACCTTAAAAGGTTCGTTCTTATAACCTCACCCAACGGTAAAGGAGGAGGTCCCCTAGAAGAGCTGGGTGACTAGTTTGGACGTAGAGGGCTCAAAGGACGCAACCGTTCGTCTAAGAAATGGTGACACAGTGGGTAGATAGATCAGTTGTCAAGTCCATTCATACAACGACATGTCAGAGTGTCAACACAGGTTAAGAAAGGTTGGGTACCTGACGTCGTACGGTCCGAAGGGACAGGAAGTGATATAGGACCTCAAACGAGTTTGAATACAGGCAACTTGACTACTACGGTAGGTCGGTAGAATAGGAGACAGTGGGGGAAGAGGACGGGAGTCAGCAAGGGTCGGAGTTCAAGAAAGTTACTTACCCGAGAAACGTAGTCCACTTGTTTCATAATCTCGAAGTCAAAGTCGTGGTCAGGAAGGTTACCCATAAGTCCCAACCAAAGGAAATCCTAACCGACCAAACTATTCATACACTTAGGATGTATAGGTGATCACCTTTCAGGTTCTGTTTTCCTTACACACACTATCTGGACCCCGAGACAATTGACCATTCCTTTGAGGTCCATTGTCAGACACTCCACGGAGGAAGACTTCGGTCATACTATTGAACAAATCAGTGATGCAACACAGGTTAAGAAAACACTGATGTGACTGATATCGGGTGGTAAGAGGGGACAGGTACCTTAAAGGGTCCGTTCTTATAACCTCACCCAACGGTAAAGGAAGAGGTCGAAGGGCTGCGTCTCTAGTTTGGACGCAGAGGACGTAACCGTCTTAAGAATTGTCGACCTGGTGGTCCCTTCAGGTCTGACTAACTGAATTTTATCTTTGAAAATAAAACGGTGACAAGACAGGGAAATTAATTTATCTGACTTGGGACGACAAAAGTCACCCGATACATCTCCTAAGTGCTGTGAAGTAATTCGGGGAGAACCCGGACCGTCGGACTTACGTCACATCGCGAAGTACAGTAGAGGAGAGTACACCAGTGGAGATTCCCTGGTCCAAAGGTCATGTACGGTCACAGGAGTTTTAGGGGTCTTCTCACGATTCGTCCATGTGGACGACTACCTAGAAATTTGTATTACTTCGTCTTTACACGGGAAGGCAAGTAAATAAGTTATCTTCAAATTATTTTTATGTCCGATTTATTAAACAGGAAAAGATATCCTACGAAAACTCACACATCCGGCCTTAGAGTGAAAACGAAATTTTCGAGTAGATTAGGAAAACAGTTTATTAAAATCGTCCGACTAAGAAATGGTGCCCGTGGTGGACCCTTCGGGGGTTCCGGAACACCAGTCATACATTAGGACTTAAGATCTTGGATACTTATATTTACAACAGAATATACCCTCTTCCCAGAGACGTCTACACTAACGTAATTCCCATGACTCCACCCCTCTAATAGGACCTAATGGGTCCACTCGGGACTTGTGTTAGTCTTTGCAGGAATATTCTCTCTCTCCCTCGCAACTGTGTCCGTCTTCTCTACACACTAGTGTCTCCGTCTCTGACGTCACTACTTCGGTGTTTGGTCACTTTAGGACTGTCGAGGGTCCTCGGCTTTCTTCGTTCTTATAAGAGGGGAGGCAATCAACGTCGTGTTTGACTAAAACCTGAAGAGTAGAGGTTGTGGCCCTCTCCTAATTAAAGACAACAAATGCCCGTGACTCAGACACCAGTAAACAACGTCGGAAGTGTCCTTTCATTATGCAACGAAAAGTGAGTCTCGTACACACTCTCATGGACTTTTGGTTTACGACCTTTCTGAAAAAACAGACCCAACGTGAAAGTGCTGTACTAAGTCTGAATGTTTTTATATATTATTACATTATCTGTGACACCTTGAATGAAATGACCGGATTTTCGTTTTGTAAAGTTCATATAAACTTAAGAAGGTCTGTGGGAAGGAGGTGATACAAGGAGAGTTAGGTAGAGACTCCATTCAGTGAGAGGACTTATACCAACAGTAACGAGGTTATGTATAGAAATTTAAAAACGATGTAACATAAAGATTTTGTATAAGTTAACAAATTTTGAATATTTTGACACTTGTAAGATGGAACGAGAGATATACTATATATACATGTATATAACAAAACGTTAAAACGAAAAAAAAAAAAAACCATTAACACGAGAAAGGAACTTATGAAAGATGTACGTTTCATCGTATAACCCGTTACACCTACTATGATCTGTTTAGCCTGTCCTTTAAAAACGTGGTTGTAATAGGACAATTTTCTCGATAATGTCATAAAGGGGCACCAAAATTTCCTTCCGAGGATGAGTCATTCCAGTTAGGTTTTTTACGTCTTTCGAAGTTTATTCTCAAATAACCCCCCAAATTCTTAACGTCAAGACCTGTGTCTAAACCCATTTTGGTCTTCTCACAAGGCCCCTTCTCTTTCACAGTCCCCGAATATTTCCGTTTTCGGCACTGCCTTCTCATGTTTCATGTCTCGGTGCGTGAGACTGTCTCTTTCCCTCATAAATAGGACTTCCCTACCGACAGTGTCCGACGAAATTCCACTCCCAGGTAATTTATAGAACTTAAAGACCTTGAAACCCGTCTACGAGATCTACGGACACAATTCTGTCATTCACCAGTTTCAGTCTAAAGGTAGACCCGACTCTGCATGTATTCCGTGTGAAGGAGTGACCGAAGGGTCGACACAAAATAAATCTCTTTATAAAAAATCCAGGGTGATGTGTCGAACTTCCTAGAATCATGGGGGTGTTCCCTAGTTTGGGCTGGGCGCGGGGGTGGGAGCGGGCCATCATTTTCGTGTCTCAGGATTGGTGACCTAACGGTCCTTAATGGGACCGATATGAATTTCTCCAGAAAATCGTTAAGACTGAGGTAAAAATAAAAAGAACTTGTCATAGATGGTAGATTATAGATTTATACACTGATATTGAAACTCGATTATTGCACGGACAGAGAGAACAATGTGGCTACGTCAAATTTCGCACACTAAGAGGGTCTCGTTTATAGTAAAATAGTAAAACTCTTTAAAAAAGTAACCGTTGTGGTCCACACTATTAAAAGATATGAAATAAGGATTGTGGACATTCCGTTGTCTTGAGGGTGAATAGAAATGTTCTAAAAGTTCCATTTATACTTGCTATGAATAGTTTTAATTCTTGACGAATGTTGAATTAGTGTCTTTTTTTGAGTGTTTTAACTATGTAAGTCTAATTATTTAAAATACACGGTGACTACAAAACCGTTTGAACCGGTGATAAGTGTCACACTTCTCCTACGGAAATGGTCGACGCACGTAGAAACCCAAACGAACGGAGAAGGTGGTCAAAAGAGACAAGTTCTAACATTTGAAAGTAGAGACACCGTGTTACACTTCAGTGAACCGAAAGTAAACCGGGTCATGATGGTTATCCGGGTTCGTTTTCTCCGAGGACGGAGGCGGAAAGTCTACCAGAACGTATTATGGGTGCACATGTGTGTGAAAAAAAAAAAAATTAACCCCCAATAATGAAATGTTACGACGACGATTCAGTGAAGTCAACACAGGCTGAGACACGCTGGGGTATCTACCGTCGGGTGGTCCGAGGGGAGAGGAACCCTAAGAGGTCCGTTCTTGTGACCTCACACAACCGGTAAAGGAAGAGGTTACGTACTTTCACTTTTCACTTTCACTTCACTGAGTCAGCACAGGTTGAGAATCGCTGGGGTACCTGACGTCGGGTGGTCCGAGGAGGCAGGTACCCTAAAAGGTCCGTTCTCCTGACCTCACCCCACGGTAACGGAAGAGGTAATGAAATGTTATAACATCACCAAAAACGAGCTGTACTTAGTGGGTACTCACATGTACACAGGGGATAGGACTTGGGGGGAGGGTGAAGGGAGGGTAGGGTAGGGAGTCCCAACAGGGTCACATGGTCGAAACTCACGGGACAAAGTACGTAGTTTGAACCTGACCACTAGATAAAGTGTATACCATTATCTGTACAAAGTTACGTCAAGAGAGTTTAGTAAGGTGGGAGCAGAAGAGGGTGTCTCAGGTTTTCAGACAAGAAATATAAACACAGAGAAAACGACAGAGCGTATATCCCAGTAGTAATGGTAGAAAGATTTAAGGTATATATACACAATTGTATGACATAACCACTTGCTTCGTCCCGTTTCTGATTATCTCAAAACGGTTCTTTTACGTGACCAGTATCGTTTGTGGGAGAAGGTTGTTGTGTTCTCTTCTGAGATGTGTACCTGTAGTGGTCTACCAGTTGTGGTTTTAGTCTAACTAATATAAGATACGTCGGTTTCTACCTCTTCGAGATATGTCAGTTGTTTTTGGTCTGGTCCTCGACTGACACTGAGTCTAGTACTTGAGGAATAATGGTTTAAGTCTGAATTTAACTTCTTTCATCCCTTTTGACGATCTGGTAAGTCCATACTGGATTTAGTTTAGGGAATACTAATATGTCACCTTCACTCTTTATCTAAATTCCCGGATCTAGACTATCTATCTCACGGACTACTTGATATCTGACTCCAAGCACTGTAACATGTCCTCTGTCCCTAGTTCTGGTAGGGGTACCTTTTCTTTACGTTTTTTCCTTTTACCGACAGACCCCTCCGGAATGTTTGTCGACACTTTTCTTCTCTCCGCTTTTCGTTTCCTTTTTTCCTTTCTATATTCGTAGACTTACGTCTCAAGGTTTCTTATCGTCTCTATTCTTTCGGAAGAAGTCGCTAGTCACGTTTCTTTATCTCCTTTTGTTGTCTTACCCTTTCTGATCTCTAGAGAAGTTCTTTTAATTCTCTATGGTTCCCTTATAAAGTACGTGTCTACCCGAGCTATTTCCTGTCTTTACCATACCTGGATTGTCTTCGTCTTCTATAATTCTGCTCCACCGTTCTTATGTGTCTTCTTGACATGTTTTTTCTAGAATTGCTGGGTCTATTAGTACTACTACACTAGTGATTAGAGCTCGGTCTGTAGAACCTTACACTTCAGTTCACCCGGAATCTTTCGTAGTGATGTTTGTTTCGATCACCTTCACTACCTTAAGGTCAACTCGACAAAGTTTAAGACTTTCTACTACGACACTTTCACGACGTGAGTTATACGGTCGTTTAAACTTTTTGAGTCGTCACCGGTGTCCTGACCTTTTCCAGTCAAAAGTAAGGTTAAGGTTTCTTTCCGTTACGGTTTCTTACGAGTTTGATGGCGTGTTAACGTGAGTAGAGTGTACGATCATTTCATTACGAGTTTAAGAGGTTCGGTCCGAAGTCGTTATACACTTGACACTTGAGGGATTACAAGTTCGACCAAAATCTTTTCCGTCTCCTTGGTCTCTAGTTTAACGGTTGTAGGCGACCTAGTACCTTTTTCGTTCTCTCAAGGTCTTTTTGTAGATAAAGACGAAATAACTGATACGGTTTCGGAAACTGACACACCTAGTGTTAGTTGACACCTTTTAAGAAGTTCTCTACCCTTATGGTCTGGTGGACTGGTCGGAGAACTCTTTAGACATACGTCCAGTCCTTTGTTGTCAATCTTGACCTGTACCTTGTTGTCTGACCAAGGTTTATCCTTTTCCTCAGGCAGTTCCGACATATAACAGTGGGACGAATAAATTGAAGATACGTCACATGTAGTACTCTTTGCGACCTGACCTTCTTTGTGTTCGACCTTAGTTCTAACGACCCTCTTTATAGTTAGTGGAATCTATACGTCTACTGTGGTGGGAATACCGTCTTTCACTTCTCCTCAATTTTTCGGAGAACTACTTTCACTTTCTCCTCTCGCTTTTTCAACCNGAGAACTCTTTAGACATACGTCCAGTCCTTTGTTGTCAATCTTGACCTGTACCTTGTTGTCTGACCAAGGTTTATCCTTTTCCTCAGGCAGTTCCGACATATAACAGTGGGACGAATAAATTGAAGATACGTCACATGTAGTACTCTTTGCGACCTGACCTTCTTTGTGTTCGACCTTAGTTCTAACGACCCTCTTTATAGTTAGTGGAATCTATACGTCTACTGTGGTGGGAATACCGTCTTTCACTTCTCCTCAATTTTTCGGAGAACTACTTTCACTTTCTCCTCTCGCTTTTTCAACCGAATTTCGGGTTGTAAGTCCTTTGCTTCTAGTACCGTAGACCAGGGTAGTGAAGTACCCTTTATCTACCCCTTTGTCACCTTTGTCACAGTGTGAAATAAAACCCCCGAGGTTTTAGTGATGTCTACCACCAACGTCGGTACTTTAATTTTCTACGAATGAGGAACCTTCTTTTCAATACTGGTTGGATCTATCATATAAGTTTTCGTCTCTGTAATGAAACGACTGATTCCAGGCAGATCAGTTCCGATACCAAAAAGGACACCAGTACATACCTACACTCTCAACCTGACACTTCTTCCGACTCTCGGCTTCTTAACTACGAAAACTTGACACCACAACCTCTTCTGAGAACTCTCAGGGACCCTGACGTTCCTCTAGGTCGGTCAGGTAAGACTTCCTCTAGTCGGGACCCTAAAGAAACCTTCCTTACCACGACCTCGACTTTGAGGTCATGAAGCCGGTGGAGTACACTTCTCGACTGAGTAACCTTTTCTGAGACTACGACCCTCCCTAACCCCCGTCCTCCTCTCCCCCTTCTGACTCCTACCCTACCGACCTACCGTAGTGCCTGAGCTACCTGCACTCAGACTCACTTGAGGCCCTCTACCACTACTTGTCCCTCCGGACCGCACGACGCTAAGTACCCCAGCGTTTCGAATCCAGTGCTGACTCGCCGACTTGACTTGACTTGACTAACCACAAAATGAAAGACTGAAGGAAGTGAGACATATTATCCGAGGTCAAAGTAGGTGGAGTAATCTTGACTAAGTGTACGTAAGAAAAATTATCGACTCATTATGAGGTAAGTGTCCGTGCAAGAAATTCCTTGTCTACTCTTGGAGACCGTGAACCGTGACGGGTTGTGTTGGATCTCGGATCCTGTAGACGAGGATTGTGATGAGTTCGGGGTACCTTTGTGAAGTATAGAGAACGGGAGACGAAGATTTCGCTTTCCGTCGACCCGACTTTACGACGCGTCCAAATAGCCAGAACAGGGGTGACTCCAGACCCAACCCCTTTCTGGGTCAGAGGGAGGACACACAGAGGAAATGTGATGACAGTGTAAGTGTCATGAAGACTGTCGTCTTCACCCCCCGCCGAGTGCGTCAAGACTCTGTGGTCGACACGACGCGAGTCAACACAGGATGAGAAACACTGGGGTACCTGACGTCGGACGGTCCGAGGAGACGGGTCCCCTAAAGGGTCAGTTCGTATGTCTGTCCCCAACGGTAAGGGAGGAGGTCCCCTAGAAGGGGTGGGTCTCTAATTTGGACGCCGAGGACGTAACCGTCAGTCTAAGAAATGGCGACTCGATGGACCCTTCGACCTATGGTCGACTCACGAGACGTTACATTGAGGTAAGACTGTGGTAGGTGGACTTCTATCGTAATCTGGGATGTCCCATTCCCGAGTCAAAGTCCTCGGACGGGGGTGGTGGTGGGGGTCTGGGGGTCAGTGTTCATCATCCAGGAGTCCAATGGGTGTTGAAGACAGACTGAACCGATGTTAAACCACCAAGGGCGATGGAGAAAAGGTGGTCCTAAACTAATATACGACGACGACGACGACGATTCAGTGAAGTCAGCGCAGGCTGAGACACGTTGGGGTATCTGTCGTCGGGTAGTCCGAGGGGATAGGGACCCTAAGAGGTCCGTTCTTGTGACCTCACCCAACGGTAAAGGAAGAGGTTACGTACTTTTACTTTCCACTTTCACTTCGACGAGTCAGCACGGCTGAGAATCGTTGGGGCACCTGATGTCGGGTGGTCCGAGGAGGTAGGTACCCTAAAAGGTCCGTTCTCGTGACCTCACCCCACGGTAATGGAAGAGGCTAATTTACGATCTTCTTGAGTTTCTTGAGGTCCTTTATGGACACAAATCGTCAAATAATTTCTGACACTATTTCTTATGTCAACTTGTTGGTCTATCTCTATGTATTCAACTCCAGACCTTCCTAGGACTCGAATCCTCGAAGACAGTGACACCTCAACCCCACATAGGGGAGGACCACACACCCCTGAAGTGATCGGACCGTCGAGAGGTTTAGGGTATGAAACCCTACAAATACCTCCGGAGTAGTAGATCCGCACCACTCAGTAACAATTAAGGTAAAGGTCGGGGGGAGGGGAGAGACCTCTGACCCCTTATCCCGACTTTTAGGGTTTGAAGACTAGTACTGAAGTAGAACGGCCACCACTAAATTGATGGTAGGTCCTCGGGTGGGTCTTAGTGGAGTAATCTTGTTTGGGGAGGATAATGGGTCTTTCAAGGTCACCTAAATTTTTGGTCTCCGTTTCCGGTTGTCAATCTTGTCGTCTATGAGGAGCACAAGAATAGTGAATCCTTAAGTTTTCTCAAAGTGCTTGAGACACGGTCCTTACTCCACCCCTTACCTTCCGTCTTTGGTTATATATGACAAAGATAAAAGAGTGTTCCAGTTTTTACCTGTGACGAAAAACCACGTTCCTTATCAATTCCTCGTCTTCAGGAATCCACTCTTTCTTTTGTTTAATAATTGAAGATTTATGGTCTACTTAAGTTATTTAAGAACGTGTTGGTTGTCAGTAAAGAGAAATCTCGACTTACAGGTAAAGAAACGAAAAGAAGAAGAAGAGTAAACACTAAGACCTCAACGAGTACTCAATCATGTCAACCTGATACCGACTTCCTGTAAAAACGTTAGAATTTGTTAATTATCAGGAGAGTATAAACATATACATAGCCAAATATACATGATACTTTCACTTTCAACGAGTCAGCACAGACTGAGAAACACTGAGGTACCTGATATGTCAGGTACCTTAAGAGGTCCGGTCTTATGACCTCACCCATCGGAAAGAAAAGAGGTCCCCTAGAAGGGTTAGGTGTCACTTCGTATTATGACTAAGAAATGACAGACGGAGATCAATAACGAAATTCTCTACCATTTTTTACGTTATATTCACTATTAAATACTATATTTTATATAAAATTACATGGTACTATTGGTAAATAGTATACATAGGGGTAAAATCACAAAATTATACTATAAATTTTAAACCAAGTAAAGACTTAGATTTATAATTCTTAAATTAGTCGTTGAAGTCAACAAATGAATGGTCTCCTGTACAAAAGAAGTTTAACTTTAATTAAAAATTTTGACAGAACTCTTCATATCAGTGAATTCTCTGAAACAGGTCAAACTGTAATGAAAACAATTTGTTTGTCCGGTAATCCGACACCGTTTGGGTTTACATTCGGACATTTACTGAGTTCCAATACTTTACTTGTTGGTTAGTGATTGTCGGTTCATCAGAAATTCAATGTCTGTTGGGTAGTAAAGAAATGAAGACGGGAAAGAGAGATTTTCAGAGAGGGGTCGAGGATAGGTACCTCCTGAGGACTGGTGAAGACCAAACCGCGACGGACTAAGTTTATCTAAAAACGAACTTATTTGAGAACGTTAAAATTTTTATGAGAATCTTGAAAATTATATGGAGTCAAGTAGAAAAAAAAAAATTAACCTCGTATCAACGAAAAGTTACAACATAATCAAGGACGACTTGTCGTTTCACTTAGTCGACACACATGTGTATATACGGGAGAAGAAACGTAAAGGAAGGGTAAGTCCAGTGGTCTCATTACTCATCTCAAGGGACGTGATATGTCAGTAAGAGACATCAGTAGAATATGTAACATCAAAGTGTACGGCTAGGGTTAGAGGGTCAGTGGAGCCAAATAGAAACTTGTGTGGTAAATACACTTTTTAGAATAGAATATTACATTTATAAAACGACGATATTTCCGTTCTCTTTAATTTGACAAATATATGAATAAAACGATGAGTATAATTATAGTTGTCTGTGGGTGGGGGTCTGTACTTTTTATTTCGAACAACAGGAACTATAAATCGGTCGAAAGTCAGTAGACCCCCGAAGGGCCCACCGTGACACCAATTCTTAGACGGACGGTTACGTCCTCTGTGTCCAAGATAGGGACCCAGTCTTTCTAGGGGACCTCTTCCTTTACCGTTGGATGCCGTCACAAGAACGGACCCTGTAAAGGTACCTGTCTCCTCGGACCGTCCAATGTCAGGTGCCCCAACGTCTCTCAACTTGTGTTGACTCGTGTGCGGGTCAGTAGACCTAGATACTAGCCCGACACACACACAAACAGTCAGTCAGCACAGCATAAGAAACGTTAGGACACCTGACATCGGGCGGTCCGAAGAGACCCGTACCTTAAGAGGTCCGTTCTTATGACCTCACCCAACGGTAGGGAAGAGGTCCCCTAGAAGGGTCGGGTCCCTAACCTGGGTCCAGAGGACGTAGCGTCCACCTGAGAAATAGTAGATTCGGTGGTCCCTCCGGGTATTTAGACCCAGGACTTACATTGAAAGTCGGGGTAGAACGATGTGACGAGTCGTCAATCTTTCTGTTTCGGAGTACGGACGTGTCAGAGTGATGGAGACATATTACTTCTACTCAGACACCCGGACGTACTAGTAAATAGTGGGACACATATTTCGTGTCCGGACAGGACTCGGTGGTCCCACCGTTCCTAGACCCTTCTCGACCACCGTAAGTTTCTAAAACCCTTCCGAGCCCTCGAGACGGAATCCTTCGTCCTTGAGATGACGACGACGACGATTCAGCGAAGTCAGTACAGGCTGAGACACGCTGGGGTATCTGTCGGAGGGTGGTCCGAGGGGGCAGGGACCCTAAGAGGTCCGTTCTTGTGACCTCACCCGACGGTAAAGGAAGAGGTTACGTACTTTGACGAGGAGAAGATAAAATCTCGAAAAGGACATAGAAGTCTCTCATCACAAAAAAAGGAAAGGTGTAAAAAGAGAAAAAGTAATAGTAATGGAGATCTCCTCTTGCCAATTACTCCAAAGTCTAAAGGGTCTCTTCCGTTACTGTTGGGTGAGGTCATGAGAACGGACCTTTTAGGGTACCTACCTCCTCGGACCATCCGACGTCAGGTACCCCAGCACGTTTCTCAGTCTGTGTTGACTCGCTGAAATGAAAGTGAAAAGTGAAAGTACGTAACCTCTTCCTTTACCGTTGGGTGAGGTCACAAGAACGGACCTCTTAGGGTCCCTACCGCTTCGGACCACCCGACGGTAGATACCCCGACGCGTCTCAGTCTATGCTGACTTCACTGAATCGTCGTCGTTCGTTTTTATTGATTTATGATTCTTAGTCTAAAACAACCCACCCCGACTCGAAACGGTCGGGTGTCGGTAACATTACAGATTCTGATAAACGAGGGGAGTGGCGGTGGGTTCTTGACCAAAAGTGGAGCAGACAAACCCTTGCGTACAATAACTTCCGACGACGACGACGACCCTTGCAACGAACGGTGGTTCCGTACGAGAGAAGAATCTGAAAGGGGACGGACGAACATAAGGAGTAGAAGACTTAGGGATTCCTACTCAAGTCGACGTGCAATGTCCCTAGGGGTAATTTGTCGGACTCTGAAATCCCTACACACACACACAAATTTTTATAAATAAATAAACCGACGCGACCCAGAATTGAACCAACGTCGAGTGTTCTAGAAGCTAGAAAACTGTTCCGTACGTCTTAGAAATCAACGTCGTAAGTTTGAATCAACGTCGTACACCCTAGATCAAGGGACTGGGCTCTAACTTGCGCCAGGGGGACGTAACCCTCACGTCCCAGAATCGGTGACCTAGTGGTCCCTTCAGGACCCTACACGTAAAAGGTAAATTCTTCCGGTCTCAATTCACGTCACCGAGTTACTACGGTAGTTTCTGTGTGATGTAAATACATGAGTCACTAGGAGCCCCTTAACCCTTGCGGAGCGACCACCGGTGTTCTACCGTCATCGTCGAGGTCCGTAGTCCCGGAGTGTTCCGACGTAAACTTCCCTCTCCTTCTGTCCCTGTGTTCGTCAGTACTCCCCGTTTCCTGTCCGTCGGTTGAGTGTCGACGAGTGTCAAGAAAGAGAGGAACGAATGAAGGAGGAAGGAAACGGAAAACCGAAACGGACTTCATCGTAAGACGACTGGGTGTGGTGTAGTCTTACATGGTGTAGTCCTTCCCCGCGCTCGTCAATCTTGATTGACCAGTTGGAGTACGTCCAATAAATTGTGACGACTCGGAGTCGAAGGTGTGAATCCCTCACTCCCCGTATCTGATCTACGAAATACATCCATTCGGAAAATGACTTCAATAGTGTATTCCCGAGTGTCTCGTCTTTCCATAACGAACTACTTCAAAATGTTTCTTGATCGGGGGGATAATTCTTTGTTATGGTAATGGGGTCTTTGGGGGTGTTTCCATTGTGATAAGGTGAAAATGGAGTCATGTAGTCAAAACAGACAGAAACTTGAAATATGTTTACTTTAGTCGACCTCTGTAAGGAAGGATAGACCGAAAAAAGTGAGTTGTGATACACTTTAAGTAAGTGGTACAACGTAGAAAAAAAAAAAAAAACCGGTGCGACCCGTCGAACGTCCTAGAGTCACAGGGTATGATCACTAACTTCGGTCTGGGGGCGTGTGTCACTTTCGGATCTTAGGATTGATGACCTGGCGGTCCCTAGAGGGGTGGTGCACGAAGAAGTAAGAGGAACGTCATATTGTATATAAACACAGTGATGCGACAACTGTCAGTCCACCCAAAAAAGATCAAAACCAATGATATTTATAGACGAAGATACCTCTAAGAACTTAGGTAGAAAAGAAAAAAACCCCTTCCCCGGTACGACACGTCGAACACCCTAGCTAGATCGAGGAACTGGTCCCTACCTTGGGGACGGCGGACGTGACCCTCGTGCCCCGGAAGTGGTGACCTGACACTCCCTTCAGGGAGAACTTAGGTAGAAAACTACTTATATGTATACGTAACAAATATACAGAATCCTCACCTTGACAACCCAGTATACTACAGACTTACAAGTAAAAGATCTACGAAAAATTTCTAGTAAGGAGTACTACCTTGGTTCTGATAGTGCCCAGTGTGTCGATTGTTTGTCCGAAAGGTAAGACAGGTTTCTAAGTGATTATTCGGAGTTATGATTCCGAAGGTCACGAACAGTCGAGTTATGGGAAGAGGTCGGGTCGGAGAGTTTACCCATCTGTGATCTTTCCTTATATGTATGTGGATGGGTGAGGTCTCGGTAGAACATTTCTGTCAGTCCATTGTCCATCGGGAGACATGACCGTTACTTAGTGTAAAGGCACCGGTCTACTTTGAGGCCCTTCGGACGTCCCAATCGATCTCTTCAGACCCCCACCTCCCCCGAGACCTTTTGTAGATGAAGTAACACTCCCAGAAATGTCGGTCTCGACACTATACTTAGACAGTCGTCTGTCAAATAGACTCGAGAAGCGGGTGTAAAATTCGTGGACCATTTACCAGTTATTTTTAATCGTATTTTAAATCCCGTTTTCCTGGTTTATTAATCTTAAACTATTCTCTTTTAACGGAAAGACTCGTTGAAAAGTAGTTTGTCCTTTTAAAAGGTTTCATTGTTCAAATTTTCACGATAACTGTGTTTGTCCGTGTAGTTATATACTAAATCTCTTTACCCACCTCGATACTCTTTGTCATAAAGAATTTCATATCAGACATATCTGGTCTTAGTCGATCCTACAACAAAAATTCTTTACGTCTAAGGTCTGGGGTAGTAGGGACTTAGTCTGAGAGAATCCACCCAGATCTTTCAACGGAGAATTGTTTGAGTGACCACCAAGAATCCGTGGTTGAGGTGGTAGACATGATGTAAGGGACGACGTCTCCCAGAGGTACAAAAGTTCGAACCTCGAAGATGCACCTTTCTACTTTGTTAGGATAGTGAATGGGTGTTCGAAGAGACGACAAAGACCCCATTCAAGATTAAAGAACAAACGTTTTCCGGAGGTCACCTGGAAGACCGAAAACGAAAAAGGACCCTGTAGTGACCGATTTAAGTTGACACGTGTGTTAAAACGGAGACAACCACTATCGCGGAAGAGTCAACGGGGAGAACAACCTCCGCCGGACGACACCGAAAGATGTACAGTGAGACTTACGGGAGACTTTTGGAGGAAACAGGAGTAGTCGGCAGGTGAAGTCTTCAGCGCCACAATAAAACTCCGTCCCAAACCCTACAGTATATTTTATTTCGGTACTAACATACTTTTTGGTCTTCTCCTATTCGTCGATTGTGTTTGTACTTATTCCGGATTCGTGTACGACATGGTCCCCTCCCTTTCTCTCTTACGAAGTGACACTGAGACGAAACAAAGACTCCAGACCCACGAGTACCTTTCGGGACTCTGAACGATACTGCAAAGTCCTAAGTCCGTATGAATGGCTTAAGACCCCGGGTTTCGGGACAGAAGACTTTCCAAGGTCGAATACCTGTCGCCACTCCCCTAACCCTCCACCCCCTTCCGGGGTACGACACAAGAACCCAGGACCACCATGGAGGGGATACGTGTGTGTAGGTCACGTAAAAGGAGTCTCGACTCGGGATCTTTGGGTTCGAAGGGAGATATTTAAGGTCAGTTGTCATGTTGGAAAACGAGGCTACGTCTGTGAAGTGTAAAGGAGGAACGGTGGTACAACGAAACTTTTGGAAAATCATCTTCGTGTCCGTGTATCAGGCCTTGTGAACGAGATAAAGTCACTCAAAAGGTGGTGTTTCTTGTGACTTTATGTTGTCCTTTACCACTTATACTTATCCGTCAGGATCCGATTTAACCTTACCACCTTTGACATAAGGTTTTACAAAAGGTGTCTTCAAGTGAAAGAAATCAAAACTACTGATGGGTGACCTAGTAACACCGGTGTTCGGTAACTGGTTGGTCCTTTGATCTTTTATTTGACAAAGTATACCCGAAAGTCTCTGAGACAAAACAAAAACCAAAAAAATTTACCATCCTCGTATCTTTTTACTATGTGACTGGGGTTTACTCGTTTATCTCCTCAAACCTCTCATCGTACAAATACTTTCGAAATACTAATAGTAAAGTATTCTTATCATCTTTTTCGTGTCTCCCTTTCTTTCCCCTAATTCTAAATCCCTTGTAGATAGGTACGGTCGTAAAACGACCCTTACAATCTATCGTTTACGATAAAACAAGAGTGTTGGTGGTTCATTTCCTTCAAAATAATGGACGAGGAACAGGAAAAACCAAATCCTTCACCCAAGTAAATCCAATCCATTGAACGAGTACCAGTGGGTGAATCTCAAACGTTAGTCCTTAAGTTTATAACCAGGGAAAAGTGAGAATGAACCGTAAGACTTCTCTTTCGACACACCTCAGACTTATTTTATTCTGGAACTAATACCCTTCCACCGGACCCACAATTTCTTTTTTTTTGTGGTAAGTTATTTTTTTTTATAGACAACATGTAGATATCTTGAGAGTACAGATCAATATAAGTACGATAAACGAAATTAACTTTCTTGTCTGTTGTCCCAGACAGTATCAACATTCATAGGGAACTTATATTTTCATAATTAAAATACGTTGAGGTTCTACCGACCTGTGACCGTAAGGACACTCCATCTAAATCATAAATTTTAACAAGGGTCATAGGAGACTCGGGACAAGAGGAGGTGGTTCCGTCTGGGTGCAACCCCCAGCCCCCTTCCCTTATCTACTATTGAACTCCTGATTCCAGTCTACTAAATCTGGTCCCATTTATTCCCTTCCAGAGTCACTTAGGGACCCTCTACAAAACCCAGTCGAAATCGAGAACCGTAAGAGGAGGACGATTTCATAGTAAACAAACAAACTTTTTTTGTTTTTGTTTTTGCACTACCTCTGGTGTCACTTAGGGTCGAAGTTCTGATCAGTCCACTACCCTGAAGGGACCACCAGGTCACCGATTCTGACACGAGGATTACGTCCCCCCGACCCAAACTAAGGACGAGTCCCTTGACCTAAGGTATCTTCCGTTTCTTTCTCGGGGTGGGTGACGTTGATTCTGGGTCCCCTCGGTTTTTTTTTTTTTTTCTAATCAGTCCACTTTGATCTATCTGGATTTCCCAAACCCTTTATCTAGTCCTTTACGCCAGGGAATATTCCCGTGGGGAGGGACAATGACATCATAGGTTAGAGAAGATTGTACCCGACTACTGGAGATGACTGAACCGGGACTTGTGTCTTAGCCACTTCGGTCCATTTCACCTCTTTCTTCCACTTGAAGGTAGAAGTTTATCGGTTCATTGCGGAACTGATAGAGGTAGGCCGATTGCTTCCAGTCTCAGGTCGGGTCGGTTTTCGGACCTTTCCTTCGTGTCTTCGTACTTTTGGTTGCTGTCCCTTAGAGTGCTACGAAAGTTTGCCGTCAAGCCAGTTCCACACGCAAATTCTCAGTATCTAGTCCACATCGTGAGCGAAAGATAAATGACTACGAGAGAGAGGACTCCAAGATGGAATGTATTTGGGCCACTTGACGTCTTCGTTCTTCCGTATCCCTAGAGTCGCACGGAGACTACTTTAGGTGTTACGGAGGAGCTTAAGGGAACATCCAAAGGGGCGGGCTACAAGAGACACGAGTTCCTCGGAGTATTGGAAAATACGGTAAGAACGAAGCAGCAAGAAAGATAGAGCCCAAACTCTCCGGTCTTTTAGGGTTGAGTGCACGCACAAGGATTTCGGGGGCGGGCTCAGGGTTCGCACCGACGGGGATCCGCGTCGTCATTTGCGCCGACCTTATCTATCTTGTCCCGGGAGGTTGCAGACAAAGGTGGAGACTAAAGGCAATTTGTAATCGAGGCCCCACACGCGCGTCTGGGGTTCCCCGGCCGGAGGCCCTCTGCTCGAACCTGCGAGCGGGCTGGCGGCGTCTCCCGGCCCCCGCGTGAAGGACGCCCTGCCGCCCGCCCCTGGCTCGACTGGCGGAGGGGAAGGGGCGGGGAGGGCGCGAGAGGGGCGGGGGAGGTGGAGGGGGAGGGCCCTGGCGGCCCGCGGCGCCCCCGCCCCGGCGCTCCACCGACCCGCCGCACCGCGACGCCCGGCCCGCGGGCCCGATTCCACGCTCGCCTGGGCGGCGTCCGAGCCCACGGCTCGCCCCCGCGCGCCGCGCCGAGCCTCGCCTCGTCGGGCCGGGTCGGGCCGGGTCGGGTCGGGTCGCGCCGCGCCCGTCTGCGTCGGCCGCCCACCGCCACCGCCGCCGAGGGCTGGGGCGACCACGACCCGGAGGCTAGCTCGCGCCGGAGCCGGCCCCGCGACCCCCTCGGGCACCTCCGCCCGACATCTTCCTTCGCCGCCGCCGCCGCCGCCCGCGCAGGGCTCGGCTCGCGCGGTACAGACCGCCCGGGGGGTTCCGGGACGGCAGGTGCCCCGGGGTCAGAGACGCGCTGTACGGCGTGGGCGACCGGCCGAGGTCGTCGCTCCTCCGGCACCCGCCGCTGTCGTGCGGGTCGGGCCTGGACGACTGACGGGCGTCGAAGCCGCTGTTCCACCCTGCGCGCCCCGACGCCAACCCTCTGACCAACCCGAGGGCTCCCCCTACTTCGTAGATCTCGGGCCGACCCGTGGCCCGGCGCGGGTGGGACGGCGGTCAAAGGGCCCCCGGCCGCACGGGATCGGGGTCTCGGAACCCTTCTTCGCAGAGGAGAGACGGCGGGGGCGCCCCAGCGTCAGCGCGTCCCCCTCGCCGGTCTCAGCTCCCCGACCGGCCCGAACCGAGCAGAGCTCGCGGTCACTGTCGACCACCCCTCCCCAGGGCGGACGAGCGACTCCGACCTCCGCACACACGTCACGAGCCGCGGACACAGGCCCCTACCCCAGGGCCAAGGAGGTCTACGTCAGTGAACATCGAGGCGGTCAAACGACCCTGACGTTTCTTTTTTCTCAATTACCAAAAGGCACCAGAATTGACGGTCTCCGAAGAATGGGGGGCAGACAGTGCACCCCTCACTAGAAACAAATCCAAACGACACACGGGTCCTCTCAGTGGACTGAGTCTAGGGGCGGCCGACGCCCTCCTCTCACGGGGACACCAAAAGACAGACCCCGAGGTAAATGGAGACTGCCAGAGGGTGCGACAAATCCGAACCGTCTCCGACCAAAACACCGCCTACCCTTCTTTCCAGCGGGTAACTGGAGAAAACACATCTCCCTCCAAGGACTAAGAGAATCTCGTCGTACTGGGAGGACGACGAAACTCCGTGCCCTCTCAGGTCACTTCCCAATCCCCGCCTGCCGTAGAGGGAAGGGGGGTGTCCGTAGAGTCGACACTAGTCCTGAGTCGTCACTAACATAGTCGCGACGACACCACTGAATCAGTGATTAACGTCTTTAATCTCAACAAGAGTTGTGGACACTAGTCCTATAAATGAGAGAGGATCATTTTATGATTTACTTACGGAGAAACAGGGTCATGATTTACTTTAGTCCTCTGGGTCGAAAGAAAGGGGGAATCTACCCTACACCACCATTTTACTCACACTCTCGTGACTCATCAGTCTTATCGGTCCCTCACCCTGAACTACTTGGAAGGGTCCTCGAAACACTTTCGTTTCTCATCTCAACCCCCTCGTTCCCCTCCCTGTCGTAATCCTCATTCCTTTGAATATTTCGATTACTTTGGTTACCCAACTCGTTGACCTCCATACACGTACAGAGTAACATTTATAAAGAGAAATAAAATATCTTCTAATATTTGATATACTTCCAAAGTCAACGAACCTTTATGGAACGGATATAAACGATAAATTATTCATTAACAACTTACTACTATTAAACAACGAAAGAATACCTGTCTCTTGAACCAGGACACACACGTACATCTTATCCTTAACTCCAATTTGAATGCTAAAGAAAGAGTCCAGATATATCCTATCACTTAATTAATAGATACCGACACATTGGTTAATGAGGTTGTAACTCGTAGACTTTTATCACAGACCCAGTCTTTAGACCCTCGTTGAATTTAGAGTCACCAAGACTGAGTCTAGAAAGTATTCGAAGAGAAGTTCGAAACTGTATCCGACGTCAGTGACTTCTGACCTAATCCCCCACCTAAGGTCGAATGTACGAGTGAGTGAACCGACAACAGTCCGGAAGCAAGGAAAGGTATTCCGACGAAGTCCACTGTTGACCAAAGGGGCTCTCGTTCCTTAGGTTCTCTACCTCTCTAGGGTTCTACGTATTAGAGTCTTTACTATATCGACTCGGTATAAGACAACCAGTGTGACCAGTAGTGACCAAGTCAGACCCTTCTTCCATACTTAGGGTCCTTCACTCTTAACAACCCCGGTAGAACCTTCAACTAACGAATTACTTGGTGACAACCTCCTGTGGACTGAATCTTCACACCCGTAAAAACGATTCATGACTTTCCTGTCTACGGGACATGGGGGTCCTAGATCAACCACCGGGACTTCATTTCGAATTCAGATTAATGGGGACCGAAGGAAATGTCCCTGTCTAGGGACTCTTTCCGTTAGAACTTCCGTAATAATAATTAATAGTCTTATAAATTATTCAGAGTAATCTCGATACTCCTTGTAGTTTTACTGGAGGGAGGGTTCCCGGACTAAATATCACTCGGTGAAAAGGAATCTCCGAATGACTCGTTATCTTAAAGAAAGAAACTGACCCTCCTTGTAAAAGGAACTCAGAACCGTATGTGTATACAAGAGTATTGAGACCTCTTTAAAGACGTCTCTCTCCGAATAGTTCGTTGTCTCCACTTAGTCCTGGGCACCTTCCTTCGGAAAGGCAACAGGGCCAAAGAGAACGGGTCCTTTATAGCCCCAGTAACCTCCCGTCCATCCTCGTAACTCACGATACCAGACAGAAACTTTTCCTCGGACACAGAAGAACGGAAAACCCCGGAACCCTAACACTGGGACCTACGGACTGAGTATCAGGCAAGACCTGGACCTCTTACTCACAAACTGTCCGACGAGTATCACGTCCCAATAATACGTCTCCCCTTAACGAAAGACATCACGATACTCTCCCTTTCGGAACGCAGAGTCAGGTCGTCTGTGAAGAGTCACCGGAGACCCCAAACCCCTTCCTTCCTTTCTGGTTTACACTACCGGAAAAGTGGGTGTCAGATTTTAGTAAGTTTGGAACCACACTTCCCGTCTTAGGAAAGATAGCTGGTTCCCGACGATCCTTAAGAAAATACGACCGATTTGAGTGGCCCAGAAGACCGTGACATAGAAAATAGCGGTGGACTTCACATTTATTTGGTGAGTCGGGTAAAGAGAAAAAATGAAAGTGGACGTTTGGTGAGACCCTAACGAAGAGGGGATTGAGTCGGAGGTCGAGAACACAAGGAGGGTTTTACATTGTGGTTCAGGAGAGTTCGGGGTGGACACCAATTGTGGAGATGGGTGTAGGGATTGGAGAAGTGCCTCGAGAAAGTGGATGAAAGACGAGGGAATCTAGTGATGAAGGGGAAGTTTCAGAAGTTTTGCCTCCATAGAAAAGGAGGAGGTGAGGTGAATAAAGTTCAAGTCCGCTACCCCCAGCCCCAGGAAAGGAGGAGGTGAGCCGAATAAAATGCAAGTCCTCTACCACCAGCTACAGGAAAGAGAGGTGACGGAAAATTTCTGGTTCACGACGAGGAAACTCCGAGTACAGTAACATAAAAGAGTGAGTCTTATACAAACTCCCGGAGGATGTTCGGTCCGTGACAAGATCCTGGAGTTCAGTTGGTCGACTTTTGGGGACAGGGCCAACCCATATAAAAATCACTAAAATACAT
Source organism: Capra ibex (assembly GCA_006410555.1). Classification (NCBI taxonomy): domain Eukaryota; kingdom Metazoa; phylum Chordata; class Mammalia; order Artiodactyla; family Bovidae; genus Capra; species Capra ibex. The sequence continues at coordinate 74,188,650 of SJYO01046538.1, forward strand.
TACGACACTCACTCACTCATTCACTTCGGCGAGTCAGCACAGACTGAGAAACGCTGGGGTACCTGACATCGGATGTTCCGAGGAGACAGGTACCTTAAAAGGTCCGTTCTCATGACCTTACCCAACGGTAAGAGGTCCCTAGAAGGGCTGAGTCCCTAACTTGGGCCCGGAGGACGTAACGTCCGTCTGCGACATGGTAGACTCGGTGGTCCCTTCAGGGATTCATCACGACACTTTCCTTCAGTTTGATCTCCCCGCCCCCCTCACAAGTCCTAGTGACCGACATGTCTCCACCCATCTGGAATAACTCTTGAACTCTAAACTCGTCTCTTAAACTTCCTCAACTCCCTCAATCGCTCACCTACAGACCTCCTCACAGGACCACCTTCTTTGTCGGTCTCGATTCAGGACTTCCGCGGACGAGTCGTATAGTCCCCGATGGGATCTTCGGACACACCAACCCCGTCTCACGATCACCCCTCCGGAACTGGTACCCATCTTCCCCTTCCCCCGGTCACTAGATCTCGGACCATACGGCGAGAGTTGAATACGGAACTGAAACTCAGGGTAACGTCCCTGAACTTGTCATCCTCCCATACTAAACTGAATTCATAGCTTCCTAGTGTGTCCGACAACTTAACTCTTAGGAAATAAACTGACGAGGTGACTCAAATCAAAGGAAAAACAGTTTTTCTGTATTTGACTCACGTTTGATCGACTTCTTTTCTTTTTTTTTAGAGAACCGAGTACAACTTTTCGGCGTCCATAAAACCAAAGACCTTACCGACCTTGTTCCATAAGTTTACTACGACCCTGAGACAGTGAAGGCTGAGGACCGAGACGAAGGAAGAGAGACACAATTGATCACTACAAGAGTTCGGCCACTTCCCTATATCGGATGTCTGCTCCAAACGTTGAGGTCGGCTTTCTCTCGTGGAGAAAGGACTATAATTATTAAGGTCGGTTTCGAGACCCGATCTCAGAAGATCCGGACTTAACCCAGTCTACGACTTAGAAACATTGACTAACGGGTTCCGGACCCGGTCCAGGAATAGAAACCTCCCATCTCCTCCCTTCAAAATTGACACTTATATTTTATCTACTTCATACATTTACAAAAGACATAATACATAGATATGTCAAATTTCTTATTATTGTACTCGTGAAGACAAGGATGGGGGTGGGAGGTCTGTATCTCAATTCCGTATCCGAGAATGAGCATAGGACCCTCGGGAGAAACACGGACCCTTCTTCCACCACCAAAGGCTTCGTCCCAGTCCTACGAGAATCCTCCTCTTCCTTACTTACTTACAACCTGCTCGTAGACAACAAAGTGTCCACAGGTAGTGTCTGGAAGGAAACAGGGATGAAGAAGTATTGAAGGGATGAAGAGAATAAGCAATTTTAGAAATTTGGGGGTCGACAGAAGAGGTTAATATAGAAGTAACGTTCTTGAGACACGTTTAGAAAGTGGAGGTAGGAAAATGGGTCAAGTTAACGGGAGAGAACACCGGTGTGGGAGCGTGACATTGTGGCTGTCGACACGGGTGAGACTTTATCACGGTAGTCTATCGAGAATAGAACGGACAGGACGACGGTCAGTCACTCTTGACGGACGTGGACAAGGGGGTTCCGGACACGAGTGGCCTGAGGAAATCTAAGGTGCCGAGGCGAACAGCCAAAGAAGACGGCGACAGGAACTGCGTCAGGGGAGTGAGAGGAAGGAGATGTAGGTCAGACCCCGGAAGGCAAACGAGGACAGAAAACGGGCACGGAACCCTCCCCTCCATGGAACTCTCGACGACGGTCACATCGGAGTGTCGAAGGCTCGCGTCGGCCCCGGAACCGCTACAACCCGGACAACACAACACGAGTCCGCACAGACTGAGAGACGCTGGGGTACCTGATCTCCCCGACAATCAGGACAGAAGTGATATCGGGTTTAACTACTCGGATTGTAGGTGTGTAATGACAGTATAAATGTAAGGGAAAAGGTGGGGAGACGTTAACACACCCTTCTCCCCGACATACCTGATATCCTGGGGTGGTCCGAGGAGACGGGTACCCTAAAGCGTCCGTTCTTATGACCTCACCCAACGGTAAGGGAAGGGATCCCCTACAACCCGACCCGGAAGGAAAGAAAGGAGGGTAAGACGTGGTACCGACTACCTTCGAAACGAGGAGTGTGGAACGTGGGGGTGGAGGAGAGATGGGCGAGTAAGACAACCGGAGCGAAGGACGGAATCTCTTCAATCTTCGACGACATTTTCTTGAAGGAAGGTGGTTTGAGTCCCACTAGTCTTAGGCACCGGAGGGAAAGACATGGAGGGTGGGCCCAACGTCATCTTCTCCTAAGTCTCCGGGTAGGACCTGACACCCATGTCGGGTGGACGAGACCGGAGAGTCTCTGGGACGAAAAACAACCGGACGGAGTGAGGACACAGAAGTGCGAGGGACAGTTGACCGAGTAAGGGTAGTTAAAAAATTTTTAAATTTCTTTTAAAAATAATTTTTATAAAAAATTTTAACTGTATACAAACTAATCGTCACACAATTAAAGTCCGCATGTTCGTGTCACTAAGTCAAATACATGGACATAGGTATATATAGAAAGTCTTAGAGAAGGGTATATCCAATGATTTTTTATAACCTACATCAGGGGACACGATATGTCATTCAGGAACAACCAAAAGACGAAGTTTATATGATAACTCATACAATTAGGGTTCGGGACTTAAATAGGTAGGGGATGGGAAAAAGGGAAACCATTGGTATTTAAACAAAAGGTACAGACGCCCAGACACAGACGTAAAGGTAGTCACAAATCTCCAGGAGTTCAACGAGAACGAAGATTTTGTTTCATCAAGGGAAGATTTTGTTTCCCTTGAGAATACTACGAAGGAAGAGGTAGAGTACGGGATAAAACACTGAGGAGGAGTCTCGGTTTGGAAAACTTTATTTCCAAACGAGGAGAACGGAGATCAAGGATTGGAGATCGAATGAGTCGGATGACGACAGACCGAAGACCGAAATGATGTCCAGGGAACACTGAAGGAATAACGATTTAGGTCATCCGTGAAGCATAGAGACGGAAGGGACTAAAGAACTATCCAACTTGTCGTGAACTAGGACGACTCATTCGGGGACGAACTTTGAGAGAGGAGTGACCCTAAACACAAAATCTCACATACGAGACCTCGGTCCAACGGATCTAAACTTAGGGTCGAGGTGACACACATCAGAAACACTGTCATTCAATAAATTGGAGAGACTCGGAGTCAAAGGAGGAGACACTTTTCCCCTATTGTCTTCACTCATGGGGGTAGTGTCCCAACTATGCTTCTACGTCACTCAAGTGTGAATCTCATCGCGGACTACGTACGACGACGACTCAGTGAAGTCAACACAGGCAGAGACACGCTGGGGTATCTGCCGTCGGGTGGGAACTTATCGACACTCCACCACCATCACCACAAACAATAAGGGACTATGACTGGAGAAGTGTAAAAGAACCATGTAAAGACAGACAGGAAACAGTTGAACTTATAACCAACACCAGACCAGTCCCTCAATTTTTGATGTCATCCAAAAAAGTTTGACTCTCTGATATTACGTCCCTCAATTAATGTAACCACGACCTTCTGTACGACTTCAGTACGGCTCCTGTCCCTCCATTGGGTCTCGGATCCTTTCGTCCTTCGACGTCAGTGGGTTCGCCGCCCCCATCCCCCACCCTCCTCCACTCCAGTCGTCTTAGGTCCTCGAAGACACCTTTGATCTGGTACCGACCTGTCGACTCGGTCACGTCTCTGGTGTCCTCCTCCCTCGCGACCTCTCCTTCGCCGACGCCGGTCCCTACGAGACACTGGGTCTCTCCGCCCGAATCCCACCCCCTCTTTGTGTGAGACCGAAGAGAGGAGGAGGGCGAATTCCAGAAAGTAGACACCGTAGGTAACTGGGGTCGTCGTAGGAACCACCTGTGCACTAGGATCGTCTCGGTTCATTGGTTTGTCTCTAAACGAGTCTACCGACGACCCCCCTTTCTCAGGGAGAAAAACAATCTAGTGCTCGGTAACAAGGGACACTACACCTCTCACCTCTCTCCTTCTCCCCCTACTAGGGACTTCTAGTGAACTTCGGACCTAGGTGGACACGGCCGGCACGGACTTCGGTCGTGACGACGGGCCCGTAGGACGAATGTCCTCCGGTACTACGGGAAAATTTTTCAAGCAAAGATCAAAAGGGACACGACACAGAAGCAACGACGCACGCCCGAAAGAGCTCAACGCCACTCACGTCCGATGAGAGATCAACGGCACGCACCCGAGGGGCAACGCCACCGGAGAGAACAACACCGAGTGCCCGAGATTTCGCGTCCGTCGTCGGTCGGGCACTCTTACAAACTGGTCCCCTCACACACTAGTCACGAACCCCACCTCTCTCAGACCGTCACTTTCTCGATTCAATCTTTCGACAGTCAAACCAAATTCAACGGCAACACCGGACTTTCTTCTTTTTACTCTTTTACTTTTCTACTGATCAAAACCACGTCACCCCTACCGACCAAAAGATCAGATTCTTTCTCTGACCGCGGGAGCGACTCTCCTTCTTGTGTCGACCCCTTCACGTACACTCGTCCACATTTCTACCGACCTTACGTCGTACTTCAGTTCAACCCTGTCAAACAGACTTGGGACGACGATTTTCGGGTGAGTCTGAAGTTCCAAATCGTGTGCACGACGGAGGCCCTTCGCGAAGAAATAAAATGCTTACACATTGAGGTTCGTTAGGTTTCGTTCTACTCTCACCTTCTACTTCTCCAACTCCAGTCTTAAATTTGTTTCACCTATAATCGTCAGTTTACCTTCCGTCCTCTAGGATCGTCAAACATCCTTCTTTCCACCATCGAACCCCCTTTTTATCCCAACTCCCTTCCAGAAATCCTACCCCCTAGTCCCTAATTATCTCCAATGTCCCTCTTTCTGTCTACAAGGAACCATTTACTCACAGAGAGTCTTATTTATGTATTCATTGTCGAACTACTTCCACGTCATTGAGTATACACTCGTTAACCCAAACAAATGATCTGGGACCCCGCCCACTCAGTATGCGAGAGAGTGCAAACGGAACGGGTGTCTTAAGGAGTAAAACCGACGGTGTCTCGTCCCTAGTTCTTAAACACGCTCACATACACACCCACACAACCCCGACCTCCCCTGTTCCCGTGTTCACTGTACGTCTTTTCCACAAAGTCCTGAGAGTAAACTTTTTTCCGCGTCTCCGTCCTTTTCGTATGCCGTGGAAACCCACAGTGTCAAACCCGTGAAGAGTTTTGGACTTGGAGAACTCATAGAAATGCACGGACCGAGACACGACCTACGACCCCTGTAACTCTTTCTAAATTTTTTTTTCTTTTTCTGGAGAGCCCTGAAGAACCACCAGGTCAACAATCCTGAGACGTGAAAGTGACGTCTCCCGTTTCCCAAGTTAGGGACCAACCCCTTGATTCTCAGATGTACGACGGACCAAGCTGGTTTTTTTTTTTTTTTTTTTTTCTAGACAGAGGACTCTCTCAGTACCAGGTCACGTCTTCTCTCCTCTGTATATGGGTCTACGTTATCTTACACTTTTGGGATCTATATAAGTGACCGTGACGCCGGAACCCGTTCAAGGAATTGGAACATTACGGAGTCACAGAGGGAACAATTTAAAACCTAATAAAGTCCATCACGAGACTTCAAATCTTATCATAGACCGTGTATCATTCATGATACTTTTACGACCACAACATTGACGGAATCTTCGTTATTGACCCCCAGGACCCTCGGACATGTCTTGTACGTGGAGTCAATAGGGGTGGGACCCTTCCCCGACCCAGAAGTCTGTCGTCGGGAACAGTTAATGACCAACTGGTGACGTACCTACACCACAAACTCGTAATTTAAGACTCGTGAAAAGGTCGGACGGGTACCTACCCGCTTCATCCAAGTCGTTACCCCCTTCGTCAACCCGGTTCTTCACACCCACAACCACCAACCTTCAGTCCAGTCACCCGTGACTTGACCGGTCGCTCTCCTCTGTCTACCCGTGGGTCCCGTAGACGTACCTTTATTGCACATCCCCACCCCATTCCTCACTGCCACGAGTCCTCGCACCACCGAAAAGGTTTCCTCTACGACAAATTCGACCTCCCACTTCATCTACAAAGGGTTTACCCGTCCTTTCTCCCCATTGACCTCGTTTTCTTGGTCAGACACGGTTTCGAACCGTCACAGGAAAACGTCCTCACCACCCATCTCCCCTCCGTCGAAGTCCTTCCGAGACTGAGTGACCTAAGTCCCCCACATGACCAGTCCTCAAAGTAAACGTTTGTTATCTTTGGTTCGAGTGTGATGAAACTCACTCACTTCAGCGAGTCAGCACAGGCTGAGAAACACTGGGGTACTTGACATCGTGTGGTCCGAGGAGGTAGGTACCCTAAAAGGTCCGTTCTTATGACCTCACCCAACGGTAAATTCGTTATGGTATACGTGTCTGGTAATTGTGGTGGAAAATCTTTGTATGTTACATCACTAAAAATCATATAAGTGTTCCAACATGTCGACTGTGGTAATAGATTAAGGTCTCCCAAAAACACTGAAGACCTGGGGTATTTTAAACACTGGGGTCTTTTGAGAAGTAAGAATAATAGTCTGTGAGGTAAAGGGGGTGAGGGTTGGGGACCGTTAGTGATTAGACGACAACAAGAGGTACTTCAATATCTTATACACCGGAAGTCAGATTACAAAAATTCCAAATAGGTACAACACACATAGTCATGACTAAGGAAAATACCCACTTATTATAAGGTAGCCTACCTGTCTGATGAAAGACAAATAGGTAAGTCGTCAATTACTCGTAAACCCAACAAAGAATCTATGTATACCAACTGGGAACTTGTTAAACCCCTAATCCTACGACTGAGGTTGTGTCAACTTTTAGGTGTAAAATTGAAATATCAGTCGTGTCAAGATGTAGGTACCAAAGTTAGTTGGAACCTAAAACATCACTCTTTTAGGTCATTATTCTCCTGGGTGTACAACAAGTTTCCTGGTGACATACGAATTTTTTTTTGTGTAATCTGAAGGACCACCAGGTCACTAATTCTGAGGTACGAAGGTTACGTCCTCTGAACCCAATCTAAGGACAAACCCTTTGAGCTTAAGGTCGACGGGACAAGTCAAGTCAAGTCATCGAGTCAGCACAGGTTGAGAAACGCTGGGGCACTTAGCGTCGTGTGGTCCGGAGGGACAGGTAGTGGTTGAGGGCCTCAAGTGAGTCTGAGTGCAGGTAGCTCAGTCACTACGGTGGTCGGTAGAGTAGGAGACAGCAGAGGATGAGGAGGACGGCGGTTAGGGAGGGTCGTAGTCCCAGAAAAGGTCACTCAGTCGAGAAGTGTACTCCACCGGTTTCATGACCTCAAAGTCGAAATCGTAGTAAGGAAGGTTTCTTGTGGGTCCCGACTAGAGGAAGTCTTACCTGACCAACCTAGAGGAACGTCAGGTTCCCTGAGAGTTCTCAGAAGAGGTTGTGGTGTCAAGTTTTCATAGCCACGAGTCGAAAGAAGTCACAGGTTGAGAGTGTAGGTATATACTGGTGACCTTTTTGGTATCGGAACTGATCTGTCTGGAAACAACCGTTTCATTACAGAGACGAAAAGTTATACTATAGATCCAACCAGTATTGAAAAGAAGGTTCCTCATTCGCGGGACATCACTTCGGTTTTCTTTTTTTTTTCTTTTCTGTACTTTATCTTAAATAAATTAAAAGATGTTATTAAAACTGTAAACTTCAATCATCATCAAAATCTGAACTTACATGTTACTCTACCAACATTTATGGGACTAATAAACAAAAAATTGGTAGAGTCGGTAAAAATCCACATATCAAGTCAACAAGTCAGCGAGTCAGTACAGACTGAGAAACGCTGGGTACCTGACGTCGTACGGCCCGAAGGAACAGAAAGCGACAGAGGGTCTCAAACGAGTTTGAGTACAGGCAACTCAACCACTACGGTAGGTTGGTAGAGTAGGAGACAGTAAGGGAAGACGGAAGTCAGAAAGGGTCGTGGTCCCAGACAACGTCACTTAACCGAGAAATGTAGTTCACCGGTTTCATAACCTATATCAAACTATCCATATAAGTATAACAACACTTTGACTAGAGGTTTCAAGAAGTAGTACGTTTTGACTTCACGGCATGAGTAATTTATATTGTTGAGGGTAATAGAGGGAGGGGGGGGCCGGAACCATTAGTGGTAAGGTGACAGAAATACTTAAACTTCGGAGATGAAATCTAAGAAGTATATTTATCTTAGTATGTCATAAACACAAAAACACTGACCGAGTAAAGTGAATCTTATTACAAGAGTTCCAAGTAGGTACCACATCGTACAGTGTCCTATAAGAAATTCTGACTTTTTATAAGGTAACATACATACGACGACGACGACGACGATTCAGTACAGACTGAGACACGCTGGGGTATCTGCCGTCGGATATTCCGAGACCGCAGGTACTCTAAGAGGTCCGTTCTTGTGATGATGTAAATTTTTTAGTCAATAGGTAACTACCCGTAAATCCAACGAAGATGGAGAACGGTCACGACGTCACCTACACGTCGATAGAGAGGTTCTAGGTCAGAAGTAAAAAAAAAAAAAAACCTACATATTTGGGTTTTCAAATATATATTTTTGACCTAGTATACGATTAAGATAAAAATTTCAAAACTCTTCGAAGGTATGACAAAAGATATCACAAACGTGGTAAAATGTCAGCATGGTTGACACGTGTTCCTAAGGTTAAGGAGACGTAGGAGTGGTCGTGATTAAAAAAAAGATAAAAAAACCATCATCGGTAGGATTACTGATACTCCAACATAGAACACCAAAACTAAACGTGAAGAGACTGATTCCTACGACCCGTAGAAAAGCATAAGAACAACCGATAAACATATAGTAAAAACCTCTTTACAGATAAGTTTTAGTCTAATAGACTAAAAAAAATAACAGCTCAACGTCCTCAAGAAAAATATAGGACCTATAATTGGGGAATAGTCTATATACTAAATGTCTACAAAACAGGGTAAGACATCAAACGGATAATTGAGAAAACTAAAGTAGGAAACGTGTTTAAGAAAATTCAAACTACATCAAAGTAAACAGATAAAAACGAAAATAATAGACACAAAAATCACAGTACACCTTCTTTAGTGACGGTTAAGGTCACCGTACTTCGAAGGGGCGGTACAAAAGAACATCTTCAAAACATCAATACCCAGAAATTAGGTAAAACTCCATTAAAAACATATACCACAATTCTTCTCCCAGGTTAAAGTAAGAACACGTACACTTATAGGTCAAAGAGTCATAGTGAACGACTTTTTTAATAAGAAAGGGGAAACTCCCACATATATGAACATTCATAAGAACGGACCTCTTAGGGTACCTGTCTCCTCGGACCACCCGATGTCAGGTGCCCCAGAGTTTCTCAGCCTGTGTGGACTCGCTGAAGTGTGTGTGTGTGTGCATGAAAATTTATATTAAAGAATGATCTTAGTTATCTCGCATAATTATGAACTTCACGATTGTACTTAAAAACATGTACACAAACTTGGAGGAGGTAGAATACACGACACCCTCCGTAATTCAAGCAACCCTCAATTCAATGGGTGTAAAACCTTTATTGTCAATGGACCCTGTCCAGTCCCGAGTCTGTAAGGTCCACTTTTTACCGAATGACCTACATATCTCATTTTTACCAACATCTTATTAAGAAAATAACACTTTCACCTTTGAATCTGGAAGAAAAGTCCGATAAATTAATCCCTTCTCCATACAAGAGTCCTCCCGAAGGGATCACCGAGTCACCATTTCTTAGGTGGATGGTCACGTTCTTCTAGGGGACCTCTTCCTTTTTACCGTTGAGAGAGGTCATGAGAACGGACCTTTTAGGGTACCTGTCTCCTTGGGTCGTCCGATGTCAGGTACCCCAGTGTTTTCTCAACGTGTGTTGACCACTGATTTGTTGTTGTAAGATTCCTTAATCCGAATAGTAGAACGACGCAGTCGTAGACACGACGTTTTTACGTCATATCGTCGGAAAAAAGACGTGACAGACCAGGTCATTTAGAACAAATAAAGTACTGAACGTAGTCGTGATCACTTCCTGTGAACCTGAAAAACAGGTAAGAGTCTCTAAATACACCCGGAGAGTACACGGTACGAACCCCTTACGTTTCTACTTGTCTACTGGAATGGAAGATCGGTGAGTTCCAGGTCCTTCCCTCTGTCCCTTCATGTCCACTCAGTGACGACAAATTGTACTATTGTCCCCATGCACGACTTACGGTCCCCCCATCCGTCTCATTAAATAATTTCTTTTAACATTCACTTCGTACAACCTTCCTCCAGAGCCCAATCGATAATTTCTATTGTTGACGTAAAACGGAAGACTTAGTCAGTCACAACCCTAAAGTTACTAAATTTATTAACAAAAAACCGGACTCAATTATCATTTTAAAAGTCAGGAAATCGAAAATGACATACGTACAATTACGTCACTGACAAGAAGTGGTGACATACATATAGGTTCTAACCGGTACATTAAACACCTCAGGTCACGTTTTACTTTTAAGAATGGGGTACAATTTTCTTAATAATTCTTAAAGTTCTATCATTATCGTCTCGTAATTTGGATCACACTTTAGGAAGCCGTGCACCCCAGGGACACTTCGACCGGGACTCACATAGGAAACCTGCAGGACCAAAGGTCCAGGACAATTTTAGTGGAGAACTGGTAGAGTCAGAAGACCAAGTCCTGGCAACGGTAAGACCCCCATACGAACGTCACTCAGCCCGACCGAAGAGGTAAGACCCAACTGACACCCCGAACGGGCCTTGTGAGGTAGGGGGGCAGTTGTAGATCTGATTGAATTGTGCCAGAGCACATACGGGTCTGACAGTACAAATTGTAGGTGGACCCTGACAACAGTGCAGGGATTGACAACGAAGAGAAGAGAAAAGGAATACAAGACTACAGAAGGGGTAGGTCCCACAGGGGTGTCAATGGTGGAAATGGGTCTCTGCTATCATTGCACAGACACTAGTAATGCTTGGAAATCCCTCGTAAAGAAAACTAACCCTCGGCATGACGTAGGAGGGCCTCGTGAGGGGATCGTACGTAAATGGTAGAGGAAAAGGAAACTGTCGACCCCTTTATGTCCGAAACTTTCTACTTCAACGTAAATGCATAAGTTCCAGTGTCTCGGCCTTCTCTCACCCCGACCCTAAACTTGAACCTAGACAGGTTAGAATCTCGGGTGAGAGAAGTAGCTGACGACGTTTGACCGTAGCAAAAGGTTTGGGTGAGGGGTGACAAAACTCGCAAATAAACGTAGTCCGTGACATCCAACGCAAAGAATGTGTTTTGTGTCAAAGTCCGGTTCCCTTTACTTTGGTTGGGGACACATAGAATCGGACACAGAGAAGGGAGTAGAGTCAAAGACCAAAAAAGGTCGGAGAAGGAGGGGGGGTCGTCGGAGGGAACAATCTCTTCAGAGGGTCCCGAGCGACGGACGACGGACGAGCGAGAGGGCAGTGGCAGTCCGAGGAACCTGCTCGTCAGAAACGCGTGACGAGGGTAGACGGAGTGGTAGACGGAGGAGAACGGAGTCGTAGGTCGGGGTGGCCGGTCCAGGACGGAGCTGGCGAGCGTCGAGTCCCTCTTGGCGTCGTCGACAAAGACACGGTAATTGCTGAGTCCGGAAATCTCGGCGTCTCCTGCGGCACCAGAGAGGGAGGTCCTGGGAGAGAAAAGTCATCTCCTTTGACACTGAGTCTCTCTCCTCACTAAATAGTCTATCCCAGTGGGCCGACCAAACACCGTCTCAACTCCAGTCCTCGGTCCAAAGATCTGGGAACCAAGTCACGAGTAAAAGGAACTCACTATGTAATTGATCGAAGGGGAGTCACGAAAGAAAGAGACGGAAAAAAAGAGAGTCCCAGAATTTGAGACAAGTGCCGGGTCACGGACCGTGTCTCACCTACGAAGTAAGTGACCTACTCAATTAAGAGAGGAGAGAACCGGAAGGAAGGGGACGAGACGGGGACGAAGCGACCCGGGAGGAGAGGAAGGAAGATTCAAGGCTGCCACTCGGACAGGACGGTACGAAGGACGGGAAACGATCAAGGAATCCAAAGTAGAGACCTACCTGAAATGATAACGTCGTCCCGAATCCTGAGGGTGTAGAAGGAAAGATCGAAATTTGTGTAGAAAGGTCCATAAAGACACTAAGAACAAAATCGTGTAATATTAGAGGGATACCACTTTCATAAACTTTGGTGTAGTAAGAAACGGAGAAAAAAATTTGTACGACAAAAATATATATTGTAGTGACGAAAATAAAAAAAAATTCTTTTTTAATTTCCATGTCCCGGGTTCATAATAGTTCTCGTCTAAAAGGGATTTTTACGTCCTGAGATCCAGAAAGCGGACATCCGTCGACACACGGGACTACACCTCCGGGTGACGATACCGGACACATAGGGACCGACGTGCAGACAACACAAAAGTCTGCTCTTCGGAGTCCAGTCTCTCGTCAAGCACACTCGTCAGTCCCTCCAGACAATGGGGTCCGACAGAGAGGTCCAGCAGAAATGAGGTCACACCACACCGGCTCCACACTAGGGGACGTCGACCAGAGTCCTGAGTCACTTCGAGTCCAAGAGCTACAGAGTGACGTCTTTCTTAAGTCACTCTGTTTCACTATCCATTCTTCGCCTAAATAAATCTTTCTTTGTGTGAGGTGTCCGTCTCACACATCCGGTAGAGCCTTCCGCTCTTGTCGACTGTAGTGACAAGAAATATACAGGAAGAAGTAATTGCGACAGTAACACTTATAGGATTAGTTCTACATACATCGATTTGTGAGTAGTAGACTCCTGAAGAATCTGTCACGACAACGGACCCGGGGTAGAGTTCTTTAAACCTAGGGTACTCAGATCCTACCAGGTCTCGGGTCATAAAGAATTTTTCCCAAAAGGCCTCTTAATATTGCACATCGGTTCCAACTCTAGTCAACGAAATTTTCCTAGGAGACTAAGTGAGTCTCCTTTGCGTGGGAGCCTGTACACATAGAGGATGTGACATGACATTTGAGGCACTCCCGTCCCCGAGACTAACGAACTACGACATTACCGTCACGCACTTGTTTCGGATCCTACCCCACTCATGGGTTCATACACGACTGAGTTATCTGTGCACGTGTTTACATAAACAACGTTACAATAAAAATTACCGTTTTCTATTCCTCGGATTTATAGGTGGTTATCCCTCGATCAAAACATTTGGTACTATTAGAAATTTTACATAATTTTTCTCATATGTGTGTGTGAGTAAACGTCATTACCGTTCTATATCATTCACTTTTTCCTTTGATGTTTGGTGCTCACCGGACGACAGCGGACACACGTGCACACTCTCATCACGTCCACACTTACGATCGGAGCGTTGCCACGTGACTACGAAGAGTCTTCCATTAAGAGACTGGGAAACTCTCACACCGGACGGAAGGAACCTCCGAGGGACTGGTTTAGTCTCTCCTTCTCGGGAGAAAGAGAGAAGGATTAAACCAATCATTTCAACCATAACTACTTTTTCCCTTTTGAACTAATCGTTGGGAACACATTGAGACACAAAGTTTATCATCATATATGTGATGACTATGACACATATTTCACCTATTGATTACTCTTGGATGGTTTATCGTGTTCCTAGAGATGAGACCACAAGAGACCACTGGATCCACCCTTCCTTTAGGTCTTTTCCCGTATATGCATATATGCACCGACTAAGTGAAACGACATGTCATCTTTGATTGCGTTATAACATTTCGTCGACATGAGGTTATTTTTAACAATTTTTTTTACCCCGAAAATGAGCGTCAGTACACGTCACCCTACACATACAACAAGCACGGACTTTTGTTAATTTTGACGCGTCTCCATTTCTCCTGAGTTGAGTCGACGATTGGCTCCCCTCCCTCCTCTGCCACGAGAAGACAGCGAAAAACAATTATAAATAGAAAAAAAAACCGAAACGACCCAGAAACAACGACACGCCCGAAAAAAACGACACCTCTCACCTCCGAGGAGAGAGTGAGACCACGTACCTGGAGAGCAACGCCACCGAAGAGAACAGCACCCCGTATCCAAGATCCCGTACGTCCGAAGCCATCAATACTGGGTGTCCGAATCGACGAGACTCCGCACACCTTAGAAGGGCCTGGTCCTTAGCTTGGTCACAGGGAACGTAGCGTTCCACCTAAGAATTGACGACCTGGTGGTCCTTTCGGGAAAAGACATCTAAAATTAGACAAGAGTAGTTTATGCCCACTTATGATCGAGTCTCACTCGAAAATGGGAAAAGAGGGTTGCTAGTAAGTTAAAAGACTTGACAGAAAAAAAGGGACCCCAATTCTATAAAAAAAGAAAGGACGAAGTTCAGTGACTCCTCCTCGTCCTGGAACGACACAAAATGGTCGACAGACATGGAACAGTCTGGGACAAAGTACGAGAACGGGGGTGGGAGGGACTGGTGTCCCGACGGTACCGGGAGCGGATCGAGGTACTTTCTCTGTGCAAAAGTCGGTCACTACTAGTCTCGAGAAGAGGGAAGGTCAAGAGGAGCATCGTCAGGAATAGGACCACTCCCCAAAACCCGAAGCAACGTCGAAAAATCTCTCTCCCTACTGGTTGAATGTTTGTTTACGTTTACCTTCTACACCATGGTCCCTCACCAATACAATCACTACCTCTTCCCTTACCGTTGGGTGAGGTCAGAAGAACGGACCTCTTAGGGCACCTGTGCCCTCGGACCACCCGACGACAGGCACCCCAGTGTGTCTCAAACTGTACTGACTCCACTGAATGAATCGTACGTACGTACGAATACAATCCCTGTCTGGTTGTCGAGACAGACTTTGTCAAGTCACCTGAACTGAAAAAGTCACATTGGTTTAAGAGGAAGGGTCCACAAGACCCGTCGAGCCGTGTAATAACATCCATAGACACCTCGAAAAACTCATTGGATCCATGATAAAATATATCATAAAATCTGACCTGACAAATCTAAAAATCTGACTCTAGGTTTAAACCCCGATTGCACGTAGATGTCTAAAGAAAAAAATTAGAAATAAAAATAAATAAATAAACCGACACGACCCAGAGTCAGGACCGTATACTCTAGGAAAATCGACACCATACACCCTAGATCAAAGAACCGGTCTCTAGTCTAGACCCGTGCGACGAAACCCTCACACCTCAGAATCGGTGACTCGGTGGTCCTTCCAGGGGTGTCTAATGATTCGCACAGAGTTCACGACACCAAACTCGTTTTACCAGTGTAGAGGTGAAAGTTGGACTGAGACTTCTTCTATCGGTGACAAAAAACAAAGAGAGTTTAGTAGGAAGAGAACCTACACACTCACCTTTTCCTATTGTAAGCAATCTCTGTGTGGTATCGTAGGGTTCTAACATTCGACATCTTCAAAACCATAGTGTATCGACTTATACAAAAGTCCATAAATGGAACTGTCCGACCCGACGAATGAATTTTAGTGTTCTGACAGGCAAAATTTGAGACAACCTCCACCTTAATACTACTTTGACTGTCTTCTTAGAACCACAACTGAATAAGGACTTAGTCCCTTTGAAGTAAAGAGACAACCAGACACTACAACGTCCTTTACCTACCTCTCTTAGACAGGTAGTACTCTTTGTTACAACGGTCGTCGTTCTCCTTATTTCCCAAAAACGAGGAGACCAAGGTTTGGCTTCATTAAAGATGACAAGTAATCTTCTCAATCTCATTACATCCAAACTTCGACCACGTCGACTCATCTTTCTTTTTTTACATTGGACCTCTCAATCGGTTCCCTCAGGATTATATTAGTGAATGACCGACCCTTCAGTGAATGGACGGGACTCGGAGAGAATAGGACAGTTATTTTACTCTTAATATCACGTACGTATGGTCGAATCAACGTGTCAATACAGGTTGAGAAACCCTAGGTACCTGACATCGGACGGTACGATATCGGACGGTGCGAGGAGACAGACACCCTAATAGGTCCGTTCTTATGACCTCACTCAGCGGTAAAGGAGTCGGTCCTCTGGAAGGGTTGGGTCTCTAGTTTGTACCCAGCGGACGTAACGTCCGTCTAAGAAATGGTAGACTCGATCATTCCACCAAGACTATTGAATTACTGTACGAAGTCAAGTCCAGTCCAGTCAGCGAGTCAGCATAGGCTGAGAAACACTGGGGTACTTAGCGTCGTGCGGTCCGGAGGGACGGGTAGTGGTTGAGGACCTCAAGTGAGTCTAAGTGCAGGTACCTCAGTCACTACGGTAGGTCGGTAGAGTAGGAGGCAACAGGGGAAGAGGAGGACGGAGGTTAGGGAGGGTCGTAGTCTCAGAAAAGGTTACTCAGTTGAGAAGTGTACTCCACCGGTCTCATGACCTCAAAGTCGAAATCGTAGTAAGGAAGGTTACTTGTGGGTCCTGACTAGAGGAAGTCTTACCTGACCAACCTAGAGGAACGTCAGGTTCCCTGAGAGTTCTCAGAAGAGGTTGTGGTGTCAAGTTTTCGTAGCTAAGAAACCGCGAGTCGAAAGAAGTGTCAGGTTGAGAGTGTAGGTATGTACTGGTGTCCTTTTTGGTATCGGAACTGATCTGCCTGAAAACAACCGTTTCATTACAGAGACGAAAAGTTATACGACAGATCCAATCAGTATTGAAAGGAAGGTTCCTCATTTACAGAAAATTAAAGTACCGACGTCAGTGTACGTATCATCCGGGGTTTTCGACAAGAGTATTGAAATAAACAAATAATAAAAACCGACACGACCCAGAAACAACGGCGTACCCGAAAGGAGATCGACGTCTCTCGCTCCCGATGAAAGACCACCGCCATACGTCCGAAGAGCGACACCACCGGAGAGAACACTTCGTACTCGAGATCCCACACGCCCGCAGTCACCAACACCACATACCCCGATCAACGAAGTACAGTACACCTTAGAGGACCTAGTCCCTAGCTTGGGTACAGAGGCCGTAACCGTCTACCTAAGAAGTGGTGACTCGGTCGTCCTTTCGGGGTACTGACTAGGAACATTAACTATACTTGTTGTATAAAATCTACTGATGTTTCTAAGGAACGGACAAAACTTTCCATGGTCACCATCCGTATACACGTGGTACACCACATTGTAAGTCTTGTATTATTATGTCCACTTTCTTTTCTTTTTACGAAGGATCTGATATCGTTCCAACACATCAATTCTTAAAAATATTCTGACGTGTCTTCCTTCTCCTTTGTCTGGGTCAAGATGTCTTTCTTACGTATTTAACACCCTTTCTTTTGGAACTCAGTCGAGATCCCAATAAAAGACGTCAAGTCCCGGTCTAATATCTATCGAAATTGGTTATTTGTCGAGTGTTATTTGTAAGTGTTAGTACAGTATAAATGTAATGGTAACTACACTAATAACGGTACTGAACTAATACCATCTATAAAAGTGAAGGAGAGGAAATAAACTAAAAGCAAAACAAACTTATTCTCATTTAATGAGAACCGAGTAAGTTGTATGATTTTTCCTTCTCTTTAGAAAGATTACACACTCGACATATGGAACTCTTCTTTCCAGACAAAGTCGACCGTTCTTTTGTCTTGAGGGAGGATCTCCTTTATCTACTCTCCTTGGTCTGGATTAGTCCTTCGAGTATAAGGTAAGTAAATAAGTATTTTATAAATAGGTCACGGGCCGTGACAAGATCCACGAAGATCGGTTTAGGGAAAACCTGTCTGGTAACGTAAAGACCCGAAAAGTCCAAGGTCAAAGAGAAGGAGACGGGGTTCTAGTTTTCTATTTCAAGATTTTATTTTTAATGACAATTAACGTCAAAGAATAACGGACATACATGTCTTCGATAAATAAAAACTTTAAAATAGTACGTGAATCGGTGGAATAACTTAAGGATTGTACAAAACTTAGTAAAAAGTAAATAAAAGATGAACCTTTAGGATCTCTTAGTATATGAAACGTTGACTTACGAAGAAAGGATTTTATATAAAAAAAGTAAAACAACGTGACTGGTTCTGGATGCCTTTAAGAATTTTATCACTCTCGTAAAAATAGAACAAAGAACAACTTCCCCTATATAGCTCATAAAAGAGTAATCTATACAAACAACAACAAAAGAATAGTTCAATTTCAAAAAAAAACATAAGTAACGAATGGTTAATTTTTTTTAATCCTTACCTTAACCCAAATTATTTTACGGAATAATCGTAGATACTTTTAATAAAAAAAGACGTAACTATAAAATTTATCAATTAAAGGATTATGAATGAATATGAATAAATAGGACTCTTACTCAGGATGAATCAGAACCTAAGTCAAACGATTATAAAACACACCTTAAAATGAAAATAAGAAATAAAAGATAAATAATACGAAAGAAAAACAAAAGAAAGAGGAAAAGGACTGAAACCTATGTAACTAGTTCACACGAAAACAAGTTAAAATAAAAGAAGGTTCAAGACAAAGGACAAAGATAAACTGATTACAGATATTAATATAAGAAGATGGTATTAGTTCAAAATTAATCATAAACATTGAAAGAGGTCTTGTTCCTCTCTGGAACTCAATCAAAAATGAAGGAGAGAATCCAAAATCACTTTAATAACTCAAGGAGTAACACTATTTTTAAAAAAAAAATCTAATTACGGAGAAGATAAAATACTTAAGAAAAATTGTCAACTCAGTTTAATAGTCGAGAAGGAATTTGATTATAAAGAAAGAGTTTGTTTAGAAGTAGACTAAATAAAAAGTCATATGATATAAAATACAGACTCTCATTGAATTCCTTTTTTTTGTGTTGATGGGACCTACTATATATAAGATATTGTTGTCGACTCACCCTATATAATAAGAAAAGAACAGACTTACCACTAAACCGACTCATATTAATGATAGACAAATACGTAGGTGAGTAATTACTTATACATCCAACAAAACTCGAAACCCGACAATGTTTAATTCGATGATGTGAACTTCTTTTCTCTTGTTTGATTGGAAATTTCGTTTGTCTTCCTTCTTTAATTCTAATCTTACCTTTAATTACCTTATCTCCTATCCTTTTGTTATCTCTTTTAATTATCCTGGTTTTAAAGTAAGAAACTTTTGTCAGTCGTCTTAACCGTCGGAAATCGACCTTAACTGGTTCTTTTTCTCTGTTAGGTTTCATGATTTTAGTATGCACTTTCTCATCTGTAAGGACTGGAATGTCTTTATTATTTCCCAATATTTCCTTACCACACTCGTCAAGACACAGTCACTCTACACACTGAATCTCTCTTACCTGCGTAAGAGTCTGTGTTTACGTCGACGACACTTGTAAGTGCAAGGACAGAACTCAACTGTCCAAAGGGAAAGAGAACCCATTCACGGATCGTCATGTCGACGTCACAGGGTCTCAAGGTCGTCGAGGTGCAGAAACGACTCCGAACCACAACAAACCAGTCAAGATTACCTACGCGTCATCACAGAGTAACAGTGGAAGCACAGAAAAAATACACCAATGACTACTGCAATTTGGAGAAAAGTGCACGATTAACCGGTAAACATATGCAAAAGTTTCATAGAAGTTTAGAAAACGGATATAAATGACCCAACAAAAAGAACAACTCTATATATGTATAGATAGATAGATAACTTATATGATATATATGACTTGATCAATGTATAAGAAGAAAATTTTTAGTGAAATAACTCCATGCTAACTGTATGTCTTTCGACAAATACAAATTACATATATTAAACTCAACCTCTATTCATACATAGACGAATTTAACAGTGATAGCTGATACGGTATTTGTACAGGTAGTACAGGTTTTCAAAGGAGCATGGGAGAAATATAACGATAAGGATTATAACAATAAACATTATTCTAGATAGAAGAATCGTTTAAAATTTCACATGTTACGTCATAACAAAAAAAGAAAAATTAAAAAAAGAAACCGGTGTCGAGTGACGTACGTCTTAAAGGGACTGGTTCCTACCTTGGGTGTGGGGACATCACCTTCGCGTCTCACAATGGGTCCCTTCGAAGTGACGACACTTGACACCTACGACACGTCATGTAATCTAGAGATCATGAAAGGTAGAACGTATTACCTTTGAAACATGGGAACCTGATTATGGCGGTGTAGAAGGGTAAGGGGTCGGGTAAAGGGTAAGGGGTCGGGTAAAGGGTAAGGGGTCGGGTAAAGGGTAAGGGGTCGGGTAAAGGGTAAGGGCAGATACCCTTACTTGATACTTTCTCGTCTGACACGTAGATACTTTACCTGAGAGAATCTAAGGAGTCTAGTCGCCCTAGCACGTCTTAAACAGGAAAACACTGGGCGAATAAAGTGAAATGTATTACAATTATTACAAGAGGTACAAGTAAGTACAGTAACGTTTACCGTCTTAAAAGATAAAATTCCGACTTATTGTAAAGTAACACACACACATATATATATACATACATAGAGTGTACATAAGAAAAATTCTCAAAAACTATGTAAGATCTATGTCCACGAGTAGTCTATACACATAAAAGAGGGTAAGATATCGAACAGCAAAAATGAAATCTAGACTGACACACACACTCTTCCCCTCCTTTCTCCCTCCCTCTCGCTAACTTTTAAAAACCACACACCATATCGGTCACGTAACGGTACCGTGTTTTAGGTCTTCTATGTTTGAACATAGACTACTTTTCACAGGGAAAACGGGTCCGGGGTAGTAAAGGGAAGGAGACCGTCGTCCAAAGGGAGGGGTCTTCGTTGGTCCAAATGGTCAAAGACCTCTTCGAACGATCTCCATCTACAATACGCGTTTATACTTTCATGTGTGTACATTGGGAAAACTTTCAGTTCACCGTCGTATGACATGTCTCTCAGGACACGGAACGACATGCGATCAATATCTAGAATCTCTGGTAAGGTATACCATGTATTGAGACAAGGAGGGAGGGGAGGGAAGGAAAAGACAATTACTGGCGTATTATAAGGAACTATAAGAGTCAAGTCTCAGGGTCCGCTCTTCAGACACGGCCACTAAGAAAAAGAAGGAATGGGCTAGAAGGTGCATACGGATCCCAAAAGAAGAATTTAACTCTCCAAATCGTCGGACGACCATAAATCCACATATAAAAAGAATCTATAAACATGAGATTTCGGAAAGTCAAAATGACGAAACAGACATAGGAAAAATAAGAAGTAAGAAAAACAAGAAAGGAAGTAAGAGAAAAAATCCTCTTTCCTGAACACCGACAAACCTAAAATCAGACATGAAAAACTCCGAGGTGAAAAAGACCCGACTAAAATAGTCTAATATAAAAGTAAGAAATACAACCCTTCTAAGTAACTAAACTGGAAGACTTACTACCGAAATAAAAATTAAAGTAAGGTGAGCTGATAAAGATGAAAAGACAAATTTAACTTAGAATTGAACAAAATCGTTAGTACAAAGACCTGCACGAGAGTGTTACACCACAGGTGTTACTACTAGGACCGTAACCCGTTCTCGACTGGTGGAAATCTGCCTCCACGCACCTGGAAGACCAGACGTGCACCCCAAACCGACGAAGAGGGAAGAACCTCTCCGTGTACGACAACAGGGTTCATTACTCTAAACGAGAGCCCGGAGGAGACCCCGTACGTTAACAAACCGGTACAGTATGGATACAAACGTACGTTTGCACGTACATACCGGTATTCGACCTCCTCCTTTACCGTTGGGTGAGGTCATAAGAACGGACGTCTTAGGACACCTGTCTCCTCGGACCACCCAACGACAGGTACCCCAACGTCTCAACCTGTACTGACTTCACTGAATCGTACGTACGTACGTGACCTCTTCCTTTACCGTTGGGTGAGGTCGCAAGAACGGACCTCTTAGGGTCCCTACCTCCTCGGACCACCCGACGACAGATACCCCAGCGTGTCGCAACCTGTGTTGACTTCGCTGAATCGTCGTCGTCGTCGTCGTACCGATATTCACTATGTGTCTCTGGCACACCAGTCGGAGACGGACTGACGTCACCAACCCAACCCTACCCTACGGTGCGCCATTCTTCTCCTACCTCTTCGCTAGGCACCGAAACGAGAACCCGTCCGAAGGACAGCCCCACCCACCGTCTATTATCCTGTTATCCGACCCACCTGGAAAGAATTAACTCCTTCACCCCTCTGTCAACGGGACGTCTACCTCTTGAAGTGTCAACTAGGTTTTTATGGGAAGGAGAAAAGAAAGAAAACAGAAAAAGAAAAAAACCGAAACGACCCAGAAGGGACGACACGTCCGAAGAGAGATCAGCGTCGTTAGCCCCCTGCGAGAGATCGACTCCACGGGACCGAAGAGTAACGCCACCGAAGAGAACGACCCCTCGGACCCGTGACCTCACTCTCTAGAAGCCGTCGACACCAAGGGTCCGAGACCTCGTGTCCGAATTATCAACGCCACGTACCCGAGTCAACGAGACGCCGTATTCCCTAAAAGGGTCTGGTCCCTAGTTTGGGGACAGATGACGTGACCGTCCGTCTAAGAAATGGTGACTCGGCAGTCCCTGCAGGGGAAGGAGAAGAGAAAGAAGTCCAACGTAATCTTTGAGTCGTGAGGAGAGGGAAAAGGAATGGGGTGGACGGTTGAGTCACGAAGACACGAATCAATGAAGACTTAACCCCCAAAAGAGTCTGGGAACGGTATAGGTCGTAAAGGGTGGCACCAGGTCAATCCACAACCAGAGAGGTGAGACCGATTTAAACTAAAAATATATTTAAACTAGGATAGAATAGTGTAGAGAAGGTCTTTATGACGTTTGGTTTAAACAAAACTCACTACCGTAGGTAGGGGTAAAAGGTCTAAAACTTTTGTCTAAATAAGGCTTAAAATATAAAGTGAACAGTAAAGACACCTTAAACTACCTGACGTTCTCAGTTGGGGTCCCGAGTCACGTATGGGTGACACCTGCATCACCTAAAACAATAAAAAGTGACCGTCCTTACATGGACGGAAAAGGTGGTCAAAGAGAAACAAGGGGAAGGTGTATTAAACTCATCGTCGTCGACGACAATTTAACTCACGATACCCGACGTACAATACAGTCTCGACTAAATTAACAAGAAAGTGAAACACGGGGGACACATGGTCCACCTGCCACAAAACCAATACGTGACACGAATCGTCTGGTGGGGGTTTACTCCATCCAATTTTCTGTGTAATTTTTATATATATATATATATAAATAAACCGACGTGGTCCGGGATCAACATCGTACACCCTCGAAACGAAAAGTGACGTTGTACGTTCTAGAAACAACTTCGTACGTCCTAGATGAAGAGACTGGCCCCCGACTTGGGTCGGGAGGACGTAACCTTTGCTCCGCAGAATCGGTAACCTGGTGGTCCCTTCAGGGTTCTGTGCAAATAAGAATACGGAACACCGAGACACGTAGGGGACCTGAGTCGATGTACCAAGAACGAACCACATAGAGTACACGAGTAGACTTCCGAACGAACTCGACCCACGGATTTAACCGAACACCGACCGTCAATTGAGTTCACTGTAAAAGTACACCGAACCTGACGAGGTCCGTCCGACAGACCCAAGGACCTCCTACACAGGATTTTTACTCGTAGGGTTCTCTACCCTTTACCTTCGAAGACCCGGTACACTCCTGACACGGGTCTTAGCCGTGTCGTAGCAAAGGCGGTATAAGAAAACAAGTTTCGTATGTACCCCGGACACGCCTAAGTCATCCCACCCAACTATCGGAGGTAGAGAACTACCCCTTCACCGGTCCCGTGTAACGTCTATTTGTACACCCCACCCTCTATTGCAATACAGACAGGAAATTTTATGTACTTGACTGGGTCTGTGTTTCTATTGACTAAGGTCCTGGTATCTAGGAGTCTGGAAGACCCTGTTTCCGTCCACTTATTTGTCCGTCAGTGTCGCGTCCACTATTGCACAAAACTCTTCCCATCTGTGTCCGTACTATCGTCACATCCCCTATAGACTGGGTTTGACCCGTTCACGACCTCACCTACCCCTCCAGACAATTCTTTCCTCCGTAGAAACGTCCTCATAGAGACCTCGACTCAGAATTCCGTGTGTCCCTGTAATCCATCCACTTCCAATACCTTTCTCAAGATCTCTACTTAACGTGTTGTTATACTCACATGAATTGTGACAACTTGACATGTGAATTTTTACTGATTCTACCAATTCAAAGTACAATATACATAAAACGGTGTCAATTTTTTTTTTTCGTTAGTGCCCTGGACAAACCGTGTCGGATTCCTTTTCCTTTCGTGAGATCTCAGGACTTGTGCACTACACACCTAAACGACTATCGTCGACCTTCCTCTAGAGACCCGGAAAATGAACG
The DNA here is from genome assembly GCA_006410555.1 of Capra ibex. Taxonomy (NCBI): domain Eukaryota; kingdom Metazoa; phylum Chordata; class Mammalia; order Artiodactyla; family Bovidae; genus Capra; species Capra ibex. Next base: position 74,213,185 of record SJYO01046538.1, read on the forward strand.
TGAAAACCTTCGCCAATAGAAATGTGGTTTTCTTACCCAAAGGACGGACGAAATGTGTCTGAGGAGGGGACAATATCATTGTGGTGGCACACATCTTTTTGAACGAGGAATGAGACTCAAAATCATGTGGCAAACCGGTTGATAGCAAACACAGGAAACGAAGGAACCCACTAAAACTCCTGACAGACAAAAGGACCCGAACTTAAAGTATCCTTCTACTTTGAGTGACCCATATTTATAATGGCAGACGACAATCAGAGTCGACTGTCTCCTTTTCGTGTGCCCAGTAACTTCTGTTTATGTACACCCAGTACGGAGGACGTAGAAACAAGAACTGTCTCCATAACTACTGTGGACCCATGCCGACGTCTAACTTCCTCCCCTGTAATGAAGATAGTGGTCGTAAAAGAGTATCGATTATTTCCATCAAGTCGGGTAGTGTCTCAGAGACTTGGTAGTCCAACAGTGGGTCGGGTGTCAGAGAGAAGAAAGAATGTCCCAGGAAGAACGAGAAGAGACCACCGAGTCTACCATTTCTCAGACGGACTCCACACTCTCTGGGTCCAAGTTAGGGACCCAGTCCTTCTGGGGGACCTCTTCCTTAACCGTTGGGTGAGGTCATAAGAACGGACCTTTTAAGGTACCTGTCTCCTCGGACCGTGCGACGTCAGGTACCCCAACGTTTCTCAACCCGTGCTGACTTGCTGAAGTGAAAGAAAAGAAACGAACGAGAAGACCGAGACTTGTCTCGAACCTTTTTCGGTAAAATAAAATAACAACAGGACTTATAAAAAAATTACAACAACAACAAATCAGTAATTTGACAGACTGAGAAACACTAGGGGACCTGACGTCGTGCGGTCCGAAGGGACAGGAAGTGACAGAGGGACTCAAACGAGTTTGAACACAAGTAAGCCAACCACTACGGTAGGTTGGTAGAGTAGGACAGAAGGGGAAGAGGAGGACGGGAGTCAAAAAGGGTCGTAGTCCTAGAAAAGGTCACTTAACGGAGAAACGTAGTCTACAGGATTCATAACCTCGAAGTCGAAGTCGTAGTTAGGGAGGTTACTTATAAGTCCCAACTAAAGGTAATCCTAAGTCACCAAACTAGAGGAACGACAGGTTCCCTGAGAGTTCTCAGATAAAATCATACCATATCATCTTTGTCGTACTGAAATCTTGGTCTCCATTAGAAAAATTAGACGTGATTAAACTGTCCTCTTTAATATAGAACAAAATTAAAAGTAAAACAACAAATGACAACTTCAACTTGTTAATAATAAAAAAAAATTAACTTTATATCAACTAAATGTCACAACCCAATCGAAGTCCATATGTTGTCTCACTAAGCCATGTAGAAAAACCAATAGACAGAATATATACACACATACACAATTAGGGTTTGAGGATTAAATCGGGAGGGACGGTGGAAAAGGGAAACCATTGGTATTCAACCGAAAGATACAGACAGTCAGATAAAGACAAACCATATATTCAAGCAAACATATTAAAAAATTCTAAGGTGTATACACACACATACACACACAATCAACGAGTCAACACAGGTTGAGAAACGTTGAGGTATCTGACATCGGACACTCCGAGGAAACAGGAACCCTAAAGGGTCACTATAGTCTACTATAAACAGAAAAGGACAGACTGAATTAAGTGAATCACACTATTAGAGATCCAGGTAGGTACAACGACGTTTACCGTAATAAAATAAGAAAAAATACCGACGTATTATAAGGTCTTGTTAAAAATAAATAACCGGTATAAATGACATAACAGGTAAAAATATGGTCCGAGACAGACAGAAATTATAACCAAAGGACTTGGGAATTATAGAATTTAGTCAGACACCAGTATGTACAAGTTTAGGAAAAGGGTCAAACGACAAAGATAAAAATGAAAATAACAAAACGACTGTACTTCTTTTTTTTAACAATTTAGACAACGAGAAGGAAATACCTAAGATGAAAACTAAAACCCTTTTGAGACCTTTCAAAAAGGTTTCGTGTCCTAAAATATATGACAAGTAGATTCAAGTCAAGTCAGCGAGTCAGTACAGACTGAGACGCTTGGGTACTTAACGTCGTGCGGTCCGGAGGGACAGGTAGTGGTTGAAGCCCTCAAGTGAGTCTGAGCGCAGGTAGCTCAGCCACTACGGTAGGTCGGTAGAATAGGAGACAGCAGGAGAAGAGGAGGACGGGGGTTAAGGAGGGTCGTAGTCCCAGAAAAGGTTACTCAGTTGCGAAGCGTACTCCACCGGTTCCATGACCTCAAAGTCGAAATCGTAGTAAGGAAGGTTTCTTTAGGGTCCCGACTAGAGGAAGTCTTACCTGACCAACCTAGAGGAACGTCAGCTTGCCTGAGAGTTCTCAGAAGAGGTTGTGGTGTCAAGTTTTCGTAGTTAAGAAGCCGAGAGTCGAAAGAAGTGTCAGGTTGAGAGTGTAGGTATGTACTGGTGTCCTTTTTGGTATCGGAACTGATCTGCCTGGAAACAACCGTTTCATTACAGAGACGAAAACTTACACGATAGATCCAACCAGTATTGAAAGGAAGGACCCTCATTCGTAGAATTAAGGTACCGACGTCAGAGGTAGACGTCCCTAAAACGACGACGACGACGATTCAGTGAAGTCAGCGCAGGCTGAGACACGCTGGGGTATCTGCCGTCGGGTGGTCCGAGGGGGCAGGGACCCTCAGAGGTCCGTTCTTGTGACCTCACCCAACGGTAAAGGAAGAGGTTACGTACTTGTACTTTTCACTTTCCCTTCAGTGAGTCAGCACAGGCTGAGAATCGCTGGGGTACCTGACGGCGGATGGTCCGAGGGGGCAGGTACCCTAAACGGTCCGTTCTCATGACCTCATCCCACGGTAACGGAAGAGGTCGTCACTAAAACCTCGGGGAGTTTTAATTCAGACTGTGACAAAGGTGACAAAGGGGTAGATAAAGGGTACTTCACTACCCTGGTCTACGGTACTAGAAGCAAAAGACTTACAACTCGAAATTCGGTTGAAAAAATGAGAGGAGAAAGTGAAAGTAGTTCTCCGAAAAATCAAGGAGAAGTGAAAGACGGTATTCCCACTACAGTAGACGTATAGACTCCAATAACTATAAAGAGGGCCGTTAGAACTAAGGTCGAACACGAAGAAGGTCGGGTCGCAAACAGTACTACATGAGACGTATATTCAATTTATTCGTCCCACTGTTATATGTCGGAACTGCATGAGGAAAAGGATAAACCTTGGTCAGACAACAAGGTACAGGCCAAGATTGACAACGAAGGACTGGACATATATCCAAAGAGTTCTCCGGCCAGTACACCAGACCATAAGGGTAGAGAACTTCTTAACAGGTGTCAACTAACACTAGGTGTGTCAGTTTCCGAAACCATATCAGTTATTTCGTCTTTATCTACAAAAAGACCTTGAGAGAACGAAAAAGCTACTAGGTAGCCTACTACCGTTAAACTAGAGACCAAGGAGACGGAAAAGATTTTGGTCGACCTTGTAGACCTTCAAGTCCGAAGGACGACTTCGGACCGAACCTCTTAAAACTCGTAATGAAATGATTTAATCGTAATGAAGTAGATTTAATCCTTTGTCGTTTACTTTAGGTTCTTCGATTGAGACCGGTCGATGGAACAAAAAAAAATTTATATATATTGAGTACTCATTTCTTAACAACAACAATTGAAAGATAAAACTTTATTAATATTAAGTGTCAGTTAATATCTAAGTGACTTTCACACATATTCTTCTAAGGTCCACGAGAAATAGATCAAAGGAGGTTTCGATTGTAGAACGAATTGTTATGGTCGTGTAACTGTGACCATGTTAGGTGTCTTGAACAGGTCTAAAGTCGACAAAGTGTTCGTGAGGAAACACACATGTGCGTACGGGCAACAAACGAGAGATATTACGATAGTGCACACATCTAAAGACATTGGTCCTGGGGGTGTCAGTTGTACGGTCGAGAAAGGCGTGTCGTCCCGAGGGAGGACGACGGCAAATTATTGGTACGGGTGGGGCAGGAGGTACTGTGGAAGTCAGGATTCTCTAAAATTTACCGTAAAAATTTACTGACTTTTTTTAAGTATAAAGTACTGTATTCTTTTAATCACTTTAATTCTGAACACAGGTATTGACTCCAAAATAACCTTACATCGACGTGGACAAACAGGTGGATGACACATTCTGCTGAAGACATGGTGTTGTCGTCTGAACTGAACGACGTCACCTCTGACCCACTGGGCTTTTCGACCTTTATAACTGACAGACCAGGAAATGGTCTTTTCGAACGGTCGGAAACTATATTTTGTAGTAGACCAATAAAAAAATTAGAACACAAAGTAAGAAAAAATTTGTTAAATTCCATATCAGTTACATAACGTAAATTAAACCATTTACTGCACTATAAATAAAAACGTGAACGACATTCCCATACTGAATTAACAAAGGATCAACCAATTGGTTTAAGAAGTAGTCGTAAATAACTGATCAGACAAGAGAGGAGTGATAAACTTTAAGGTATCAATAGTATATGATTTTTGAGTCTAGACAAGGTAGTTAAATCTATAACTACCCTAATTAGTAATCCGATAAAACCGTCCTATATCAGATACGTCCTAAAGAGACCCTTACTCTTCGGGAGCGGAGGACGTAATTGTGATTCACAAGTTCGGTCTGTATGGACACGTGCCACCTCCGACCGGAGAGTCCAAATAAAGACGCACGTGTGGGACACTACAGAGACCGAACTAAGAAGACCTCGGGCACCCCCTAACGCCGACCGGTGTGTCTCGACAACCAATTACCAAAGACCAGGAAATACAACCTAGAAGAGACCTCGACCGACCGAGAATTTTTTAGGAAACTCTCCGTTCCAGAGACCGTGACTACCTAACCCTTAAATGACCAAACTTCCTTGTGTGCACTTCCTACCGAGTACTGGTCCGGCACGACGTCCAAGGCTCCACTCGCGTCACCGCCACCCAGAGAACAACCCACCCAGGAACAAGGCTCTCTAGAGGGCACTGGTCCCCGGCCACGCCCTGTCGGTATCGAAGACGAGACTAGAGAACCCCGACCCGAAGTCAACACGCAAGACGAAACATGACCGTCTCACTGGAATCCGGGTAGGAGATTGGAAGGGACCTGGACAAGAGAATCATCCTTGTACATATCAGTTCGAGTGGTGGGGGGTAGGGTGGGGACATAATCAAACTCCCAACTCTGCATGGTACAGTTCGAACGTGTCACGAGTCGTCTCTCATACTCGAATTTTATAAACTAAACAAAAAGGAACTGAATCTCCACACACGTATACATACCTAAAAACAAAGGTTCAGGACACTAGAAAGGCCTCTTCCGTTACCGTTGGGTGAGGTCATGAGAACGGACCTTTTAGGGTACCCACCTCCTCGGACCATCCGGCATCAGGTACGTCAGTGCTTCTCAGCCTGTGAATGACTCGCTGAAGTGAAAGTGAAAAGTGAAAGTACGTAACCTCTTCCTTTACCGTTGGGTGAGGTCACAAGAACGGACTTCTTAGGGTCCCTACTACCTCGGACCACCCGACGGTAGACACCCCAGCGTGTCTCAGCCTGTGTTGACTTCGCTTAATCATCATCGTCGGACACTAGAAAGAGTCAGGGTTCCCAAACGAAAGTCAAAACCGTAAAACAAAACAAAACTCAACGAAGTATCGGGTCCGAGGGTCCCGTGAGTCGACCGAGAGACGGTTTCCACCCAAATCCACTGTCGGTCTTGGGAGACCGGTCCATGACCTTGGTCCGCCACGACTGTCAGATTCCCGACAAACGAGTACACCGGCATTCACCTGCGACCACACTCTAAGAGGGGCACTCAAGGACTCACTCGCACGACCGACACTGTCTCCTTTTTACTGGACTCTGTCCATAGGACTTTCGTCCACAGCCTTCCACTCACCCACCTCAGACGAGCTACCTCCGTCGAGGGGGAGGGGTCCACTCTCACAGTTCAGGACCGGTGGAACCACATTCGGAACGACTCGTGTCAGTAAAACCGTCCTAAACGGGAGATCAGGGTCCCTACCCGAAGTACCTAAATTGGCGTCGTGTGTCCCGACAACTGGAAGACAAATGAGTCAAAACGACCTTGAAGTCCTTAAAGATTAGGAGACATTAAATGGACACAAACTTTGTACTAGGGAGATCACACCGGTCTGACAAAAAAAAAAAAAAAAGGACGACTCCTCTGTAAGTAGTCTCAGAGGGTCCGGTGGACTGGAATAACAACCGCTGAGAAGAGTGGACAGGAAAGAAGAGACACCGTAGAGGGTGGACTGAGTCCATGGTGACCCCCGTGCCGTCCCCTCCACACGGACCTGTTAATGTTCCCGAGGGATTTACTAGGGAGAGAGCAGAGGATAAAGAAGAGGAGAGATAAACTAGACACAAACAAAATAAAAGAAAGACTTCAGAAAAACTTTTGGAATGTGCACTAACAGTGAAAGAGCGGATTTTAGAATCGGTGACGGACATCCCACGTGGCGTTTAAGAATTCGGAGCATAAACTCTAGAAAGTCTCAAACCTCGAGTAGCCGCGAGGTCCGGAAGAGAGGTCGGCGACGGGGACCAAGTCGGGTGCTCCGGTCAGGGATCGGCACAGGAAACGGAGAATCGGACACAGACGGACGGCTCCGGCGCGAGCTCCGACCCCTGCGGAGCCGGGGTGGACCTCACCGAGAAGCGACACATGTGTCCGAAGGTGTCTGTAAGAGACATAGGAGGTACGACGGACCGGTGGACCCACCGAACCGGAATGGTAAAAGGTCACTCGTAACCACTTAAGTTCACCAAAAGAACGACGGCGTCTCGACCATCCTCCCGACCCCACCGTCCCACGGAGAGACCTCGGCCGGAGCCTCACGTCAATAAGAGCGAAAGAGACCTGAGGTCGTGTCGCGACAGGGGAATAAGCACATAAACAGAGCGATCTAGTACAACGACAAACAGGACCCAGGGACGGTGTAGACGTCAGGTGGGGTTTTGAACTAAGGAGTTTAAGAGGACGAAGATCTTATCATGGACCGGGAGTCACCCTTGAGCTATTTACAAACAATCCTACTTCTGTACTTACTCATCTAAAAAAAAGAAAGGTATAGGACATTAAACACCAAACTCCCTTCTACCATGGGACCATTAATCCCATGAATTTTGCGGACACACATCCTTTTGTAGAGAAAACCGGATGTCTTCTTTATCTTTCACCAGTAATAAAGCAGGGTAAGGGAGACGGTAGAGTGTCTCTAAGGAACTTCATTCTACGACTTTTGCATAAATTAATATATAAAACATTCTTCCATTAGGAAGTCGATTTAAAACAGTTTGTTGTCGATATGGATTTTCTCCGAAACTACTTTCAATTGAGAGGGAACTAGACAGTCAGGGGCGGAGGGGTGTTCTTGGTGGAATGGACTTCTCATTATTATTCGTAGGAATGACACCTGTCAACTGTAGAAAGAGACAGCACACACTTCACATTTACTTTCGTAAAACTCTTTAGGAACACAGAACGAGAGAACATATGACCGAAGTTCTGTTTCGAGGTGTGGAGGGGTGCCCCTACGCATGGGAGGTCGGAGACGACGCGGTGGTGTCCCTTCGACGGGCAAAAGACTGAAACAAAAATAAATACATAATAAAATAACTAAGTGAAAACCGACACGACCCAGAACCAACGACATGTCCGAAGAGAGATCAACGCCACTCGCCCCCGATGAGAGAAGCAACGGTTCGAGTCCGAGGAGTAACGCCACCGAGGAGAACAAAAACCCCACACCCGACATCCGTGTGCCCGAAGTCCCCAACACGTCACGTCCCAGAATCCGCGAGGAGGTGTGTACCCGAGAAGGACCTAGTCCCTAACTTGGACACAGGGGACGTAACCGTACACCTAAATACTGACGACCTGGTGGTCCCTTCGGGGACTGAAACAAAATAGGAGTATCAAGTATCCGTATATTCCAGCGTCATAAAAAAAAAAGGGACAGTAAGTAAGGAACTGAAGAAAATAGACAAAGACGGGAGATGCAAACATGGGTCAGACTTTATGAAGGTGAGTAGGAATATAATTATAAATGTCTTGAGTAAAGACGGAGACTCGCGTCTTGTGGGTGTATTCTCCCGGTCTGGTTGGTCATACTTCGCGCCCCGGGAAAAGAACGTACAGGAAGCAAGGACGGAAAGGCGGTGAAAGGAACAGGCCAATGAATCAACACTTTGAGAGAACTCGACGAAACCACATCTCACAGGATGAGAACGAAGAATAGAGTGAGAACCAACAAATCCTAACACTAGTCGACCTACAACTCACGGAAGAATAAAAGGTCATTTAGGCAAGTGGTACCTTTATTTCTCTCTAGGGGGTACAGGGCCAGGTCAAGCTCAGTACAGTCATCCTCACACCCCTAATCTAGACCTCGTTGGTCCATCGGTCCATCCAGAGTTCGGATCTTTACGTAGACATGAAAACCCACCCTCCACCCGTACGAAGTCCGAAGATTTTTCCTACGGTACCCCTAACGTATAGAGTCCGAAACTTCTTAAAGAGTCTTTTGGTAGAGAAAATCGAGGAGACACCAATCTACGTCTAAGGACTTAGTTGTCACAAATTACGGTGTTCTGATTATAACTCTCTGAGGACAACGCCTTTCTCAGGATTATCTACTTCGTTGACACTGGATAAACTCATGTCAGTGTATAAAGGAAGATTAAACTGTTTACGAGTGGAGTCCAATCAAAATCCGAACCTACCTCCAAGTTCCCGTAGGAGGATTTCCGACCTGGATTTCCGACCCAGACACACAGTGTCTAGCAACTCGCACTCTCATGCGTTAATTCCTCGTGTCTAACAACTCGTACTCTCATGAGTTGATTCCTCGCTAAACTTAAATCCCTCGAGTACATTCAAGTTTATATGAAGACGAAGGAAAAAATTAACTCTCTCTGTCAAATCTTCGTCGTCCCGAATTGAAACAGGGGGTACCCATGAAAACCCTGAGATTTTTACGATCCAAGAGAGGCTTCCTTCTCAGTCCAAATGTTCCCGTGCACGTTTTAAAACGTGTAATAAAAACCGTACCCCACAGAAACCTAAGATCCTTTCTCAGGGTCAATACCTCCTTACCACTCGGAGTCCAGTAAAAACTCCTGTTCTGTGAAAATCAGAACGACTTACGAGTTCCGACAAAATTCGTGTCGACTTACCACATTCGTATCGGAATTTTCATTGGTGAAGTGAACTTGACCACCACCTCAGAACGGGACCAGACAAGGAGTGAACTTACCAAAAACAGGAACCTTTCCCTAAACCAGACTCCACTACTAATTAGTTGTTCACAAACTAGGGGATCATCTATAAGTTGTTATATTCATATAACAAAACAGAGTCAGGAACAAGACTTTTGGTTCTACGAAGGGAAGAGAAAGGCATCCGCAGACTGAGCAATGGATCTGAGAACTCACGTAAGGTGCACACGTCACGACACAGTCTGTCATTGTTTTTAGTGCAGGCAATCCTGGTCAAACACTCTACGTGTTTACCATGTCAATTCCTCACAATACACTTCCCACCCTTTCTTGATTTTGTATATTCCCTAATACCATCGTGTAACGAACACACAAAGGAACTTAGGCATGTGGGAGACACAGTATCTACCTCTTTGACCCGAGTCTCTCTAACTCATGGAGTGAGGTCCGGACCACTCCTCGTTTCGGTCTTAAGTTCGGGTCAGTAGACCTGAGATCATTCGGGTCCAGAAGGAAGGACGCAACGGAGCAGACAATTTTCTGGTCTCCATCTACCTCACATAATTCCAACCCTCTCATATCTTTACTCCGGGAATCTGACTTATAGGGGTCATCCAAACAAACCAAAAAAAAAAAACTGACGTGACCTAGAATCAACGTCGAACACCCTAGGTAAAGAGGACTGGTCCCTCACTAGGGTCCGGGTTCGAACCACAGAATCGGAGACCTGGTGGTCCCTTCATGGGGGTCATCCAGAAATACTTTGTAACAAAGAGGAGACAACTAACGGTGGTTAGTACATTGAAAAAGAGTCAACCAGAAGACCTCGAGAAATACACGAGGCCCCGGAGTATGAGTAAGAACATACCCCACAGACCCAATACACCACTTTGTGTCGGGATCCACTCTCTCGTTTCTGGACTGCAGGAGTGTAATGACGGACGTACTGACGAATGCACGTTGAAGACTCAGAAAAGAATATTCACTGTGTTTGGTGAACCTACTAGACTCCCCAAGAGACGGGGTCTGGGGACGCACTAAAACTACATCTTTACAGTCCCTCCTTACTGAAAGGACGACTCGAAAGTCAACCGTCTTACGTAGTTCCACCCTTCCTTTCTCTAAAAGTCTCTCCAAAAATCAGTACAAGAGAAACAACCCATGAAACCGACTCCAAATTAAGTACACAAGTCTTTCGACAGACGAACCGGAAAAGAGGAGGTGTAGTACGTATATGAACTGGTCGTTGTCTCAATGTTGGAAACACTACACCCAGGATCCATAGTAAGTCAATCCGTGTTCGAACGTCTTTATGGAGAGGAAGTCGGACCTTACACGTCTGGTTCGAGAGGGTGACAGAACAAAAAGACAAGTCGTTTAAAAGAACAATAAGAGCTCAACGGGGTCGTCGGAAACGCACGGAGGGAGTAAAGCGTACCTGGAGGTAACATAGGGTTCAACAAAACGCAGTATCCATCTCCAAAAACACCGGTACACGGGTCGGTCTAACTCAGTAGATTTGTGTCCCCAGTGTAGGAGCATCGAGACACAGTCGTGAAACTGATTGCACACAATCTATAAAGTGATACACCAACTTGTCATATATAGGAGAAATCTTCCTACCTTTCTCTAGTACAAATTTAAGTAGACTCCCATCCTTTTTTGGAAAGGAGGGTTCTTAGTGTCCTTACAGACTTCTCAGAATCTTTTTCGACCATCATTTGTAACCTTCGACTCGACCTCTTACACCTACACCCGAGAACGAGAAGTAAACATTAGAACAACCTCCAGTAGAAAACCCAGTCATCTCCTAAAATGTACTTCCCTCAAAAAGATTATCTTTTAGACCCCTTTGTCAAAGTAAACTTTACTGAAATAATTGGATGTTTATTAATGTTCACTAGAGAATTGGGTACAGATTTCTTCTCGGAAAAACGGAATATTCATTACGAGGTCTTAGGCTTCACCCTTTTACATTCAGACGAGTTCCTTCTACGATTGGATCTGCAGTGTCTGACGACCCGACACTCTTAAACCCCTGTGAACACGTTCGTTGGAACCTCCAAACCCTCTTATAACCTCTACACTAAGATCCTGTCCCCACCTTTCCTTCCTTCTGACTTGAAGACGACTACTCGTTCATTCTCAAGATCCTGAATCCAGTGTGTCAATTCTACTTAAAATACATTGAGACGTCCTTTTTTTTTTTTCGACATAGAGAATTTTAAGGTACAAGAAATATGTGATAAAGGATGGGTCTAATTTTTTTTGAATGCGTCTGTAAAAACCCTGAAGGACCACCAGGTCACTAATTGAGGGTCACATCTCCCCCAACTAGGACCAGCCCATTGATTCCAGGAAGTACGACGTATCGAGTCGGTGTTTTATTTAACGTATCTGTAAAAATATTAATATACATAATCGGAACGACACCATCACTTGTCGAGCGTTTTATGTCTCCAAACGTCGGTCGTAAGTAAAGATCCAGTTCAATGCACAACCACCGATACTCAGGCAACGATACCGAGAAAAGGTGTTCAGAGGCAAGACTTTCGAGTCGGACAAACCGTGCACGATCAACGTCTCGTCTCCTCTCTTCTCTGGTACTCTCGACTACCTTTGTACGGGACCGAGAATTGCACAGACGAGGGTAGACCGCATCTAGTGTAAGCGAGTACGTGGTAACCGGCTTTGTCCAATGAATCCCTCACCCCTACTCGAAAGGACCGCCGTCAGTGAACCGTTATCACTCCCATATATTAGGAGAATTTCCATGTCTCACTTATCAACGCTTGCTATTATGTCAGATGGTATGCCAAACCAAAGACAGGAGAGGAAACCAACGACTTGGTGCATCATTTACGGAATGGAGCTAAGTCTGAATGGTAAAATTTTACGAAATTTACGTAAAAGACGGACAATACCCATAGTGTTAAAATCTAATTAAAAACTTCTTTCGTGGGAAACCGGTATTTCATTACACCATCTAGGGACGCACAAACCGAACTTACTGACGTCACGTACCTCGGGACGGCATGTAACAACTAAATCGAGTTCAGAGGCCTCGCTGTACTTATTTCCTCACCATCATCCATAGTCTCAGAACAAAGACTTAAATTATCTGCACGGAAGTCCCAAAGTATAACGAAGGAAGAAATTTTGATATAATGATTCTAGATTAAGTGTATGAGATTTTAAGTAGTAAAATTTGATATGTCAACTCACCAAAAATCACATGAGTGTCGTGACACGTTGGTAGTAATTCCAACTTAAGGTCTAATAAAACAGTGGACTTTTTCTTTTGAGTATAAATAACACAAGTGAGGGTAAAGGAGAACGGAGATCGGGGACCGTTGGTTTTCAAACGAAAGACAGAGAGATTAAACGGACAGACCGAAGAAGTATATTTACCTTAATATGTGCACCGGAAAGTGCAGACCGAAGAAAGTGAATCTCGTCACAAAAGTTCCAAGTATCGACTACAAAAGTCTATATATGAGAAATTGTATAAATCCCTAGAAAAAAAAAGAATTAATCTCTAAAATTACCTTACTCACTATAAATGGTCACTCACTACGGTTGTTTGTAAAACCGTCTACACATGTGCTAATATAAACTGTTACTAGTCAATTACATTACGTATCGTAATATTGAAAGAATTTATTAAAAACTAAAGGACCTCTTACAAACTGAGTTGGGACTATATAATGAAAAGAAAGAAAGAAAATTTTTGGTTAAGAAAATTACACGGTAAATGAAATAACTGTTTCAAATGTCAATTAGACTAAAGGAAAAAAACAGGATGATAGAACTATAGTCTATAAGAGACTACCGAATCTTTCATTTCTTATACAGACCTTAAGTCCTCTGGGACAAGCCAGGTACCCAACCCTTCTAGGGGACCTCTTCCCTTACCGATGGGTGAGGTTACAAGAACGGACCTCTTAAGGTACCTATCTCCTCGGACCGCCCGATGACAGGTACCACAACGTCTCAACCTGAGCTGATTCGCTGATTGTGAAAGTCAAAAAGTATCCATTGAGGATATTATTTTACTAAACTTTGGAAGGAGTACAAAACTTCACAAAACCTCACAAACTTGTTTTGTCTCGAAAAAAGGTACTCCGAGTAATCTCGAGTCGACATTTCGGTAACCCTGAATCGAGTGGAAAGTCATTTTCAAGAGACTGGTATCAAGACTCCAATAAATAAACAAATCTAAAAGACGGACTTAATTAAAGAGGAACCGGTATGTAAAAGGACGTTTCAGTAGTTTAAGCATCTCTGAATTTCTAAATAATTGTATCGATAAGTATCGTGTGGGAACATTAAATATTAGTATGTATCCCCATTCTAAATTTAGTGACAACGGACGAGTAAAAGGGGGTGTGAGAAAGATATAACTAGTCCGAAGGATTCAAAATCAAATACATTAATTAGAAAATCTTCTTAATTTAAAAAACAAAGTAAATATTGAATGTGTAATTTTGTTTGTTTGTTTGTGTAAAAAACCGGTCCGTCGTACATCCTGGAAGCAAGGGGTTGGTCCCTAACTTGGACACGGGAGACGGAACCTTCGAGTCTCAGGATTAGTGACCTGGTGGTCCCTTCAGGGGGACAAACAAAAGTTAAATACGAAATTAAAAAAATAAGGGAGAAGATGAGAGACAACTGAAAAGAAAAATTTACTCTCATGTTTCATTTACACCTGATGTCGCATGACAAAGCACCCTATTTAGAAAAAGTTTACATATGTAAATAGACGAGAATTCCAGATAACGAAGGGAGTACAAAGTCGAAAGAACCCAGACCTACTACTCAATTATATCCGACCTATTTAAAAAGCCAAAAGAACCCAGATTACTCCATTATGTCCGGACGATCAACGGAGAGTGGTCTTGTCTACTCATTAATCTATGGGACAAACGTGGACTACAATGGAAACAGAAGAACCTGACATCCAATTCAACTCACTGGTCGACTGTCCAGTCAACTCACCAGACAGACACCCCCTCTCGGGATCTTCTCCCGTTCGGTCCCAGTCCCCTTCCGCCAATCGTTCTGGACCGAACCAAGGAGACAACAAACCCAGGTCATATCGGACCGGCGGAGGAACGAGATGCACGAGAGGAGTAGAGCACCTCAAGTCGTAAAAGTCTTACACGCGAGAACGGAGGAGACACGAACCACCTGGGTGGGTCCCGTCGACTGAAGTACTTCCACGTTCGTCCGTGGAAGAACAAGGAGACTGGCAAGAGAACAAGTCCTACGGAACTCTCCGAAACCGTCCGAGAAGACTTTGATCTAGTAACACCACGGGTGTAAAGAGACGACGACGACGATTCAGCGAAGTCAGCACAGGCTGAGACACACTAGGGTATCTGTCGTCGGGTGATCCGAAACGGTAGGGACCCTAAGAGGTCCGTTCTTGTGACCTCACCCAACGGTAAAGGAAGAGGTCACGTACCTTCACTTTTTACTTTCACTTCAGTGAGTCAACACAGGCTGAGAAGCGCTGGGGTACCTGACGACGTCGGGTGGTCCGAGGAGGCGGGTACCCTAAAAAGTCCGTTCTCATGACCTCACCCGACGGTAGTGTAAAGAGATTGCCATAGTTTTTCTCTTTGACGTCATAAAATCGTACTGAACAAAAGTAATGTAGGTACAACCGAGGATTACGTATGATGAAAGAAAGGATTTGGGACACAAATTATATCGTTATCTTAAAATGACCACTGAAGACAATCAAATTATTGGACAAAACCCCAACCGGCTGGTACTACAACCTAGAAAATTGACTTTAAGAAACTTATTCCCCTCAAAGGTCTCACCGGATTAATATATAAAGAGAAGGATTCATTTTTCCCCACCGACCCTCTTCTTTAAGAGAATATTGACTTTGACGTATCATTCTTAACTAGTAAACCTCGGTACTCTTCAAAAGTAAATAAACAGTTGAGACGTCAACACTGAGAGTGTTCCCGATGACATCTATCTAGATAACAATGTCACTTTACAATTGTTTCTACACCAATTCCGTCCCTGACACTGAGATCCACATTAAAATTAAAAGTCGTCGTAAATAACAACCTGACGTTCCTCTAGGTTGGTCAGGTAAGACTTCCTCTAGTCAGGACCCAAAAGAAACCTTCCTTACTACGATTTCGACTTTGAGGTCATGAAATCGGTGGAGTACGTTTATCAACTGAGTAACCTTTTCTGACACTACGACCTACCTAACCCCCGTCCTCCTCTTCCCCTGTTGTCTCCTACTCTACCGTAGTACCTGAGCTACCTGTACTCAGACTCACTTGAGACCCTCAACCACTACCTGTCCCTCCGGACCGCACGACACTAAGTACCCCAGCGTTTCTCAGTCTGTGCTGACTCACTGACTTGACTTGACTAACAGACGACACTTGGGTCGGGGTATCAGACATTCCCATACGTACTTATACACGTCTGTTCAACTGAAACCACACACACACATAAAATTATCACTACATCTCTGACGGTACAAGGTCCATGACAAGGTTAACGAGGTAAACAATTGAGTCAGAGTAATACGGGTAAAATATTCACTCCTTTAGCTCCGTATCTCTCTAATCCTTAAACGACTTCAGTACGACGATCATTTATCACCTTGGCCCCAAGTTTTAATCCGTCAAACCGATCCAACCGGACAAAGTAAGTGTAAGTTGACCGTAAATAACTCATACAATATAACCCTTCTCTAACTCAACCTAGTAACGGTTTTGAGTAAGTAAGTAGTTTATGAATGACTCATGGATTGTACACAGTCTCTTGTCTCCTCACCTGTTCTGTTACAGAGACGAGGACACCTTGAATACCTGACCACCCCTCAGTCTGTTTATTAATTATATGTTATGTAAAAGTCTCTCTCCACTCAGGACGCTACTTTTATTCGGTCCCTTCCCTGACCTTTTACGACCTCCCCACGTCCCGATAAAAATCTAAAAACACCCGACTCTTGCGGAGAGGCTCACCCACAGTAAACTCGTTTTTGGTCAAACTCCTCTTTTCGGTCGGGTCACCGTTGTCCTCGGTCCTCTCGGTACAGGTCCGTCTCACTCGGCGTTCGGACTTCCGGGACTCCAGTCCTATTCGGTTCCGGTCTCGTACATCTCGTCCTACTCGGTCCCCCTTCCCCTCCTACAGACCCTCCTCCAGTCTCTGTCACTATTCTAGTACGACCGGGACCACCCAATACCCTCCCTTAGACCTAAAATAAGACTTGCACTCACCCACCTTCAGAACCTCTCAAAACTCGGTCACACACATACACACACACACTACACAAAACTAACTGTAAAAAGTCTCGTGTAAGACCGACGTCATTCCTCCTGACTGGCATTCCATCGTCGTTCCTTTGTCCTCCGAAAACGCAAGTCGGTTCCCCGACAGAGTGAAGAGGGCAGGACATTCAGTACGATCAGCGTTTCCGTGCCGAGAGGGTGTTACGGACGAGTCCAGAGTCCCTTCGTCTGTGCGACGGCCTCCCGAGGCCCCCGTCTCCTCAGTGCAGTGACTCAGGTGGACTGGGGACGGGAAGGAGGCTTCTAAAAGTATATAAGAGAAATGGAAATAAGGAGTACCCCTGTCATAGAACTCTCCCCAATAGACCCCTTATTGCACATAAGTCTGGGATTCCCTTTTACAAACGTAAGGACCTGAACAAAATTTTTGTCTGCGAAGTACAAATGGGTTTTCCTAAATACCGGACTCTTACCTCTGTCCCCTGTCACAACCCGACCCTTTGCGGTGTGTTTCTCCTAAGTCGAACTAGTGTGGGAACTGGGGTCTTCGGACCCGAGTTGATTCGTCTCACTACTGACCGAAGGTATGCAAACTTGTGTCAGGAGTTGAAAAGCTCAGACGAAGGAATAGCCATCTCTATCACAAACGAACGATTGGAGTGTTCCAACTGCGGCCCCCGTCACTTTATTCTTACACCTTTGGGACACGTGTCTACACGGTACCTTGAGTTTCTGGCATCGAAGGCAAAAATCTTTTAAGGTCCGTATAGCGAGTAATCGACACGTATATACGAGTTTATTGTGGGGTCCCTTGTGTAACACCCTATCCATACCCACGAAAAGGACCAGCACGTCAAGATTTCCTTTCTTACGATACACTGTTCCAGACCGACTACACGAGAACAGGAGGGGTTTGGGGTGAGTGACTGAACTCTTGACTTCAAGGGTGAGAGGCAGGTTCTGAAAAATCTGGAAGAACACCCGACAAGGACCTCTCAATAACTGAGTCCAGGGGTCTCGTTTCCAATCCCCTCAACCGACCTCAGTACCCCCCTGGACGTTTGTTTGTCTATTAGTGTGTGTGTGTGTGTTTGTTCCGTGTCAATTGTCAACAACCCCTACGTGTCTTGAATACCCATTCGATATATACATTTATTTACTAACTTTGATACTTTTAACGAAGGCACCTACATAGAAGTTCCATAACTCTTCCCTCACCGACAAGACGGACCCGCACTTAGGTCCTTCCTAAGGTTCTCCCCCAGTAAACCCGTCTAAGGACACTCTAGGAACCTCGGGGGACGTATCTTTCCCCACACATATACGGCACGTCCGGTACTACTCCTTATACGTTATCGTATCACTAAAGGTCCTAGTCAAGTCCGGTCTAACCCCTTTAAACGACAGACTCGACTACAACCGAATAGACTGATTTCCAAAACTTAAGAAAGTAAGAAAACACGTTACAAATCGACATCCACTATTTCGAAAAGACTCCGGGTCACTCGATCTCAACTGTTTTTTTTTAGTCTCCCCCGGGGAGTTACGGATTAACTCACAGAATGGACTCCAGTCGCAAATTTATAAATGACTTCTCTATTTCTACACTACCAACAGAGTCTCGAGGTCTCTACAGGAGAGTACCTAGGGATCCGGGACCCCGTCCTGTGACGCACGGGGCACCGTAGTCACACGACTCCTTCGTCAAACGTCCTATGACGACATAGTTCCAAGACACCCGGTGTGCTCTCGTCGGCGACTCCCCGAACGGAAGGGTCGACTGTTCGGGGAACCGACTCTTCACCTCCCCACCCCAGGCAAGGGTAACTCATAGAAGACACTTTACCATGGGAAAGTCATTAATCTTTTCATAAACACTACTGCATACAATTCTTACACTAATTTAATAGACACCAGTCCCTCTGTTTCCTTCCACGAAAAAATTAAATGAAAGGCAGTGGGTAACTCAACCCACTGTAACGGGAACTGGGGTCCGGCACGAAGGGAGACGGAACAAGGTCTGGGACAAGGGTCTACACGGGACAAGTCGACCTCGAGCATCTATACTACCGAACCAACTGAAAAGTAAAGGACATACAAGAAAAGAGACCCCCGATTCAGTATAGGTCGGACGTGTGTTCTTCTATAGTAAGTCCCCTTTCGTGGAGGGGTGGGCGTCGGACACTAGACTGACGGGGTGTCCAGTCCTTACGTCTGTTGTAAGGACTGGTTCCGGGAAACGAATCATAGTACAGTAAAGAACGGTATAAGGAATCAGCAACGGAAGATTAATAAGGTTCCACTGTAAGTCTTCGAAAGTGTAGACGATCCTGTCCCAAAACAAGAGAACAGTTTAGAATTTTAGTCTTTTTGTCGTCATCGTATTCCATTGACCTTCTTTTCGTCTTTTCCATTGACCTTCTGACGTATAAAAAACTATAATTTCCCTGTATTAACCAAGTTCACCGGAGGACGACTCTGGATTCTTCTTTCTTCAGGGATTCAAAAATTGGAAAGGAGGGGAAAGAAAAGACCATAAACGAGAGGGGTGGAGGAAATTTGAAAAGATAACACCTCTTAAAATTTGTTTATACCTTCTCCTCTCTTAAAAATTACTTAGACGTTCATGGTCGAAGTTATTACTAGTTGAAACCATATAGAACTGAGAAACACTTAGGTACCTCACATCGGGTGGTCTGAGGAGACTGACACCTTAAGAGGTCCGTTCTTTCTTATGACCTCACCCACCGATAAGGGAAGGGGTCCTCTAGAAGGACTGGGTCCCTAACTTGGGTCCAGAGGACGAAACGTCCGTCAAATGACAGACTCGGTGGTTCCTTCGGGTAATGGGTGGATAGACAGAAATTAATAAATTTTTTTTTACAATTGTGGTGTGTAAGGTAGTAAATTAGATACTTATGGTATCAATGTACAATGATTTTCTACTTCTGACATTTTAGTGGTATGAAAGTAATGGTGTGGATCATTAAGGAAGTACAGTAGTTTATTCATAAACGATAATTTCAAAAGGACTTATAGGTTTTTCCAAAATTGGGACACAAAATTAGTCCTGGGTGACGTTAACAACTATCTAGAGAATTTAAAGAAATGCAGATATCCACAAGAAAGAGAGAGAGAAAAAAAAGGAACGTCAAATAAATACCTTCTTTGACCTAGAGATCAAGAGAAATCAAAGTGTCTCGCATCTAAGACGAATAGAGCAGGAATATCTGACAAAATTGCACAAGGAGTGAGGAGATACAAAGGACATTTACCTACAACACGAAACAAGTCCTATATCTAAGTCAAAAGACCCTTCGTATGAATTATCCATCACCACACTTGAATGAGGTCTATATATTGCAAATTACTAGAGAAACACTACCAACCAACTCAAAAGTTTACACAATCTATAAATTCTCCCAAGACCGGGAAATTACAAGTGGACCCGGGTTCACCGCCAGAACTCTTTCACCCCTTTACTCTCTGACACCGCACGAGTCCTCAAGGAAGAGACAGGTTCAGACTACCACGTCCACCGAGAATCCTCCACCGAGAATCCAAGAGGCAGGGACTTGACAACCAAGGACGTCGCGACCCTTTACTTAGTTATCCTAAACCACCGCTCGTGACAGACAGCACACAAAGAACACCAGTATTTTCTGAGACAAGTGAATTCTTTACAATTCTTACCTCTCCTAGTCTAAGAAACTTTCAATAAAAACATAAATCTCCACAAAGAGCCAAACCGGCGCGGTCGGCGGAACCGACCACAAGAGATCCTCTCACAAAGTCGAGTGCACATTCCACTAAGAAAAGAAGGGAGTCCTAGAGTAAAACGGGTTACCGCCATGAGGTCGTCCGTGGCGCTCAGGTCGAAGAAGTAGAAGGGAAGAGTTGTCTGAAGTCGAACTACTACTGTACCTACCACTCTGGTCTCTGGAGAAACAGTGCCAACTACTGGGATTCTTCGTACAGACATGTTACCTCTGGATGTAGTGCATGTCCTAGTGGTGGTTTCATCCAGGGAGGCAGGAGGAGGTGGACACCCGTGGCGAACCTCTTCGGCCGGAGGGCGGCACCAAGGACGGAAAAGGAAAAGGGAGGGAGACGTGTCGAGACAAGCGGAAATAGTGTCGACACCCATGTCGAGAAAGTCTCTCACCTATATAAGTCTAAATTTTCCCAATATACATTGAAAAAAGAAAATAGAATTTTACTTCCTCTTTAACACTGAGGTCAGAAAGTTTAAATCAGTATCTTTCATTCTGTAAATGAAAGATACCACTGTCACAAATTATACAATTATAGAGTAATGAAAGAGAGAGAGAGAGAGAGAAAAAAAAAAAAACCGACGTGACACATTGTACACCCTAGAATCAAGGGGTTTGTCCCTAACTTGGACTCGGGGAACCTGACGGTCCCTTCAGGGTCTTAGAGAAATGACAACTTTAAATACTCAGTAATATAGTCGGACTTCGAGACACTACTCTGGTACTAAAATTAGACCACAGTATTCTGAACTACAGTTTTTTCCTACCCTTAATTATAACCAACTGGAACACGGTGCCCGGTGACACAATGACGGACCAGAAAAGACGTGGCCAACTACAAACTTTTAAACACACACACATGCACGTGTGCACGATTGAGTCAAAAGGGGGTAGAGAAAACGGTGACCCATTATAAGGAGTCATAGTGATCCACGAAGTCACACATCGTACAGGAGTCTCCAAGATCCAACTATGCACATAAGGGTACTCAGTAAAGATCAATCAATAAAAAAAGGGGAACAACAACAAGTTAGCGATTCAGCACAGACTGAGAAACTCTGGGGCACCTGACATCGGTCGGTCCGAGGAGACAGGTACCCCAAAGGGTTCGTTCTTATGACCTCACCCAGTGGTAAAGGAAGAGGTCCCCTAGAAGGGGTGGGTCCCTAGCTTGGACACAGGGGATGTAACGTCCACACAAGAAATGGCGACTCGGTGGTCCCTTCGGAACCCTTTAGTCTTGAAACTGATGTGCACGGAAACGACCGGAAAAAGTGGGACCCCAGTCGAGTAGAAAATCGGACATCAGTCACTTTACGTTCGGACCAAACGAGCGTAGACACGCGATTTGTCGACTTACCGCTCCAACGGGGGAACGACCGGGTCGTCACGAGTGGACGAAACGACGCGGGGGCGGGGAAGACAGGAGGCGGGGCGTCACACGGAGGGACGGTAGCCCGAGAGTCCGACTACGCGAGGACGTCGAGGGGTGTGAGAGGAGAGGAGGAGAGACGGGAGGGAACCGGGGAAAGAGGCAACACGAGAATGAAGACAGAGAAAAGGACCCCAATAAAATAAAAGAGAATTCAGTCCTAATAGAGTCTTACCAGAGAAGGTTCAAGGTTAGGGTGTAAAAGGGAACCGAACTTCCTGTTGTGGAGTTCCGACTTGAATAACGTTCCAAGTCAAAAATGAAGAATGACACTTAAGGTGAAGACTGGAGTTTAGTCTGAGAAAAAGAAGAGGACAAAGTTTATCACTGTGGTTCAAATTATGGAACCATTAAGTGGACCTCGGAAGAAAGACTCACAACATATTTTTCCTACGAATCCCTATACACTTTTCCTCTTTTCCTTCCTATATAGGTAGACTTACGTCTCAAGGTTTCTTATCGTTCTTCTCTATTCTTTCGGAAGGAGTCACTAGTTACGTTTCTTTATGTCCTTTTGTTGTCTTACCCTTTCTGGTCTCTAGAGAAGTTCTTTTAATCTCTATGGTTCCCTTGTAAAGTACGCCTTCTACCTGAGCTATTTCCTGTCTTTGCCATACCAGGATTGTCGTCTTCTATAATTCTTCTCCACCGTTCTTATGTGTCTTCTTGACATGTTTTTACTAGAAGTACTGGGTCTATTAGTGCTACCACACTAGTGAGTGGATCTCGTTCTGTAGGACCTTACACTTCAGTTCACCCGGAATCGTAGCGATACTTGTTTCGATCACCTCCACTACCTTAAGGTCACCTCGATAAAGTTTACGACTTTCTACTACGACACTTTCACGACGTGAGTCATACGGTCGATTAAACCTTTTGAGTCGTCACCGGTGTCCTGATCTTTTCCAGTCAAAAGTAAGGTTAGGGTTTCTTTCCGTTAGGGTTTCTTACGAGTTTGATGACGTGTTAACGTGAGTAGAGTGTGCGACCGTTTTTTCTTTCTTTCTCCCTTCCTTCCCTTCTTTCCTTCTTTCTTTCTTTCACTTCAGCGAGTCAACACAGGTTGCAAAACGTTGGAGTACCTGACATCGGGTGGTCCGAGGAGACAGGTACCCTAAAAGGTCGTTCTCATGATCTCACCCAACGGTAAAGGAAGAGGTCCCCTTGAAGGGTTGGATCCCTAGCTTGGGTCCAGAGGACGTAACGTCCGTCTACATCATGACAGACTCGGTGGTCCCTCCAGGTGTACGACCGTTTCATTACGAGTTTTAAGAGGTTCGGTCCGAAGTTGTCATACACTTGACTCTTGAAGGTCTACAAGTTCGACCTAAATCTTTTCCGTCTCCTTGGTCTCTAGTTTAACGGTTGTAGGCAACCTAGTATCTTTTTCGTCCTCTTAAGTTTTTGTTTAGATGAAGACGAAGTAACTGATACGGAAACTGACACATCTAGTGTTGTTTGACCTTTTAAGAATTTCTACACCTTTTGGTCTGGTGGTATGGACGGAGGACTCTTTGGACATACATCCAGTTCATCGGTGTCAATCTTGGTCTGTACCTCGTTGTCTGACCAAGGTCTAACCCTTTCCTCATATAGTTCCGACACATAACAGTGGGACGAATAAATACGTCTCATGTGGTACGTTTTACGACCCGACCTACTTCGTGTTCGACCTTAGTTTTAACGTCCCTCTTTATAGTTATTGGAGTCTATACGTCTACTGTGGTGGGAATACCGTCTTTCGTTTCTCCTTGATTTCTCGGAGAACTACTTTCACTTTCTCCTCTCACTTTTTCGACCGAATTTTGAGTTGTAAATCTCTCTAATACGATTCTAGTACCGTAGACCAGGGTAGTGAAATACCGTTTATCTACCCCTTTGTTACTGTCACTCTCTAAAATAAAAGAACCCGAGGTTTTAGTGACGTCTCCCACTGACGTCGGTACTTTAATTTTCTACGAACGAGGAGACTTCTTTCCGATACTGGTTGGATCTGTCGTAAAATTTTTCGTCTCTAATGAAACGGTTGTTTCCAGGTAGATCAGTTTCAATACCAAAAAGGTCATCAGTACATACCTACATTCTCAACCTGGTATTTCTTCCGACTCGTGTCTTCTTAACTACGAAACTTGACACCACAACCTCTTCTGAGAACTCTCAGGGAACCTGACGTTCCTCTAAGTTGGTCAGGTAGGATTTCCTCTAGTCAGGACCCACAAGTGACCTTCCTGACTACGACTTCGAGGTCATGAAACCGGTGGACTACACTTCTTGACTGAGTGACCTTTTCTGGGACTACGACCCTTTCTAACTCCCGTCCTCCTCTTCACCTGTTGTCTCCTACTCTATCAACCTACCGTAGTAGTTGAGCTACCCTGTACCCAAAATCGTTAGAGGCCTCAACCACTATCTGTCCCTCAGGTACCGCAACGTTTCTCAGCCTGTACTGACTCACTGACTTGACTTACTTGACTCCCTATAAACTCCTACTCTCTCCCCTGTCTCCCCTTGTGTCCAAGGGTTGGTGGACGAGAACAGACCCTGGGGCTGAGGACGACTCTAATAGTTCATCTCAATTACCAGGCTCCTACTCCAACACGTTTATGAAATAACGAAACTGAGGGTCCGGATCAAGTCTAAAGACTACTGTTTTTGACCGGTTTCATGTCTCAACGAAAAGGACTCGAGTTTACTTGGATCCCGACCCTTGCTTACGTCCGTTTCACAAGGGGTGGGTCCAGATTCAGTACCCATAGAATAGAGAGGTAAACACCTCTCGTCGAAAGAGTCCCGGCCGTCTAGGATCGTCAAAAGAGACGTTGAAGGTCTTCTATTGTAGTATTATTGTCTTAATGACTCGTAAAGGGTGTACGACATGAAAATACACAAAATAAACGTCAGTTTTGGGAAGTTTAAAATATATTGATTATGCACGAGTAATGTCTCTTTAATTTTTTGAGTTCATTCAATTTTGTTATTTTATTTTTTTGTGTTCGAGAGGTCGTTCTTTATTACTAAATCTTAAGAGACTTGATAAACAGAGATAGGTAAGTGTTTTCACTCATAAAACGATCACCGGTTAAGCGGATTATACAACGTTTACGGAAAGAGACGATCATTTACGGTTACTCGTGTTAAAATACGATAGCAAAGATTCGCACGTCGTCATAAGGTAAGACACCTACCTGACAGTAAATAAAACACGATTCACGAAATTTATATAGTAGTCAATTAGGAGTTACTTCATCCATGACTATCATAAGAATGAAAACGTTTCCTCCTTGGATTCTGTGTCGTTATTAACTCTTTTAACGAGTTTCTGTACGTTGATTGTACACAACTTTGAATTTGGGTCTAGACAGAACACGACACGAAAGTTTTTTGTACCAAAAGGTCTTTCAAGGTGGGGGTGCGGGGGTCGTGACACCACAGATGATGGTACCAGACTGACAACTTTAACTACTTCTTCACGTTCATCTGCCCACAATCTGTATCTCCCCACGGAAGACGAGGGAAGTCTTCGGTACGAGAAGAACTGAAAATAGGGTAGTGGACTATCAGTAGTGATTTCGAAAAAACAACAAGTCAACGACTCAGTACCGGATGAGAAACGCTGAGGTACCTGACGTCGTCCGGTCCGAGAAACAGGAAGTGACAGAGGGTCTCAAACGAGTTTAAGTACAGGTAACTCAGTCACTACGGTAGGTTGGTAGAATAGGAGAGAGTGAGGGAAAAGGAAAACGGAAGTTAGAAAGGGTCGTAGTCCCAAAAAAGGTCACTTGACCGAGAAGGGTAGTCCACCCGGTTTCATAACCTCGAAGTCGTAGTCAGGAAAGTTACTCTGACTAAAGGAAATCCTAACTGATCAAACTAGAAAAACGACAGGTTCCCTGAGAGTTTTCAGAAGAGGTCGTGATGTCAAGTTTTCGAAGTCAAGAAACCGCGAGTCGGAAGAAATACCAGGTTGAGAGTGTAGACATGTACTGATAACCTTTTTGGCATTGAAACCAATATGTCTGGAAACAGTCGTTTCACAACAGAGACGAAAAATTATACGACAGATCCAAAAAAAAAAAAAATTATTGAAAGTTTCTCGTTCGCAGAAAATTAAAGTACCGATGTCAGTTTTATACGTCACTAAAACCTCGGGTTCCGAATACGGGGTTAATTAAGGAGAGAAGTTTACGGAGCCACCAGTTGTCTCCGATTTACGACGACTCCAGTTCAATATATATTCCTAATGTTTCACTTACAATCTAAATTACTGGTCTTCCGACAACTACTGATTCCACTCTCGTCAAAGTGGCGTCACCACCATGTCATGGGGCAAACCGTTACTTTCATTACTCTCTTCTCGTCACCGACATCACCCCAACACCGAAACTCCCCTCTCCGTAAAACAATCCTGCCTTCTTTGAACATAGTCACGGTGCACCGGTTACAACCATCTCTTCTTGACCCAGTCTCCAACCTCCATTCCTACCTTCGGTGACTCCTCCTCCCCCCTCTCTCAGGACTCGTTTTAACCCCCTTCCTTGTCGGAGGTAACTCCCTCCGGATGAAAAGGGTAACAAAGACCTCCTTTTTCCCTTCATCCTCAAAAAACACCGTCCTTCAACTCCCTAAGAAACGAATATAGACGTCAAAAGGGTATTTCTCTATTGGTTCAGAAATGTTTCTCACTTCCCCCTCCAAAATTTCACCACGAATCTTCGAAAGTTTTGAAACGTAATTGAGTACTTTTTACCCCTTCTCTTAACTGATTCCTTCATAGGTCTCTAACGAACCGTCACAAAGCCCAGGTCAACATCTTAAGTACCAAAGTCACACAAAGAGACTAAAACAAAAAGGAAGTCTGTCACGGATTCAGATCTTTTCGTCCGTCATCCACCAACGTAAAAACGGTCTCGACGAATTTGCTACCCGATGGGTCTACCGCGATCACCGCTTCTTGGACGGACGGTCACGTCCTCCGATCTGCGTACAAGCTAGGGAGTCAACCCTTCTAGGGGACCTCCTCCCATACCGTTGAGGTCATAAGAACGGACCTCTTAGGGTACCTGTCTCCTCGGACCTCCCGGTGTCAGGTATCCCAACGTTTCTCAGTCTGTCCTGACTTCGCTGAATCGTACGTGCGTACTTACTGTCGAACCTTCCCCGTAAATCCTATAGTCGTCCCTTCTCCAACTTCAATAAGTAGCACCTTGACTGCCGACTTATTCCTTCTTCATTTCTGTTCTCACCTACCTAACAGTCCTTGACATCTAGGGCTCCGACTTATTTGTCCCCATGACCCTTTACCTTCTCAGACATGATATGTTCCACGGTCAATCGTTCCCTCTACAGACTTAAAGTCGCACTACCGTTGCAGACACCCCGACGGCACCCGTACCCCACTCCACGACAACCGAACCTCCACCCCTTTGTGGACCCAGAACTCCCGTCGGGGCAATGCTTCGGACTCTCGGACCAGATAGTCCCTCAGTCGTCTTCCCGGCCGCACAGTCGCCCACTGTCGCGGTCCTCCCGGTCTCTCCAGACACAGGACTGCTGTCCCGGAGAGTCCCTACAAGCCGGCACCGCCTCCCGCCCTCTTCGCTCGGCCGGCAGTGGTCGCCGAGAGGCGCGAGAGTCTCCAGCCACTCTACACTCTTGCGGACGTCGAAAGGCGGACTACGTGTCGTTCCACCTCCCGCCCCACACCAGAACCCTCTCGGTCGCAAGTCCTGCACTCGTCCAGCCTCTTGACGTCCTGATACTGAATGCCTTGTCCTCAGGGTCCCTTGATCCACCCTTCTAGATTCCTCCTCCATTTACCCTCGCGTCTCCCTCCGTCGGCCTTCGGAGAAGTCCACAGTAAAGTCCACACGACTCGCGGCGCCCCGAAACTTCGTCTTACTCTACGAAGACGACGACGACGACGATTCAGCGAAGTCAGCATAGGCCGAGACCCGCTGGGGTATCTGCCGTCGGGTGGTCCGAGGGGGCAGGGACCCTAACAGATCCGTTTTTGTGACCTCACTCAACGGTAAAGGAAGAGGTTCCGTACTTTCACTTTTCACTTTCACTTCAGCAAGCACAGGCTGAGGGTCGCTGGGGCACCTGACGTCGGGTGGTCCGAGGAGGCGGGTACCCTAAAAGGTCCGTTCTCATGACCTCACGCGACCGATGGTAAACTATTCCCTTCTCCAGGAAAGAGGTCCCTCCCTCAACGAATCCGAAGAATCCTAGGTCGACACCGGATCTATCTACCGTAAATAATGTTTTCTGACTTAGAGAGATCTCACTTTCCTGACATTTAAAACTTAAATTACTTTTAAGAACCCTCTTCGAAGTCAGGTGTCAGTGACCCGGGTGGTCGGGGATCCCTCATTTCTCCGCAAGAAAACACCCTTCCACTCCGAGTCCCCTGACCCACTCGAGGACCCACCAACTAAAATGACACCGGGACACGAATCAGAAGGTCGCACAATTGTTTTGCCCGACCTCTACGAATTCTCACTGGTTCCTCTATAAACATCCCACGTTGCTACTTTTACCTATAAGAAGTAATGGTGAGAACACGAGGCAACGGATAAACATCTAGACTGAAATCCACACATGTGTACTAGATCACTAGAACACCTTGTAAGAACTGACACCTTGTGTCATTCCACACTTCACCAACGGAGAGTAGTACCCTAATACCCACATGTGAAAAAATAACAAAACAACTGATGTCTATGATCTTTTATCTCTATTTGTGAATACTCATGAAATAAAAAGATTCAATCTGAGACTTAAAGTCTCTCCTTTTAAAATGACGTCTGAGTCTCAACCCCAAAATAACTGGACGTCGACAATGCTCGTGACACACAGAATATTGTCTGTTAAAGGGAGGTCTTTAAGTGTCATTACAGACACCGGGTCAAAATTGTTCGTACGTCTTAAGGTTCCACTCACGCACAACGATCGGAGTAAGAGTCGAGATGAAAAAGAAAGACAGGAATAAAAAGGAGACAGAACGAGTGGATGAAGATTAAATACAGCGAACTAGTATAAGGTTCATAGTGATATAGAAAAGATCTTGTTCTTCACCATTTCTATTCATTTTATTTATAACCCAGTCGTTAACACTCGAAGGAAAGACAAAATACTAAAAAAGAAAAGTACAATGACCAAAGGTTTCGTAGTTTGTTCAAAGTGACTAAAGAATTCAGGAGACAGGAATTTACTCAATAAAAAAATTTACTCATCCAAAAAAACATTGATAATTTTCATAATATACTCTTATAATCTTTCAAACCTTCATTTCAACGTACATTTCATCTATCAACAGTAATAGTCAAGATCTAAAAAGAAGATTGACAAAAACAGGTTTTAAAATTATGGTTACTTTAGTATATGTTAAAGCATAGGATGAAAAAAAGAATTTTGATATAACTTTGTAAAACAACAATTTTTACTGAACATCCGTACTAATGACTATTGACATCTTACAAATATGCTATTAAAGAAACTGGTAAAAAAATAACAACCTATAAATTAAAGAAACTTAAATAAATTTATTATAAAGTCACTTGTAGTAATATGTTTATAGAAACGGTGTTAAATTTTTTCATAAAAGATTACTATCTCAGGATCTGTATCTTATCATCGTCAATTTCTGTTATATATTTCCCCGAAGGGTCCACCGTGTCACCATTTCTTAAACGGACGGTTATGACCTCTGAGTCTTCTACGCCCAAGTTAAGGACCTACTCCTGCTAGGGGACCTCATCCTTACCGTTGGACGAACTTTTAAGGTACCTGTCTCCTCGGCCCACCCGATATGTCAGGTACCCAAACGTTTCCCAGTCTGTACTGACTCACTGACTTGTGTGTGTCTGTGTGTGTTCGGTGTTTATTTCCCCTATTTAGTCCGTCTATAAAAATTTTCGAATGCTACTCCCGTCGGAAGAATGGTCACTGTGATTTTCATCGTTGGGATTTTCCCTTTTTTTTACCTATTTAAACTGATAAATTGTTAAATTTTTTAAGACACATTATTTTCGATAAACCGTTAATACTATCCAATTTACCGAGATTTCGTAAAAGTGTATACCTTTTCTGATCTGAGTGTTCTTATTTGAAGAGATTGTTTTCTTGTTTTTATACATCGGTTGTTTATAAGATTTTCTATAAGTTAACTTTGTCAGTAATTTATTTGTTTTGTCTATATGATAAAAAGTCAATATTAAGGTAGTTTCTATTGGTCATAACTCTTATATACCAATCTTTTATTTAACCAGATATAGACCTTTATCAAACAACTAATTTTTAATCATATTAGAAAGTATAAATGACAAAGTATGAAAGTTCTCTTAATAGTTTGTCAACGAGTCACTACAAACGACATTACTAGATAACTAACTTTTTAATCTTCATTGGATTTACCAATAAACCAAATTAATACCATATAGGTACACCTAATATAACTATATCTTTCTATAGGTTCTATATAATTTCTCTATATCTTTTATACTCACTGATACGTATCTTTTTTTGTACCTTTGGCATTATATTAACGTAAAAAGAGACAAATCTCCCTAATACCAAACATAAAATATAATGAAATTAAAAGGACTGCAAAATTTTATTTACACAGATCAGATTTATTCTTCCTTTTTGTTTGTTTTTTTGACTTTCATTTTAACCAATGTCATCTTTATTTTGAACACAAAGTAGTACGTATGACGAAAAACACCAATAGTTTCTAACTAAAATTTTAATCTCATCTTTACAATGTATCTGATATTAAGTCACTTTACCAAAACGTTTGATATTATTTCTCCTCGTTGGTCAACTATAGTACATTGTAAATCCTCCCGTCTTTCGTCTCGGGAGAAGGGTCAAGACAAATGTTACTTTTACTCAACGTAATTAAACAGTAGCAAGTTTTGGATGAAGAGTACTCGGGTATTAGTAACCGTTCAGGGGTCTGTCTCAGACAACCCCCGCGAGACGTCCCAGAACTTCGTGAAGGCAAGGTCGACGGAAGGAGGGCGATCCCCTTGGCTTCGAGACCCTCAGCACCACCACAGGGTCTCTACGACCCTGACGAGTACGGGGACGGAGTCCACGTCCCGGTCCGAGAGAATAGAAAGGACAACAACAAGCCACCGAGCCAACACTGGGGTATCTGACTTCGTGTGGTCCGAGGAGATAGGAGGTGATACAGGGGCTCAAACAAGTTTGAGTACACGAAACTCAACCACCACGATAGGTTAACAGGACAGGAACGACGGGGGAAGAGGAAAACGGAAGTTAAAAGGGGTCGTAGATCCCCGATCGGTGGGACCACCGAGTCTCCATTTCACAGACGGAGGTTACACCCTCTGGACCCAAGCTCGGGACCCAGTCCTTCTAGGGGACCTCTTCCTTTACCATTGGATGAGGTCATAGGAACGGACTTCTTAGGGTACCTGTCTCCTCGGACCGTCCGATGTCGGGTGTCCCAGTGTTTCTCAGCCTGTGCTGACTCACTGAAGTGAAGTGAAAGGGTCGCAGTCCCAAAGAAGGTTACTCAACCGAGAAGCGTAGTTCACCGGTTTCACGGTTCGATGACGGGTACAAAGACAGTGGGAACACGGATCTCTAAGTATTTATCACTAAATCTAAATTGAAAAAAGGAAGAGGAGAGAGAGAGACCTCAAGATGTTGTGAGTAAGGAGACCCCTCGGAAGATTATTTAGTAATTACGGAGTAATTTGTTTGCACGGGTACGGAGGGCGAGGACGGAGACGAAGTGTCCCCTTCCAACACAACGCACCCGTATACGACCACACGTCCTGAAACCTTTTCTCCGTCCTTCTCAACCCCAAAACAGGTTCTAGCTCAGGAAACTGAAGTGTCAAAACGAGTCAGACACTCGGACCGAAGACCCCTCCTACTTTAGTATTAAAAACTACGGTCTCGACAAGTGACCGACGAAGACACTACCTACTGAGAACAAATACACAAAAATTCCAAAAGAACCACGGTACCTAATTTTGTCTGAAAACTTCACTTTCTAAAGTTATTCAAATATTTTCTATCGAACTCGGTAAAAATAAGACATGAAATTTAAGACTCTTGATACTGACAGTATATCAGCCATGGGAGTATCCCTTTTCACCACATAACCTCTGTATTAAAAACAAACCTGATTAATTACATATTTTTAGAACGAAACCATATTTAAGTAAAATAAATCATAACCAAAAATAACAATTCACAACTTTAGTGTAAAGTCTTTTGAATTTAAGTCCCTTCCCCTACACTAATTATAAAAAAAGACGGTATGTTACTATAAAATCATAGTAAAGGAAGATCTAATTTTTTTTTAGTAGATTTAACGTCATATCAAAGTCCGAATACCAGGACCGTCCTATACCGTCTCATCCGTTTTGGAAAAGATAAAAGTAGATTAGACCAAGGATTTACTCGTCCATTAGACAATAGAGATGAAAAACAAAAAGGAGACGGAACCCGTCTTGAATAGTCGTATAAATCGTCTTCCACCTTTGAAAAAAAAAAAAAAAAAATTGTCTCAGTGTCCAAACCTAAGTCATTCGTTCTAAGAGTCACCTTAATGAGACACACACACAATAAGTGAAGTCAGCACAGACTGAGAAACGCTGGGGTACCTGACATTGGGAGGTCCGAGGAGACAGGTACCCTAAGAGGTCCGTTCTTATGACCTCACCCAACGGTAAAAGAAGAGGTCCCTAGATGATTTTCTTTAAAGTTTCAATTCGAACCTCTACTTAGTTTACAAAAGACTTGTGTTAAAACCCCCTATCAAGGTAAAGGCTCCCCTTACTTTAGAGTTGTAAAAGGTATATCTAGGAACTTTACAAATTGACCTGGGGTGCGGATCTGAGTAGTAAGGTAGGACCCTTTGGGACGGTACACCGACCGCACAAACCACCTTCCTTTCACACAAGAACGGGTCAATCCAATAGGTCTTTCTCGAAAAAAGGAAGGGACGACGGTCCGGTCGACGAGAAAGGAGTGGGACTAAAACAAGACGAGAAGAGCAGACGTCTCATGAGCCCACCTCAAACTGGACGGTCTTATAAGACAGGCAGCTTCTATGGTCCTAAAACTGACCAACTCCTTGTTTGACCTTCTTAGGGTCGGGTGAGTAGAGTAAGGGCATCCATGATTCAGTCATGTCGAACAATGAGTGAAAAGGAAGAAAGAGAAAGGACTGTCACAAGTGAGTTGAGAGTGGGGAGTTTAATACCCGTTTGTGACGGAATGTAAAATATGGTCTAGGTGGGTAGTTGACAAGTAAAACACCTACGACATATTAATAAAGGTAAAACCCAAAACTAAAGACTAGACGATATGTCATACGACCAAAGAACCCACCTCACCCCATCTAAAAGTATAAGGAACACTGTTCCTCTAACTAAAAAAAAAAAAAATTCATATCTCTCAAGATCAAGAGGAAACGACGGAGGAATTTCCGACCGACAACGTGGGAAGGATCTATGTCAAGACTCCAAACCTCTCGACGGTGGTCTACTTCTTTCTACGGAGTCTAATGTCGACCGACCCAAAAGAACTCTGTACCCATTAAGTCCCTCGTCCTCAGATCGTGTGTTAGGTAGTTGGTATCGAAAAGGAAATTTTGTTGTTTGGGTTTCGGCGGATTGAGATAAATAACTTCTTTGTATGATGAGTAGGCAATGAAATCAACGTGGAATTTTTTTTTTTCTTTTTGATCTCGTTTATTTTAAATTTTCTGATGAATTTTAGTCGTATGTACACCTCATAAAGAGATGATGAAAGAGAAACTTCATATTCACCGATAAATCTAGGACCTACGAAGAACTCGAAACCCCGAAATCCCTTTAAACCCAGTACTTTGTGAAGTCATCCCGAAAGTCAAGTCAAGTCAACGAGTCAGCACAGGTTGAGAAACACTGGGGTACTTAGCGTCGTGCGGTCCGGAGGGACAGGTAGTGGTTGAGGGCCTCAAGTGAGTCTGAGTGCAGGTAGCTCAGACACTACGGTAGGTCGGTAGAGTAGGAGACAGTAGGGGAAGAGGAGGACGGGAGTTAGGGAGGGTCGTAGTCTCAGAAAAGGTTACTCAGGTGAGAAGCGTACTCCACCGGTTTCATGACCTCAAAGTCGAAGTCGTAGTAAGGAAGGTTTCTTTAGGGTCCCGACTAGAGGAAGTCTTACCTGACCAACCTAGAGGAACGTCAGGTTCCCTGAGAGTTCTCAGAAGAGGTTGTGGCGTCAAGTTTTCGTAGTTAAGAAGCCGCAAGTCGAAAGAAGTGTCAGGTTGAGAGTGTAGGTATGTACTGGTGACCTTTTTGGTATCGGAACTGATCTGCCTGGAAACAACCGTTTCATTACAGAGACGAAAAGTTGTACGATAGATCCAACCTGTATTGACAAGAAGGTTCCTCATTCGCAGAAAATTAAAGTACCGACGTCAGTGGTAGGCGTCACTAAAACCTCGGGGGGGGTTTTTATTTCAGACTGTGACAAAGGTGACAAAGGGGTAGATAAAGGGTACTTCACTACCGAAATAGAAAGTCATTTTTGGAACCGACCCATTGAAGAGTCGTGACGGACGATGTAGAAGGTCAGTAGGGAAGTACCAACCTTCTCCGACCGATACGACCCTCGTGAGATCGTCAAAAGAATTAAAAGTTCCGTCTTCACCGGTACAACGATCACGACACTACTCTTACTTGGGGTGGAGGTGGGGACGGAGTGGGAGGTGGGGGGTGGGGGATGAGGGTAAGGGAGACGAGAACTTCGGATTTCAAAGCGAAAAGGAAAAAGACTAGTGAATTTCTGTACGGTTTTCTTTTTTTTTTTCGGTTATCAAACATTCTTCAACTTTGATAGGGAATTTCTATAATTAAACCGTTTTAACCGCTGATCACTTAAAAAAAATTTATCTGAAAATAAAATCTTGTCAAAATCTAAATGTCTTAAGAACTCTTCTGTCACGTTACTCAAGAGTATCTGGAGTGCCGGTCAAACCGAATAATATTTGTAAAAAATAATCGTACCGTGCAAACAGTGTTTATTACTTGGTCTTTGGTGAAATGTAAATCAAAGGAATCAGGGTCCGACAAAACCAACACTGCCAAAGAGTCCGAAAGGACCAAACCCTACTGGACCTAGCGAAACTCCTCATGACCAGTCCCAAAAACACCTTGCAAGGAGTCAACTCTAAACAGACCACAAAACGAGCGTCAATCGGTCCGCACTACATAAAACGCCTCCTTTTCGTGTCTCCAATTCATGTTAGGAGTAATGTAGTACTTTCCCATGTATGACAGTAATTGTCATAAATAGTGACACCTACAATTAGAACAAGTGGACGAAACTCCATTACGAACAGTCCAAAAAGGTGGCATATCAATGGGGAAAAAAGAGAGGAGACATCTTTCAACGAGAAATACACATCAGGTATGATACGTATTCCCCTTAATTACGCGGTGGACGACCGTTGATCCACTTAAACTTCAAGGCGTGAATTTCTCGTTTCAATCTGTCGCTGTGGACGACCATTTTGTATTAACGGAGTACACATCTGTGTTCGGTCTTAATCCTCTGACCTTCAGAAGGTCTTACGGGTTCCACTTAAAAATTCAGAATAGAAATTGGTCATAGAAATTCAGACCAAAGGAAACCAGACCCACCTTCGTAACTCATCTTCCATGAAAACTTCGTAGATCTCTAAATTTAAAGAAGCATTTAAGAATCACGTATAGACCCCTCCTCTCTCTAAGTTACATCCTCTCGTAAAGACTGAATTTGTACTTTCAGTCTGACCTTTGGCAAAAAAGGGGGTCTTCAAGTGAAATGTCGTCGAAAAGATCCTCCACTAACAAACAACAATTATTAGTTGAAACACAACCAGGAGAATGTCGGGAACCCTTACACTCCCTAATACTCTACCTGTTTCTGCGGAGAGGTCCTCTCAAATAATAGTCTCCCTCTGGGTCATTTGTATATCGTATCAATAACAAATTTAAAAGTAAAGAAAAAAAAAAGATTCTTTTCGAAATAACTCAAGACTAATTATATGGTATGTTAAGTGGGTAAACTTTTATGTTCAGTTCTCGAAAATCACATAAGTATCTCGGTAGTCGTCTAGTCAAAATCTTGGAAAAGTACTAGGAATTTTCTTTGGAGAATTAGGAACGGACAATTAAGGTTTGGGACAGAAAGGGTCCCGGACCGCTGGTGATGAGATACAGGACAGAGATATCCACACGGATAAAGACCTGCAAACTATATGCCTCTTAGTATGTGTCACCAGAAGACACGGTCAAAAAGGGTATCGCATTACAAAAGTCACAAGTAAGTACAAGATCGTGCACAGTCAGTCACGAAACAAAAACGACAGTCTACTCGCAGGGAAGATACCTATATAGTGTAAAAGAGACAAGCGACGGAAACTACCTGTCAACCCAACAAAAGTGAAAAACCGACGACACTCATTACGACGATACTTGCAAGTACACACTCAATAACACACCTGTATACAAAAGTAAAAAGAGTCCACATATGGATTCTGCTATTAACGACTTAACGCAAATTGACACATAAATTGGAAAACTCCTTGACACTCTGACAAGAGGTTTCACCGGCGAAGTAAAATACAAGTGCGGTCGTCACAAGTAGAGGAAGTCCTACCTGACGAAACCAGGAACGGTAGGTTCGCTGAGAACTCAGAAGAGATCGTGGTCCAATAGGAAAATAATAACGTAATTCTGTCAAGAAATATATTAGACCTATGATCAGGGAAAAGTCCATATACTAAACGTTTTTAAAAGAGGGTAAATTACTGAACAGAGAGATAAAAGAACTACCATAGGACACTTCATGTTTCAAAATTTTAAAATTACTTCAGGTCAAATGGTTAACATGGGACACACACACACGAAAACCACAAAATGGATTCTTTGGTAACGGATTAGGGTCTAGTATCTCTAAATGTAGATACAACGAGTGACTTTAAAAATATTAAAATCGAGAATATAAATCCAGAAATTGGATAAAACTCAAACAAAAACATGCCAATCAAAAGTAATAGGTCAATCACTTTGACCTATAGAAGGACACTGAAATGACCTCCAACCGTAAAGAAAATACTTAACGGAGAAGTAAACTTTTAAAAAAAGGAGTAACAAAACACTTATGAGACATATAGACGTTTCCTGTAATTGCGTCAACTCTTATAGATAAAAAAAGAATCAATGGAAAAAAGAAGTTGAACTGAAACATTATCATCATAGGGAAGGGAGGGTCGGTACCATTAAAAAGGGCATGTCAAGACCGAAACTTCGAACAAAGATTGGACCCTACAATTTTTTTTTTTCATTATATAAAAGAAGACAATGAAAACACAGGAACATAAATCACGAATTTCGACCTCACATAAAACTGCACTCTACCCCTCTAGAACAAAAAAGTCTACCACTCAACAGGGTGTTGGCGAATCCTCATCAGTCAGTGGATATAGTATCGAGCACACAATCTGAGACAGTACGTAATCTAAACATATCAGAACCCGACAAAGACTTGGAAGACCAAGTAGCTAGAGAAATCACACCATAGGGACGATGTGATAACTTAATAATATTCAAATGTCTTACATAGTCGTAGACCAACCTATCCAGGGACAGAGATGGGTGTCATAAGAAACAAAAGGTTCAAAAAAACCGATAAACGTGTACGAAATAAAAAGTTCCCTTGCAATCTTGAAATCACTCAGTCGACCTTTTAACCCTTACTACCACCTCTTTACCTATAAAAACGACCCAAAAAAAAAGGGTTAAAATCAGTCGATACCAATTTTGAAACACTCTTAAGGACTCGAAAGTCTCGGATAACGAATACAATCCTCGTACCTCTATTTCAAGGGTGAAAAACCTCCCGAAGTGACCTCGGTACACTTTACCGTCTGTTTGTCGGTCGGCCTGAAACCAAGACCCCTCCGGGGGTTCAAGAAAGTAAACGAAGAAGGGCAACCGACGGGACTCCGAACGGGTCAAAAGTCGGGGTCACCGGGACTTGAACCATCGAAGACCCCGAGAGGGTCCCTTTGAGTTGGGGAATGAAGGATTCAGCTGACAACGAAACGGACTTATCATAGTGTTCTACCAATTACCACTACCCAAAAAGAGAGTTGGGTTAGAAAAGACGAAACACAGAAATTGTTTAAGACAGGATAATTGTCATGGTAATATAAGAGATCACGAGGTTTTTTTTAAAGAGAAAAATATAACGAATTGAAAAGACCCTAAACTTTTCGTCTTTGTTAGTCCACAAAAAGTTTACCGTGGGATTTCGATCTCAACGCGACCTACCCCTACAAACAGTAGAGCATTACCGTCAAGTGAAACGAAAAGAAACATTAGACTGTCACCCTCGGTGGTCTCAGAAGTGACACTACACCAAAAACGAAAAATTAAATGTAAAACAGAGCCTTCAACCGAAATTGTGACGAAGTAATTGATCCCGTGTTGAGTAATGCGTCGTCTCTCTAAAGTACTGAGCTACCCGTGTCTCAAACCTCTACTTCGTTTATGTAAATAATTTTAGAAATCAAAAGTCAAAGTGAACCTTTAAATTACGAACGAAGTTAAAAATACTACCCTCGAAAAGATCTTTCGACGTAAACACACATAATGCCTGGGTAAATACAAAACCCATCACCATTTGTGTATCCTTAATTATTCCTCTTTAAACATTACGTCACAAACAAAAAGAATTATACTTCATTAGTCATTTTACAGAGTGAAGTGAGAAATCAACCAAGGAAAAAACAGGACAAGTCATATACACGAAAATCGACTAGTTCGTGCATTCAATTATTCGTCACTTAAGTGACCAACTTGAAACTTAATTTAGTCCGAACCACTGACAAGAAATATCCTTGTTTTTAAAAAAAATTAATTAAAATAAATTCACATCAACTCCGCGTTATAATATATTTACTGTCCCCATGTCACATCACTAAGTGTCACAAATTTCCAAGACGAGGTGAATATCAATGGTATCGTATAACCGATATAAAGGTCACAACACGTCATATAAGGACATCGAACAAAACGTGGATTAACAAACGTGGAGAATGACAGGAGGAGGGCATTAGCGGAGAGGAGAGAGGGGCGACCATTGACGACCGACGAGAGACATAGACACTCAGACGAAGACCAAAACGATGTCAGTGAGCGAACAACATGGAAAATCTAAGGTGCATAGTCACTACTACACCAACAAGTCAGACGGCCAGAACAAACTGAGAAATGCTGGGGTACCTGACGTCGTACAGTCCGGAGAGACAGGGAGTGGTAGAGGACTTCAAACGGGTTCAAGTACAGGCAACGTGGCCACTAGGCCGGTAGAGTAGGAGACTACGACAGAAGAGGAAGACGGGAGTCAGCAAGGGTCGTAGTCCCTGAAGAGGTCACTCAGTCGACAAGTGTAGTCTACTGGTTTTATGACCTCAAAGTCGAAGTCGTAGTCAGGTTACTCATAAGTCCCAACTAAAGGGAATTCTACCTGACCAAACTAGAGGCACGACACGTCCCCTCAGAGTCCTCAGAAAAGGTCGCGGTGTCAAGTTTCCGTAGTCAAGAAGTCGTGAGTCGGAAGAAATGTCAGGTCGATGTGTCGGCATACACTGGTGCCCCTATATCCACTGTAGTATGTCATAAAAAGAAAGAGACATCCTGAATGAAGTGACTCATATTATGGGAGGTTCAGGTAGATACAACAAAGTCTACCAATTCTAAAGGAAAATTAGAACTACGAGAAAATAAACAAACAATGAATAAAAACCAATCCTCGTTATAAAAGACAATCAAACTATACTTATCCTTTTTATCAAAAGACAGTGCATCGCCGATACGTCATTTATAGACAGTTTAACGTATCTTCTTCGTTAATTTTTTTACTGTTCTCCTGTCACCTGTGTATTTCTGACTCGTCAACTTTAGAAACAGGTCTAAACGATGGGTCTTTGTCATCGAAAAGACTCTGTTAGATGACATGAAAATAAAGTATCTAATATTTTATGAAAGAATATTTGATTGTATTTCATACCATATATACTTTCATGAAATGGTCTCATAAATCACGAGATTTTACATTTACAAAATTCTAATTTGGAACTATATAAATTATCTAATAACATTGTAAAACGTTTATCCTAAAAACTTCCAAGGTTGTATATATATATATATATACGTATATAACAAAAAATTTTTGAAGTAATACCTTTTACGGCTTCAGCGAAGTCACGCCACTGGGGAGTTACATGAGCAGTGGAGCAGAGTCGTGCATAGTTGAGTACTGGTCAGAGCAAAGTAGAGACAGGGATGGGTGAGGGAGTAGGGGTGTGGTCCACTAAAAAAAGAAAAAGTTTTTTCACTGAATTTGTTGTAAAAAATTAGATTATCAAGACCTTCAGCTTTCACGTTTTAGTCAGAAGTACCTAATTGTAGTTCTTAGGACCTCACCTATCGGATAAGGAAGAGGTCGCCTAGAAGACCTGGGTCCAGAGGACGTGACGTCCGCCGAATCATCTTATCAACCATATAACTATATGTGCCCCGACATAGGGAACACTTCAAAGATCCCCCCTAAACAGGAAGGGAAAAGGTAGAAGACCTCCGACGGACGTAACGAACCGAGTCCGGGGAAGGAGGTAGAAGTTTCGGTCACCGTAATGTAGAGGAGAGGAGAGACTGTAGACCAAGGTAGGAAGTTAGAAAAAAAAAAAATTAATTCTATTTTAAATGTATTGTATTTTAAGTGGTTTCACATATTAAGTCACCGAAAATAATATAAGTGTCACAAAACTTAGTGGTAGTGATAGATTAAAGTCTTATAAAAGTAGTAGGGGTTTTCTTCAGGGTATGGGTAATTCATCAGGGTAGGTTAGGGAAGAAAAAGGGATCGGGTTTATAATACTTATTACGACAAACTTGTAAACGGCATGTTCAAAAACACACTTTTGAACGAAAGTCACTAAAACCGATATACGGTTCCTCATCTCAACGATCTAACATACCGTTAAGATTCAAATCCAAAAACTCTTTGACGGGTTGACAACACGGTCACCGACTCGGCAAAATGTACGGACGGTCGTCACACCCTCTTAAGGGCAAAGGGATAGATGCACGGTTGTGAACACTAAAAGGAAAGAAAGGGCGGAAAATACCGGCAGGATCACCTAAACTTTACAATAGAGTCCACTATAAAAAAAAAATTTATGAAACCGAATTTTGTATATACCTCCACGATGACAAATCAGGTGAAGGAAAAAACGAAAGACGGGAGTCTTAAATGTTCAATTATGTTCATCAACCGTAAGTAAACTGTAGATGGTACACGACCCCCGTCACAACTCGAGAAGTGAACATAATAAAGTGAATGCCCCATATCAATGGGAGTTGAACTGGTCGTTAGGTCTGAGTATATACCCGAAGGGACTATCGAGTCAACCATTTCTTCGACGGACGTTACGTCCTCTGGACCCAAGTTAAGAACCCAAGTCTTCTAGAAGACCTCTTCCTTATCCGATGGGTGAGGTCATAAAAACCCGAAGGGAACACCGTGTCGACCATTTCTTAGGCGGACGTTACACCCTCTGGACCCGAGCTAGAGACCCGACTCTTCTAAGGGACCTCTTCCATTTCCGATGGGTGAGGTCGTAAGACCGGATCTCTTAAGGTACCGGACATATCAGGTACCCCAGCGTTTCTCATCCTGTGTTGACTCACTGAAAGTGAAGTCTAAGGATACGTATTTGTTGGGTCATCCATTAATATTCCCCCGCCTTCTCTCATCCACATAAGAAAATTCCTTCGAACTTTACCCTTCTTTGTTTAAATACTTCGGTGTCTGTAAATTACTATTCTAACGAATAATGTCTTCCTTTAAGACAAACGTCTTCCTAAGTGAGGGTCCAAGGAAATTGATCGTTCGAAGAAACCAAGTAATTTGGTGCAAGTTCCATGATTTAGACTTCTTACCTATTGAGAAAAGTCTTCCAACAGACAACACACTTTACTCCGTATGGATTGATGAATAAACGAGTAATCTGGAAAAGGGACTAAGAACAATTCGCATTCGTCTACCCTCATACGAGTCGTCCTGAGTACTCTAATTTTACAGTGACCTAAACCATTAATCTTTCAAAACTACTAAACTCTTCTCACCAAAGACGTAATCCGTCCCTACCCCGTCTCTTTACGTCGGAACTTCCGTCATGGTGCCTACCGAAGTAAAACCCCACTTCTTTCCAATCCCCACCTCTTTAGTTCCCCTTTCTCACTTTCATTTCCATTTACCAAGAAAAGTTTTTCCGACTTACTCTGCCCTTCCTCTACCTCTTCTATATTCCAATTCTCTATCTAAAAGGTGGGGGGAGGTACCAGTCATCGTACTCTTGGTTGGTACAAAAACATCTGACTCTTATCTCGATCCAGTCTACAACTTCTGTTTGCCGTCTCTTCCACATTTATTAACTACTCCTGTCCACGTTCTGTCACTTGATTACCTGTGTCTACCTTACCAATCGAGACCCGTGCCCCTACAAGAGACATCGTTTGACTCCGCACCTCCGTTTCCACCATGGGTCATCTCAGAACTGAGAACTCTAGCTTTTGTATACCAGAAAGGTTTCGTGAAGTCCAACTCCGACAACTTAAGCGAGTATGCGTTCACGAAGAAAAGGTCCTCACGACCATAACGGTTAAGGATTTATAAAGTTCACAGAAGACAATATTTTAGACCCAACGAAGAACCGAAAGGGATGAGAATTCACGAATCCTAAGATGAAACCCCCGAATTCAAGAACAAGTACATAGAATAAAGTTGTAAACACATACACACACACACGTGCGTACGCGAATCCCCAAATATTGAACTTTTTTTAAAGAAATATCTGTATAATGTCTTAAATTCCTCCAGCGTCTGAATTTACGAACACGGTCAAAAAACCAGAGGAGTAGTCGTGAACAAAGAAAAGGAAAGGACAGAAAGAGGTAGAGATAATACCAGTAGGATCACTCTATGGTAGGATCACTTCACCATAGAGTGACACTAAAACCAAACATAAAGGGATTACTGATTATTACAGCTCGTAGAAAAGTACACGTAAAACCGGTAAACACACAGAAGAAACCTGTTTACAGATGACCCAGTGAATTGGAAAATTTTTACATTTACAAGAAAATTATAAAGTATTGGTTTTGTGAAGGTTTAATACGTAATCACCCATGAGAGAAAGGGACACCACCGTCACTACTCCTTCCGGAAAATTACTTCGACGGTGCCTTTATCCAATTTCGAGTTTCTAGGGAACCGCCGGTCCATCATAATTTAACGGGTGTTACAACCGACTTTCATTTATTGTTACCTCTCTAAGTTCATTCCTCATTTCCTTCAATATAGTAATTCTTGAAAATTTGTATTTGGATTTACTTTTTTTTTCCCGAAACCTTTTATCCCATAAAACATCTGTGTCCCCAAAGGGATTATACAAATAAATAAAAAAATGGTTTAAGAAAATAAGAAACTTGACCTTCATCTTAGACTTCGATAAATTTATTATACCGAACACAGACCGAGGAAAGGACAGAAAGAATAGAACACGATTGAAAGGGTGAAACAGTGGACACGTAGTTCACCGCATTTCTATTGTTGACCTAAATGACCTTCTACAATGGACTGATAAAAACCACAAGGTCTCTGACA
The DNA here is from genome assembly GCA_006410555.1 of Capra ibex. Classification (NCBI taxonomy): domain Eukaryota; kingdom Metazoa; phylum Chordata; class Mammalia; order Artiodactyla; family Bovidae; genus Capra; species Capra ibex. Next base: position 74,256,722 of record SJYO01046538.1, read on the forward strand.
CGAGATGACAAAGTAAAAAAAAATAATAATACTTTAACTGTCACATCAACATTAAAATGAGGTAGTCACAAAAGAGTCTGAACAAATATGACTACTGATGTATTTCTAGATTGACTAAATTCTTTCTGGTAAGAACTACCTACCCAGGGTCCTGAATAAACGATCGGATCAAAAAGGAACGTGGACGGATAGTCAATAAGACTTATAAAAAGAGGTACAGTAACATCGGTGAAGGACTCTTCAAACACCACTTTCCACAGCACCTAGCTAAAAGTCTTCTCAAACACCTCTGGTCTTCTTTTCGAAACCTATTTAAGGACTTTTCTTAATGTCTAGTGGGACACGAGAGGAAGTTACTTGTGAAATTACAAAAGGAATGACGGTTCCATTCCGTCTGAGAAAAGATAAGGAGGGGGTTTAGTCGTAAGAAAGATGAGAGGGAACTTTCCACAAGACTAGAGAGGTTCCGTGTGGACATCATTCACCCACTGTATCTTAACGAGACCCAAACACAGAAATCACAAAAAAGAACCACGAGCAGACGGGACCGTACCAAAGGCCCAATCTTAAGTCCTCTTGATAGGGGGACGTCGTCGACTCCTTCAATCTGATAAAAGTGAACGGTTTTCGTCTCTACAAAAGGACTTGCGAATGGTCGTTATAATGACCTGCTCCGGTAAGACTATTGTCACCCGTACTTTCCCACTCTTACAAGTAACTCCCAAACCATTCCTGTAAAAAGTGTCCTTGAAGTACTCACAACCGAGCCTCAGAGTAAAGTGCCCACTCCTCTGACTTCGAGTCCCACACACAAGCTCAAGTCGACCGTAGTGACCCCACATTTGACCCAGAAACACCGAGGACTCCGGTGTCAAAAGGACCCATAGTCTGGTGGACTGGCTCTCCTCAAATCGTAATGAAGTCAAGTCAAGTCAGTGAGTCAACACAGGTTGAGAAACGTTGGGGTACTTGACCTCGTACGGTCCGGAGGGACAGGTAGTGGTTGAGGGCCTCAGGTGGGTTTGGGGACAGGTAACTCAGCCACTACGGTAAGTTGGTAGAGTAGGAGACAACAAGGGAAGAGAAGGACGGGAGTTAGAAAGGGTCGTAGTCCCAGAAAAGGTTACTCAGTCGAGAAGTATGGTCCACCGGTTTCGTAACCTCGAAGTCGAAGTCGAAGGCAGGAAGGTCACTTATATCGTAATGAATGGACGTCGGTTCAAGGATCGTCCACCCGCAAAAGGTCCGTGAACGGTCCCTGTCTCAGTCCTGTTTGTGTCCACGACCTAAGATGTATCAGTCTGAGTTCAACCGGTAGAGGGGAAGTCATTTAAATTTTTTTAACTTTAGTAATAGTCCGTAGTAACTTTAGTGTAGTCCGTAGAAAAGACCGGTGTTATGATACTCTGATCTATAGTTAATGTCCCCTTTTTTTTCGACATTTTTTGTGTTTATGTACTCTAATTCGTCATGTAAAGATTTATTGCTTTTCCAATGACTCCTTTATTTTTCCCTTTAATTTTTTAAGGACCTTTGTTTACTGTCACCCTTGTACTGTCGGGGTTTGGACACCCTACGTCGACTGAGTTCCCCCGGTGGGGGACGGATCAGCGCCCTGAAGGGAGAACCGTCTTGACCAGGCCTTGGGCTCCACGAGGTGAGACAGACAGACGTCTTCACTCTCGAGCACAAGTCTGAGAGCACGGTCGACAGAAGGTGGGGGGTAGGGAAATGCGAGTACGGAGGATCAGAGCACAAGTCCGGTATCCATTAAGGAGGGCGTAACCGTTCCTATAAATCCAGGTCCATGAAAGGTTAAAAGAAAAAGTTTTAGGGTATAACTCTTTATAAATGTTTGTCGCAGTGGACTGCATTTCTGGAATCTCCCTACGGTAAGACGTCTGTCACTCCTGGTGTACGGTCTCAGGTGGTCACAACGTTAAACAAAAAACCAAAAAAAAAAAAGGGGAAAAAGGGTTTGGAGTTAACCGTGAGTGGGAGGACCTACTGAAAGAATAAGTAGAAGAGAAAAGGGACCTTCGGAAGGGAGGTGTCAAGTTTGAACACAAGAAAATTTTTTTTTACTTATAAAGGACCACTTGACGAGGAGTCCGTGTCAAGAAGGTCTCATTTGCGTTTCATTTCAGGGGGGACAAGAGGTCTTCATGTTGTGTGGCAAAGTGGGTTTAACGTCCAAAGTAGTAAAAATAACTTATTTTCCTGTTTCGTCCTCTTTCGAACCTAGGGACCAGTGATCCTTAAACACACTTTTTATTCCTTCTTCCATAAAAAAAAACATACACACCAAAAATAAACACCCGGTTCGTTCTACTTGACTACAAATTTTACAGAAGTCCAAACAATGACTTCCTCTTGTGTGCAGGTCTTTTCACGCGGTTAGTATCGAGTTATCCACTAGTCTTTTACTTGTGTGGGAAACGCTGGTAATGGACATAGTTCTGTCTTTTAGGGGTTGTGGGACCTTCGGGGGGAGGGTCAGTGAGCGCGGGAGGAGGAGGGATCTTGCTTGCGACCGGACTAAAGATCGTAGCGTCTCGCGACCGACCCAAAACGGCGTGCCGGAAAGGACAGTGACGCAGGACGGAGGGTGGGAGATGAAGGGAATGCACCGAAGCCAACCTATATTTACTTACTTAGAGTCGACAACTTAAAACGAGGATTTCTGTTAAATCCTATAAAACATGTTCTCTTTCCCTGAGAATTTTTTTTTCAACATAAAGTTGTCAACACGAATTTACTTGCATACGTCCCAGTCACAAGGAACAACCTTTCCTTCCTCAGGTCGGGACCTCTTTCTCTGGACCACACGTCCTCGTCCCCACACTCGTACCACCGGCGCTACTGTGTCCCCTCCTCTGTACACACGGACACACACACACCAATCGGCGCTACTGTGTCCCCTCCTCTGCACACACACAGACACACACACACCAATCGCGGAATGGATTGAGTCGATGAAAAGAAAACGAAAAATTTTTAATTTTTTTATATAAATAAACCGACACAACGTAGAATCCACATGGCGTCGTATGTCCTCGAATCAAGGGGTCGGTCCGTAACTTGGGTGTAGAGGACGTAGTCCTCCACCTGAACATTGGTGGCCTGGTGGTCCCTTAGGGGTCAGGGAATAAAAGCCTCAGGAGGTAAAGGATTTCCTTAACCGAATGGCTTAGGACCGGCACACTCGCCCACTCGGGAAACTCAGACAGAGAAGCACACAGTAGGAATCCTGGACTTGCGGGTGTTCTTCGTTCCCTACCGTAACGACTGAGCTCACCCGCTCAGCCAGTTCGTACAGCGACCGCCGATGTTCGACTCTTTAGCCGGAGAACTTAAGCGTCGGTAGCCGCTCATGAATCTGTGCAAACGCGAGTTCGACCCTTGGTAGCTAGCTTATCGGGTCGCCTAGTAGTTCCTTCTTTATCCACTCGACACACAGTTCCAGACCTAGTCCGGGCGCTTGGTGCAAACGTCTTTACCGTGAGCACACGGTCCGTCTTAGTTTGACGACTTTACGACCTCACCGTCTTGGTCCGGTGTGATACGAGCACTTTGGTTGTGTGTGTGCATATATGTGCTTCGCCCCCTCCATCAACTCTGGTCTCCCCTTAAAACATGAGGTAGGGACCGGAACGTAAAGTAGGACACAAACTAAAGGGGTGCTGTTTGTCGGTGAGACTCGGTGATCCGAAAAGATCAAAAGAGAGAGCTAAAGGGAAGAAGGTAGCGGTCTCCTACTCTACCAACCTACGGCAGGAGAGAGAGTAGATATCCCTGCTAGTAAATTTTTAATTTGCTCATAGAAAAGACCGTCTTTCCACTAACTCTTCCTGTCGGACACAAACGGTTTCAAGACTAGGATTCCTCCAAAGTCTGAACTTTAACTGAGTGGACGGAGTGGAACCGAAGTAAAGTTCGGGTGAGAAGGACTCTCAAGGTCCGGAAAGAAATTGGAAGGACCAACGACGGCGACGAAGTAGGGGCGGGGAGAGAACCGGTGAACGAAAAGACATAGGGTCTTACACCCCCGGAAAACAGAAGAATGTGTGCACATCCGGTTTGTGATACACACTAGTACGACCGTACACTACACTTTGCATCCTTTCCTAAGGGGCCATCGACGTCAGGTAACCAATAACTTTTTACCGTCGTTGCAAAAATAGCATTGCCGTTCTTAGGAACGGTAACTACCGGTTAAAAGAAACACTCCTCTTTATTATAAAAGGGGACAAGAGACACAAAATTAAGAGGAAATGGACGACGACCAGAATACACCCGGACGTCCAAAATCTCTACCGAAATCCATGGTAGGTGTGGATTTCTAGTATACCCCATTTAAGACTACCCGGGTTCCACCACCCCACTGGGGACTCACTCTTTCGCTCAGACGGATACATTCGGGTGTGAAAGAATATAGTTCATAAAGGATTTTAAGCTAACCAAAAGGTAACACTGACTAAAAGAAAAAAAAAAAAGGGAAAACTTTTGTAGGGGGATTTGGATATACTTTGAGACGAAGGTACCGGACAGTTTTATAACGAAGTGACATCCTCTTCCACTCATTCAAAAAACCTTCTATAAAGCACCTACAGCGAGGGTCATGAAAGGGGGACTTCCGAACCCCCGAGGGTAATAGGTCTCCGTACTGTAAAGGTAATACCTCACCTCAACTGACTACAATACTACAATCGATGTTGTAGTCGAATGTCTCTAACATTTTTTATAAGACAATGGTAGTCACGACACAAATTTCCCTTCGTACGAGTCTCTCGAGAAACGACGTTATCAATGACTCAGTCATTATGGTCGCTAATGACGGGTCGGTCTAGAGTCGACCAAAAAGAGAAGGGGGAAAGTCAAGTCAAGTTAACGAGTCAACACAGACTGAGAAACGCTGGGGTACCTGACGTCGTGCGGTCCGGAGGGACAGATAGTGGTTGAGGGTCTCAAATAGGTTTGAGTACAGACAACTCAGCCACTACGGTAGGTTGGTAGAATAGGAGACAACAGGGGCAGAGGAGGACGGGAGTTAGAAAGGGTCGTAGTCCCAGAAAAGGTTACTCAGTCGAGAAGTGTAGTCCACCGGTTTCATAACCGTAAAGTCGAAGTTGTAGTCAGGAAGGTTACTTGTGGGTCCTGACTAGAGGAAATCCTCTGACCAACCTGACCAACCTAGAGGAACGTCAGGTTCCCTGAGAGTTCTCAGAAGAGGTTGTGGTGTCAAGTTTTCATAGTTAAGAAGCCGTGAGTCGAAAAAAATATCATGTTGAAAGTATAGGTGTGTACCGATGACCTTTTTGGTATCGGAATTGATCTATCTGGAAATAACTGTTTTATTACAGAGACGAAAACTTATACGATAGATCCAACCAGTATTGAAAGGAAGGTTCCTCGTTCGTAGAAAATTAAAGTACCGACGTTAGTCGTAGACGTCACTGGAACCTCGGGGGTTTTTATTTCAACCGGTGACAAAGATAACAAAGGGGTAGACAAACGGTACTTCACTACCCTGGTCTACGGCACTAGAAGCAAAAGACTTACAATTCGAAATTCGGTTGAAAAAGTGAGAGGAGAAACTGAAAGTAGTTCTCCGAGAAATCAAGAAGAAGCGAAAGACGGTATTCCCACCACAGTAGACGTATAGACTCCAATAACTATAAAGAGGACCGTTAGAACTAAGGTCGAACACGAAAAAGGTCGGGTCGTAAACAGTACTACATGAGACGTATATTCAATTTATTCGTCTCATTGTTATATGTCGGAACTGCATGAGGAAAAGGATAAACCTTGGTCAGACAACGAGGTATAGGTCAAGATTGACAACGAAGGACTGGACGTATGTCTAAAGAGTTCTCCGTCCAGTCCACCAGACCATAAGGTCAGAGAAAGTATTAAAAGGTGTCAAAGAACGGGTCGGTATAGAGTTGACCAAAGAGAAGGGGAAAATCTCATGGAACATCTCGACTCTCTTATGCCCGGGCACATGAGGTGTACCTCGCGGGATCTCCGCCTCGACCGGCTCGGGGACCTCCCACACAGTCGGACGTAGCCGTTGACGAGATGTCGGAACCTCCTTGACTGGCTACTGTACTGTCTCCTGAAAGATGGACACGAGTCCCTTATATAAAATATGAGACTGAGGTACTTCCATTCGACCGAAGGAGTAACACGTGGATCCATGAAATAAACAACAGTAATTGGTTTTTGATTAACCAATAACGGATAAACGAACACCATAACCCGAAGAGACCACCGAGTCGACCATTTCTTAGACGGACGTTACACCAATCTGGACCCAAGCTAGGGACCCAACCTTTCTAGGGGTCCTCTTCCCTTGTCGATAGGTGAGGTCATAAGACCGGACCTCCTAAGGTACCTGACATATCAGGTGCCTCAGCGTGTCTTAGCCCGTGCTGACTCGCTGGAAGTGAAGTGAACCCAAAGGAAGAAGGATCTACCCGTCCCAGTCTGTACACCTGACTGGAGAAAGGACTTGTACATTTTTCTTGCGTACCACTCAGGTTCATACACTTAATTTACTTTTTTTTTCTTCTTTCAAACCTTCTCTAAGAATGATCTTAGAATCTCCCCCTCGATCGATCTCAAGAGACTTACAAACTCTACATTGTAGACTAATTCTTGTCATACAACACTCTTTTCTCGTTAACTTATTATTAATCTCGAGAAACTTCAATTTCACACCAACGATTTTATTTTACCTTCTCGTGTCAACCTTTTACTCCGACTCCTTTGGAACCCTTCATGACATTTTGATTGAATTTTTACATCGCCCTTTCATCTTGTTTTTACGCTTTTATGACTTTGACACTTTCTTCCTATTTTCTGCATCTCCTAAGTAGAGCTTCCAAGTCGCAGACTGATTATTCTCAATACCAACTTTCCTGTCTCTTTTGACTCTTTTCCTTTAATACTTTCTTCGCTATGTTCTTTCAAAGGGATTTGGTTTCCCGTGTTCAGAAATCTACTTTTCCTGTCCCACTAGTGGGTCGTTTTCCTGACCTGTCCTTTGGTTGGGTTTCGTAGAGCAACATTTTAAAATCCCGTCTTCACTATTCTAAGTCCATGTCCTAGTTTACGAAATTAACAGGCGTAATCTTTGACGGGGTCGGACGTCAATCTGGCCAACCTCTCACATCGACGCCCCCTGAGGACACTACCACCCGTTCCAAATAGAACCGATCGACCGAGTAAAAATATCTACTTCTTCGTCTCCAAGTGCCCATCTAGAAAGGAGACGAGGTACCAGGGTCAAGATTAGTCGTCGGTGGAATATAAGTACGGAAATGACAACCGCTCTCTTTGACCCAGTCAAGGACGAACAGTTCCGACTCCGCCTGGAACAGACAGAAATTCACAGCAGCACCGTGCCGTGCAAGACAAGGGGAGTCTCCGTCTCTCTTTCGTGTCGTCTGCCGGGATCCTCGGGTGCACCTTGACTACCCAGTACCAGTCACCTGTCACTTCCGTCGAACACGACCTAACCACCGACTCCTACACACGAAGGTTCTTGTGACACCTCACCTGTCTCGAACTCTCTCTTCCCATGGTATCAACGGGAGTCCGGGTCCTGAGTTTGTGCGACATCTGTAGACGTCCACTCGGGGAATATACCCGAGTGTAAGATATGTGTCGCACATATATTTTATACCAATACTATCACTACCCGACCCTCTCTCTTGTGCAATCTCAGAAATCGTTTCAGGATCGTCACGAAAAACTCGTGACCACAGTTATACTGGTCCGGTCCTCAACCTCTTTGAAATAAATTCTTTCAATCCCTTCCCGGGATATGAAGTATAGAGTGTGACGGAACAAGCACCTTCCATCAGCCACTTATAAATTAACTTCGACTGTCACACCACGTAAATCTTACAAATGTCTATAGACTGATAACATACTGTGGATAGAACAATAAAAATTATTGAACATCATCCAAATAGATGTGCATCGTTCAGTTTCTTGTACGAATAGAGTCTTCATGACCAATATTGATCACTCTACTCTCAGTCCCTCTCTCACTATTCCATTTCCGGTTACGCTCACCTCGGTCGACTCGTTCCCTTACCCACCGTCCACCCCTCCAGTCTATTCATTTCCTATTCTGCACTCCTCTATATGCCATCACAGAATTTCCAGTATCAACCATTCAGACCTAAAACAAGAATCTTTATTTTCTCTTCGGTAAACCAAAGTACGTCCCTTTACTGTCCGATACCAAACATGAAATCCTTCTGTCGACCACGATATTATTGCTTCTTACCTAACACCTCTCTTTCCCAGCCCCTCTCCCTCTCTCTCTATTTCCAGGCCTCCGGTAGTCCTTTCACAACGTCCCTCGGCTCGTCGTCTATTGACTCCCATCTCGAACCCCTTCACTCGTTTGAACCCTATATAAAACACACGTCCTGGTCGATCTGAACGACGAGACAATTACACTTCACTCTGTACTCCCTTAAACTCCTACTGAGGACCCAAAACCCGAAGTCGTTGACACAACTATTTCCAGGACAAATCACTCCCCGTCTTCAAACCTCTTCTTGTCAACCCTTAGTTCAACAAAACCGGTATGACTCAAATTTTTTCACGGATAATCTGAAACTTCATCTCGACAGTACCGTCGACCAATACTCAAGTCTTCCTTATCTTTAAACCCTCACCAAACAAATATCTACCGCAAATTTAGACACTCTGAACCCCGTTAGTAGACCACTCTTCTCTGACTCCGTTTATCAGACCCTGAGAAGGACATAGAGGGTCATAAATCGCCAGACTGTGGATTAATCCCCCGACCTGTCCATCCTCTTTCCTCGGACTCTTCCTCACCAGTCACACGATCCTCTTTCTCATTTCCTCCCGGAATCACTTCGGGTCTCTTTGTTGACAATCTTTCTTGTACCATTCGTCACTGGTAGTCTGAATTATTACGCCTTCAGCGACGACTAGCACTAAGCTCCACATTCTACATCGATGTTCCAAAGCCAACCTTCTGGGTTTTTCACAAAATTTTTAAGACTAGTAAAGTAACGGTATGCTAGAGAACTGAAATAAAATTTAAAAAGAATTTTTTAAAAAAAACCTCATATCAACTAAAATGTTACGACACAAACAAAGTCCACATGTTGTTTCACTAAGTCAATATGAATATAAGTAAGACAAAGTCTGGAAAAGGGGGTATCGTCAGTAATGTCTTATGACTCATCTCAAGGGTCCCGATATGTCATCCAGGAAGAACCAATAGACAAAATACATATCATGACATATGTACAATTAGGGTTCGAGGACTAGTGGTACAAAGGGAAGACAATTGGTACAAACGAAAACTATATATACAGACAAAGACAAAACATTCAAGAACACACAGTAAAAAATTTTCAACCTAAGATGTACACTCACCATATTATACTATAAATAGAAAGAGACAGACTGAATTTGAAGTGAATGATACTATTTCAGGTCCAGGTCAGACTAAAGAAACCGGGTACGCGGATGAGGGGGTCTCTGGTGCTCCACCTCGATTACTCAGTTCACTGATCAGATACGAAAATCCAACGGGTGAATCGACGACGATTCAGTGAAGTCAGCGCAGGCTGAGACCCGCTGGGGTATCTGCCGTCGGGTGGTCCGAGGGGGCAGGGACCCTAAGAGGTCCGTTCTTGTGACCTCACCCAACGGTAACGGAAGAGGTTACGTGGTTTCACTTTTCACTTTCCCTTCAGTGAGTCAACACAGGCTGAGAATCGTACCTGACGTCGGATGGTCCGAGGAGGTAGGTACCCTAAAAGGTCCGTTCTCATGACCTCACCCCACCCATGGAAAGTTTTGAATTTTTTCTCTAAAAGATCTTCCGACTAAACTCCCCTTCTTTCAGGAGGAAGGATTTGTTTTCACCGATATCCGAACTCCCGGACTAAAGAACTTTTACACTTCTTAATCCCTACATAGTTATATGTATTACTAGAGTTTATAAAAAGTTAAATCTTTTTATATTTTTAGTTTTGAGACTCTAAGGGTCAATCCCAACTGACCTATGTATAACTTTGAAGGAGAAAAGTATNCCACCCCCCGCCACCCCCCCACCCCCCGCCACCCGCCCTTCTCGTCGTCCTTCCCTTTGACGTCGTCATGTCAATCCTTGGTTTTCGCTCAACTCTCCACCCTCTCTGCGTCCACTGAGTTCCGACGACTTCGACTGACGCCCCTTTTGACTCTTCGGTGGATCAAATGTGACGCCTGAGAAAGTCCTTCCACCTCTCACCGGTCGTGGTCGATGGAGACCCTGACGCCCTTTCTCCCTCGACTTCTGTTCCCAACTCGTCCCCAGACAAATACTTCGTCGATCTCGCAGGTCAAGACAGGAGGAAGGTTTGTGGCCCCGTGACAGGGAAGCGGTGAGCCCGTCTTGACCTCCACATAAGAGACGACGTGTGCGAACTAGTGAGTCAGCACAGGCTGAGAAACGCTGAGGTACCTGACATCGAGCGGTCCGAGGAGACAGGCATCCGAAGAGGTCAGTTCTTATGACCGCACACATCGGTAAAAGGAAGAGGCCCCCTAGAAGGGTTGGGTCCCTAGCTTGGGTGCAAAGGACATAGAAGACGTAACGTCCGTCTAAAAAATGGGTGACTCAGTGATCCCTTCAGGGGTATCTCCCAGAGACGAGGTTCTCTGTGGTCCGTGGCAACTCCCACCCCTGACTTTAGGATTTTAGTTCTCGCTTTCCAATGACTTACAACTTTGAGAACCAACAGAAGGAGACGAACCCGAGAGTCGGAATATGGAAAAGGACCTTCTCAACCTCCCGGAAAATCTTTTTAGATTTGTCCGACCCTCTTCTCTGATCTTATATGACTATAAATCACCCTCCCTCCTTAGGAGTTACTTTCCTGGGTCGTCTCAGGGACATCTCTTGACAGTCCTTCGGGAGGTATAGTCTCTTCAAAGTTGGTCAAAAATCACAAAGGCTGAACCCTTTCACACGTTTTTTCCGAGTGGTTTATAAATTCCCTTCGAAGATTACACTGATGTTCATTTATGTTTCTTCCCTTTTGTACTTTGTAGTGACGCCCTCTTCTTGAAAAGGTCCTTTTTTATTTTTTAAGTATCCATAGAAGTCTCTCTCTTCTCTACAGTGTCGATATTTTGTTCGTAAAAATTTTAAGGTCTCTTATTCGTTTCTCGAGTACCTTACTGCTAGTCCTGTCTTTACTTTTTTGTTTTGGTGTTTGTCTCAATCTTCTTGTCAAATTCCTTTACTGATATTTTACTTTGTCTTTCTGTCTACCTCCTAACCTCTCTTTTTTATATGTTTTCACTCTCCTGGTCTGGTCTGGTCTATAGATGATTATAGAGTCTATAGGTTATAGACCTTTTGTCCTCCTCGTTTGTCTCTCTACCCCCTCGTAGTCTCAGTAAGTTCTCTTTTCTGACCTTCACTTCTGTTTTGTACAATGGCCGGCACGGACTTTCTACTCCACCAATTACGAATTGGAGAAGGAGATGTAAAAAGAAATAAAAAGTTTAATAGACATTGTTTATAACAAATTTTACTTCCGTGTTACACACCAAAATCATAATCGTTATAACAGGATCTTTTACATTGAGTGTCCACCAGACAGTAGTTTCTTGCTTACACATTTTTTCTCGTACAACCTTTCCCGCTGGATTCAAACCAGTAAATTCAGTGTGTACAGTGGTCCTAGTTTAAGTCTGATTTAAAGAACGGAGATCCCTTTGCGACAGTGCCTCCCTGTGGGTTTCTGTCCGGGGTCCCGATACAACCCACAGTCTACAAAAAGTCAATAATATTTACAAGTTTTAGCTTCACGTAAACTGTATAATCAGAGTACACACGGGAATTACTGGGGCGTAAACGTATGTAACATTTCACTAGTGGTTTTATTCAGATCAACGGAGACAGTGGATTGTCCCAATCGCGTCACAATATTGGTACAAGAGGTACTGCCACGTGGGAGTATTGAATCAATACAGACCTTAAAACATGGAGACCTAGGGGAAATCGGTAAAGCATTGGGAGGATTATTGGGAAGAAGGGAGACTGTTGGTGACTGGACAAGAGACACTCAGACCTGAACCAAACCAAAACACACAAACTCAAAATAAGAGTAAACTCGAAGAAACAATGTCTTGTGAGGAGTAATGTGTGTTAGAGGGGGACCGAGAAAGCCCGACAGTCGGGATCCGCATGGTCCGGCATCCGGTGAGACATGACGGTAAGAGAGGTACACCGACTCGACAAGGATGACGAGAGTAAATGAGAGAGTTAGGGCAAAGTGGAGAATGTTTTCCTAGACTACGAGTTTTTGGAAGACCTGGGGTCCTCGGAAGCCCTATCGACGACTGGCAAACGTGACCCCGACAGAAACCTGACGTAAAAGGAGGCGGGGGCGCAGACACTTGGGTGTCGGAGGAATTCCCCTCCGCAAGGACAAAGGACCCACAGCCCGAAAGGTCAACTAGGACTGGTGGTACCGTGCGACCTTTTTTAGGTCACGTCTACAGCTCTCGGTTTAGTGTCCGACATGACCCAGTCGGTTTTTTCAAGTAAGCCCAAAAGGCATTTAAACCGAAAAGGCGTTCTACCATACCTTTTTGGATTTGTTTGAACAACCGGACGGATCATAGACACTAGATTAAAGGACTACGAAAACAAATTACCGACAATAATCAAACGAGACATTTGTAAAACCTACTGTCCATAATACAAAGGTAACGAATTGAAAAAATAAGTTTGTGAGCGGGTGAGTGTAAGGTAGAATAAGATCGAGAGGAGGGTGGACGAGGGTCGGGGGTGGGGGACCGAATAAAATTTCGTTTAGAGTCCGTAATTTAGTAAAGTATGTTTTTACGTACAGAGATTTTATGTAAGAAAATTTTTTTAAAAAATTACGGCTAGTAAAAATTTTCAGAAATAACTTAAACAATGTTATAACCAAGACAAAATACAAAAACCCAAAAAACTGGTACATCGTACACCCTAGAGTCGAGGGGTCGGTCCCCAGCTTTGGTATGTGGGAAGAAACCTTCCACTTCAGAATTGGTGACCTGGTGGTTCCTTCAGGGGTTCGTAAGAAAATTTTTTTTTCTTCCTGGTGTAATAAGTCAAGTCAAGTTAGAGAGTCAGCACAGCCTGAGAAACGCTGGGATACTTGGCGTCGTGCGGTCCGGAGGGACAGATAGTGATTGAGGGCCTCAAGTGGATTTGAGTACAGGTAACTCATCCACTACGGTAGGTTGGTAGAGTAGGAGACAACAGGGGAAGAGGAGGACGGGAGTTAGAAAGGGTCGTGGTCCCAGAAAAGTTTACTCAGACGAGAAACGTACTCCACCGGTTTCATAACCTCAAAGTCGAAGTTGTAGTCAGGAAGGTTACTTGTGGGTCCTGACTAGAGGAAATCCTACCTGACCAACCTAGAACTTCAGGTTCCCTGAGAGTTCTCAGAAGAAGTTGTGGTGTCAAGTTTTCGTAGTTAAGAAACCGTGAGTCGAAAGAAATATCAGGTTGACAGTATAGGTCTGTACTGATGACCTTTTTGGTATCGGAACTGATCTGCCTGGAATCAGCCGTTTCATTATAGAGACGAAAAGTTATACGACAGATCCAGTCAGTATTGAAAGGAAGGTTCCTCATTCACAGAAAATTAAAGTACCAACGTTAGTGGTAGACGGCACTAAAACCTCGGGGATTTTTATTTCAGTCGGTGACAACGGTGACAAAGGGGTAGATAAAGGGTACTTCACTACCCTGGCCTACGGTACTAGAATCAAAAGACTTACAGCTCGAAATTCGGTTGAAAAAGTGAGAGGAGAAATTGAAAGTAGTTCTCCGAGAAATCAAGAAGAAGTGAAAGACGGTATTCCCACTACAGTAGACGTATAGACTCCAATAACTATAAGAGGGTCGTCAGAACTAAGGTGGAACATGAAGAAGGTCGGGCCGCAAAGAGCACTACATGAGATGTATATTCAATTTATTCGTCCCACTGTTATATGTCGGAACTACATAAGGAAAAGGATAAACCTTGGTCAGACAACAAGGTACAGGTCAAGATTGACAACGAAGGACTGGACGTATGTCCAAAGAGTTCTCCGTCCAGTCCACCAGACCATAAGGGTAGAGAAAGTCTTAAAAGGTGTCAACTAACACTAGGTGTGTCAGTTTCCGAAACCGTATTAGTCATTTCGTCTTTTTCTACAAAAAGACCTTGAGAGAACGAAAAAGGTACTAGGTCGCCTACAACCGTTAAACTAGAGACCAAGAGGAGACGGAAAAGATTTTGGTCGAACTTGTAGACTTCAAGGACCAAGTGCATAACGACTTCGGACCGAACCTCTTAAAACTCGTAATGAAATGATCACACACTCTAATTACATTAACACGCCATCAAACTCGTAAGAAACCGGAACGGACAGAATCCCTAACCTTACTTTTGACTGGAAAAGTCAGGACGCCGGCGACGGCTCAAAAGGTGTAAACGACCGTACAACTCACGTCGTGAAAGTGTCGTAGTAGAAAGTCCTAAACTTTAGCGAGGTGACCCTAAGGTAGTGGAGGTGATCGAAACAAGCATCACAGTGTGGATTTACCTATAAAAAAAAGAATTATCAAGGAGTTTATACGTCAATCACAAGTTAAAGGGGTCAACGAAGACTGTGACAAAAATCCGAAAAAGGTGTCACCCTATATTTATTTTAGGTATGTAACGAACTATATCAAAGAATTCATAAAATTCTTAGGGAGGGGGATATAAATAAAAAGAAACGTTAAATAAATAATTTCATTCCTCAGTAAAAAGAGGGGGAGACGTAAACTTTTCTCTCCATCACTTCAAGGTCCAATGACCCTGGTAAACCTTTAGTACTACTTTACGAGATGTAATTTTTATGTACATCGCAACTCTCTCGAAATGAGGCACAGAGATTAATTTTCGAAGGAAAGTAGCTCCAGGAGGGCCCGGTGGGGCACACGCTAAGCGGCAGAGGGTCTGGGAGTCAGGACGTGGGAAGGAAGGACGAAAACAAAAAGGAGGACCTGTGGATCGCAATAGAAGGTCTGAGTCCGGCTAAGATAAAATAGACACACAACGGACGGAGGAGGGACCTTGCGTCCGAGGTCCTTCCGCTCCCAAGACACACAAAACGAGAGACGGCATAGAGGTCGTGGACCCACTTACTTCTCTACAATTCCGTTCTGTCTTCACCCCACCCCTACCGGCACGTCTGGGCCCCCTCTCACTGTGTCCCACCCTTCGTGCATAGGGGGGTAGGTGGCCGTAGTCTCTCGAGACAGCTAGAGACCCTCTTTAGCCTCGCATTTCCAGAAACCGGGTAGTGAGCCACGACCTCTTTGACGAGACGTCTACGACTGGGTCATAGAACTTCCGGGAAAGGGAGGCAACATCCGACTCTGGGGGAGTTGGTCTCCGGTCGCACCGGCCCTGATTGTCGTCTCGGACACGACAAACCCCTCCCTCCGGTCAGGGAAGTCTGGTGGCGGGTACCACACGTTTCCACGAGGGTCGTTCCTGCCATCAGAAGTCGTCAAATAGAACTAAGCCTTGTCCAACGGGACCGACCGACCGTCAGTCCCACCCCTTGGTGCGCGCGAGACCTTAAGTCGTCTCTCCGGGCTCACTCGGTGGCGACACGAGAAACGGTCTCACACTGGAGTCGGTCCGGCGAAGCCCCACGGAGGCACGAGAACGGACCTCTCGCCTCTATCGTGGGAAAGTGGAGGCGTCCCAACAATTCTCGAAACCACCAACAGCACTCAAAAAAGACGTCAGGCTACTCCATCCCCACGATCGGGTCTCGCGGAGAAGTCCGAAGTCCTCTTCCGGCGCAAGGCCACCGAGACCCGACCGTCGCCGACTCCTCTTTCTCGGGAATGGAGAGGAGCCCCGGTCCCGTCAGCACTCCTTCACACCGACGCAGAAGCCGGGGGAGTAGACGGACCTCCGCCCCCTCTCCGCTGCGTGACTCGCCCTCACCTCAAGTGTCCCGAGGCAGTGGCAGGGAGGGACGGACTCCCGGACCGTTGGAGTAGTCTCTCTGAACGCTGAGAGCCGTCTTGACCCCTGTCCTTCGTACGGTGTGACACGAATTTGACACAAAACTTCCTCAAAATTCTCGTAAAGATCGAAACCGACCCTCAAAGAACGGTGTGACTGTCCCCACACAGAAACCTTGTTGAGTAGTAAACGCCTCGGACAAGGATCGGACCTATGCGTACGAAAAGGGTTTGGTACTCTCCGCAGGACACTTCCCTCATGTTCCGTCTTGGTCCAAGAAGTTGTCGTGGGGGGTGGGGACAGGAGGACCGGGGGTCGCTTGGTGTAAACACAGGGGTGCCTCTCGTCGAGGACGATTCTCTGGTCATCTAAATCTTACGAAAGCCGAGACACTTTAGATCTTTCCTCGGGACCGAAAAAACAAGAAAACACAAACGAAGTATCTAAACAAGGCAGGTCATGTTGTCGGCGAACGGTAGCCACTGATAAAGTCAAATTTGAGTTTAATACCTTTTAATTTATTTTTAAAATTTAGGTCGAGGAGTCGGTTTGGTCGGTGTAAAGTTCTCGAGTCAACCGTACACCCGGATCGCCGACGACACGACCAGGTATATCCAGCACCTAGGAGAGGTAGTGCCGTCTTTCAAGATCCGGGTCTCCGACTGTTCACACCCCTCCTCTGGAGTCTTGTGGAAGATCTTTCAACTCTCCTTTCGTTACTTTTCGCTTCGATAATGTCCAAAGTAGAGTACGAGAAGAGTACCACTTTGTGAAGAGGTTCATGTATGAATCCCCTCTGACCCCCAAGGGGTACAACTGTGGAAGGTACTCTTCCAACAGGGGTCTCGCGACAGACACTGAGTCAGTGAGTAGTGTAAAGTCGTGCAACATGTCGACTTCCACAGGTGACGCCACCGGCTCCTTGCCGGGGTAGGGTGGCCTGGGGTACGAGACGACCTCTCGCCCTCTAATCTTTGAGTCTCTAATCTTTGAAGACTCAGTCACCGCTTCTTTCAAGAACAATGAGAACCAAACGGTGAACACCAAGATGATTTTCTTCTTTTTCTTTGGAAACCTACTTTGTACGAAAAGATCTTCCAACTGACATTCGAAAAGACAAGACAGACAACCCCAGACTCGCCGTCTCTGTCTCCCACCGCGGGTCCCGTATTCAAATCCCTGAGTGTGAATCCACGGTCGGAACTTGAACGTGTCTGGGTCCTGACTCACAGAGGAATCTCAAACGTAGGACCCGCGGACCGAACGGAGGGGGATCAGGACGGGTCCGACCGGGGACACGGGTAGGTCGTGACGCAGACCGTCAGAGGGGTACACCAGCGTCCCGAAGACCGGAGTAGGCACCGAGAAACTCGTGCTCGTCGGAGCAAGGTGTAGGTGTGTAGAGGGTATCTGTCTGAGGGAGTCCAGGCTCGACACATAGAAACGAGAAGTCCATGGGCTGGGTCTCACCTCCTGTCTATGCACCGATTATCACCTAGTGACTCACCTAGTCAGGTGGTCCCCCGTTGAGCTACTTAATTTCTTGTTCTTGAGAGGACTGAATCTGAAAAGGTAATTGTCAAGTCTGTCGTAGGGTGGAACCGTGGACGGTCCGAGGTACCGGACCGTGTCGACTCCAGAGACACGTGTCCCCCGACTCCCAGGGGAGTAGGTGTATGGACACCCAACCCGTGGCGAGGGGGGTGGGTGGGAAGGGAGTAGGTGTATGGACACCCAACCCGTGACGAGGGGGGTGGGTGGGAAGGGACGCTAAGACACTGAAACTCGTAGTCCGACTCAATGACGTGACCTTTGGAGGTAGAGATTCGTGCCAAGAGGAGAGGGAGGAGGTGACCGAGAGAGGTCTCGGGTACAGTCGGTGCTGGTCTGTCAGGATCCTTGTCTCGGGCACAGTCGACGCCGGTCTGGTAGGATCCTCGAACACCGCCACCGAACCCGTCCATGCCCCACGTCTTCGTCACCCACACGAGTGCGAAGGAAAAGAGGGCGGGTGTCTCGCACGACTTCTTCTCCCTGGTTCACGTTCGGCTCATGCTTCGGTTTGACCTTCGACACCGAGACTCCTTCCTTCTCGCCGGGTTCCAGTCCCCTTGGGGACCCCGCCCGCCCGACACGGTGGGGTGTCGACACGGTCCACTTAAGTACAGGGAACTAGCCATACTGGTTTCACTGGTCACGGTCGACCCACCCCAACTACGACAAGAAAAGGAGAAAAACGAGGGAAAATACAGGATACATGTAACTCCCCAACTCGAAAAAGAATGACAAAGGACCCAACAAAAAAAAAAAAAAAAACTCCAAAGGTCGAGACACTAAGTCTCCGTCAAGGGTAGATACTTTACCCTGACTCCTCTTTCCTCCTGTCAGATCTAGTCACAAGAGGTTTGACATTGGGTGGGTTTTCGTGTCTTCGGTTCTCCATGTGACAATTTTACAACACACGGGTCGGTGAGAAACGGACATCGACGGCCAGGACGACTGATCGAGGTTCGGCGAGGAGACTAAAAGACCTTGTGCCACGTCGGACGACTCGAGTGTAGAGTCAGAGTAAATTTTCTTACTGTTCCCTATGACATAAATTTTTAGAGTGAGAATTGTTAAATCGAAGATTTATATTCATGTCTTCAGTGAAAAGGACCGTTCCCTACCTTCCTCTCTGTTCTTCAAGACGGTGATCGGGTCGAACCTTCGACTTTTAGGACACAAATTTTCTACAGTGAATTTATCAAAATAGTCGACAGGATGGATGAGTCGTGGGTCACGTTCGAAAGAGTCTTTGACCAGAAAACCATCGACAAGTCGGGTTAAACCCTACCGCGGAATGGTTTCTGTCCTTGATTTCCCATACTCATTATCCGGCTTGACCGACGGACGCCCAGTGTGGGTGGACCCTCGTCTCCTTCGACGACAAAGACCGAGGGTGCAAGGTGGGTCGATTCGACACCCCGAGCCCGGAGCACGACACGGGAAACACGGACGGACCCACTTTAGAACCCACAACTTTAGAAGGACGACGACAACGGGAGTGAAGGGACCTCGTAGTGAGCGAGTGGGTAGACTGAGTAAGAGAACCGGTGTTCTCAAGAAGGTTCTCCCCCTTCCCAAAGAAAGGTTAGACCTCCAAGGTTTGTAAGGGTGTGGGATTCGTGTCGCAGCTCCCCCCGCCCCCCTCCCGCGTCACAGACAGAAGGGAGACAAAACACCCTAAGACTTGGTGAGGTTTCACTTGAACGAAGAGCATATCGTTACCACTATAAATTGTTTCGTCCATTCACATTAGTTGTCATCCCCGTCGACTTTAACACAGAGGTCAAACCCCAGACCCCGTCGGCGACGAAACCACCTGGCACCTCCCGAACCAACCGCCGGACAAGTTAGTTGGCGACGAACCATCTGTCTCGGGTCCGAACCTTAGTCTACCGGGACCCAAACTTAGGGGTGAGACAGGGGTCGGAGACACCCTAAGTAGGTACACTAACGACACTTCTACCCTCTTAGTCAGCTCACAGACTACGTTATTGTCTACGACACGACCACCCAGGAGATAACAGGTCTGACCGAGGTGTAACGGAGATCATCCTTACGACTTACTCTCGAAGCAAAAGATCCAAACAACCGGTGAAAAAAAAATTTTAATAATTAAAAAAAAAAAGACTCACGTCACAACCCCCGTTACAAAGGAACACAGGGTTTCACAGGGGACACAGGGGTGCGGAGGGTCTACAGATATCGTTGTCTCTCTGTCGACGACACCCTTTAACTCATCGAATTCCAAACCGACACAAGACAAATTACAGAATACAAACTCGAAGTGAAAGGTCTCGACGACAACCACTCTTTTCTCGGTCCGAAAGTCCTTCACCCAGTCCCGACTACAAGGGGGTCCTGAGTTGTCCGAGATGACAACCATTGACAACACCCTTGTTCTGACGAGTGTCCAGGTAGGGTCCCGACGTCCGTTCCTTTCCTGAGGGTGGGCTTCTGCCCCCAAGAGTGTCCCTCCGACCCCAGACCCGACCTTTTGTCTAGACGCCCTCAGACCCCCGACTGAAGGAAAACTCAGAACTTTCCAACGAGACTTCTCACTCCGTTTCAACTAAAATACACTTCGGTTCCTCTCCACAACTTTTGACTGGTGAAGAAACATTGGGTCGTCTTCCCCAACCGGAGAACCCAGAGTCACAGGGAGTGACCCTAAAGTGTCCCCTCACCTACGGAAACCTGTCTCCCGACTCGGGACACTGAGGTCGACAACCGGTCCACCTACCCCTCGGGCCACCGACGCCGAAGAGCCGTACACGACACGACCTCCGTCCGTTATTACTCCGGAGACCTTACCTCCCTTTTACAAACATAGTATTTTAAATTTCTAACGACACCAAAATCCACTTCCTTTCAGGTGTCTGGGACTCCACCAAATAATCCGTTCACCTCGAAACTAACACGTCTGAGCCGAAGGAATAAAATTAAAACTAAAATTAAACCTCTTTACTTTCCGAGACTCGTCCCTCCCTCGACCGACGAAAAACGACGGAGACAGTCCTGGTGCCTGAATCCCTTTAGACTCTTAAACGGGAAGGAATCTTCGATAGTTTCCCTACGATAGTTTCGATAATCACCTTTGTCTCCCCCGGGTTCCTTAACGTAAATTTTGACCAGTCGTTCGTACGTGTGAGATTACACCTGAGGACACTCCCGTTTGGGGTCCCCTGGTCCGTGTAACATAAGACGCAAACTAAGAGATGTTTACGAATATATCAGTGTACAACTAAGTTTTTTAATTTTTTCCCTACGGTTCTCTCTTACAAAATACTTTCCAATTTTCTTTTTCTCCCCGATAAAGTCCGGGGTTGGGTGACTTCGGACCATGACCTAGGAAGGTCTCCGACAACCTTCACCTATCGTGGTAGCACCCACCTCCGCACACCACGCTGACTCCACCTACCCCGTCTTCCGATCTACACGCGAAGAGTCCCACTCCTCCCCTCCCTCGCGAGCTCCGGTGAACCTGTTCGGAGAGTTTCCGCCACCTGGAAATGTTTAAGAATCTTGGTGGTCTTACCACTTGTAAGACCTTACTTCCCCTACACCGTCACCCATCGTTCTTGAGGTCAAGACTTTATCGTCGATCTCTGTCCCCCTGAAGACTTATATCTCGAAGGCATCCGGACTCTCAAGGCGTCCTCATAGACGACAAAGGTCTATGGAGAGTACTCACTCCTCTTCGTGCGGACTACTGAGGGTCAAGAGAGGTGTCCTAGGCACTGGAGTCGGACCAAATCCTTTGGTCTCATTGGGTGGTGTCGTCCCGTCCCGAGACCGTGGAGGCAACAAATTAAGGTTGTTGTCGGAAGATAGTTACGCCAAGGGTGGAATGTCTACTCACCGGTCCCGAGTCCCCTGGATACACTGGGTGGGTGTTTTCGAGTCTGTACCGACCTTAACCTGGGGGCTATACAGACCAAGGGTTCGACCTCGGGAAATAGGGGTGACACTCCCGAACGTCGTTGGAAACGAAGTAACTCCCCCTCTGAAGAACGAAAACCTTCTACACACCGACTACGACCTCCCTGACCGCCCCTCTTGGACCCGGACGGGCAGGTAAGTCGGTAGTGCGTACACTCGGGTCCCGAGGAGAGAGGAGTCACAGGCGAGAGGTGTGTAGAACCCACGAGTGAAAAGGGAGGAGTGGTCGGTAAGAGACTTCAAACGTAGAAAAAAAGATAAAAAAAAATTTCGTAAGAATGACTTATAAACGGTTTAAGTCATCGGAGAAGAGTTTGAAGTGGGACGGAGTCACAAAAGAGTTGAAGAGAAGGTAGAGTGTCCAGTGTATCTTTTACTTTTATAAACATACCTTGTAACCCTAACTTCTGGTCTAACGAACTTTGACCTCCACCGGTCGAGACTGAAGGAGCCCCCGACCCCCCTGGTCATAATGACAGCAAGTGTGCCGCGGTCAATCCTTCGAGACGGACAAAAAGTCAATCGTCGTACGCTGACTCTTCTGTGGACAAAGCTTGACTGAGACAGGAACCAGGACCGTGGACAGGGGGTCGTCGGTGCTCAGGGGAGAGGGGGGGTAATGACCCCAGTACAGACGGAATACATTAGAAACTCCTGAAATAATTGGATGACAGTAGTACCCTTGTCTATTATACTACAGAGGTCGGATGGAGACTCTTCTTGTGAATCTCTAAATATACATCCCGGCTCGTTACGGACAAAGTACCTTTCTCGAGTCACTATGCAAAGAGACTTACGACTTACTCGAGTGTAAGGGCGGGACGAGAGATTGTGTCTATATACGAAATAGAGTAGGACACAATGGGAAGGGGGAGGTGAGGTATTGAGTATAGGACATTACCTTGAAGAGTACTCTCAATCCCCTTGGTTATACCTCTTACGTCGGAACAGGAGAGAAGTCTTTAAAGCCAGAGTGCTCCAGAATAGACCCCGAAGGGTCCACCGAGTCACCACTTCTTGGACGGTCACGTCCTCCGTCCTCTCTACGTCCAAACTAGGGACCCAACCCTGCTAAGGGATCCCTTCCTTTATCGTTGGGAGAGGTCATAAGAACGGTCCTATTAGGGTATTTGTCTTATGTCAGGTGCCTCAGTACTTTCTCAACATGGACTGAATCGTTGATTTATTGTCGCTTCAGAATAGACCTCTGAAAAAACAGGAAGAACCATCCAACACTTGTCGTCGTGGGTTGGTAATCGTAATCTATAAAGGTAGACATTGGGGAGGTCTGTTATGGAGATTCTCATGGAGTCAGTTTTTTAGTTTTGAGACTCTATTCTCCCTTACGACCAACAACGAGTACCCATTTAACTCTGTAGTAGGTCTTTCTTTGTTTTTACTCTCCTTGTGTTCGGGGTCACCGGGAGGAGAGGTATTTCGACCCGTTAAGTCATCGACCAAGGAAGTCTCATGTCGAGTGGAGAATTGTGTTCTAACGACAATAAGGGAAGAAAAATCGAACGTGAGGGGGGCGGAGGAGGTAGGAACGCGAAGACACCGAGACGAGAGAGACTGCACAAAGGACGAAGACACAGGTCCGAAGAATTATTGAAAACGGTTGAGGAGCTCATTGGGACGCGTACACCCAGGGAGGTACTCAAGACAAGAGACGGTCAACCCCAAGAGAGAGAGAGAGAGAGAGACAGAAACCCCCAGATACCGGACACTCGGTAAGGACTCCACCGAGGTCCCCAACAGAGTGGAGAGCAGTGAACAGACAGGAGACCTCAGTGGTCAGGGGTGAAGGTGGTAGAAAAAAAATTATGAGCAAACCGACCCAGAATCAACATCGTGCACCCTAGAGAACGGTCCAGTACACCCTACGAAAGAACGTCATGTACCCGAGAGATCAACACCCCACGTCCGAATCAACGAGGAGCCGTACATCCTAGAATCAAGGACCTGGTCCCCAACTTGGGTGCAGGACGCAACGTTCCACTTGACGGGTGACATTGTGACCCCTTCAGGGAGGCAGAAGACGATCCACAGCGAAGTCACCGTGGGAGGGGAGAGGGCGTAGGTGCAACGGGAGTCAGAGGTCGAGGAGGACTGCCACACTCTCAGTATCCGAGGCTCACTTCACTTTCGTGCACTTGGTAGAGGGGAGGTACAGGTCGGTACAAACAAAAGAAAGGTGGAGCTGAGACCCTCTGAACTCTGTTCTAGACGGACGACTCTGGATTCGTGAAAGTACAGGGGAGACACAGGGCACACCTCATACAACCCTCTTACTATTCGACTTTTGTAAAGGGTGTGACTCCGAGCCCGTCGGTATGTCAGGTCTCGAAGGTAGGGGTCTGGTCTGGGTCCTTAGAAAGGATCCGCTCGCGAGGGACCTTAGTCTCGCGGACGGGCGGAGAAGAGTGACACAGACCCTTCAGAAGGAAAGTCTCGAACCGACAGGAGGAACGACGGCGTCAAAACAATTCGTTTGTCCTACAACAAAGACCTGTGAAAAGGGGTCTATGATATCAATCGTCACCAGCGTTCTCCTTATTCCCTTCACCTGACACGGAGGGCCCTCCCACCCCTCCGGTCCGGACCAAACGACCCACCTCCGACGAAGGGTCCTACAAATGGTCCCTACGAGACGTCTGAAACGTCTGCGTTTCAGTCCGTCATAACAAAAAGGAAGTCAAAGGGGGTTCCACCGGTTGTCATTGTCCACTTAGTCGTCCCTTTCCGTTTTCACTGACGTCAAGACCGTAGTCTTCTATTTTTAGCTCAGGAAAAATTTTAAAGGAGATCTCCTGTGAGTGGGACCGGGAATTTTCAAGGAGTGAACAAAACAAAACGACTCATTGAACGTCCTAGAATCAAGGGGTTAGTCCTTAACTTAGACTCGGGTGTCGTCACTTTCGTGCCTGGTAGTCACGGGATTAGTGACCTGGTAGTCCCTTAGGGGGGTTAAAGAAAAGAAAAGTCAACGGATCCTATGGAAAGATATAGAAGAAGAGAGTGAGTAGGAGCAGAGAGGGTCCTATCAAAGGTACGGTCCGTTGTGAACTTAAGGGAGAGGACCCACCGAAGGGAAGGGGACGAGAACATATGAAGTCGGTACCGGTTCACGGGAGTCGTGAAACCTTTGGGACTTCCTCAGTTGAAGGGGTCCGAACCGGAAAAAGACCCGAGGAACGGGTATTACAGACCCATATTTTGAAGGGACCAACCATCTCTAACTGGAACTACCAATGTAAACCTTAGTCTCCGGGGTCATATGTTTTACATGTTCCGGAGTGAACAAAACCCTTTCGTAAACCATCCACTGACACACTGGGTCGAAACCCGTCCAACGGAGGGACGGGGCTTGGGGGACCGGTGGCAGTTTCAGGTCACCTCGGAGAACTCAATCCTCTCTTCGGTCGAAATACAAAACCCATGGTCCCAATGGTAAAGGGTAATGGAAGAATATTATAACCCACAAAAGAAAGGTTGATATGACCTTGATATGATAGGTCAATAGATGTGGGTTGTTATAACCCACATCTCACCCACTTTGAGTGGTTTCGTTTCACTTTCAACACTTTAAGTCCGTTGGATCAAGACAAAACTCTTTCAGAAGGTTTGAAGGAATTCCTTTTGATCTTGATCGGACGACATATAAAGAAGAAACTTAAAGCACCAAATATCGTACGTATTTGTTGAACGGAAGGTAAAAGGGGTCTTAACGGGTCAAAACTGAGAAATAAAAACTAATAGACGATAGACTCTCACGTACCTATTCAGAGGTCGACTAAACATTTCACCGGTTAACAGAAGAAGAACGTCACTTAATAGACCGATTACTCTTTGCAGTGCCCATTACCCTGTCAAGTATACTACACTTTTGTGACTAAAAGAAGAAAGTCATACCCCGTACCCTCTTATCGTTCCGTCACGGTTTGTGAGTGTTTCGGATGTATGTGAAAGTGAATATCTACCCATTGAGGATTTTCCTTGTTTTCTGTCTACTGAGACTTAGTGTCACAAAGAAGAAGGACAAACATTTGTCCGTCCACAAAGGGGGTACTCAGTGACAAATCGAACCTACCCAAACTTTTAAACCCAGTCCCTACCGTGAAAAGTCTTAAGGAAAAAAGTGAACCTTTGGGTTCCGATACGGACGTGGAGGTCTCCTCCCTTACACAAACACCGTAAAATTCCGTCATTAGACCGGAGAGTGTTTGTACTTGGGCCCCGTACTCCAGGAACAATATGTATGTCTCGAGAGTGCATGCGTAAGGGGAGGGTCCAGGGTCGTCTACACCTCTTCACAGTCCTAGCCTACCTCACAAAGTTGCGACTAGACTTTCGGCTGTACCTCTCCACCGTCTTGTTGTTCTCTGTCCTGAAAGCCGTCGACGAGTACCCTTACCGGCTGTTCTTGTAGGTCATAATGCTCTTCCATTACTCGACTACTACTCTGCTGTCAGGAGGGGAATTATCGGTCTCGGAGACCAGTCCCGGACGGTCTTCAGGCCTTCCTAGGACGGTCCGGGTAGAGGAAGGGAATTAAATGCACAAATCAGAATGACTTGGGGCACACAGGAGCGGGACGGAGACGATCTACACCACGACCCAAACCTTGGCCCCCGGGGGGAGTCCACGGGTGTCCCCAAAGTGAACGTGTGGGACGACTACTTTGACCCACGAACGGTCAGTCGGGACATCGCGTACCTACGGGGGTCAACTACCTCCGAGACCCCGGGACAGTCCGACAAGACCAAGACGTGGGTTCCCAAGAAGAGTAAATAAGAAGATACCTAGGGAAACCAGTAGACCACTTCTCTGAGGAATAATCTTGTGATAAACAAAAAATTTTATCTGAAATTTTATGACAAAAATTTATGGATTATGCTTTCCTATATCCTAATGTTTCCTTTTGATAATTGTGATTTTTTGTTAAAAAAAAGCGCTCAGGGAACTAGACACCTGAAGTACAATTCGTGGGGGTTGTGTGTGTGTGTCCGAACTGACAGTAGTTCGACGTCGACTTATAGGAGTCAGTTCCAAACGGGGATCGTGTAGGTTGAGATCTCGTACCAACGATTACTTAGGATTATAAAGAATTTTCGAATTACTTCTACTTCTTACCGGGTCAGCATTAAGTCGTTCATTGGACATCTGAACTTTAGTTCGACCTGTTGGCAATTGAGTCGATGAGGGTGGTGTTAAGATCTTTGTACAGGAGCCGGGTTTGACCTCCTTAGGTAGCGGAAGTTTTTGTAACTACGAGACCGGCGACGAGTCTCCGTCGCACAGACGCAGAATCAAACCTCCTCCCAATTCCCTTTTTCAGTGCCTTACCGGGAACGGACGGTCCAGCTCCTACCTGACGAAGTCCCTCCCCCTCCCCGGCAGGAGGAAAGGAGTCATGGAAAGAAGGCCTGCGAGTGACACACAGACTCAACTGTAACCCGACCTACGAAACGTATACAGTCGAACGATTTAAATTTGAATTGGAACTGGTATTGTGACACTGTACCCAAAATCTCCGGGAGTTAAATTTCTACTTCTACACCTTCGAGTCGTTCCAAAATTTTGAGACGGGTTCCAGTGTGTTGAACATTTACTGACTTGATCCCAGTCTCAACCGAGGTGACCCAGGTGTCCAGACTCCTAAGGGTGCGTAATAGTCACTCCCCCTGTCAGGACGGACGGGTGTCCACCTTTCTAGTAAGGCCCGCGACGGTTCCGAAGTAAGGAGACGACTGACCCGGTAATCCGCCCCACGGAGAGAGACGGAAACAAAGAAGTAGACATTTTACCCTCACTAGGAAGAGGTGACTTACTACCACTTCTTTGTGACTTTACTACGGTCTCGTGGACCTTACACGGACCGCACACCAACTACGTGCCACTTACCCCGAAGGTAGGGAGAGAGGGAGGGTGGGAGTGACAGGGGGTGGAAGGGTGACGTGGTCCCGGCTGAGTCGACTACAGGGGAGGAGAAGAACCAATAATTAAGGTCACAAAGGTCCCGGGTCTAGAGTTTGGGTCCCGGAAATAGACACAGGAGGGTGATATGACGTTTGTCCCGGGGACGGGACCCCGGAGCAGAACCGTCTACGAAAGACACATGATAGACACATGGACCAAGGAACATGTGTACCTATGTGTCTCGTCGGCCTGAGGACGGCAAGTCAAGTCAGCGAGTCAGCGTAGACTGAGAAACGCTGGGGTACTCGGTGTCGTGCGGTCCGGAGGGACAGATAGTGGTTGAGGGTCTCAAGTGAGTTTGAGTACAGGTAACTCAGTCACTACGGTAGAGGAGGAGACAGCAAGGGAAGAGGAGGACGGGGGTTAGGGAGGGTCGTAGTCTCAGAAAAGGTTACTCAGTTGAGAAGCGTACTCCACGGGTTTCATAACCTCAAAGTCGAAATCGGTAGTCAGGAAGGTCATTCCTGGGGAACAGATCACCATTCACTTTCCTTTTCAGTGCAGGATGAAAAACGTTGGGATACCTGGTATGTCAGGTACCTGAAGAGATCCGTTCTTATGACCTCACCCATCGGAAAGGGAAGAGGTCCCCTAGAAGGGTTGGGTCCTTAGTTTGGGTCCAGAGGGTG
Source organism: Capra ibex (assembly GCA_006410555.1). Taxonomy (NCBI): domain Eukaryota; kingdom Metazoa; phylum Chordata; class Mammalia; order Artiodactyla; family Bovidae; genus Capra; species Capra ibex. The sequence continues at coordinate 74,284,887 of SJYO01046538.1, forward strand.
TAACGTTCACCTAAGAAATGGTCGACTCGGTGTTCCCTTCGGGTTCTTATGAGTTCACCCATCGGATAGGGAAGAGGTCGCCTAGAAGGGCTGGGTCCTTAACTTGACCCTAGAGGACGTAACATCCGTCTAAGAAATGGTTAACTCGATAGTCCTTTCGGGGACAGATCACCTCCTCTGTACAATTAGGTTCTTATGGGGGAGAAGTCTCTCTACGTCCGGGAGGTCCTTTTCTTGTCTTTCGACCCTCTTTTCAACTCCCTCCGTAGTAAGTCTAGTCCTACCTTCCCCGTTCGTCTCACCCGTCCTTTCCGGTCAGACTCCTGTGTTGAAAATTGGACTCAGTGTCTCTGTTTCTTGTTCATAAGGTCCGTTTCCCTCGTTGTATACATTCCCAGGACCCCACCCTTTTTCGAACTCGTAAACCGGCCATAAAGTGAACCATTTCTTTCGAGTATGAATCAACCAAGTAAACATAACAAACTTAAAAAAATGTCACTTTTACAAAGGTACATTATCAACATATTATTTTACATAAAAAATTTACGATTTTTCCCTTCTTTCGTTCGTCCGTTCGACCATACCGGAACCAGGGGTAGTGACTGTATCTTGGAAGGTTTACTCTCTACTACCGTCTCCATCTCTTGCCCTGGGTCCTACGGTGTCTGGGGCGAGACCCAGAGAGAGACTGTCGTTCAAGGAACTCCGAGGGGTCCGGAGGAAGACATCCCATCCCAGACTCAGGTCGAAGAGGTCGAAGTCTCAGTGGTTCCTTCCTTCGCCACTCGGTAGGTGGTGAGGAAGGGGACCGGACTGAACCCTACACACAGAGGAACCTCTACACACAGAGGAGGAGGGGTCACTGAGTCGTGTTTCAGGACGAAGTGGGGCCACGACGGAGAGTCCTTCCGGAACACATCAAGAGGTGGAGTCTAGGCTCCACCGACTTGTTCTCGAGGGGCTCAGTGTGCAGACCGGGTAAGGTTCTACCAAAGATGGAGGGTGGGTGTGCACCTCGTCACAGAGGTGGGGCCTATCCTTCGACCCCGGAGTGGTTCCCAAACGTCGGACGGAGAGAGAAGACGAAAACTTTCCCTCCCCTAAAGAAAGCCACTCATGGAAAGGTGAGTGACCCTACTCGAAATGTCTATCAAGTAAATTCGAAGCATCTCTGTAACGACAGAGAGTGTCTCTACCCCCTCCTCCTACATCAGTTTTGTTTGTGGACAACGGAGGGAAGAAAGATGATCGAGACTTATTGGGCATATCCCGCAGTAATCTGTTTCCACTGGGTCGTCCTAACTGACACCCTCCCATCGAGTGTCGACTGGTGTAGAGGTACGACTACGCGACACACACACTACAGTAAGGTCACGGAGTACCGCACCCTCAGCTAGTAGGGCGATGACGTCCTCTTCGTTCTCCGGTTCATTCGAGGAAGAGCCTGGCTCTGAGAGGATGGACGCGTCCCGGACCGGCGGCGGGGCCTTGTAGGGACGCCACGACCTGTGCGCCGTCGCTCTCTTGTCGGCGTCGTCGTAGAGAGGAGCCACATGAGGAAGGGGAGGGGGAGGGGGCGGAGACAGGCTGTCAACAAAAGGTACTCATAAATAAGGAACCACCTCAGGCATTTCCCGACCGCAGTAGAGAGCCGCCTTCTTCGCACGGAGGCACCACACTTCCTTGGACGAGCCACCCTGTGATACTTCTAAACTTTGACTCCCCGTGCAGTCGGGAGTCGACTGCAAGACTGTAGAGAAATGTCAGGGGAGAGACCCCGGTCGTCTCAACGGACGACTCCTCCTCTCGGCCCAGGACGAGGCGTTCCGGCACCCCTTCCGTACTCGTCCTCCGCCGCGAACGAAAGACACCTGCGGGCCGGCGAGACTGTAACCGGAGGTGCCCGGAACTGAGTAGAGCCGGACCTTCCACCACAGTCGCGGAGGTCCTTCTCGGGAATTACATGTCACCAGACACACCGAGACTCACACCGGACGACGGACGGGCAGTGCTCACTGTGGACACAATGCCAAAGACCAAGCACACCCTGGCGAATTTAGCCACAGAACCACGTAGGTCCGATCTCGGTCGGTCGGTCGCAGGAACAGGAATACGGCTACGGAACCCTTCACCTCCCTCGTCACAAGGGGTTTGAGCAAAAGACTGTGATTTTACATCATCTAACCCTTGACAAAATACATTTTACTCTTTTTTTCCCACGTAAAAAGAGACACTGCAAGAAGTGGCAAGAAAACGAACAATTTACAGTAGTCCCATCTCTCTGTCCGGACTCTCCCCAGTAGACAACAGAACTTCAGCCTTATTGAGACTCAACAACTCTCAACGACTCCAGTCGCCCGCATATGGTTCGGGGTGGAGGGCACAGGTGAAACACGTTAAACGGAAATGGAGTGGTTTTTAACGATCAAATTACAAAGGAGGAGACAGGTGACTTGCAAACCCGTTCGAGACCCCCTCTCCGACCGCACAAGAATCCTATGTCACTTCCAAACATTTGAGATCACACTTACTTACGAGGTGTACTTCACGAAATTGAAACGACAAACGATCAGTCTTTCTTCTCGGGCGTAGGTCTACCCGGAGCTTCTACTGTACACACTGTCGTTTGAGAAACGAAGATCAATTCGAGTGTAGAGGAGGACCGAGGTAAACTTCGGAAGTAAAGTCTGAGAATTGTCCAAAGGAAAAGGTCACACAGTTGTGTTTTATCTGTTTTTCCTAGAGAAGGAGGACGATTAATAGAAAGGGGAGAACTTCACTTTGATGGATACAGTACAAACACAAGAAAGCAGACACCGAGTAGAGAAATTTTAATGTTTAGACTCGGAGTTTATTCGCCATCATAATAAAAAAACAAACAAACAAAAAAATTACTTTGTCGACACGACTCTGGGACGACACAAACGTTCACTTGGACGTTTATGACCAGTCGTACGTTGGAGGACTCCAGTGACGTAGGACGAAGGTCGACGTCTCAACTGGAACCCCATCGGTACCGACACTACGACCACCCCGTCGGTAACCTGTCGGACCTTCTCAAACCAAAACAAAAGTAGTACAAACTTTTTCAGTACCAAATTCCCTATTAAACACACAGTCAACCAGAAAGCACGTGACAATCTGGGGCAAGTACGGTAAAATTTTAGGAGACTACACTTAGAAGGCAAACCATGTTAATCTCTACTAAGTCACCTTTTTTTCCCATTCTTCTCAAGTGACTGGGGCTCACCACTCAGTCACAACGTAAGATGGAGATTTGGTAGGACAACCACACCGACACCACCACGCCCAGGTCGGACTGTCGAACAACCATCTTAGCCCCGCACATAGACTATCACCTAACTACCGGAAGACACCTATAAACCGTCTTCTGTGATCTGACAGGGTCTCCACTTGTTTGCACGCTTCAGAACGGACCACCTTGCATACGAAATTTTTACAGACCGCACTGCTTACGAACCCTCCTCGGTACCTTCCTCGATGTCCTTCCGATCTGAGATCAGACGACGATGACCGGTCTCGGGTCCCTGCAAGGGCACCCTCCAGTCGACCCGTTCTTCCGTCGGGAAGTCTTCTTTGGGTAGTCCAAGGAACGACCCTGCATACCTCTATTCACCCCATGTGTCAGTGGGAGAATGTACTAACCTCCGTCTTCTGACCAAGACTTCGTACCGTCCGTAGAACCCGAAGACAGAAAGAGACAAATACACCAGGGAGTCACTTCACGGACATGAAAATTCGGAGGTCCCTCTTGACCTTACTCCGTTTGGTTGGAGGTCGTACGGTGACAATCGTCTCGAACCTCCTGGTCCCATGGAACGTCGGAAGGAACCTCCTCACTAACAAGGTCTTTTACTTGGAAACAGGGAATAAAGACCGACCGTAAACTACTCCACTCCTCTGACCGGGTCTTCCGTTCCCTATCATCCGTCACCACCTCCGAGAGGTCGGGAAACGTAGCGGTTCCCGGCGTGGTACCTTCCAGGCGTCGGGGTTCGTAAGTGGAGAAATAGAGGTAGTAGTGTTTCCACTAAGGGGTACTCTACGCACTGGGTCTCTGGAGACACGGTTTCTGCCGGAGGACCAAACAGTGGGGTAGGAAGTACCGAGGTGTTTCAGCACTTAGTGGTTGAGGAGAGCACAAATAAAAGACCCTCTCCAAACGAAGTCCGACACAGAATTGGAATCTGTGTACACCTGTCCAACTTTGAACTCAATGTACCGGCACCTCACCTTTCAGTAGGGACAACTGACAGGGACCCGACCCCTTCACCTTCCAAGGTAAGTGGACTCAATCTTCAGGTCCGATCCCGTCTTCTTTCTCGAACATCTTTGACTCGCTAAAATCTTTACGTCTACTCCAACTTCTCTCGTCACCACTAAATATCGTAAAATCCCTGTGACGAGCAGGAATGGGGCACGACCTAACGGTCCTTCCGACAGTCGATGACACGAGTTTCGTTTCTTGGACGAGGACGAGTCCGGTCCAAGCCCCAACCCAAAATAGGAAATAATTCTGAATTGTTACTAAGGAGTCTATTCACGCTAACACCTGCACTGACCGAACATAAAGTGACACGACGAGTCACTTGGGCGGTGTGTGGAAAGAAATCGACTTTATTGTTTTGGGTCGTGTGGAGATCCCTACCACCACTTACAATGGATTCATACAGAAGTACGGTTTAAAGTCGGTGTGGGTCTCCCACAGAATGCACAACAACTGAACTTACACAAAAGAGTCAGCGGTAGGTGTTACCCCCCTTAATTTTCCGTGTGCACCGGGAGTAACGAACGCTCCGACGGTAAACACAGCCCTGCGGCCCGTCAAGTCAGATCTCTTCCCTTGGACGGTACACCGACAGACGTGCACCTGAACGAAAACCCTGTCATAGTCGGGTTCTCCGTGAGCCTCAAACATACTGAACCGGGACGGTAACTGTCGTAAGCTCAACGTCCGTGAACTAAGACAAAGTTGTGATAAGTGACTTAGAGTACTCTCAGGAAGAGACGGGACACAGGACTCGTCTACTCTCACTTCCCTCTCGTTTCAGATCTGATCGGGTAGAAGACTCGTCTTTGTCGGGAAATCTCGTCAGTCCCACCTCGGGTAAAAGTTCGGTAGGGCTCTGGGTTTGTCTACTCCGGTCACATCCAGACACACACCAGTGCCCTTCCATGCGGTCACGACCAGGGACGGGAGAGTGAGTACCGGACTACCAGAGTAGTAGTCCGACCCTATTGTGTTTTAATCCAACCCCAAACGCAGACGGAAGAGGGAAGGGTCTCAGGGGTTCCCCGGTGGTCCACCGCGTGCGGGCGCGTGGGTGAGTGAGTGACACCAGAGAGAAGAAGGCTACCGCAAAGGGAGTCTAAACGGACGGTGGGAGACCCGGTCTGGATGTCTACCTCGACCCACACAACCTCAACAAGTGGAGGAACGTCAAAACTTAAGTCACTTAAATTCTTTGGACTAAAAAAGTGGTCGGGTGGGTCATCCACCGGTCGAAAAATCCAACTCCCATGGACCAGAGGGGTACAACGTGTTTAGTCTCGTCCGCGTTCCAACACACACAATCTTTTCGAAACCCCCTCCCCACAATGTCCCCCACACTGACAAGAGAGTTAGTATACTCAAACTTTACAAGAGACCCATACTGACAGATACGGAAAGAGACACCGGTTTTTTTTTTTTTTTTTTACAATAGGTCCATCAAAAATGATGGTATCTATCGGACATTTATTCACGAACCTTTTTTATTGAGATTGTTTGGTCATTCTATAAACAAAGTAAGTATTTGTAACACATAAATCGTGAACTTTTAGTTGTTTAGATCTGAAAACCTGTACGGTGTCTGACAATTTACGGATTGACATGAAAAACTCTTAAACAGTTGTGGATGATTATACGGAATAAGAAGTTGATGACAACAAATCTAAGACCAATCTTTTCTCAAAAATCTCTACATTAGTCAACAAGTCAAATTTGTGAACTCCGGATTGGATCGGTCAGAAGTAAGGAGAATTTCTTTGTTCGGTCTTTCACTCCAAGTATTAATCCCGACGGAAAACCCTTCTCTTTCGATTCATGACGATAACGGTTTACTACAAAAAACTATTACAGTCCTTTATGTCCCTGGTGTTTTGGAAAAAGCAACAACAAAAGTTCACACTTTCTGCGTAAAGCACGGAAAACCGTGTATAAAATAACATCTCCTATAATACCATAGTCGTAGCTGTTTAGTGCCTATGTTTCTTGAGATATCTACTACTGTATAATTACCAAATGGGGCTAAGACATCTTCTCGAAAAATTTTCTATGACACCCCTGGATCTCCGTCGTATAAAATGGATCTTTAAGAGGTGTCCAACTTTACGGTTTTTTGTTACTTGTGTACCACAACTGAGTGTCTCAAACCAGCAAACAGTGTCTCAAAAGTGATAATTATTTTCGGTCACTAACCCATAACGTGTCACGTGGAGAGGTCCGTCACGTCGGGAGAGAGGTCCACTAAGACCCGAGGGACCTCCGACCCACACTCGTCCGTCCGGGACGGTTGTGCCGACACACTGTCGGCACCGAGTGCCGACACACTGTCCGACCGAGTGTGAGAGTCTGGTAGGGAGGTCAGCGTCCACGACGACCTTCCTCCCTTCCCCTTAGCGAAAAAGGGGTCACCCCTTCACTCCTCCTCTATCATGTGACGTTCGTTTTTGCACTGGGTCACCCTCTCTCACTCCGGACACAGTCGACCCGGGAACAACTTATTGTTTGGTCGTAGAGGCCCGTCAGTCGCGGTAACGGGACCCGTGGGGGCGCCAAACCAGGGCAGAACATCGTGGGACAGGAGACAGGGGTACACGGACAAGGGACTACAGACACACAGCCCTTACACAAGTCTGTACTCCATGTAGACTATATAAGGGTACTTTATTTGACGGTCGTTTGAAAGATTGAAAATTGACAACCCCCACCCCCCTCTTTTTCTTGGTTTGGAAAAACGAATCCAGTACAGGTTTAATAGCTGACAAATAATAAACTCTTTAGTAAGAAATGTAAATTTTAAAATTTTCTTTTAGGAACTCCATAACTACTTCAGGAGACACATTTACACAAGAGAAGACAGGTACGACCGTAATTCGGTTTAGTTTTCGACACTTTTTTTTTTTTTAACACGAACTCTTACACACAACATCTACTCTTTCACCAAATATCTAGTTTCAGAAACAAAGTACTTCGATGGTTTGAAATTTTTCTTACAGTGAAAAAAAAAAAATTAATGCCTTGGGTCTCTAATATTTTTTTTTTAAGAACAACGTAAAAACTACGACCGTACTCTAAAAACAGGTGAAAAAAAAGTATAGACACATTTTTTTTTTAAGACAGGTAACAAATGATACCCTAATCATAATGTAAAGTTCCATTTTGTTTACTTAAACATAACGAACTATTTTTGATAATCGAACATTTAAAATTTTTCCAAAGAAATGGAGTTAATTGAATTTCATTACCTGGTTATTTGGATATTTTCTACGAAAGAAATGGAACTCAGTACAAGGTAAACATGTCGAAATATCATGTCTTGGCCGTACTGAGAATTAGGATAAAAGAGTAAAAGAGATTCCTCCATAGACAAATATCCGTTCTTAGTCCTATACGTTTCGTTGTCCTTTTTTTATGGTTGACAAAATAAGAAGTAAAGCATAGGAGTGAAATGGGACAGGATGTAGAATGTTCTACCACGACTAGACTCTTCTACTTCTTTGGTGGATGACAGGTAGACATTGACACTAACCGTCCCTCCGACCGTCGGCCGGATCCATCGATGTCCTTCCTAAAGAAGGGTGAAATAGGACATCGTTTCGTGTCACAGTATAAGACTCAGTCTCGGTCAGTAACGGATAAAAAAAATAACGACAAAAAATTTTTTAGACATTTCTTTCCTCTTTATAGACACCAAGAAATCGCGTAGACTCACACAACATTCAGTCTCTGGTGTTACGAGTCAATTCGAATGGATTACTACCGGTACGTGACCTCGATCTGAAGACGACCACGATTTGAACCGAAAAACTATCATCTATAGTAATTATATTCTGAAGTCAGTGTGTCTTACTCCGTCCTTCCACACCCCATTCTCTAAACTCTAGTTCAGAATCGAAAAGGTGAATGATCGATACATCGAAACCCGTTCACGGTAGAGAGACTTTAAGTCGTAATAATAGAAACTTTACTTCTGTACGGAAAGGATTTCCCACCGACTATCTTTGATCGTTATTACAGATGTTTCGCGGGTTCACAGACGACCCGGGAGGAATACAGTATTGGGAATACCCTTCTGAATAGGATAATGAACAAGTTTAGGTCGGTTGAATTTATAGTCTCTACAAGGGTATTCTTAGGAAGGACACACGAAATGACTTTTAAATACATAACGGTCAACTTTTAAAATTTCCCCCCTATATAGTAAAAAATTTTGACAAAAGGAAAATTCTTCTAATACTTTTATCATACGACCTCCTAACATCAGTCTGACTTCCGGACCCCTTTATCTTCCCTCACCTACTAATTTGCCCTTCACTATCCTTCCCCTACCTAAAGTCACCACTCCGCTCCTACGGAACCACTAGAGGTCGGACCCTCGACCCTCCACTACGGTAAATGTCTTTGTCCTTTAGTTAGTCGTCTTTTGGTATTTTTTACCTCATCCGAATCTACCACCCCATCCTCTTCTTAAACCAAACCTGAATATAAACTCCTCTGGGTCCCCCTCCACAACTGATCTAACAACCTTTCTCGTAAGACCATCTGATCTAATGGACCCTCCCCTTGGTTCCCGTCCTGAAACCCCAGGAGTCCTTAATCCCTAGGACCCTGTCCACCTCCCCCCGAGTCCCTTTCAAGCTTTCTCTTTTTCTAGAGGTATCTAAATTTATCACCAAGGATTCGAACTCTTGAACACTTTTGTGGTTAAACCCCCGGGGTGGGGATCTCAGACTACCCAATCCCAATCCCAACCATACCATTAGAGATCCAGAGTCTAGTTTAATCTCTTAAACGAAAAGATTGTCCAAGGGTAACCTACGACTACTTCGACTAGGTCCTTGGTGTGAGAACTCTTAATTACCAAATAGTGTAGACGACCTTTCTGGACCTCTTTCTGGACCTTTCTGGACCACTGTCCACCCCAACTTTTTCTCAGTTATGATACCACAACACTCGGGTCGAATCCACTTGTGGGTGTTCAAATACCGTCCCAGTCATACCTGTTCATTCCTTTAAAAAGATCTACAACTCTCGTTCGAACTTACCTCTTCGATCACTAATCTAAGTAAATCCAACCCCCTGACCAGTCCCCGACCCCACCTTCCGTTCCTCAGTTCTCCTTACTCGTTTAACTAATCTCAAACGGATCTCGCACCGGAACTTGAGTAAAAGGGGTAGTGTGCAAGAGACGAGGACAACGGACAGAGTCGTTCCTGGACACGGAGGGAAGCTCAACGGACTTAGGGTTTAGACTTAGTAAGAACGGAGGTAGACGGAGTGAAAGACGTCAAGTAGGTGATGGGTGAGGACGACTGGAGATCGAAGGTTTATAAGGGGGTTCAGACAGATTGGAAAGTGGCAGGAGTATCGAAGAATGGATCATAGTCGGGTGGTAGTGGAAGTGGACCTAAGGAGTTGTCGGGATAGACGAACAGCGAAAAGACGTTCAGAACGAGTGAGTAAGGTTTCGGTCGAGGAAGAGTCACGACGGTTTCAGGAGAAAGATTATATGTCTACATTCGTAAACTGTAAGAACGGATTTTGGTAAGTTGTCGATAGGATTAATGAGATTTCTCTTTGACTAAGAAGGAAAAATTTTTTTTAAAATAACTTCATATCAACTAAATGTTACAATTAAAGAAGACACGTCGTTTCAATGAGTTAATATGTGTGTGTGTATATGAAAAAGTATAAGAAAAGGTAATACTAATCAGTGTCCTATAACTTATATCAAGGAACACAATATGGCATCCATCCTGGAACAACAATAGATAGGATATATATAATTATCAAACGATTTGGGTTTGAGGGTAAGGAAGGGAGAAGATGTGGTGGGGGTGGTGGGACGGAACCGTCGGAGTTCACAGAAGAGACATAGATACCCAGACAAAAACAAAGTATCTATACAACTAAACTCAACATAAAATCTAAGGTGATACATTCACTATAGCATACCATAAACAGAAGGAGAAAGACTGAACCGAATCATACTATTAGAGATCCAGACAGGGACAACGACGTTTACCGTAATAAAGTAAGAACAAGTACCGACTAATCGTAAGGTAACATATATACGTGGTGAAGAAGTAAGTAGACAGTTACCTGTAGAGTCCGAAAAGGAACAGAACCGATAACATTTATCACGATACTTAGAAAAACTCAATGTCAAAACAGACCCATATACGGGTCCTCACCCTAATGTCCTAGTATACCGCTGAGATCAAAGACTCCTCGGAGGTATGACAAGAAACATCACCGACATGGTCACATGTAAGGGTCTTTGTCACATTCTCCCAAAGGTGTGGGAGAGGTCGTACACAATAAACGTCTGAAAAATTACTGCCAGTAAGACCGACCACACTCCACCATCCATGGAGTAACATCAAGACTAAACGTAAAGATTCCTCCTTGGAAAAAATTTTTCGATTACACGAGTGAAAACCAACGGGACACGGAAAGACGACGCACTCCCGAAAGAGACCAACGTCATGCGCCCGTAGAGTAACGCCAACAAGGAGCATAAAGTCTCGTGTCCGAGATCCGTACACCCGAAGTCATCAACTTTACAAACCCTACATCCCGTGTCCGAGTCTTCAACACCGTGTGCCCGGATCAACGGGTGCCGTACACTTTAGTAGGGTCTAGTCCCGAGCTTTGACACAGGGAATGTAACCGTCCGTCCAAGAATAGGTGACATGGTGGTCCCTTCAGGGATTTCTCTTTGAAAAATTTCCGAGACTAAACTACAAGGAGGAGTGACAGGGTCGAGTGGAGAGCTAAGGTCGGGGGAGCTATGGAGAGGGAGGTAGGGAGAAAAGAGGGAGGTAGGGAGAAAAGAGGGAGGTACAACTAAAAGACATAAACCCCTATAAAAGTGGCAGTCCAGAAGGTCGTACAAGGAAGACGGACCTCAGGGTGAATTGTGGGTCGGAACCATTTAGTAGAAAGGTCAAAATACGGTGAAGAGGGCTCTTCGGAAGCGACGCGAGAACCTAAACCCAATATACGAGGGAATACAATCACAAGTGATATTCTATGTACTGACGGACAACAAGACAGACGAGGCGGGTGATCCAGTCTGTGACCACCCGACCCTCGACAGTGTCCGAACGAGATGGAGTCGTGGATCGTACCACGATCCTGGGCTCTTCTACGCGGAACTTCAAAACCTGGTCAGGCACGTCCCGTAGTCACTACTATTGTCTGAGGCTCGGGTTTACGAGACTCTAAATCTACGTAAGAGATCGAAATTCAAAATAGGATCAGACTCTTACGGTACAGACTCAAGATCTCTCTTCGACTGGTTTCTCTGTCACTCAGTGTGTGAGTACGATACTTACAACTAAATAATCCTCCACTCAGAAAATAAGTGTATTAATTTTTTTTTATTCATGGAGTTTTACCACAATCGTATAGAGGGGAGAGGAAAGTGTGGAGAGTGACACCCTTCATGATAACTACCTTTTATAAGGAAACTTCTTTCGGAAAAACTATTAAAGGAAGAATTTTGATGTGACTGAAGTTTACGTACACGGGATCTAGCGAGGGAACAGTAAGTACCGATTGTTCCGGACTCCCTTCTTTCGATTTGAAACAAAAGTTCCAAGACAAAGTTAAAATTTTTATGACTTACTACAAGTGACAACCGTCAAGAAAACTTTTAAGGGAAGGAGTAGGGGGAGTCCACCAACTGACGGAAAGGTAAGAGGACCCACTGATCAATGGTACCCACCTCGGGGGTCTTGTAAGGACCTTTTTTTTTTGACTGAAGGTACAACCCATACCGACACGGACACCGGAGACATAGAGGGAACTTTCAAGCGTGAGATGACAGACGTCTTGGGTTGGAGACGGATTATCGTTGCAGACTTTCGACTCTTTCACAGAGGTAGTGGTCAATTCACGAAAGGCGGTGGGTGGGTCCTGGGGACTCGGTGTCGTTCAGTAAGACTCCGGTTGATTGAGACCGACCTTGAACCCAAGTGACTCGTTACTTAACGACACCTGTGGTCAAGGACCAGGGCAGGAACCAGAAGTCTCCCTCAGACCGGCAACGACCAGAAAGACCGAGGGCGTCTAGTCGTAGAAGTAAAGAGACACTACAGAAGTCCGACATCGGTACTCCGAACGAATATCCGGTGCTACGACATTCTTAAATGTTGTCTCTTAATGTCCCCTTGTCGACCTTACCCCTCCCTCCCAGAGATCGGTAGAGAGCCTCTGAGACAGGTAATACCGTCGTCTTGGCGACATGAGAGACCTCCTTTCACCGGGGTCCCTTAAAGGGAGTGAGGTCGGAGGAAGGACAGGGCATTATACCTCTCGGGAAACGTAGACGTAAAAGGGAAAGAACCTCGGAGAAAGGTAGAGTGAAGGGAGACTACTACGTGAGGGTACGCCTGGAGTTCGAGTTCGAAGTGAGTAGGGTTCGCCTTAATCGACGCAGGGGAAGACGGAAACGTAACGGGAAAAGAGAGAAGGTATTTAGTAGTGTAACAAATTTTTATGACCCTCTACTCTACCTGCGGATCCTTACTTCTCGACATAACTTCAGAACTTAGACACACTGGAAACCGCACGGGAAGTCGGAGACCACAAGAGGAAGAGGTGACAAACTCGAGATCCTTGGGGTCCAAGATTCGACCTTGTGTCAAGAAGGATTACCTACCTGGTGTAGACCTCGATCACCCACCCCACACCCGTCTTTAGGTTTAGGAAGATTCCTTTTCGAAACATCTTTGAAGGTTTGTGTCTAAAGGATGGAAGACACTCGCGGTCCCGAGAGGTCCCTCCTCGCGAGTGATAGGAATTTCGAGTGACATACTGTCTCGACCGCCCTCCGCTCATCTCCGTCCGTCGGGTCCTGGTGCCCCTGACAAGGTCCGGGCTGAGGTGCCGAGTGGGGTCATACCAACCACTCAATAAAATTTCGTCCTGTCCTTTTGAGAAGTTGTAATTCTAAGAGACGGGTAAACTCATTGGTAGAGGAGGCGAAATCTCACATAACGCGCGGACGTAACACAGTTGAACTAGGGGAATCTTCTGCGTCCTTAAGGATGAGCGACCCTTTCTTTTTTTTCTTAAAGAAGGACCACGGTTATTCTATTAAGGGACCCTCTATTGTAAGGAAAGAGTTAGAACATTATCCAGTGTTGGGTGGTGAGTGGAACAACCTGATGCATTTGACAGTTATACAACGAAACCAAACAGGGGCGGACCAGGTAGAACCCTTTACAAATTTTTGACTTCATACAAGTAAATATTACACAAAAAAAGTTCACATGTCGTTTCACTATATATATAAGAAAAAACCTAAGAGAAGGTAATATCCAATCATCTATAACTCAAGGGACACGATATGTCATCCGGGAACAAATGGATAAAATATACCGTGGGGTGAGGTCATGAGAACGGACCTTTTAGGGTACCTGTCTCCTCGGACCATCCGACGTCAGGTACCCCAGCGTTTCTCAACCTGTGCTGACTCGTTGAAGTGAAACTGAAAAGTGAAAGTACGTAACCTCTTCCTTTACCGTTGGGTGAGGTCATGAGAACGGATCTCTTAGGGTCCCTCGGACTACCCGACGACACATACCCCAGCGTGTCTCAGTCTGTGCTGACTTCGCTGAATCGTCGTCGTCGTCGTCGTCGTCACACATATATCGTCTTCCTCTACCGTTGGGTGAGGTCATAAGAACGGACCTCTTAGGGCACCTGTCTCCTCGGACCAACCCGACGACAGGCATCCCAGTGTGTCTTAACCCGTGTTGACTTCGCTGAATCGTACGTACGTACACACCCTCTTCCTTTACCGTTGGGTGAGGTCACAAGAACGGACCTCTTAGGATCCCTGTCTCCTCGGACCACCCGACGGCAGACACCCCAGTGTGTTTCAGCCTGTACTGACTTCGTTGAATCGTCTCAATTAGGGTTTGAGAAAATTAAATAGGGGGTGGGGGAGGTGTTATGCAACAGAGTGTTTGTATCTTGACATTGACACGGAACCGCAGAATATCCATCTTGTCAGGAACCGCAAAGGACTTTATCAGAGGGAGACCCAATATTAGGAACCTAATCGTCATGATTTTAAAAGATAAAGAAGGAATCTAACTGACAACTAGTTGAAAACAACTAATACCACCACCGGTTGGGGACTGTACCGTCGAGTTGTCCGTCGAGGACCCACCAGTCATCACGACTGCAGTGTGGGAGACAGTCTAACAAGAAAGTAATTTCTGAAACTCATAAAGAATACGTGATTCGAGAGGGTTTCTTTCCGTTACGGTTTCTTACGAGTTTGATGGCGTGTTAACGTGAGTAGAGTGTGCGATCATTTCATTACGAGTTTTAAGAGGTTCGGTCCGAAGTCGTTATGTACTTGGTACTTGAAGGACTACAAGTTCGACCAAAATCTTTTCCGTCTCCTTGGTCTCTAGTTTAACGGTTGTAGGAGACCCAGTACCTTTTTCGTTCTCTCAAGGTCTTTTTGTAGATAAAGACGAAATAACTGATACGGTTTCGGAAACTGACACACCTAGTGTTAGTTGACACCTTTTAAGACTCTCTCTACCCTTATGGTCTGGTGAACTGGACGGAGAACTCTTTAGACATACGTCCAGTCCTTCGTTGTCAGTCTTGACCTGTACCTTGTTGTCTGACCAAGGTTTATCCTTTTCCTCAGGCAGTTCCGACATATAACAGTGAGACGAATAAATTGGATATACGTCTCACGTAGTACTCTTTGCGACCTGACCTTCTTTGTGTTCGACCTTAGTTCTAACGGTCCTCTTTATAGTTATTGGCGTCTATACGTCTACTGTGGTGGGAATACCGTCTTTCACTTCTCCTCGATTTTTCGGAGAACTACTTTTACTTTCTCCTCTCACTTTTTCAACCGAATTTCGAGTTGTAAGTCTTTTGCTTGTAGTACCGTTGACCAGGGTAGTGAAGTACCCTTTATCTACCCCTTTGTCCCCTTTGTCACAGTCTGAAATAAAACCCCCCGAGGTTTTAGTGACGTCTACAACTGACGTCGGTACTTTAATTTTCTACGAATGAGGACCCTTCTTTTCAATACTGGTTGGATCTATCGTATAAGTTTTCGTCTCTGTAATGAAACGGATGGTTCCAGACAGATCAGTTCCGATACGAAAAAGGACACCAGGACATACCTACACTCTCAACCTGAGATGTCTTTCGACTCGCGACTTCTTAACTACGAAAACTTGACACCACAACCTCTTCTGAGAACTCTCAGGGAACCTGACGTTCCTCTAGGTTGGTCAGGTAAGACTTCCTCTAGTTGGGACCCTAAAGAAACCTTCCTTACTACGATTTCGACTTTGAGGTTATGGAACCGGTGGACTACGCTTCTCAACTGAGTAACCTTTTCTGAGACTACGACCCTCCCTAACCCCCGTCCTCCTCTTCTCCTACTGTCTCCTACTCTACCGACCTACCGTAGTGACTGAACTACCTGCACTTAGACTCACTTGAGGCCCTCAATCACTACCTGTCCCTCCAGACCACACGACGCTAAGTACCCCAGCGTTTCTCAGCCTGTGCTGACTCACTGACTTGACTTGACTTCGAGAGACGACCTGTGTCGTATGTTCCAGTGAGTTTGTCCACACCAAGGACGGGAGTCCCTCGGATACCAGATCACTCGTTCGTACATTTTGATTAGTGATTCATTAGTAGTTGAGAGTACGAGACTTCCTTTTCATATCCTTCGATCCCCTAGTATAGTATCTTTCTAGATTGAATCTAATCCTTCCCTTAAAAGAGTTTAGGAGAAACTCTTTTACCACAAGTTCAGTTCTGGTGTAGATCGATATAATTCTTTCTCCACACTCCGCAGGTCGAAGAGTCACCATTTCTTAGGTAGACGGTCACGTCCTCTGTGTCCAAACTAGGGACCAGACCCTTCTAGGACGTACGGTTCCTCGTTGAATCGGGTACTCGGTGTTGATGACTTCGGGCGTACTGGACCTTGGACGTGAGACACTACTCTCTCGGTGGCGTCACTTTTCGGGCACGTCCTTGCTTCTGAGTCGGGTCGGTCTTTTGTGCTGTACACCCATTTCTTCCCCCGTCCCGTACTCCCCCTCCGAGGACCCCGACGTCGTCTCTCCCCTCGTACCACTCACCGTCCTTATCGTCCGACCTCTTCTTACACTCCGACCCAATACGTCCTGGACACCAGGTGGCACTCTGTCACCGCGAGTAGGATTCTTGGCACCTTCGGTTCATGTCTCGAAACTCGTCCTCTACTACACTTGACCACAGGTGAGATTCCTTTAAAGAGTCCGGTGGACCATTTTTCTCCCACCTACCTGTACCCCTCTAACCGAGTTCCCACTTCAACTAGGGGGTTCACTAAACCTGATCCCCATCGTTGTCATCAAACTCCGTATATAACCTCCATCTTAGTTACTCCGAACTACCTACCCTCCATGCCCTTCTACTTCTTCGTCCTCCTGAAACCACTGGGAGTCTAAAGAAAGGACCGACTCACACTACGGTAAATTACCCTACCCGTTCTGACCTCCCTTCGTCTACAATCTTCCCGCAGTTCCTACGTTAAAACCTTTGACTCTACCATTAAACTTTAAAACTTTTATTAAATCTAACGAAGCCCTGATACTTCACTCTTCTGTTGGGTCTAGACTCGGGGTTTCTTAAGAAGGTGGACCTCCAAACACCTCTTCAGTCTCTCCATCCTCTTTGGGCCCTCTCCTCCACAATTCTTTCGGTTCACTGTTCACGGAAGGTTCCTTCTTCACTGGGTGTCACAACCCCCGGTGACTCTTGGCTACACCTCCCCTACCGTCCCTCAGGTCACATGAGCCGGCACTCCTTCAGTCTAGAGTCACGCCGGGACCTCCGTAACTTGTCCCTTCAGTCAGACCTCCCCCAACTTTCACTCACCTTCATTCGTCCACGTCTGGTCGTGACCTGTTGTACCGACCCCGCTCCTCCTCCGCTCTCCCACCGGTCGGTGCACAGTCAAGACTGTCCTTCTTGAGTCCTCTACCTCAACGATTCATCATGTTCATTTGAGATTCCCCTCTTTTCCCCACCGTGGCAGTTTATCACTGATTCTTGGTTGACGGACCCAAGTTTAGGACAGTGACGGAGAATAATTAACACATTGGAAACCGTTCAATGTACTGTGGAATCTAAAACAAAGAAGTAGACGTTTTACCCCTATTTTATCATTAACGAAGTCTCCTAACAAACTCTTCCGATTTTGTATACTTTGTAAGTTTCATCACGGACCGTGTATTAGTTCCGACAAATGTACAAACGATCATAATAGAAACTCTCTAACTCCCTCCCCTTGTCCTACCCATGTTTTCTTGAGACCGAATCTCCAGAGGAAACTTCTTCTACTCGGGTAAGCGAAGACTACCGTAGGTACTTGGTGTTCTGTCGTCGACTCATGTACACACTACTCCCCAACCCCCGAACGCCTACCCGTCTTAGTCTGTCTGTAAGGGAGTCGTAGAGGACGACGTGTATTCCTTCTCACTCCTCCTCTCCCGTCCAAGAGTACCACGGCACTTTAACCGAGTCAAGTCATGGTCCTTCCCGACCCCGGTGTCAGTGAATAACGTTTACTCGACAACCGTCGACCCGGGTCCTTGGAGAGAAGAGGTGGAAGACGGGAGGAGGTGAGGGACGACACTGTACAGAAGGACCCGAAAAGACAGAAACCTTACATCGAGAAGAAAGACGTCAAGCTCTCAAGATGACCAGAAAGGACAACTAGCACGAATCACTAACCACCACGTCGGAACCGGCGAACTTTCTTAAAAAGTCCTAAAACAAGTAAATCACTGAAACACCTCCCTTTTCATGATCTTTGTGAGGGAAAGATGGTTTCCAAGAGTTGGAACCAATATGTAGGTTTATTTGACCTCTCGAAATTTTTTAAGGGTACGGGTCCGATATAGGGTCTAGTTGACTCAATCTTAGAGGTGGCCATCCTAGGTCTGTCAGCATCGAAACATTTAGAGAGGTTTGCTAAGGTAACATGTCGTCCGTTTCCTCCGAAACAATCGTGCGTTCAGGGAGATGACGATTTACAGAGGTTGTCTCCGTAGATGAACTCACGGAGTTAAGTGCATTCGTAATGATGAATCCTAACCAAGTTTTATGACTGGACCGAAGACACCATATTCGACTCCTTCTAGGACCTATAGAATTTTAAGGTACGTGTGTTACATCCTGACCCGGGTTCAGGTAACCCCACTCCACAGGGGTGGACCCCCCTCTCGTCGGGTGGACGAAGTGTACGGGGTTTCAGAGAAATTCTTCCCTTTCGTTACTTTGACATCTTTCCTTGGTAAATAACGTATAAGAATACCGAAAGTAAACAGATAAATAGAGAGATCGATACTCTATAATTGATCAGATCAGTCTGAACAAAAGAAAACAACAAAAAACAACTAGACAAATCCAGTTTCTCTGACAAAGTTGGTTAACGGTTAGTTTGTGCTGAACTATTGAAGGTTCATCGTGTCAATAATTAGGTAATGAGTGAACCTGTTTCTCGACCGTGAGGTCTCTTCAAACGTAACACCCAGTCCAGATCGATTCGGGTTGCGTAAGTAGGTTCTGAGAGTACTTTTGTCCCCGTGTACTTTTCCGGATTCCCGACCTGTCAAACTTTTACTTTTGACCGGTCTCTGATGTCACCATTAGTTCAGACGACAAAACGTGTTTAAGAGAGTCGACAAACTAGAATAAAAGAGTTGACACTTTAGTTTCTTGGGAGTACTAACTACCGAAGACAGAATCCCTCGAGTTGAAAGATACGTTCGTGTAGTTCGATATGTTACACTACGCTCTTAGGTTTCCGTCGGGAAAAGTGGTAGGTGAAGGGTGAAAAAGGTTGGATGGAAATCGAAAAGGGTTGGGCGGAAATCGAAAACGGAAGTTGAGAAGATGGGACGTCGGATCTTGCGGTGGTAATTACTATACCTCCCGAGGTCACATGATGGTTCGTCTAGGGAAATTTTACGTTTCGGTATAATACAGGAAACATAGAATAACACTTATAGTATGACACAAGGAAAAAGGAGACCACCCTAACTATGTTCGCACTCTTTTCCCGGATTTGTCTGGTTTCGAGCTGACAGATTATACATCGGTGATCAATGTGACCGAAGACTTGAGAACCTAAGTTTACCTCAGGTTCAACTCTACACGACAGTCATATTTTATATGGCCTAAAGTTTCTGAATTAAGTTTTCTTGAGTAAGTAAAACATCCAACTAATGTTTCTATAAAACCTCGATAACCCGGTTTAGTTTATATAATAATTTTAATAAAGTGGACAATGAGCACAAATTTGCACCGATGATCTTTTAAAATTTAATATATTATACCGAACACGAACACCAAAACATAAAGAAAACTTACCCCGACCAACTTCTGGTCTGATAAAGTACACCAGATATAACAACTATTGGAGTCGACCGTTGGGAGGGGTCCCGGAAACATAGAGGTCGGAAGGAGGACGGACAATAGAGGGTCTTACATTCGTGAGAACAAAATGTTTACTCTGTTAAAGGGGTCTCTCCAGTCTCCTTAATGGGTACAGGACGTCCCCACGAGTTTCGGGAGGGTTCTATGTCTCTTCTTTCTTATAAACTTTCACTCCGGCCTACTGACAGTGGATTTCCTCTGAGTTGTTCCAGACCCATCAAGCTCTCCCAAAGAATAGGGTCGGAGACTAATGTTCTTTCATATACTCCGATGATAATGTTTTGACGGTCCTTCACTCGGTCGTACAACTCCGGGAGACAAATAATGAATACTGAAATCCCTTAAGGGTTTAATGGTCTAATAATCAAACCCCCTTGTCCTCAACAAAAAGAATCACCCTCTTGGATGAGTCTTGGGTAACACATTTACACTTTTCATTTATAAAATACTATTATCCGACCTTTACGAGGTTGCCAGGAACTGGAGTCGGGGTCGGGTTTCTCGTCCTTGACGAGGATAGAATGGGTTAGCCATCCTACCGGTCCTTCCTCTCTTTTCTCCTCTCGCGTTTCGTCCACGGCTACTTGAAGAGGTACCACTCGACTATCTAGAACAACATGTCGCACCTACAGTGGTGGGGTCAGTCGCAGTCCCTGTCGACGTCCTACTGCTTGTGGAAAGGACACCTTCCCTGGCTCCAATGGTTCCAATGACCCGACAGGGAGACACAAGGGACTATCGACTCAGAGACCCTCCGAGAACCCTAGGGGGAGGGGAAGGGACTGAAGGAGACACAAGGGCCGCGTACAACGGTCCTAAGACCGGAGGTAGGTGAACCGAGAGGGGTGCCGGGCACCCACCGTCACAAGAGGAAACACTGAAAGGGTCAGAGAGGGGACGAGGATGGAGAAGGCGGGACCTACCTGTGACCACACCCGGGTCACAGAAGTTCCGACGACGACCTCGAGAGAGGACACGGAAGACAGTCAGGTTTGGGACACGGAGTTTGGTTCACCGAGACTTTGGAGAGTCTAAGGAAAGTGAGTGGTATTCTCCTCGGGAACTACTCAAACCTGTAACGACTAGCCTACCAACACTGCCCCTACTCTCGCTTGTCGTACTACCGGGCTCGACCTTTTCTTCGTGTACTCTTGTGAGGAGTGACCTCGGACCGGAGCCGGTTTCGCAGTCTTATTGTCTTTTTGGAGGGAATCTTCGGCGGAGGGGCGGGGCGGGGTCCCGTCCGACTCAGGGACTCGAGAGCCTACCCGACATCCACGACGTCTGGGTAGAACTTCCACCGTTCCGTGGCCCCTGCACTGTCCACCACTTCCCGCAGAAATAACCGTCTCAAATCACCAAAGATTCCTTTACCTCGACTACAGTGAGTTCACTGAATGTCGAGGAACGGAAGGTCCTCCCTGCACAGACGGGAGTGGGATGTAGTAGTAGAGACCCTGTGTCAGAGTCATCGAAACCGTTCGACGTAGGTCTTTGCACACGGTGATTGTGTCGACGATGTGGGGCGAGAAAGGGAGATCGGGGCAAGTAGTAGGACTACACCCACACACACACACACACACCGCTCCCCCACCCCACCCCACCCTCACCGATCTTCACTACCCCTCCCTTCCCCTCTCCAATGAGTCCGAACGTGAACCGGACAAATTGACCCTCGAACGATTTTCATTAGATCGGTAAAACACTCTACAAAAAGACTCGGCACACTGGAGTCAGTTTCCCACCAGAGACCCTTGCCACATCTCAACAAGGCAATCGGTGGCCGTTCAGTGTACTGATGAATTTATTTTACTTTTCAAGGCAAGTTCAACGTGATCGGCGTAAAATTCCCGAAGTATCGGTGTGTACTGATTACCGATGACATAATCCGTCTTTACAATGTCTTGTAAAGACAGTGAGATCTTTCAAGACAATGTCGTGACCAGGTCTCACGAGACGAACACCAAAAGACACAGGAGTTTGAAGTAAGACGAAGGAACTCCTTTACATAATATAACCAACACCTTCCGTAAATACCTCCTAAAAAGAGAGAAAAACTTTTCGGACATGAACTGGACTTTAATAAAATTAATTTCCTGGAAAAGTCGACCTAATGAACTTTTACAAAATAGGGAAATTTTAACCCCTCTATTTGAGTTGGGGTAGAGAAGGTGGGTCCCGGACTTCGGAGAGGACTGAGGGTCGTGGTGACTGGTAGAGAGGGAACTGAAGGATCTCGATGCCTGGGACGAGACTAATGTAAAGTCACCCGTTGTGTCTATTGTGTTATGTCGGTTTGAGTTCACGTGTATTAGGACACAGGGAACACGGAGGATCCATCGTCTGGACTAGAGACCACGACTCGACACTATCTGGTGTCGTGGCGCCCACATGTGGGGCAATGAATCCCCTAGTCGTCACAGGAGTAGGACGGAGGGGTTCTTACGGTCTGAGTGGTTACATCTTGTACATACAGAGAAAGTGTTTTCGGTTCTCCTCCCGAGGACTGCGTTTCCTCTGGTAAGGCTAGTACTAGTACCACCACAGGACCTTCATCGCCCTCTTCTGGTCGTGCGGGTCCTTCGACCACTACTTCTACCACATGGGGCTTCGGTATGGTATCGGGTGGACGTGAACCAAGGTTGAGTCTCCGAGGGAGTCGTGTTTTTCGCCGTAGTGTAGGTGACACGGGTGGTGACGGTCCAGTATCTACTACCGCGGGTGTTTCTCGTCCCGTTACTACTAAACAAACCCGAATCGGTAACGTCCTCCATCTCCCCCGGGGCGGTGTAAGACGAACAGACAGACTAGTCCTAGGTCCCACAGTATGGACGGTCGTCACGGTCCGTGATATAGGTGCCGGAACGCCCCGAACCGGAACCTGAGCCCCTGGAAGTCGTGCTTGTCCGACATGTTTTCCCGTGTCCACCGTGTCGAATGTGACGTCCGCCAGTCGTGGTCCGGGACGAACCTCACGGGCTGGTAGACGAACTTCTCTACAGGGCTCTGGTACGAGGGCGTCTTGGGGCGGTTCGGGTCTTAGTCCAGTTAGTGTTACTCCGCGTCCCTCGCCGCCGGGAGCCTCCTCGGCTCCCTAGGGTCCCGGTACTGGGGACTGGTCTTCCGCCTCTTCGGCGGCGTGTCAGGCCAGTCGCGCCGGGGACACATGTCGTAGAGGTGCCCGGTCAGGTCGTCCTGAAACTCGTCGTCGTGCTCCGCCCTCTCGTCCTTCGGGTCGTCCCCGTGCGTCTACCTCTGGAACGCCACCATCGCCAGCGACTCGGTCGGGTCGGGCATCCGGCTGTTGTCCCCACAGTCCGGGTAGTGGTCGACCATCTACTACATCTTTAACCTCTACCGGGAGACGACAAGCAGGAGCTCTCGGGGGGCCCCGCTGCCCGACCTTGACACTAACCTCTTCCAGGGCGGAGGCTTCCTGCGAAAGTGGTGCTCCTCGTTGGGGCGCAGCATCTCCCTCCACCGGTGGACGCACCTCCGGTGGTGTCCGAGCTAGGTCCAGGTGTGGACCTCCGCTCCGTCCCCCGGGGAGGTGCCGGTCTACGAGGGGACCGTGTACTATCCCGGAGACTATCCCCCTACCTCCCCGACCGGCCGACCGCGACGCCGACGATAAGGGCTCCCGACCCCGAGGCCCAAGCGCGTCCTTGGCCCACTCGACTCGACTTGGGCTCGTGTCCCGCGTTCACTGTCGTCGGTCGGGACGGCCGGCCACTGGAGGGCCTGGCGCCGGTGAGGAGGGGCCTGGTTTTTTCCGGTGCGAGGCGGGGGCGGCCCCCTCGTCCTGACCGGCGCCGGGTCCCTTCGGTGCGCAGACCCCTCGCGTGTCGCTCAGGGACAGCGCAGTGCGACGAGACTAGGCGCGTCCATCGACCCGCGAGAGAGGGGACCCTGAACGGGTCCGGACCGAACTCAGGGGGCCCGTCCTTCGTTTTAAGACCGGGACCTTCCGTCAAACCTCATTCGTCACCCCACGGATCCTTAGACGGACCCTAGCCACCTCCCCTTCCTGTCACTCCAAAATAAATTCGTTGCCCCTGGATGTACGACATCCCTCGGGCCCATCGCGGTCTGAAGCTCTCTTTGGTTGGTTGGGTGGGAGTCCTCGCGATTAGAGAGACTAAAGTCTGAACACGTATTTATGGATCGGTGCCCTAACGACCCAGTATCCCATCAAGACGAAAGTAAAAAAAAAAAAAAATTCCTTTGTAGCAAAAGGTAACTTCGACGGGGTGAAAGGAAAGTGTCGTTGTCACTCGTTCCCGAGGTCACAGAGTCTCGGAGGTAGTGGCGATATCGATAATGCCATATCGGTAGGACTCTCCTTAATCTATGGAGTAACACCAAAACTAAACGTAATGGGGCTGCTAATCTCATAGAAAAGTATACGTACAACCGGTAAACAGACAGAAACCTCTTTAGAGACAGGTTTCTTGAAAAAAAAAAAACAGACTCAGGAATCGTGTAAAAACAAAATGCCGACTTAACATCTTTAACCATGTGTAAAAGCTCTAATTGAAGGATATACCACACGTAATAAAAGAGGATAAGACATTTAACGGAAAACTGAGAGAGCTAAAAAAGAAAACGACACGTTTTCGAAAAATCAAACTACATCAGGGTGAACAAATAAAAATCCAAGAACTTCTCTCTAATCGTGAGGACACGAGTGACATTGTGATAAGCGTTATCGATTCTATATCTTCGTTGGATTGACACATAATTACCTACTCACCCTTTTCTTGTACACCATATATTTATATCGACTTACAATAAACCGGAAGTTCTTCTTCCACCAGGTCACCAATTCTTAGACGGAACGTTACGTCCCTTACTCCCAAGTCAGGGACCAGTCTATTGATTCCTCCTCGTTGACTCGGACGCACACGGTGTTTATCAGACCCGCGGCGTTGTTCCTAGAACGTACTGAGTCACTTCTTGGACGTACGGCGTTGATTTTAGGCTACGTCGACTATTTATTTATTTATAGAAAAATTTTTCTTTCTTTGGGACTCTAAACAAAGTCGTACCTAGTTTGAACTCCTGTAATACGATTCACTTTATTCGGTCAACATCTTTCTGTTTATGACGTACTAAAGGGTATACTCCATAGATTTTAACAGTCTCACCCTGCCACTAACGGTCCCTACTCCCACCTCCCTTCTTCTTTACCCCTTAATGATTAGTTGTTCGTATTTCAAAGTCAATTCGATTTATGTCTTCTTCGAGGTCTCTAGACGACATGTTGTAACATAAATATCAGTTATTGTAATATATACAATTCAAAACAATTCTCTCCTCGAGAGTACAATTCATGAATGGTATTAATTTTTTGTTTGTTTTTGGAGTCCTCTTCGATACGAATCGGGAAGAAGGTATGGTTTCTGGAGAGTCTCTTCTCAGGACGAAACTCGTGGACTTAAGTACCCGGGTCTCGGTGCTGTCCTGGGTTCGGTCGTTTCCAGGGTCAGACCTCCGAAACCGGAGTTTGGCGTCCTGACTCTTTCTCTACCCCTCCACGACAGTCGGGTCGTACAGGGATGTCTACGATTTGACCTGAGACCGTCCCCGTCTAAGGTGTTTTTGTCTCAGTGGTCCTAATAAACGAAGACTCATTTCAGGGGTCCTGGGAAAGAGAAAAGAAACGTCAAGAAGAAGGTACAGTACCCGAGTGACGGAACCTATCCATCTCTGCCCAAAGGGACCGACGGAACGAAGGACATGTGTGAGGACGTTTCTCCTGGTCCCGCTACCCACCACGTCCCCGTTTCCGTGTGGTGTCTGTCGTTGTAAAGAAGAAGTCCTAGTAGGGGTCCCCACCTTTCCGTCTTGTGAGGTCGAGAGAGGGACAGACGAATTGGGGCTACGTCGAGTCCGTTCGTCCTTGGACTTCAGTATGTTCCCTCCTAGTCTAGACGCGCCTCTCAAATATTTCAGTTTTCCTATTGCATGGACACCCTCATCCCTGATTTGAGATTTACTAAAGCACATCTACACGTGGGAAATCTGTCAAAAATCTACTCGATATTAGAGGAGATGGGGAGGGACACGAGTCCCGGGACACAGGTCCAAGTCAGTCGAGACGGAAGACGTTTCTCTTGCAGGGTGGAGTAGAGAGAATGTTCGACCCGTCAGGGAGTTTTGAGGGTGTGACGGGAGAACGTGAGGCAGTACCTCCGGGTGGAACCCTCCACGACCAAAGTGGGTTGGGTACGGACCGAGAGGGTGAGGTAAGAATTGGGACAAGAAGGTCTCCGGTGTTGTTTGTTTCGTCAGGCTGGTCGGACATGGACATTGCCCGTCTCCGAGGTCCCCTACCTATCGAACACCTCCTTCTACCATAATTGGGTAGTCTATACCGGTGGTCTTGTTGTCGGACCTGGTCTACCTAGTGAAATCGCTAAATTAGTTCTCCAGACAGAAAAGAACCCCGGTGTCTCGGATCTTCTGTCGGGATCTCCAGACCCTCCCAGGTACTCCAGAGTGAAGAAGGGTATGAAACACTTTGGTCCCTTTAAACTCCCCGGAGACTCTCTAAGTACGGGTCAGGTCCTGTGTAAATCACCCTTGACACAGTAGTACCACGATCAGTCGGGACCCCGGACTTAAGAGACTGGGTCTTTACTTGATAATAGTCCCGTTAACCGCGGAGAGGGTCAAATCCGATGACTCCAATCGTGACATAGAAAGTAGTACAGGGCGAGGAGAGAGGTAGAGACTTCGTCCGATATCGATTCACTTACGGACCGACAGGACACATTAGATCCGATGGTTCGTCCATATCGGGAATTCGGTTCAACTCCGGTCTGGGACTGTGAAGTCAGAGATCGTGTTCCGAACGTAATAAGTTGACGTTTCCAATTTAAGAGTAAAAAAATGTAACTATTTCAGTGTGATAAACTCTTCTTTCCCTGAATATTTTTCCTCGTTGTTGTAAATGACTCGGACATAATACATGATTCGTTAAATGTCCCCGAAGGGGTACCGAGTCGCCGTTTCTTGGGTAGACGGTTACGTCCTCTGCTCTCTGCACCTAAGCTAGGGATCCAACCTCATCCTTTATCGTTGGGTGGGGTCATGTGAACGGACCCTTTAGGGTACCTGTCTCCTCGGACCGGTCGATGTCAGGTACCCCAGTGTCTCAGCCTGATTTCACTGACTCGTGCGGGTTTCGTTAGATGTCCTTATTTAAAGTAGGGGGTGGGGGGTGCGGTTTTCAGATATTTGATCAAATAGTGGAGTAAAACAGTCTCCTCTTTGTCCGGTCTCTCCACTTCAATGAGTATGTTCTAGTGTGTCGATCCTTCAACCCCTCGGTCGTAAATCGTGAACAGAAACTTTCGGACATCGATATCCCCTTTACACCACAGTCCCTTACAATAAACTCCCGCAGGAGGGTTGGACGCGTCCTTACGCCTCTCCCCGTCTTTGTGAATTCAGTATTACTTTGGAAAGAACTAGTTGTTACATACTTGTTTACCTCTCCTGAGTCTCCCCACCTACTTTACATAACTAACTTACACATAGGGTCCGTGAAGAGTTGGTTTGTCCTGTAGACAAAAGAGGTGTCTGCCGGGGGTTTCTTTCCTTGTCAGTCAGAAACAAACCTATTACGGAACCCAAATCTTCCACTTTAGGGGTCCGGACCCAAAGTCGACACCTCCTCCGTGGTCTCTCACCCACCTCGGAGACACGGACTCAGTCCTATCGTTGACGAACGGCGAAACCTCCCTCCCCCTTACCCCTCACATCTCCCCCACCCCTCCTCCCCTCCACCTGTCCTCCACACCCCTTCACTCTCAGGCCAGACAACTCTTGTCCTTGAGGGGACAGTCCTCCAGTCTCCTTGAAATTTTCTTATCCTTCCAGATTGTCCCGAACTTTCTCGAATGTCAGAGAGGACACATATATTTACAAAGGACTCTGGAGTAGGCGCGGAGGAACCAAGATGTCTTTTCAGATGAGCACTCGTATAACATACTCATCCTCAAAAATGAAACCATCTTTGACCACTTCCTCGACACTAAGTTCAGACCTACTTGTATTGAGACCCGTCTTTAGTGTACTCGTCTTTCTCTGGTATCCTTGTGGTCAGAGGGTTCCTAACCGACATTAGACCTTACCCGAACAGTGTCCGATACCTGACGCCCTCAATTCGGTAGACTGTAACTACCAGTTCCTCTGGGACCACCGACTACGTCGGACGTAACTACCCTTTCCACAAGAAATAACGACTACAAAACCCCCGACTCTTCTCGGAAAGGGGTTCTGTTACGTTCACTTTCTTTCTGATACGGAAAGTTCTGAATTGATATATTACTTGTTTCTCCTGTTTGAGTAGGATTCTATGTCTCTATTTAGAACAGTTACTGGTAGGTTCTTGAAAGAAAGATCCCAAAGGGTTACCGACCCGGTAGAGACGTTCATGGGTTCATGGACACGGACTCGTGTTTGTTAGGATATATCGACGTGTGTCCCTCTTCTATACGATCATTATACTTATTTATTAAAGAGTATCATTCAATTATGTGACCATAAGACTTAAGAGACGGAAAGAGTAAATCAATTACACCCGGAGAAAAACCCTTTACTGAAGGGAGAATGCACGACTACTTTACTTCAAAAAATGAGACAGTCCGACTCTCGATCCGGAACTGATATAATCCAATAGTTTTATTACTAACGTGAGGTACCTAGGGGAACCCTTTAATAAAGTAACCGGTAAGGGGGAGATGCACCGTGAGATTGGTTAACCGCCGAGACGGGTTAAAATGTCTACTCTTTTGACTCTGGATCCCATCACTCAGTAAACGTCGGTGTGTCTCGATCTTAAGTTTAGAACTAAATTGAAGTTTCAGATACGATAAAAGTGTTACAAGGTGAAGACTATATCAACTTATCTTCTCTATGTAAAACTTTTCCGTACATAAACAACTTGTGAAACAGTTCATGACACTCGGACAAAGATAGATGCCATAAAAGTTTGAGTCACTAATTGATTAATTAATTAAGTAGTAGGTAGGTAGTAAATGTCGTAAAAACCTCCTAGACCTGGTGATAAACCATGGTCCCTCCGTTTGGCAAACGGGAGTTCCTAGAAAGTCATACTTCTTAACAGTTGTCCGTGACATGATTGTGAGGTTTAAGATAAAATGTGTACTTCAGTGACTACGGTCGGGTGTTGAGGAGAAAGTTTCTAAGACCGAATTACTCCAAGGAGAGGTGGGGTTCGAGTAGAGGGTTTGATTTACCGGACTACTTGTCGGACGAGTTATGACATCTTCATTCTGTAGACAAAAATGATCGGTCCTGTGTGACTAAGAAGAAGACTATAATATAGGGTAAAAGGGAGACTACTTGGTAAGGTTCCCATCTACTCTGAGTCAAGATCGGTCAGTTTCGTGACTCACGAACACTAGTGTCACTGACCGAGTATCTACCTTTACACTGGGTTTAAACCTGGTTATTCTTAACCACGTCCTGCGATCAATCCCTTCTCTGAGAGACGAGTAGAATCTGACCATTCCTACTTTCGAACCTCAACGACCGTCGACAAAACGAGAGTGATTCCGTCTCGAACGGATTCTAACTTCGGGAATAGTTCATGTAGTCTCGACTTTCTACCTGTCAATCTGGGACTACCGTAGGATACTCGACACGGATTGGATTTGATGGAGAAGTAAAAAACTATTGTTTTCAAAGACAAAAGAAGAAAGGGTTAGGGTCAAACTAAATCCAAAAGGTGGTCGATGTTTACTTTTTCTAAACTACCTCGGTTCGTATGCTGGAGAGTAGAGAACACTGCAGATGGGAAGAGGTCGGTGTTTGAGGGAACCTAGGACTCAGACTAGTAGTTAACATGGGCATGATGGAGATTTCAGTATCTTTTCCATTACCGTTTGGTGAGTGGTAAGAACGGAACTCTTGCGGTACTTCTCATACTTTTCCGTTTTTCTATACTGTGACCTTCTATTTGGGGGACGGTCCGGCCATCCACAGGTCATACGATGACCTCTTCTTCGCCTCTTTATCGAGGTCTTCCTTACTCTTCCGACTCGGCTTCGTCTTTCCTGTGGGTCAACACCTACACAGACGACCACTTTCATTTCAGGTTACGACATTTCTTTTTATAACGTATCCTTGGACTTTACAATCCAGGGACTTAGTTCCATTTAACCTTCACCAGTTTGTGTCTCGACCGTTCTCACTTGTAGTTATAAACTTTGATTTTACCTGTCCTCACCCACTTAAATTAAGTCTACTGGCAATATAGATGATGACACCCGTTCTCGGGGAATCTTCTTTACCTCATCGGGAGTATCAGTTGTTTCTCAGACTTTACGTCATGGACCGATATCAGAGTTTTTACTGTCCTACTAGAACCAAGGAAAGGTTCCGTTCGGTAAGTTTTAGTGTGATTAGGTTCAGATACGGGGTTGGTGATTAGGACTTCTTCGACTTCAACTTACCAAGATACTTCTGGATGTTCTGGAAGATGTTCTGGTTTTTTTTTTTTTACAGGAAAAGTAGTATCCCCTGACAGTTCTCTATGGACCTCATAGATCGGACCTATTGTCCGTTCAAACCGGAACCTCATGTTTTACTTTATCTCATTTCCGATTTTCTCAAACCGGTTCTCATGCGTAATCAGTATCTTTTGTGGGAGAAGGTTGTTGTGTTCTCTACTGAGATGTGTACCTGTAGTGGTCTACCAGTTATGGTTTTGGTCTGACTAATATAAGAAACGTCGGTTTCTACCTTAAGATATGTCAGTCGTTTTTATTTTGACCCTCGACTGACACTGAGTCTAGTACTCGAGGAATAACGTTTTAAGTCTGAATTTAACTTCTTTCATCCCTTTTGGTGATCCGTTTAGTCCATACTGGATTTAGTTTAGGGAATACTAATATGTCACCTTTACTGTTTATCTAAGTTCCCTAATCTAGAGCATCTGTCTCACGGACTTCTTGATACCTACCTCCAACTATAGTAACATATCCTCCACCACTGGTTTTGGTAGGGGTTCTCTTTCTTTAAGTTCTTCTGTTTTTACCAACAGACTCTTCCGGAATGTTTATCGACTCTTTTGTTCTCTTCACTTTCCTTTTCCTCTTTTCCTTTCTAGTCGAGTCAAGTCAGTGAGTCAGCACAGGCTGAGAATCGTTGGGGTAATTAGCGTCGTACGGTCCGGAGGGACAGGTAGTCGTTGAGGGTCTCAAGTGAGTCTGAGTGTAGGTAGCTCAGTCACTACGGTAGGTCGGTGGAGTAGGAGACAACAGGGGAAGAGGAGGACGGGGGTTAAGGAGGGTCGTAGTCTCAGAAAAGGTTACTCAGTTGAGAAGCGTACTCCATCGGTTTCATGACCTCAAAGTCGAAATCGTAGTTAGGAAGGTTTCTCTTGGGTCCTGACTAGAGGAAATCTTACCTGACCAACCTAGAGGAACGTCAGGTTCCCTGAGAGTTCTCAGAAGAGGTTGTGGTGTCAAGTTTTCGTAGTCAAGAAGCCGCGGGTCGAAAGAAGCCACAGGTTGAGAGTGTCGGTATGTACTGGTGACCTTTTTGGTATCGGAGCTGATCTACCTGGAATCAACCGTTTCATTACAGAGACGAAAAATTATACGATTTGGGTAGATTTACTTCTAAAGGTTTCTTATCGTTCCTCTCTATTCTTTCTGAAAAATTCACTTGTTACGTTTCTTTGACTCTTTTTGTTATCTTACCCTTTCTGATCACCAGAGAAGTTCTTTTAATCTCTATGGTTCCCTTATCAAGTACCTTTTTACCCGTGTTATTACCTGTCTTTGTCATCCCTGGATTATCTTCGTCTTCTATAATTCTTCTCCACCGTCCTTATGTATCTTCTTGACATGTTTTTTCCAGAATTCCTGGGTCTATTGGTGTTACCGTACTGGTAGGTGGAACTCGGTCTGTAGGACCTCACACTTCAGTTCACCCGGAATCTTTCGTAGTGATATTTGTTTCAATCACCTCCACCACCTCAAAGTCGACTGGATAAAGTTTAGGATTTTCTACTACGATACTTTCACAACGTGAGTTATACGGTCGTTTAAACCCATTGAGTCGTCACCGGTGTCCTGATCTTTTCCAGTCAAAAGTAAGGTCAAGGTTTCTTCCTGTTACGGTTTCTTACAAGTTTGATGGGATGTTAACCTGAGTAAAGTGTACGATCGTTTCATTATAAGTTTTAGGAAGTTCGCTCCGAAGTTGTCATGTACTTGACTCTTGAAGGTCTACATGTTCGACCTAAATCTTTTCCGTTTCCTTTGGTCTCTAGTTTAACGGTTGTAGGTAACCTAGTATCTCTTTCGTTCCCTTAAGGTCTTTTTGTAGATAAAGACGAAGTAACCGATGTGGTTTCGGAAACCGACACACCTAGTGTTGTTTGACACTTTTTATGAGTTTCTACACCCTTATGGTCTAGTGGAATAGTCAGAGGACTCTTTGGACATACGTCCGGTTCTTCGTTGTCTTGACCTGTACCTTGTTACCTGACCAAGTTTTAACCCTTTCCTTTTGCAGTTCCGACATATAACAGTGGGACGAATAAATTGAATGCACGTCCATATAGTACGTTTATGGTCCGATCTACTACGCGTTCGACCTTTGTTCTAACGGTCCCCTTTATAGTTATTGGAATCTGTACGTTTATTGTGGTGGGACTACCGTCTTTCGTTTCTCCTTGATTTCTCGGAGAACTACTTCTACTTTCTCTTCTCACTTTTTCGACTGAATTTTGAGTTATAGGGTTTTTGATTCTAGTACCGTAAACCAGGGTAGTGCAGTACTGTTTATCTACCCCCTATTTTACCTTTGTCACAATCTGAAATAAAAGAACCCGAGGTTTTAGTGGTACCTACCAAGGATGTCGGTATTTTAATTTTCTGTGAACGAGGAACCTTCCTTTCGAAACTGTTTGGATCTGTCATATAATTTTTCGTCTCTGTAATAAAACGGTTGTTTTCAGGTATATCAGTTTCAATACCAAAAAGGTCATCAGTACATACCTACACTCTCAAACTCGAGATTTCTTTCGACTCACGGTTTCTTAACTACGAAAGTTTGACACCACGACCTCTTCTGAGAACTCTCAGGGAATCTACCGTTCCTAGAGTTGGGACTTATAAGTAACCTTCCTGACGACGACTTAGACTTCGAGGTTACGAAACCGGTGGACTACGTTTCTCGACTGAGTAACCTTATCTGGGACTACGACCCTTCCTAACTTCCGTCCTCCTCTTCCCCCGTTGTCTCCTACTCTACCAACCTACTGTAGTGACTGAGTTACCTGTACTCAAACTCGTTTGAGACCCTCTATCACTTCCTGTCCCTTCGGACCGCACGACGGTAAGTACCCCAGCGTTTTCTAAGTCAGTTCTGACTCGTTGACTTGTTGTTTTAAGACTGATGTCAGGGGAAAGGACACAAAGAACAAGTCGATAAAGATGAAGTTCCAAAGGAAATAGTCCTGGACGAGTGAGGATGTAATTACATACTGAAAGGTTTAGTAAGGTTTAGTTACATACTAAAAAGGAAGAAAAGGTAGAATCTACAATACCATGTAGTAAAATCGTTATGGGAAAGGGTATATAGTTTGAGAGACCAAAAAGATAGAAACGTACAGTTGGGACCTACTTGGACCAATAGACGGCCGTAAGTCCATCGACTCCTGAACAACATTTAGAGTGTTATTCCGTCTAAACTTGATATTTAAATAACTAAGGTTAGAGTTTACTCGGGAGTCGATGGGTCGACAGGATACTATAAGGAGGTCAGTTGAGAGTGAGAAAGTAGGAGGTTTTAATGTTCAAGTCTTGAAACGGTACGGGGAGTTTGAAATAAAAGGTAAAATGAAGATCTGTCAGGTAAGTTTGAAAAGTTGAGACGTTAAAATATAGAAGTCGAGACAGTGTTTTACATAAAAGACTTCAGTAACTAAGGTACAGTAATTTAGATTACCTGTAAAAGAAAGGAGTCGGATGAAATGACTCGTCGGCACCTCTCAAAACGGGAGAGAAAATTTGGAAACTCTCAAATACGAGAACGAAATGGATATGGTGTGAAGGACCAAATAGAGGAAAGAGATATTGGTGAGAAAAGAAAGTGGAAACCTCTAAGTTTGGGATTGGTCAGAAATTTTCAAATCTAAGGAACATTCAACCACGTCGGTGATATCTTTTGTCATATCTCTGAGGAGTCTTTGATATATCTTTGATCGAAGATATCATACCTTTTGATTTATATCTTAATACTAGGCGTATATAGGTTTGTCTTGATATTAAAATTTTTTATGTACGTGGAGATACAGGTATTGAAATAAGTGTTATCGGTTCTGTACCTTTGTTAGATTTGTAGGTGACTACCTACTTACCTATTTCTTCTACGCCATGGATATACGTTACCTTATAATGAGTCGGTGTTTTTGTACTTTATTACGGTAAACGTCGTCCCTGGATCCCTAAGAGTATTATTCACTTCAGTCAGTCTCTTTCTGTATATGGTGACCTATAGTGTATATACACCTTAGATTTGATACTGTGTTTACTTAGATTAGATACTTTATCTTTCTTAGTGGCTCTTATCTGACCGCTAACGGTTTCACTTCCTCCAACCTCCTCCCTACCTCACTCTACAACCCAAACCGTGTACGGTCGAAAATATATATCTGACCTAATTTGTTGTTCCAGAACGAAAAATGTGTCTCTTGATATACATCATAGGATGCTACTTGGTATTACCTTTTCTTACATTTTTACTTATATTTCCATTTTAAGAAATAACCACGTCGGTGTCCGAGAGTAGAGTCAGAGAAAAGATTTGGTAGAGTGGATGTGTGTATCGAAAAAAAAAAAATTAAACAATAAAATTAACCTCCGATTAATACTGTAACACCACCTAAAACGGTATGTGACTGTACTTAGTCGGTGTCCACATGTACCAGGGGATAGGGCTCGCCAGGAGGGTGGAGGGAGGGGTAGGGTAGGGAGACCCAACAGGGTCATGTGTCCGAAACTCACGGGACAAAGTACGAAGTCTGAACGTGACCAGTAGACAAAGTGTATACCATTATATATCCAAAGTTACGTTAAGAGAGTTTAGTAGGGTGGAAGTGGAAGAGGGTGTCTCAGGTTTTCAGACAAGAAATATAGATACAGAGAGTATAACAGAATACATATCCCAGTAGCAATGGTAGAAAGATTTAAGGTTTATACACGTAATTATATGACAATAACCACAATAAGAAAGACTAAATGAAGTGAGACACATTATCCGAGGTCAAAGTAGGTGGAGTAATCTTGACTAAGTTTACGCAAGAAAAAATTATCGACTCATTATAAAGTAACACATATACATGATGTCGAAAGAATAGATAAGTAGACGACCACCTGTAGATCCAACGAAGGTACAGGACCAATAACATTTGTCACGACACTACTTGTAACCCCATGTGCACAAAGAAAGTTAAGACCAAAGGAACCACACATACGGGTCGTCAACCTAACGACCCAGTATACCGTCAAAATCAAGGTCAAAAAATTCCTTAGCGGCGTGACAAGAGGTATCACCGACATGATCAAACGTAAGGGTGGTTGTCACATTCTCCCAAAAGAAAAGAGGTGTGGGAGAGGTCGTAAATAACAAACATCTGAAAAACTATCGTCAATAAGACTGACCGCACTCTACCATGGAGTAACACCAAAACTAAACGTAAAGAGACTATTACTCACTACAACTTGTAGAAAAGTGTACAAACGACCGGTAGACATACAGAAGAAACCTCTTTACAGACAAATCAAGAAACCGGGCAAAAAACTAACCCAGTAAAGTGGATGTGTATATCGAAATCCATGGTAAACATATATAGACGGACGTTACGTCCTCTGGGTTCAAGTCAGGGACCCAACCCTTCTAGGGGACTTCTTTCCGTGTCGTTAGGAAAAGTCATAAACACGGACCTCTTCGGGTACCTGTCTCTTCGGACCGTACGATGTCAGGTGTCCCAGCGTTTCCCTGTCTGTCCTGACTCGTTGACTGTGAAGGTGAAAGTATACGTCTACTGAGTAACGAGACAGAGGTTAGGTCTGGGAAGACTTGAGGTCTGGGTGTATAGTTGAGGGACGAACTACAGAAAGATTACACATGTTCAGGGATGAGTAGCAAAGGAAGGGGGTCGGGGTAATGTCGTAGGGGACAATAACACTTGTCACGATAGTAGGTAGGCAGGTCTATTATACAATATTTTTATAGGAACTATAGAAAGAGAGAACGGAATAAATACGTTAAGAAGTGGTTTAGTAGAAAAGAATTAGAGAATTTGTAGAGGTACTAGGTAACTCGAGAAAGGGAAAACTATAATCGTGGGATCAAGTTTCAGAGTAATAGAGAACAAATTGGGTGTGTTAGTTGATGGTTAACTAGAAAGAAATAAAAGTAAGAAGAAGCCCTTACTTTAGTCTAAAGAGAAAAGTTCTATATATAGGATAAACTCCCGAAGGGACCACCGAGTCTCCAATTTCGCAGACGGACCTTACGCTCTCTGGACCCAAACTAGGGACCCAGTCCTTCTAGGGGACCTCTTCTCTTACCGTGGGGTGAGGTCATGAGAACGGACCTTTTAGGGTACCTGCTTCCTCGGATCATCCGACGTCAGGTACCCCAACGTTTCTCAGCCTGTGCTGACTCGTTGAAGAAAGTGAAAAGTGAAAGTACGTAACCTCTTCCTTTACCGTTGGGTGAGGTCACAAGAACGGACCTCTTAGGGTCCATACCGCCTCGGACCACCCGACGGTAGAGACCCCAGTGTGTCCCAGTCTGTGTTGACTTCACTGTGTCGTCGTCGTCGTCGTCGTCGTCGTCGTCGTCGTCGTCGTCGTCGTCGTCGTCGTCATCATCGTATACTGGTACCTCGATTCAAACTGAGTGACCATGGAAACCCTACTCTACGAATCGGAGTAATCGTGATGTGAAACCTGTGTGTCACCTAAAATAACTCACCACTGTTTCCACTCGAGTGCTAGGATGATAAGAACGTTCGGGACTAAATGACTTTTGAAACGTCAGTCACCCCGACCTACATCTCCGTCCCCGCTGTCGGGTATAAAGGACAGAGTAGTGAAAGACCGCCGAGGATTATTTGGTTCTTTGAAGTAACCGTTTCCACGAAATCCCTAGTGTAATTAGAATCGTTTAGTCGGGAACAACCAAGAGGATCCAGTCCTATATCGTCGAGAATTTTATGTGTGTGTGTATGTGGATGGAACGACGAACAGAGTCTGTTTTCGATTACTTACATTTAACTATGTCGGTAAAACCTCTTGTCATACCTCTAAGGAAATTTTTGATCCTTATTTTGATGGTATACTGGGTCGTTAGGGAGATGACCCGTATATGGGTCTCTTTTTAGTGTTAAGTCTTTCTGTGTACATGGGATTACAACTGACGTCACGATAAATGTCGTCGGTCCTGAACCTTCGTTGGACCTACAGGCACCTGTCTACTTACCTACTTCTGTTACACCAGGAATGTGTGTTATCTTACAAGGAGTCGGTGTCCTTCCTTGCCTAATCTCAGTCACCGTCGCTCCACCTACTTCGATCTCGGACAAATTTCGTTCAGTCTTTCTCTCTTTGTTTATAGTATAATTACGTAAATATACCTTTGATCTTTTTTATCATGACTACTTGGATAAACGTCCCTTCCCTACCTCTGTGTCTTTTTTTTAGAGGTTTTACAATGGGGGGTTTAAGTTCTTTAATTTTACGTCACAGACAAGGATCAATTTCTTCAAAACAGAGTTTTTGGTAGAAAATATTAAGTCCTTCTTCCGTTCCTTTTTCCCCCTTCGTCGTAATAACAATAAAATTTTGACTTTATATACGTACTCAGTAGGACTGCACGATAAAAAAAAAAAAAAAACCAAACGTGATAGTAAAAATGCTCAGTTTAAAAGAACACACACACTTTGTCTTTTTCATCTAGAATCTCTCTGTACTTCCCGTATCCGGACCCTTGTGGAGACATCACTCCATTCAGTTGAATCCTGTACTAGTGAAAGACTAAAGTTTCTGATGTTCACAGTCCCTTTGTGTTTGTGATACCTTTGCCGACTTTGATCAGGTCTCCTTCTTTCTTTGTTAGTTCCCGTAAAAGGGTGCACATCTACAACGGTTTGAATATCTTAGTGTCATCCCGACTTCTCTTTTCTGGTAGACGAAGGGGAAAGTCTTTAGTTCTAAATCCTCCTCAAAAGTTCTAAATCCTCCTCAGTATTATCTGGACCCAATCAAATAAGGTGTAGTGAAGGGAAATTACTCCCTCCCCAAGGTTTTAGTGATGTCTACTACTGACGTCGGTACCTTAATTTTCTACCAAAGAGGAACCTTCCTTTCGATACTGTTTGGATCTGTCACATAATTTTTGGTCTCTGTAGCGAAACGGTTGTTTCCAGGTATATCAATTTCGATACCAAAAAGATCATCAGTACACGCCTACACTCTCAACCTAGTATTTCTTCCGACTCACGGTTTCTTAACTACGAAAGTTTGACACCACGACCTCTTCTGAGAACTCTCAGGGAACGTCAGGTTAGTCTGGTCAGTTAGGATTCCCTTTAGTTGGGACTTATGAGTGACTTTCATAACTACGACTTCGAGGTTATGAAACCGGTGGACTACGTTTGTCGACTGAGTAACCTTTTCCGGGACTACGACTCTTTCTGACTGCCGTTTTCCTCCTCCTTCACCGTCTCCTACTCTACCAATCTATCGTAGTGATTGAGTTACCTGTACTCAAACGAGTTTGAGTCTATCACGTCCTGGTTCCTCGGACACACAACGTCAGGTACCCCAGTGTTTCTCAACCTATACTGAATCGTTGACTTGTTATTATTGTAAACGTGACTATGAATTACGTACATTTTAACACAGGAAAACCAATTGGTGAATTTTACAATATGTTCTACACAATAACTAATACCAATTTTAAAAACAGTACTAAAAATTACTGGAAACAATCTACCACTCTATTGTCATATTTTCGACAAAAAACCCACTTTGGAAAGTAGGTAAATGTAAATCTCATTAATAACTATACATACAAGAATAACGGTAAAATTAACAAAACCCCAACAAAAATATCACCCTAAAAAGAAAAAGCCAACAACAAAAGAGGACACTAAACTACTGAAAGAAATCACAATATAAACCTAAGGAAAAAAGAAAGAGACACATATAAATGATATATAAAAACCAAACACCAATAGTACTCCAAAAATTATATCGTCAGATATATATACTATTTCAAAGACTGAAGAATTAGAATTTACGTAAAATTGTCGGGACGTTAAACATGAGAAGAGGAGAATACTAATGACAAGAATTACAATAAAATGTAGAGGTAAAAACACATAGGGAATTGACGAATAACACCTATATCAACTAAATCATGAAAACAGAAAATTAGGGGACGATTGACACACACACCTATTAAAGGATGGAAATGACATACAAACGGAAATGATAACTCGATAAAGTATTAAAAGAACAAAGATCAACACCGGAAAGGAAAAAGTGAATCCGTTCAAGGGAATTGTACACGACATTTCGACCAAACCACCGTGGTTTAAGAAAATCGAAAACGAACAAACATATAGAAAACTAGAGAATCAGTTTAGACTGACCCTCGGAACGACCCATCTCATAAGAACCAACATCCAAAAAAGGGAAAATAGTGAAATTTATATAGTCATGTAGTACGGTGAGGGAAGACGGGACTTCAAAGACGACTTCAACCGACTATCGGAACACCCTAAGGGAACAGAATCGGTATCGTTAGTCTCTTCTTTTTCTTAGGTTTAACCTTTTCATTTTGACAGAGACAGACGTCTACTACACTATGATATGTATCTTTTAGGATTCTACGATGGTCTTTTGATGATCCTGAGTAGTTATTTAAACCTTAAAACGTCCTATATTTTATATGTCTTTAGAGAAGATAAAGATATGTCATTGTTTTCTAAATTTTCTCTTTAGTTCCTTTGTTAGGGTAAACGGTAGTGTAGTTTTCCTTATTTTATATCTTTATTTGGATTCCTCCGTTTTTGGAGATGAGTCTTTTGACGTTTTACGACTACTTTCTTTAGTTTCTACCGTGTTTGTCTTCTTCTCTATATGGTGCAGGAACCTGACCTTCTGAGTTATAGCACTTTTACTAATACGTTGGGGTTTATTAGATGTCTAAGTTACGTTACGATATTTTAACGGTTACCGTAAAAGGTGTCTTGATTTTGTTTCATAAGATGTTAAACGTACCCTTGTTTTTTCTGGGGTTGATCGGATTCGGTAGAATTCGACCTCGACCTCCTTAGTCCGACAGACTGAAGTCTGATATGATGTTTCGATACCGATAATTTTGTCATATCATGACCGTGTTTTTGTCTTTACACTTAGTCACCTTGTCCGATCTTCAGGTCTCTATTTGGGTACGTGAACACTAATGGATTAGACACTGCTTCCCCCGTTTTTATATACTACCTCTTTTCTGTCAAAGGAAGTTACGACCCTTTTGACCTGACAATGTACATTTTCTTACTTTAATTTTGTGATTGTGGTATGTGTTTTTATTTGAGTTTTACCTAGTTTCTGTATGTACATTTCAACCTATGATATTTTGAGAATCTCCTTTTACATCCGTTTTGTGAGACTGTATTTAGAGTCCTCATAGTAAAAAATAGATGGAGTCTCACTACCTTTATTATTGTTTTCATTTGTTCACCTTGAATTAATTTGAATTTTCGAAAACATGTCGTTTCCTTTGGTATTTGTTTTACTTTTTTGGGTGTCTTAGTCTCTTTACTTTACTGGATGTTCCCTAAATTAGAGGTTTTATATGTTTGAGTACGTCGAGTTATTGTTGTTGTTGTTGTTGTTGTTGTTGTTTTGGTTGGATTAGTTGTTTCTCCACCTTCTATACATTCCTACGAGTCGTAGTGATTAATAATGTCTTTACGTGTACTTTGGATGTTACTCCATAGTGGAGTGTGTCGGGTCTTTCCAGTAGTAGTTTTTTAGACGTTCGTTATTTACGATCATTCCCACACGTCTTTTCCTTTGGGATGATGTGAAAACCACCCTTACTTTTAACCATGTTGATAATACTTCTTGTCATACTTCCATTGAATTTTTCGATATATGTCATGAAGGGACCACCTAGTCACCATTTCTTAGACGGACGTTACACCCTCTGGACTCAAGTTAGAGACCCAACCCTTCTGGGACCTCTTCCTTTACCGTTGGGTGAGGTCATAAGAACGGACCTCTTAGGGTACCTGTTTCCTCGGACCGTCCGATGTCAGGTACCCCAGCGTTTCTCAGCCTGTACTGACATGCCGATGGTGAAGTGAAGTGAAGTGAACCAAGTCAAGTCAACGAGTCAGTATAAGCTGAGAAACGTTGAGGTACTTAGCGTCGTGTGGTCCGGAGGGACAGGTAGTGGTAGAGGGCCTCAAGTGAGTCTGAGTGCAGGTAACTCAGGCACTACGGCAGGTCGGTAGAGTAGGAGACAGCAGGGGACGAGGAGGACGGGGATTAGGGAGGGTCGTAGTCCCAGAAAAGGTTACTCAGTGGAGAAGTGTACTCCACCGGTTTCATGACCTCAAAGTCAAAATCGTTGTAAGGAAGGTTTCTTTAGGGTCCCGACTAGAGGAAGTCTTACCTGACCAACCTAGAGGAACGTCAGGTTCCCTGAGAGTTTCTCAGAAGAGGTTGTGGTGTCAAGTTTTCGTAGTTAAGAAACCGCGAGTCGGAAGAAGTGTCAGGTTAGGAGTGTAGGTATGTACTGGTGTCCTTTTTGGTATCGGAACTGATCTGCCTGGAATCAGTCGTTTCATTACAGAGACGAAAACTTATACGATAGATCCAACCAGTATTGAAAGGAAGGTTCGTCATTCACAGAAAATTAAAGTACCGACGTCAGTGGTAGACGTCACTAAAACCTCGGGTTTTTATATTTCAGACTGTGACAAAGGTGACAAAGGGGTAGATAAAGGGTACTTCACTACCCTGGCCTACGGTACTAGAAGCAAAAGACTTACAACTCGAAATTCGGTTGAAAAGTGAGAGGAGAAAGTGAAAGTAGTTCTCCGAAAAATCGAGGAGAAGTGAAAGACGGTATTCCTACCACAGTAGACGTATAGACTCCACTAACTATAAAGAGGACCGTTAGAACTAAGGTCGAACACAAAGAAGGTCAGGTCGTAAAGAGTACTACATGAGACGTATCTTCAATTTATTCGTCCCACTGTTATATGTCGGAACTGTATGAGGAAAAGGATAAACCTTGGTCAGACAACAAGGTACAGGTCAAGATTGACAACGAAGGACTGAACGTATGTCTAAAGAGTTCTCCGTCCAGTCCACCAGACCATAACGGTAGAGAAAGTCTTAAAAGGTGTCAACTAACACTAGGTGTGTCAGTTTCCGAAACCGTATCAGTTATTTCGTCTTTATCTACAAAAAGACCTTGAGAGAGTGAAAAAGGTACTAGGTCACCTACAACCGTCAAATGTATAACGATTTCACACCGAACCTCTTAAAACTCGTAATGAAATGATCGCACACTCTACTCACGTTAACACACCATCAAACTCGTAAGAAACCGTAACGGAAAGAAACCTTAACCTTACCTTTGACTGGAAAAGGTCAGGACACCGGTGACGACTCAAAAGGTTTAAACGACCGTATAACTCACGTCGTGAAAGTGTCGTAGTAGAAGGTCCTAAACTTTCTCGAGTTGACCTTAAGGTAGTGGAGGTGATCGAAACAAGCATCACTACGAAGGATTCCGGGTGAACTGAAGTGTAAGGTCCTACAGACTGACATCCACTCACTAGTGTGGTAGCACTAATAGGCCCAACACTTCTAGAAAAAACATGTCAAGAAGACACATAAGAACGGTGGAGAAGAATTATAGAAGACGGAGACAATCCAGGTATGGTAAAGACAGGAAATAGCTCGGGTAGAAACGCACTTTACAAGGGAACCATAAAGATTAAAAGAACTTCTCTAGAGATCAAACCACCAGCTTACATTTCAACACGCAGGTGAAACCTTTTGTAAGGTCGTTAAGGAGTTTTCCAATGTGTGTCTCAATGATATTCTAAGTCGTTAAGATCAGGATCTACAAATATATTCTTACGACTTTTGTATACGGGGATGTTTTTGAACTTGTACTTGCAAGTATCATCGTAAGTATTATCGGCTTTGCACCTTCGTTGGGTTTATAGGTAGTTGACTACTGGTCTAATTTTTTACACAATATAGAAATGTTGCCTTATGAAATAGTATTTTTCCTTACTTCACGACTAAGTGTAACGTTGTACCTATTTAGAACTTTTATAAGATACACTTCTAGTCCGTGTTTTCCGGGACATAAGATACTATTGTGAATATACGTCTAATCCGTTTAGGTATCCCTCTCTTTTATCTGACTACAAAGGACCCCTCACGTTCCTCCCTTTACCTTTCGGGCAATTACCCATCGTCTAAAGAAAACCCCACTATTCACAAGACCTTAATATACCACCACTACCAATATGTTGGAACAATTATAAATTTTTGGGGAAGTGACATTTGGAAATAACTTCATACCAACTGAATGTATAACACAATCAAAGTCCATATGTCGTCTCTCGGTCAATATGTGTAGATAAAAAAAGAATAAGGAAAGGGAATATCCAATAATGTGTTATAACTCACCCCAATGGACACGATATGTCATCCAGGAATAACCAATAAATAAAATATATATCATCACACATATACCGTTGGGTAACGTCACAAGAACGGACCTCTTAGGGTCCCTGCCCCCTCGGACCACCCGACGGCAGAAACCCCAGTGTGTCTCAGCCTGTGCTGACTTCGTTGAATCGTCGTCGTCGTCACACATATACAATTAGGGTTTGAGGATTAAATAGGAAGGGGAACGTAAAAGGGAACCCTGGTATTCAGACAAAAGATATAGACACTCAGATAAAGATAGAACTTATATTCAAGTAAACATAGAAAAAATCTAAGGTGTAC
This sequence comes from Capra ibex, assembly GCA_006410555.1. Lineage (NCBI taxonomy): Eukaryota > Metazoa > Chordata > Mammalia > Artiodactyla > Bovidae > Capra > Capra ibex. The sequence continues at coordinate 74,328,780 of SJYO01046538.1, forward strand.
ATTCGTCATGCTATAAACAGAGAACAGACACAACGAAGTGAACCATACTAATAGGTACCCAAGTAAGTACAACGACATTTACCGTAATAAAGTAAAAAACTTACCTACTCATTACAAGGTAACGACTTATATGGTGTACACGTAATATATGAAATTTTCCTATTCAAAATACTATATACAATAGAGTTAAAAATTTCCACCTGAGATTTGTCTAAGAAATTAAAGTAAATCTTTTAATGTTCGGTCCTAGTAACTATTTGTATCTACGTTTTTAGGAGTTGTTTTAAGATCACTTGTCTTAGGTTGTTGTGTAATTTTTCTAGTATGGTAGTAATAGGTCACCCGAAATAGAGTCCTATGTTCCTAAGAAGTGACATACGTTTAGTTAGTTACACTATGTGGTATAATTGTTTAACTTTCTATTTTTTTTATACTAGTAAAGTTGTCCATGTCTTTTTCGAAAACTGTTTTAAGTTGTGGGTAAATACTATTTTTGAGAGGCCTTTCATTCGTATCTCCATTGTATTGTATTATTTCCGGTATATACTGTTTGGGTGTCGTTTGTAATAGGAGTTGCCGTTTTTTGACTTTCGTAAAAGAGATTTTAGTCCTTCTGTTCCAACGGGTAATCAAGTCAACCAAGTCACCGAGTCACCACAGACTGAGAAACGCTGGGGCACCTTAGAATGATGATAATAAGATTAAAATCTATAACAGAATGAGAAACACATACTGGTTTGATAATTTAGTAGCTTACTAATATTTCTAAAAAAGTAACATATTTAAAGAAAATTTTACGTATTATCAGTAAATGTCAGAACGAACGGTGAATTTTAATTTTTAACGAGACCTGTGTTAAAATTTAACGTCGTATACTAAATCATACAGTAATACGGGTGTAAATACAATAACAATATAGTTATTACTATAAGGAGTGCTCTCTAAAGGTACTCCTTTTTGGGACAAAATTGAGAGGTCTTGGATCGTTAGAGACTGTAAGTCATCTATAAGTCATTCATAAACACTTATTTAGTCACCTACTAATCAATTCAATGTTAAGGTTTCAAAAAAGATTTCGGTAAATCGTGAAGGGCCAGTTATTATGTTCTAGGATTATGTCTACTTTCCTTTCCACTTACTACTTCTATTTCAGTCAAAAGATTTTAGCTGGGATACAAAACTATCGTACAAGAAAAATTAAACAACCTACAACCAAACGTGGGACGTCCGGACTTTCGGAACATCAACGGGTCGGAGTTCTGGTTTCTTTCTCGGACGTCTGTCACTACCTCTGTAGCCATCAAATAACGTGACGACGACGACGACGATTCAGCGAAGTCAGCACAGGCTGAGACACGTTGGGGTATCTACCCTTGGGTGGTCCGAGGGGGCAGGGACCCTAAGAGGTCCATTCTTGTGACCTTACCCAACGGTAAAGGAAGAGGTTACGTACTTTCACTTTTCACTTTTACTTCAGTGACTCAACACAGGTTGAGAGTCACTGGGGTACCTGACGTCGGATGGTCCGAGGAGGCAGGTACCCTAAAAGGTCCGTTCTCATTACCTAACCCCACGGTAACGGAAGAGGCTCAAATAACGTGTCCCCCTAGAATATCCAGACTTGGTTGTGGGTCTACTCCGTCCGTCCGTCACCTTCGTTTGAAGTGATGAGCGCCCACACCGATGTAAATATCCCCATTAACTACAGTCCAACTGAGTAGTTAATGGTTCCTTTGGTGGTCCTTCCCTTTCAGGGAGCATCTGGAATGTCTAATTCCTGGTGGTCCTCTCGTCTACAAAGACGAGAGTAAATCAATTAACAAATTGAATAACGAAGGGAAGTTATTCGATCGTCCATCTCGGTCAGACCGGATTCCTAAGGTTGTTAGTGATCGACCCCTTCACCCTTTTCGTGAACGTACACTAATCACCCGTCCGTTTCACCCCTGACCAGTTCGTCCTCTACAGGTTTCTCGTTCTCTTGTCGGCAGAACTTACCGGACTGGTAGGTGAGACGGGGATGTATGAGACGTACTGGGAACGTCACCACCTGTGGGGAAAAGACGATTTAGGAACCCCAGTCAGACATCTCTGTGTTACGTTGACTTATGGTGTTTATGTTATGTCTAATGGTCGTCGATTGTTCGTCGCTCTCCTTCGGTCCACGAATAGCCCAGTCAAAAAGTACCGGTCTCCTCCTATTGTTGGTGTAGAGTGACATCTGGGTCGTTGGTCTGAGTCAAGTGTCATTCCGGTTGTGACAGTGGGTCAAACGTTTGTCTAAGGGAGGTGAGTCTGACCTCACCTTTCTACAAATTATTCGTATAATGTCCCGTCTAGTACTGGTAATTCGGTTTACGTTCTTCATTGTCGTAAGACTCTCTCGTGGTGGGGACGGACACTAAAAACAGGGTCAGACGTCCTGGTGTGACGGACAGGTGGGGGTCAGGGGTGTCGACCCGGTTTAGGACCAATCCAATTATGTTGCCACGGAAAGAGGTACTACCCCGACGACGATTCAGTGAAGTCAGTACAGACTGAGACACGTTGGGGTATCTGCCGTCGGGTGGTCCGAGGGGACAGGGACCCTAAGAGGTCCGTTCTTGTGACCTCACCCAACGGTAAAGGAAGAGGTTAGGTACTTCCAGGGGTATATTTGAAATCATCAGAGTCCACCCCAACTACTCGAGACATTTGGGGAAAGGTCGGGATAAAGGGTGACCCGTCGTTTGGGTCTGGAGACCCTGAAGAGACGGTCAGGGTCCCGACAAAATATTACACAAGGGACTCCCATCTGGGACACCGTTTCCGTCTTCAATAACAGGACTGGTTATCGACCGGCCACTTCACGAACGCTAGGTACAAGTGCCCCCAGGTCATAATAATGTGTGGCGGCAAGATCTGGGGCCTATTACAAAAGGACGTAACGAACCGTTGAGTCCATCCGGAAAGTGCCACAGAAGGTGGACAATATTGTGTAGTATAAGTCGTACATCGATAAAAGGTAGTGTATTTAGAAACGAGACAGGGAAGGGTATCGATCCCGATTTTCGGGTTCCCATGAAAATAATAAAGCGACAACGGTGTCCAAGCGAGGTTTGGGAAGGTCCATTAACCGGTACAGGTTAAGTATTCGGACAGGGACTCAATTATAAGGGTCGCGGGTACGGACATCAACAAATCCACACCACTCATCCACCATACGTGCATAAAACATCTATAAGGTCCAGGAATACAAAACAGATATAAGTGGTCGGTGGGGGACACGTTAGTCTACTCGGTACTCGTGTCCCGACGATGAAAATTTGAACTTTCTCTGACTCCAATTGTTACGTGGTAGTTATATTCTCTTTCTGTCGAGAGCACCACCAGTCGACGGTGTCCCCGGGTGCACGATCACCCGCCCAATGGGGGCCGTGAAAGGGAAGGGGTAAGAATAAAGGGTTGTAGAACCGTGAGTAGTCTCAAAGGAGCCGGAGGGTCGACCAAACGATCAACAACCCGACGTGGGGTTTCCGGACGTTCGGAGCATCGACGGGTCGCAGTTCTGGTTTCTTTCTTGGGTCTCTATTACTGTCTCTGTGGTCACCAAACAACCTGTTCCCCTAGAGTGTACGGACTTCCTTTTCCAGGTCCTCGTTGTGGGTCTACTCCGTCCGTCCTTCCGTTACCGTCGTTTGAAGCGATGACCCCCTCACCGATGGTAAATACCCCGTTAATTGTAACCCAACCGAGTAGTCAATGGTCCCTTTGGTCGTCAATCCCGTGCAGGGAGTATCGGGGAACCTAATTGTTAGTAGGGTTCTCGTCTTGAAAGGGAGTTATATGATCGTACACCTCGGTAAGACCGAATTCCTAAGCTTATTCGTGAGCGACCCCATTCACCGTTTCGCGGAAGTACACTTGTTCACGGCTTCTGAGACGGTGGAAGACACGACACCGGACGGTCCGAAGAGATACCCAAAAAAACCCGTTCTTATGACCTCACCCAACGGTAAAGGAGGAGGTCCCCTAGAAGGACTGGGTCTCTGACTTGGACGTAAAGAATACAGAGGACGTAACGACCACCTAAGAAATGGACGACTCCGTAGCCCTGTCGGGAGTACACTCATCCCCGTCCGTTTTGTCCCCGACTCCCAGTCCCCTACATGTTTCTCGTTCTTTTGTCGGTAAAACTAACCGGACTGGTATATGACCTGTAGAGATCAGTAGAAGGTTATAAACAACAACAAAAAATCATCGATTCAACACAGGTTGAGAAACACTGGGGTACCTGACATCGACCGGTCCGAGGAGACAGGTACTCTAAAGGATCCGTTCTTATAACCTCACCCAACGCTAAAGGAAGAGGTCCCCTAGAAGGGTTGGGTCTCTAGAAGGACTAGGTCCCTAGCTTAGACGTAGAGAACCCAGAGGATGTAACGTCCACCTAAGAAATGGTGACTCGGGGGTCTCTTCGGGAGATTTTCTATTGGTTAATAATAAAACCCAAATATAGACTGACAAGAAAGTCACAGAATTTTATAAGAAGTAGACCCGAAATCTAATTTCAGTTTATTAATATTTGAGAGACTAATAGAAGAGATTGAAACCCGAAATTAAGGAAAATTAGTACAAACATAAAAAGGGAAGACTTTCAAACTTCTATCAAAAAGATTGGAACCTTCCGTCACATCACATCACCATTCTCGTGTTGGGGACTTTAGTCTAATCACGAACTCAGATCCGAAAGTACTAATGACTAATGTATTGGAATCAGAGAGCATGGAATAAAAAGGGTAGACATTTTACCCTTATTATAATCCTGGATGGAGTTTCCAACAAAACTCCTGATTTACTCAGTTACATGTATCATATATAAAATTTCAGAGTTATTTACAACTGAAGATAATCATTGTCGGACTACCTCTTCAGTCTTCAATTAAATACTAAAAAGATCGACAGTCCGACATCCAAATTGTGAAGGAACAAATAAAAGTATGAGATTTCAAATTGTATAGTTCGGATAGAAAATATAATTAGAATTAAAGATCTTCGAAACAGAGTAGTACTCTAAATCAGAAATAATTGGGTGACTCTGACAAGACCTTTCCCGTCACTCCTACCGTTTCCCTTAAGGAAAAGTCCGGTAAACTCCTGGACAATTTTCTTAGTACGAAAAATTTGTTCTTCTTTCCTCCTGAAAGAACCACCAGGTCACCCATTCTTGGATGGACGGTTCCGTCCCCTAAGTTCAAGTTAGGACCAGACCCTTCTAAGGTGCACGACGTCCCGTTGATTCGGACACACGGTGTTGATGACTCGGGTACCCGTCGTTGGCGACTTCGGACACGTGGACCTTGGACTCGAGGTGTTGTCTCCTTCGGTCACGTCACTCTTCGGACGGGTGGTGGTTGCCTCTCCTTGAGGGCTAGCCGTGTTGATCTCTTTCAGGCACGTATCGTTATTTCTGAGCCACGTTGGTTTTTTGTTCTTCTTTCCTCTGATTCACCATTCCCGTTCTTCCCCGTCTCATGTGCTTCACCATCGTGGTACGTAAGGAGCTAGACGAATTTTCAGACGGTATCACTACACTGAACAAGAAACACCAAGGTCTCTTTCTGGACCCCCGGTGATGCGTACAAACTATATTCCTTACTTAAAGATTATCTCGAAAAGTTTCGGTGGAGGTATGTTCGGTGACCAAAGAGAGGACACTAGATAAAGTTATTAGAGGGTTGAACAAATACTCAGGACTAGGAGGGATGGGGAGGTCAGAGTAAAGTGAACTGGGAGGAGGAACAGATGTCACCAGGTCGGTGTAACCAAAAGTAGTAAGGGAAGAAACTTAGGGGGTGTCCCGGGGATCTTGTACGAAAAAAGAGACGATTCCTATAAAGTTAAGGTAAAATAGATTAGTTGTTGTGAATGAGAGGGAAGTTTCCAATTGAGTCGGTAGGGTAAGAGTTCCTTCAGAAGGAACTTGAAGAACAAAACCAGATAATCTACAGGAGTATTGTAGTACATGAAAATTAGACATTGACATAGGTGACAACATTAAATTACTACGAACGTACTTAAAAAAATAATTATAGCCTTTCCAGGTACGAAAAAAGAAAACTAGGAGTGGACCTAGAAATCGTACCTCGTGTCACGGACTCTCTATCCTCCACGAGTCAGTTTCGAAGAACTGACTGACCCGTTTCTTTACTGACTTGTCGACCGATTCGATTCACCCTTAACATGAGGAAGGTAGGTTTCTAAAAAAAAATTCGACTCCGCTACGTTTTGAGTTTCAAAGAAAGTCTTAAACTGAAATTAGGGTCCTGGGAACACAAATTTTCTAAATGCGACGATTCTTTTACCATCACTCGAGTGACCTACTTTGGTGAGTTGGTGACGGTGTCACCTCTCAATTTTTAACCATCTCGCGGCGGACGCGCACATGTGCACGATTCAGCGAAGTCAGCACGGACTGACACACTGGGATCCGTGACGTCGGACGACCCCAGGAGACAGCTACCCTGAGTGGCCTGTTCTTATAAACACCCCACGGTACGGGAGGAGGTCCCTAACAGTCTCGTGGCGAATCACTCGAGGTAAAGGGTGAGTAGTAACAAGTAAGTAAAATAAGACACGACACGAGTTGCGGTCCCCCGAGGTCAATGTATCTCCTACTACAGTTACCACGGAACACCTCGACACGTTGTGCCGCAGGGATAGGTTTCACACCGATAACTCTTCCTAAAATCTGATTACCCTTTCTCGGTCACTTTTCTTTGACCACCTTCTCAATCGAACCTCTCCCTTATTCTTTACCTAGTACTAGAATGTCACTTTCCTTCCCTACCTTCCCGATTAGAGAGAACTCGACCTCTTCTAGTGTCCCTCCTTCTGTCTTACCCGGTCTACATCTACTCTATTACACACACATCTTCTGTGGTACGTCCTCTTATAGAGTAAAAGACCTGTTAAAACTCGAAAATGTGACCCCGTCCCGGTCTCCCGTGTTTGATCCCTGTACTTGTCCACCGGGTCTAGGGTACAGGAGGCCACGGGAGGGAGTTGTGGTCGACGTACTCCTTAGAGAATACTGTCGGTTCCTTACCCCTCTTTCTAACTCGAACCAAGTGTTTGTCAGTCACGGTTGACTTATGCAGTCTCTTGAATTCGGTTTCCTGACGACGACGCAGTCTTGGGGTGAGTCCACACCATGACTTTCTCTCGTCACTCCTTTAGAGGGGTGACCCTTTCAAAGACCCTTCACATGGATCAAGATAATTCAGGGGGTTCCATACTTATAACGAAGACAACTTTCAGGTTGAACAGTCGTCGTCTCTGGCGGTGACTCGGGGTTATATTGTAGTACGGGATTCCTTTGAGTGGTCAGTGAACCGTCGTTGAACTGATGGAACATAGGGATCGTGTGATCCTACCCGTCGATAGTAGAACTGGTTCAAGCTATGCATAAGACATATATCCAATTGAAAAGGACTACGCCCCGGAGTCGGTCGTGGTGATAGACTCTGGAATATCTCCCAAACCAATAGTCGTTCTCTAACTTCGATTCGCAGGATGAAATCTTGTTTTCTCCATGTCATCAACCGTGTTCCGGAACCCTAGGCGCTTAAGAACCTTATGTATGAAGTAGTGAACCTTCGGTGGTCGTACCATCTCGTCATGTTACCAGAAACATTCTGGTTGGTTCCCTGAAGGGACCACCGTGTCACCTATTCTTAGACGGACTGTTATATCCTCTGCGTCCGAGCTAGCGACCAGTTCCTTACTGCTAAGGTGTACGGTGTTCCGTTGATTTGGGTGCGTGGTGTCAATGACTCGGACGCGAGATCTCGAGTGTGGTGTTGATCTCTTCGACGTGCGGCGACAACGAGACGTTGCTCTTCGGTGACGTTGTTCTTCGGACACGTGGTGTTGACTCCTCATCGGGGGTGAGCGGGACACGTCGTTGCTTCTCGGTTACTCGGCATTGTTACTGGGTCACGTCGGTTTTTATTTATGTAGGTATTTATTTAGTAGATTTCTGGTTGGTCCTAGAATCCAATCTCCATTGTGGGAAACTCCTACTCGACAATAGTAGGCCCAATAAGATTTAGTTACTGGTAATGTGTTACGACAAGACTACGACGAACGACGGTTCAGTGGGTGAACACAGGTCGAGAGGTGACGGGGTACCTGACAGTGGGCGGTCCGAGGAGAGAGGTACCCTAAGAGGTCCGTTCTCATGACCTCACCCAACGGTACGAGAGGAGGTCCCCTAGAAGGACTGGGTCCTTCCCTTGGTCGCATAGACGCACGTTACCGTCCGTCCAAGAAATTGTGATCGGGTGGATCCTCCGGGTACTACGACAAGAGACTGGGAATTTTACACCTGATGTACCCAGACTTTCGATTTTCCACCTTCATTCACACTGGGGAGAATGGTAGTGAAGGTCCCTGGGAGAACCCCTTAAAGACAAAGGGTTGGGACGTCGAAATCGAGACGTCCAGATCTTCCCCGGTGATGGTAGTCCCCTGTGTCTTAGGGTAGCTTGAAATTCGATGCCGACAACGAGTCCGGGTACACTGTTCTCTTGTCGTCCGTTTTTTCCTTTCCATCCCCATTAATCCCGACTTCGATGAGTTGCTGTGTCCTTTCTTATAAACCACGAGTCCTCAAGGTACCCCACAGAGAGTCTCGAGGGTACGGGGGACAATTACTATCATTTACCTGTTCACGTCACCGGTCTGACTCATTCTGTCATCCAAATCCGTGTTTGTGGAATCCCTGTCACTAGGGATTCCCAGAGGAGTGGTCGGCGAATCTGGTCGTCCCCACCACTCTCCTCATATATTTCCCTCCCCCTCCTCTCTCATAGTAAGTACCGGAGTTAACTCGACACCGGCATCAAACCGTGTGATTGGGTAGAGAACAGTCAAAGGATCATTTGATCCAGTCAGTCTTGACACCTTTTCAGTAGGGGTCGACCTAGACTCTCTGCACTCTCCACTCGACGTCGTTTATAACATCACAAATGAGTTTAGGGGAGAAGTCTCGGTTACGTGGATCAGGGGTCGACTCATAGTTTATGACGGGCGGGTGTCGACGCAGGGAGTGACCATTAAGGTGAGTGTGTTACCCGACGAAACGGGTTCGAAGACGTGGCAAGGGTCCCTAGTAGGGGAGCTGCTTGTTGACCGTTGACTTTCCTATGTTTCCAGGTTAAGGAAACGAAGTTAAACTCTGTTGAGGTCTTCAGGAATCGTCTCAACAAGTTCCAAGTGTCTCGACCACAGCCAACGTCGGAGTGACGTCCAGTCACCGAGGGATACGGGTCGGGTCGGAAGGACTAAAGGAATGTTCCTATGGAGGTTCTTGTGAGGAGTTATTTGGAAGACGTTCGTCAAGAGACACAGTCAGAAAGAGGTCCCTTAGGTTATATTTTGTCACGGGTAGAGGTGTCTACTCGTTACTATTCCTCACTAGCAACCAACTAACTTGGGTTATCTCGGTTTTATGTCGACTGAGAACTTATTGTACCTAAACTTGACGTACCCAAGTAAGTATGGTCCTAAAAAAGTCATCATATATGATGTCATGATACGTCAGGCCTGAACCAACTTAGGTACGCACACCTTGGTGCAAATACCTCCTTGTTCATATGTCCCCTTCACATCTATGTGTCGGTTGACTTGTCCCAGAGGTAACGTGTCTCCCACCACAGGGCTTGGGGGCACAACAAGTTCACATTTGACATGAAGAAATACTTTGCTTCTTTTTGTGAACTTAAGTAATGTGGTCCTAAGAGAGGTCCGTCTCTTGACAGAAACCAAATCCTTTTATAAAACTATTTGACTAACCATCTCTCACCCTCAGTTGTCGTTCTTGGTGCCGGTGTTTCACCTTACCAATTTAACGAGACGTCGTCTCCGAAGGGTTCACCAGGTCAGCAATTCTTAAGCGGAACGTTACGCCCCTTGTACCCAAACTAAGAACCAATCCCTTAGATCTGGGGTGTACGGGGTCTCTTTGATTAGGACTCGGGACGTTGATGACTCGGACACGCGGTGTTAATCTCTTAGGTGCGTGACGTTGTTTCTAGGCGCACGGCGTTGGTTCTGGACTTCGTCGATTTATTGTTATAAAAAATTTTTATTTATTTAACGAGACGACGTTATTTCTTACTTTAAACAAACCTCTCAAACCTTTTCTTCCCTATCTCTCTTCATATACTAGTCTACCCCTCAAGATACATCAACCATCAATTTCCTATAAAAATTCTTCCCTCTCTCTAGAGTTCAAGTTGACTCTACAGTTCACTCCAACAAAGGTAATGACTGAATCAGGTGTAAAACTTCTTTTATATTTTGTGAATTTGACAAATATATTTACTCTTAAGACACTATTGACATCTTCCTCGACTTGTCTCTTTACATCGGGTACTCCTTCGACCTCGTACCTTCGACTCACTGGCACTCTTACATGGGAGACCCGTGAACATCCTTTATAACTTTTCGAAATCTGAGGTATCTGAGGTACCTGAAGGGTCCACCGTGATCGTCATTTCTTGAACGGACGGTTACGTCCTCTGTATTCTCTGAGTCCAAGTTAGGGACCCACCCTTTTAGACCTCTTCCTTTACTGTTGGGTGAAATCGTAAAAACGGACCTCTTAGGGTACCTGTCTCCTCGGACCGTCCGATGTCAAGTGCCCCAACGATTCTCAGCCTGTAGTGACTTCGCCGAACCGTGTGTGAGTGGGATCTGAGATCTTCTCCTCCCAAGTTTGGACACAAGAGATCTTGAATTTCCCGATCTTCGTGGTGGATTATTCTAGACCCAATGTAAGTTCTCCTTGACTGGGTGATCGCTTCAAATTTTTATCTTCAACCTAAAGGATTATACAAAGACCTTAACTTCATCCTTAAGAATCTTTCTCCGACTACCCATAGATACCGTTTTAAAACGTAGTGGACTCCTATAGTCTAGTTTTGGCCCCTAGATTTCCAACTTTACAGACACTCGGGTCCAGACCCATTCCCTCGGTTATATAGAAACCACTAAAGACTCCGGTCTTAATGTAGGACCCTCTTTTGAGTTTATGGTTTGGTAGTTTTTCGACTATCCTTAGTCCTTATTCTTCAAGAAAAGGGGGGTACCGATACGGAGTACTAGTATATTTGTGAGACAAGAGACGAAGGCTAAACTCTCGTTGACGGAGGGTCGATAAGTGACGACTTTTGACGCACCCCCCTTTAGAGGCGAGACTTTTCAGGGACCTCTCATTGGACGATCACCCCTACATAACCTGAGACTTCAACTTCGACTGTCTCCTCCGTCTCCTCTTGAAAAGACCAAGTGGCTTCTTCCCTCTCGTCCCTCTTCGGGAGTTTAATGTATAAATCCGAAAGAGGACGAGACCCTAGTACTTATTGTACCAGAGTGTGTGACTCCTCTCTGGGGTGGTACAGGTATCGTGAGATCTCTCACACGATACGGACACTCCTCGAGACCACACTTCGGAGTCGGTCGGTACCTACCTTCTACGCAGAGAGGGCACCGGTCGACGGGAGGTGCATGAGTACGACCTCATTGAGGTCTCCTTCTGGACGTCGCCGTAGAAGGAAGGCCCGCTCGGAGGTGGGGTGGATACAAGACATTTCTACAAATACTGCGACGACAATAAGAGTGAGAAGTTCGTCTTTAGACGAACCACAAACCAAAAACTTTATTACACCATTAACTTTATACAAATGTTTTACTGTTCGTTTCAGCTTCATATGAACCCTTCTTGTGGTGTCCTAATTTTTCAGATTAAAACAGTACATTTAATATATTTGTGTTTTGAAATACTACTACGATATAAATTCTTCTGTGATGGGAATCCATTGACCGTACCGAAGGAGCCAACCATATAAGTTTATGGAAGTGGGAAAGGAAGGAAGTCACTTGTGAATAGCTTGTAGACGGACACGTTCGGTGAACGTCACAATCCCTCTGACGGTTTGGTAGGAGTGAAAACTGTCGTTGCCTGTCAAGCCCCCACCCACAAGAGTTCAGGTGGGAACCCAAACTATTAAGTGAGTTTCTAAACGTCTTAAGTGACTTTTGACATTGTGAGTGTTAATACGAAACAATGTCGCTTTCTTGTGTTTTAATCGGGTTTCTTCTCTACGTGTCCCGTCTCAGGTCCTTCAAAGGTTCTCATCTTGGACGTCGTCAGGAGAGGATCATCTCAGTCCCCATCTGATGAGAGGGCCGTTTTTACACACTGTCGCACGAACCTCATCCCGGTCGACCTCTCCGAGTAGACCCTGAACCATAGGTCTCTAAAATAACCTCGTTGGTACGTCTGTACCAACTGTCGTGTACACCGACTGGAGATTAAAGATCGGGGAGACTTCTGTTATGACGTATCGGGTTTTGGGGGTAGTATGTGGTGTGACAGTTTACTGGAACCCACCGGGTTCCGGGGATCCATTTACTATCCCGGGTGTACCCCAGAGTAACTATTCTACCGAGAAATACAGCTGGAGCGTTTGTTTCTTATTTAGTGTCACTAGACACTCTGACTGGTTTAACGGGTTTACCGCAGGACAATAGAGTGACCACGGATAGAAGAGTTTCGAAACTCTAGTGGTCTAAGGTCTGGAGACCGATGTACTGGTAGGGAAGTCTCCTAGACAGTGACCACCCCATATTCTCCCTGAGGCAGTCTTTCCCTCTTGCGACCAAGAGGAATTCCCGGTCAGTGGGAGAGAAAAGGGAGATTATTTAAAGGGAAAAGAACGGACTGACGGGCCGAGCGGGAGAAAAAGAGACGTGAGTGGAGTGTCATTTGTTTCTGTGAGAAGAGACCATCCTATAATATTTGCTCTAGTGGACCTCTAGTGGAAGGTCAGTGATTTCCGTTTCCGGCCTTAAGAGAAACCCGTTCCAATTAAGAAATGATTGTGTTCTCACAAGACCCGAGACTCCTAAATCGTCGTTACTTTGGTCTCAGTCACCAGGAACTCCACCGACTTGGATCTCGGACAATATGCCTCACTTTATTCAGTCTTTCTCTTTTTGTTTATAACATATAATTACGTACGTGTACCTTAGATCTTTTTGCCACGACTACTTGAACAAACGCCCCATCCCTTCCTCTACGTCTCCACCTCCTTCCTGAACCGGCCACGTCGTCACCTTCCTCTCCCACCCAGTCTGCCTCTCTCATCGTAACTGTATATATGAGACGGTACATATTGTATCTACCGATCACCCGTCGGCGATTCATTGTCTCCTTCGGATCGGACCTCCCCACCCTGTCCTTCACCCTCCCTGCGAGGTCTCCCTATATACATATCGTAATACTGAGTAAGCACAACAACATGTCGTCTTTGGTTGTGTTCTAACAATTCGTAAATATGAGGTTAAATATTTTTTGTCTTTGTTTGTTTTTTGTAGTTCAGAGATGAGAGGACCTAAGGTACTAGTGCAAATCTACTGACGGGTGTCAACGTACGAGGTTCGGGGATGACCAAATAATCAGACTTCGTGTAATAAAAGGATCTTTGTCGAGGGACTTATCAGGGTCTGTAAAAGCCCCTAGGAACGTTTATATCGAGTGAATATAATCTTAGTGCATAGAAGAACCTTAGGACTCTTTCCGTTCATCTCCTCTCTACAAAAAGAATATCTTATAGACAGTCAACCCAGAGACCAAGTAAAACATGAACTCGAACGAGGAAAAGTACCAGTTTGACACTTTTAGTGTAAGACACGAACTTTACTGACGAGTAAGGTTTGAGATTCGAACAACGAGAGTGCACCAGACAAGACGGTCCGAAGAGATAGACACCAACAAGGTAGTAGGGTCAAACCGGAGGAAGTCTCTAGGTCATGTAGAAGGCTACCCAGACTTGTGGACGAGAGACGACAACCCCTAGGTCTCCCTACGTCTTCGGTCAAACCCGATTCTTTCGGTTTCGACGGAACCTTGTCAGTCGTAAACCTTTTATTGGCGGACGAGAGGTTTTCCGTCCCGTTTCGAGTGTGTAAGAGTCTTTACCGATGTCTTTTACAACCGGTCCTGACATTCTTAGGACGGGTTCACCTACTGGAAGGTCCCCTCTAAGACACTACACGATGTCCTTCTACGATTCACCCCCACTCTTCATAGTCAAGTCAAGTCAGCGAGTCAGCACAGGTTGAGAAACGCTGGGGTACTTAACTTCATATCTATCCTTCTTTGGTCAGTTTCCTCGTAACCAGGGTCGTGCACCTACCATTAGTCACCTGTGAGTCCCCCGAGTGGTACTCTTTCCTAGACGAAATTTGTCTGTAGTTCAGGTCTCTCGTGTTTCAGTGGAATCCTATCATAGTCGGTTCCCACTTGAAAAGGTGAGGACGGACAAGGAACGGGGAGGGACACGAGGAGTCTCTCGGTCCTTGACGGACCTCCTTAGACTCTCTCCTCTTCTCCCCCTTTCGTCCTGTGTAAGAGAACATCGGACGTCACCTGAACCGGGACCCTCTTCCCACTTCTGGATAGAAACTTTATTTGTATCTTTGCAGCTATTTATAAAACTTCACCTGTAAGATTAACGTCATAATTCTGAGACAAACATTGAACTTCCTTGGGGACCGTATATTTCCCCACGAACTAATCTCCTGGGAGATAACTACTCCTGTGACATGTCCGTCTTCTCCGTCTCTCTAACAAGAGTAAGAGGAGGAGCACCGTTGTCAAACTGAGTAAGAGGGAGTGGACGTCGGAGGGAACGGGGAGCGCACAAAAACTCTAGAATCTCGTCTCCCGAGTAGGTCTAGTCGGTACTCATGGAGTGTTCGGAATGGACAAAGGTCGAGTCTGTCACAAAGGGTTCTCGGATGAAATAAACCCTCCTCAAATGAAATTCATCTTTTAACGCACAAATAATGGATAGTAAATTCGAGAGGAATGTTCCAGTAACTTTTTAAAGAACCACAAAACTACTCAGATCTACGACAGATGTATAATTATCAATTTTACCGTATATTAACTCGTAGAGTGTCATACAATGATGATAGGTAGTGTTTAAGACAATTGATATTCATGGGTAAAAGGTTAATAAACTTTTCTTGTTAAAAACATAAGTACGAAACTGTCCAATTAATCATATTTTACAAAAATCAAATTTTTGTACTAGACTCTGAGTTGTCTTTCATGGGTTCAAGTTGTAGAGATACTCAAGGAATAGAAAGAATAAACGAATGTGGATTAGTTTTAGAAATACCTAAGACCGAAATACCTAAGACCTAATAATGAACTATTTATTTCCGGTCTCTATATAATCAAATCGATCACTTAGTTTAATTTCATATTGTGAAGACACATTACTTATTAGGAGAATTCCGGTGATAAAATGTTAGACGGAATGGGAGTCTGATAAAGACGGTCGTGTCTACGTAAACCATAAACCTTTCTACTGACAACTTACATAGACTAAGAGAAGCTCTTTGATGATTTACTGAAGACAAAGAGAGTTTTCGTTACCGGTGAACCCCTTCAGAGGTTTGTTTCTCCGTAAGGTCCAGTTGTGTCGATCTAACAAAATATTTTATCTTTCAACCGGGTCCAACTGACACCATCATCGTTGTGGACAGGTAGTACACTTTGTATAAACGTATAACCCTAGATTAAACTAAATCTGTTCGCTATGACACTTTAAAAATTTCGTCTAAATACGATGTACAACACGACTTCCCACCAGACTACGAACTCGACGTCATGGAAATATTATCGAAAATTCACTTTACTTCATTTGAGGGACACACTTGTGAGTTAGCTTTTTGATACACTCGCTAGACTAAGTCAACATCTTAGTACATGATTTGACAAAGATGTCTCTGTAGATTTCCCCCATATTTTACGTTCATCTATCAATTTATTTGTGAAATTTTCCCGTCGTATCAGAAGACCGGGGTCCAGAGGGCTTCAAACCCATTCAAGTGCCGACCTAGTAGCGACAGCTTTTCGTATTCGACTAGGAAAGCGAAAGAGTGGACCTGAGACCGTAACCCAACGACTACCGGAGGAACTGAGGTTTCGGAGGGGGTGTCACAAGTATCTTCAAGACTAGAGTCATGAAGGAACGGATTTTGAGAAGGAGACAGGGACGAAAGACGTCCTCTCTTCGGGAGTTCAGGGAATCGTAGTTCTGGGAAACACCAAGTCGGAGCTAAGGGAAAAGGTTGAAGTAGTGACGGTGAAGGGGTGTCTGGGAGAAATCAAAGAGTCGAGTCTCTCTTACGTTGAATAACCTGTAACACAACTTTAGTCCAAAAAGAAAAAACCGGTACGACCTACAGAACACCCTAGAATCAAGGGGTTAATCCCTACTTTGAGTCCGGGGCCTTCACTTTTACGGTCTTAAGATTGGTGACCTGACGGTCCCTTAAAGGATTTAGTTTCAAAACACCCCGGAATTCGAATACATTAAACCCCTCGGAGGAATTGGTTTAAGATTTAATGGGTTTATTTTGATTTGTAACTTCTTTCCCTTACTCTTTTATTTAGTGTTGTTTTGTGTTTAAGGTGTTTCGATTCTATATTGAGTTTATAGTGTTTTAAGTCTTAATAAAAAGACTTAAAATGAATTATAAAGATAATTAGTCGACAAACTGTGGAAAGAAATTACGAGAAAAGGGGGAAGTCCAGAAAAAATATGAGAAACTAGTGGGAAACTGTACTGTTATTGAAAAATCAGCTATCAAATCTCTTCAAAGAACAAAGAAAGTTGAAAAGTAGAGTAACCATTTTGTTGAAAGACCCTAAAAACAGTGTATACCTCTGAAATTGTCCAAGAAAGTTTATACTCGACACTCTAAAGTCCCGTTAAGTAAAAAATAGTTCGTCATTGATTATAATGTATTAGAAATTTAATTACCGTGTGCTTGGATAAATACCTACTACAAGAATGATATAATCTATAATACGACAGAAATAACTACAGTGATAAAGTACAGTTCAGTAGTTCTGCAATTTTAGAAAAAAGGATATACAAGGATATTAAGTAAGAAAGAATAAGCAAACGAATAATTCATTATATTATTGGATAGGTACTATGTAAATATTAACCAGACCTAGTAGGGTGTCTAAAAGAACAAACTGATCCATAATAACTCTTGACTTAGAAAACGAAAGTTAGAACGACAGTGTGGTGAGTTGGAGATAGGTGTCACTAAGGATCCCTTTTCCTGGGGACCTTCGGGACAAGTCTACCAAAGTAACACGAGAACTCTGAGGTATAATTTAAACACCCTTTAACCTCTTTCGTTCCGAAATCCTCTTGACTCATCCGTATAGTCGAAAAAAATTTCCATTTTGACTGAACCGTCATTCAGATACCTGAGACACTGATCGTCGGGGGGATCACTACCTGACGTCTCTTCTACCTGACGTCCCTCCTTTCTGACATTCCGAACTATTAGACTTCCACCTTCCAAACTGACAACCAGGACTCAGTGGAAACATCCTTTAGTGAAGAATATGGGACGACGACGACGACGATTCAGCGGAGTCAGCACAGGCTGAGACACGCTGGGGTGTCTGTCGTCGGGTGGTCCGAGGGGGCAGGGACCCTAAGAGGTCCGTTATTGTGACCTCACCCGACGGTAAAGGAAGAGGTTACATACTTTCACTTTTCACTTTCACTTCAGTGAGTCAGGGCAGGCTGAGAACCGCTGGGGTATCTGCCGTCGGGTGGTCCGAGGGGGCAGGGACCCTAAGAGGTCCGTTATTGTGACCTCACCCAACGGTAAAGGAAGAGGTTAAGAATATGGGATTGGACTATATTTCCCTGATAAGTATAGGTAGATACCATATAGAAAGAAAACATTTTAAATAAATAAACCGACGCTACCCAGAATCAACACCGTGTACCCGAACCAACGGGGCACCGTACACCCAAGAATCAAGGGTCTGGTCCCTGACTTGGGTACCTAGGACGTAATGTTCCACCTAAGAATTGGGGAGTTGGTGGTCCCTTTAGGATAGCACATAAAAAGTTTCCTTCTGACATAACTTACTTCCTCAATAACAATAGAATCCCATACACACCTGTCAAAAGGGACCCTTCTACGATAGACCGTACCAAAGAATTTAAAAATTTAGAAGAGATCGTTGGGGTGAGGACCCGTATATAGGTCTGTTTTCATATTAAGTCTTTCTATGTTCCTGCGGATACAAGTGTCGCCGTGGCGAGTGTTATTAGTTCTGTACCTGCGTTGGCTTTACAGGTAACTGACTACTCACCTATTTCTTTTACGCATATATACTACCTTGTACTAAGTCGGTACTTTTCTCTTTATTACGGTACATGTCGTTGCACCTACGTCGATCTCTAATGTCACTTCCTTCAGTCTTTCTCTTTCTGTTTTTGGCGTACGATAGTGATTGTACCTTAGATTTTATACTGTGTTTGCTTTGACGCTCCATTTGTCTTAGTACCCGTGTCCCTTGACTGAACACCAAAAGTCCCCCTCCCCACCTTACCCTCCAGACCCGATCGTCCCCACTCGAAGATATCGATTTATATATCTTACCTTCCAGGATGACATATCGTGTCTCTTAATATAAGTTATAGGATGTTAGTTCGTATGACCTTTTCTTGTATATATATAGATTTTCTTCTTACATATATATGTAAAAATATGTATATATATATATTGACTCAGTGGAACAATACGTCGTATTTAATTGTATTATAATGTTTAGTTGATATGAAGTTATTACTGGATTTAGTTTAGGGAATACTAGTATGTCACCTTCACTCTTTATCTAAATTCCCGGATCTAGACTATCTCAGGGACTACTTGATACCTACCTCCAACCACTGTAACATGTCCTCTGTCCCTAGTTCTGGTAGAGGTACCTTTTCTTTACGTTTTTTCGTTTTACCGACAGACCCCTCCGGAATGTTTATCGACACTTTTCTTCTCTTCGTTTTTCGTTTCCTCTTTTCCTTTCTATATTCATAAACTTACGTCTCAAGGTTTCTTATCGTTCCTCTCTATTCGATCGGAAGGAGTCACTAGTTACGTTGCTTTATTTCCTTTTGTTGTCTTACCCTTTCTGATCTCTAGAGAAGTTCTTTTAATCTCTACGGTTCCCTTGTAAAGTACGTTTCTACCCGAACTATTTCCTGTCTTTACCATACCTGGATTGTCTTCGTCTTCTATAATTCTTCTCCAGCGTTCTCATGTGTCTTTCTAGAAGTGTTGGTTCTATTAGTGCTACCACACTAGTGAGTGGATCTCGGTATGTAGGACCTTACACTTCAGTTCACCCGGAATCTTTCGTAGTGATCCTTGTTTCGATCACCTCCACTACCTTAAGGTCAATTCGATAAAGTTTAGGACTTTCTACTATGACACTTTCACGACGTGAGTTATACGATCGTTTAATCCTTTTGAGCGTCATGACCTTTTCCAGTCAAAAATAAGGTTAGGGTTTCTTTCCGTTACGGTTTCTTACGAGTTTGATGGTGTGTTAACGTGAGTAGAGTGTACGATCATTTCATTACGAGTTTTAAGAGGTTCGGTCCAAAGTCGTTATGCACTTGACACTTTAAGGTCTACAAGTTCGACCAAAATCTTTTCCGTCTCCTTGGTCTCTAGTTTAGCGGTTGTAGGCTACCTAGTACCTTTTTCGTTCTCTTAAGGTCTTTTTTGTAGATAAAGACAAAATAACTGATACGGTTTCGGAAACTGACACACCTAGTTTTAGTTGACACCTTTTAAGACTTTCTCTACCCTTATGGTCTGTTGGACTGGGTGGAAAACTCTTTGGATATACGTCCAGTCCTTCGTTGTCAATCTTGACCTGTACCTTGTTGTCTGACCAAGGTTTATTCCTTTTCCTCATGCAGTTCCGACATATAACAGTGGGACGAATAAATTGAAGATACGTCTCATGTAGTACTCTTTGCGACCTGACCTTCTTTTTGTTCGACCTTAGTTCTAACGGCCCTCTTTATAGTTATTGGAGTCTATACGTCTACTATGGTGAAATACCGTCTTTCACTTCTCCTTGATTTTTCGGAGAACTACTTCACTTTCTCCTCTCACTTTTTCAACCGAATTTTGAGTTGTAAGTCTTTTGATTCTAGTACCGTAGACCAGGGTAGTGAAGTACCCTTTATCTACCCCTTTGTCACCTTTGTCACAGTCTGAAATAAACCCCCCGAGGTTTTAGTGACGTCTACCACTGACGTCGGTACTTTAATTTTCTGTGAATGAGGAACCTTCCTTTCAATACTGGTTGGATCTATCGTATAACTTTTCGTCTCTGTAATGAAACGTTGTTTCCAGGCAGATCAGTTCCGATACCAAAAAGGACACCAGTACATACCTACACTCTCAACCTGAGACTTCTTCCGACTCGTGGTTTCTTAACTACGAAAACATGACACCACAACCTCCTCTGAGGAACGTCAGGTTCCCTAGGTTGGTCAGGTAAGACTTCCTCTAGTCGGGACCCACAAGAAACTTCCCTTACTACGATTTCGACTTCGAGGTCATGAAACTGGTGGAGTAAGCTTCTCAACCGAATAAACTTTTAAGGACTACGACCCTCCCTAACCCCCGTCCTCCTCTTCCCCTACTGTCTCCCACTCTACCGACCTACCGTAGTACCTGAACTACCTGTACTCAGACTCACTTAAGGTCCTCAACCACTACCTGTCCCTCCGGACCGTACGACGCTAAGTACCCCAGTGTTTCTCAGTCTGTGCTGACTCACTGACTTGACTTGACTTGACTATGAAGTTATTTTTTAAAGCCTAGAAGGAAAACTAAGGTGATTACCAAGTTTCATAGATGAGGAGTTAACAACTGAATAACAAAGTCAAGGCAGCAAGGGAAGAGGAAGACGGAAGTTAGAAAGGGTCGTAGTTCCAGAAAGAGTTACTCAGTCAAGAAGTGTCTGAATAACAAATCCTCTATAATTTCTCCTTGACCCTGGATCAGAGACTTTTGAATTGAGTTTCCTCGACAACTTTGTATTGGTCTATACTTATGAATTTTAGTCAACAAACCTAAATCTAGTTAACTTAGGGACTTTAAAGACTCCGATAGAGGTATAGGGGTTGTGAACATAAAAGAAAGTTTTTACATAAGAATAGTATTGGTAGGATCACCCACACTACAGATGTAATAAGAAATCCAATTTTTCGGTAGAAAGTTTTATTCTACATCACCAAATAGAATGGTCTCCACTACACAATGGTTCTAGTTTAAACACCTAAGAGGAGGGATTAGTTGAAAGTCAATATTTTTCCCTGGTTGTTAAGGTGGGGAACCTAAGTAATTTCTATCGAGGGGTCTTGAAACTTCAACAAAGGAATCTTCATAAGGAATCCTCCCATCTCTACCCAAACGGACCTCAAGGATTACCATCGAAGGGTAACCGCCTCCGTCCACTCATCGGAGTAACAGACCCTTTTCCCCTATTGTCAGACTGAAGCCCGAAGTCTCTTTCTCACACTACTAGAATCTCGCCCGTTCCTCTTTTGACAAAACCCGAACACTCCACTACCTGTGCTCGATCTGGACTAAAGTACGAAGACCCCGAGTGACCCCGGAACTTCCAACTGACCCCACTTCCCTCCCCTCTCATTGGTAAGTCACGATATGATACTCCCCGTGAGACGATGACAATGGGAGCCGAGAAACGTTAGAAAAGGTTTGATACCCTGATTACACTACTTCTATAATTCAGTTTATCTTGGACTGAAAAAATTTGGAACCTCTCCGAAGAAAGATCGACCGTATGGATCCCCTTCGTTACTTTCTTTTCCGTACTGGATCAAGAAATGAAGTAGATAGTTTTGGGTTAATTAGGGTCACTTGGAAATAATCTTTGAAGTTCGTTGTCTAGTTACTAGTTATCTAGGGACCCTTGTTAAGAGGGTGAAAAGAGATGTAGTAACGAAAAACTGCACGGTAATGACGGTACCATACCAGAAAGACTTTTCTTGTCTGGTCACGAAAAAAAAAAATGTGGGATGGAAGACCTAAACAGAAAAAAAGTATCACGACAAATTGGACAAGAACATAGGGGACCCAAAGGACATCTCTGATCTTGATTTCCGACCTAATTGAAGCTCAATGTGTAAAACCCGTTCTTAACCAGTATCCACTACGTTACACAAAGTAAAACTTTGAGTGTTTCTCGGTGTAATGGAGTATGACAGAGTGAGGACCACTACGAAATCGGTAAACCAATTATACCGGTGATCTACCGTGGTAACATTTCATACCAAACACAAACGTTCATGTTTCCCGACACGTATAATCAGGGAGTCAGCACAGGCTGAGACGCTGCGGAACCTGACATCAAGTGGTCCGAGGAGGTACCTTAAGGAGGCACCTTAAGAGGTCCGTTCTTATGACCTCACCCATCGGTAAGGGAAGAAGTCCCCTAACTTGGACCCAGAGGTCGTAACGTTCGTCTAAGAAATGACAGACTCGGTGGTCCCGTCGGATATTGCACCTCAACGAACTTTTTATACGAGTAACTGTTTCTGACAATGAATCCCGAAATTTTGTGGGGACATGAAATTACCTGCACCCCGAGTGAAACAGTAGAACTGCGCCACGAGACATTTAGTAGAAATTTACCGTTTTTGTACATCTGTTCTCCATGTCGCACCACAACCTATAGAGCGAACACCTAAAGAATATAAGTATATAAGTTAGGTAGTGTTAGTAGTAAGGAAAACCATGAGAATTCGTTGACAATTTTTTTTCAAATATCCTATATTTTTTATTATGTTATTTAGATATATATTTTGTCTTTGTCTGAGTGTCTGTATCTTTTATTTCAATGCTAATGGTTTCCTTTCGTTCTCCCTAGTTAATCCTCGTACCCTAATTGTTTATGTTTGACGATATGTATTTTATGTATTCTTTGTTCCTAAATGATATGTCCTGTTTTTAAATATATATTATAGAATATTATTAGATATTTCCTTCTGATAGACTTTTTTATATATATATTGACTTAGTGACACAAAATGTGGAATTTAATTGTGTTATTACATTTAGTTGATTTGAAGTTAATTTTAAAAAATTTTTCGAAAAATATAATCACTGTATTGGGAAACACTGTACTATCATTTAACAAACGAGTCAAACAGTAAATAGGAAACTAAAAGGTGTATCATGAAAAACGTACGTTTTTAAAAGACCAATAACACATCAGTTAAAATAGTTATATAAGAAAGTACCGATATAGAACTTATTAATCCTTTCAAAAGGAATAACGGCTCACATTTCTTTAGGTGGGTCTAAAAGAAGATAAAAAAAGGAAATGTATGTCGAGAGATTAGATCGACTTCAAATATGATCACAATAGAAAAAGATTAATCAACACTGTTGTGGTGAATAATTTTCAGATGGGACCTCCATATCCCCTTCCCTCTTAACCTACTTCCACCATTTTTTCATGTTCGAAGGTTAATTTATTCTATTTATACATGATCCTTATATTACATGTAATAATTATATTAATTGTGACGACATACAATATTTACTTTCAGTAATTTTCTCATTGAAGATTCACAAGAGTAGTATACCTTCGTTAGGAAAAAAGAAACCAAATTAAAATGTAGGTATACTCTACTACCCACAAGTGATTTGAGTGACACCAGTCGTAAAGTGCCGTGGTACATTCAGTCAGCAATACGACATATGGAATGTGAATATGTCGCCACACACAGTTGATACGGCAGAATTAAATACACTTTAAAGGTGTACGTGAACCGAGTACATTGACCTAAAAAAGTCCAAAACAAAAAGGTAATCTGAAGGACAGATCAGTAAGTATACAAGAAACCGACTACGAACTAATTAAGTTGCCTTACCCGACTTAGGGAAATTTGTTAAAGTGAAGATTTGTTTTTTCCCGTACAGGGTACTATTCGTCCTTTAAAATCCAACCAAAATCGAATGTCCGTAAACCTGTCCGTCCGAAAATTGTGGAGGGACACTTTGGGACTAATAAACTCCCACTAGTAGAGTCTCGTACTCAATATACCCCGTACCAATCGTGGTCCTTCAAGGTGAATTTGAGACTTAAGAGTTTCATGAACAAACTTGTTCCTCCGTCAAAAAGTTCCGGAGGGTAAATTAGGGTCACACTAAATTGTGGATATCAGATTTTTCGAAAAAATTTTCTAATTTAGTTTCAAAATCAAAATATAAGAGAGATAGGTGTCTTAATTACTTCTTAAAGGAACATCAGACTTTTTAGTGGTTCCCATAAGCATGGGAGGTTTATCACTTATATATAAGAAAAGTGTCAGAAGAGATATATAAATACATGATATAAACACAATAATTCTTACTAATAAATTTTTAAGATATGAGAATAAAAAATAAATAAACTAGACAGTAAAAGATCTAATTTTATCAGGTTCTACCATCCATATCTGAAACCCAAAATATTCTACTTTTCTCAAAGCCTCTGCCTACACCACTCCCGATTTGTTGTAATATTTACATAAATTATGGTGATGCGACATACAAAATTTCACGAATTCTACCATTTAAAATACAATACAATAAAATAAAATGTAATTTAAAAAACACATAAAATAGTGTTGAACTTTTGTAAAATTAATATTAAGACTAAAATGGGTAAAGACAAATACATTTAGAATGTTAGTCCTAGACTCACCCTTTTTCGTCGACCTCTTCCTTCGCATACCATACTACGATGACTATACCTCAAAGTTAAGTGTGGTCAATACGACGCATAAAAAGTTCTTCTGTACATCGTTTTCCGAATGGTATGCGTACCCCGTTCCTCTTCCTGTTTTTGGTCAAAAAGTTCAGGTTCCATAAATTATTAATTAGGGTCCATGTGGTCATGAAAGGTCTCTTAGTAGAGCTCTCAGGGAACCTGACGTTCCTCTAGTTTGGTCAGTTAGGATTTCCTTTAGTTGGGACTTATAAGTAACCTTCTTGACTACAACCTCGGCTTCGAGGTTATGAAACCGGTGGACTACGCTTCTAGTGACCTTCTCTGGGACTACAACCCTTTTTAACTCCCGTTCTCCTCTTACCCCGTCGTCTCCCACTCTACCGAGTTTCCTGTACCCAAACTCGTTTGAGGTCCTCTATCACTTCCTGTCCCTCTGGACCACACGACGTCAGGTTCCCAACGTTTCTCAGGCTGTCCTGAACCGTTAACTCGTTTTTGATTTTGTGAAAGGGAGTTTCCAACCGAGGAATTTCTGAGGTCTTGGTCAGTCGGGAAAGTCAGATGTCTAATCTTCGACGACGAAGACGAAGGTCATCTTTGCCTTCCCCAGTAAGCTGAGTGGATGTCAGGCTTCGGGTCGGATGTGAGGTTGACTCTCGACCAGTCTCCTCCTTTAATAAATTCATGTCCTCGGGATGGTACGGTCCTGTAGTCTTGAGGACCGGCATCGTCGAGTCCCTTATTACTCACGTCTGAGGTCCGGAGACCGTCACCCTAAGGACCGACGCTCTCTCGGACACCCACCCATTCGTGGTACGACCGTGGGACCGGTGGGACGACAGAGAGAGACGTGAATAGCCCGGGACAGTCGGTACCACGACCTGACTCCCCCGTCGACGTTGGGTTGGACTTCGGGTGTCCGTGTGTTTCGCCAGAGTGAACCAGGTGTGTTGGAACCACAAAGAATTTTGGTCCTGTAAAGTGTATGTAGAGGTCGAAGGACCGAAAAGAATCTTTTCGTCCTTCGAGACCACCCCAAGTATCGTTTTCGAGAGTCCCCAGTCGGGTCTTGGGGTCGTCGTCGACCGAAGGGGAGTTATCAGTCAGTCGACGTCGTTACTGGTCCGAAAGGGGGACGGTAACACTGGAGGAAGAAAACAGATGAATTGTGGCGTTGTAGTGAAGTACGGATTCTCAGAAGAAGAAGGTAGTCCCGGAGGTTAATACCTATGGTGTTTGCCTGGGGTTTCGTCCCGGGGAACCGAACCTACGACATGAGTATCCACGGGGACAGATCTTCCGTGAGGGACTGATTATTGTTTCCCGGACCTTCTTTCTACAAAGGGTGGTGTCTTCTTTTATAATTCTCTTAAGAAATCCACTCACAAGGACTCACTCGGACTCGATAAAGGACTAAAATTAAAAATTTAATTCAATTAACAGTGACCCAATATCAACGAAATGTTACAGCACAATTAAAGATGACTTGTCGTTTCACCTAGTCGATACGTATAGGTATATAGGGGAGAAAAAACCTAAGGGAAGGGTAAATCCAGTGGTGTCTCGTGACTCATCTCAAGGGACATGATAGTCCTCTAAGAGTAAGCAATAGACAGGATGTATATCATCACGTATATACAGTTAGGATTAGAGGGTCGAGTAGGGTAGGAACGGACACGGGCGAAAGACTCGATGAAGGGGAACGACTTCTCACCTCGGTGTCATCTTAGGGGTCCCCTGAAGGGGTCATCAGGTCACTAGTCCTGAAGGACGAAGGTGACGTCCCACCCCTGATACAAGGAGAAACACGTCCTTGATTCTAGGACGGACGACGTGTGATACCGGCTTTTTTTTCCGTGGTCTGTTCGAAGATTTGCACTTGCACATACATCGAAGACACATACTCGGATCCGACGATCCTTTCTCGGAGTGGTCGATCCCGTGCATCGTCTCGTCCTCTCCCGTCCCGAGTACTTCCGATCCTCTTTCCGGACTACACCGAGGTGGAGGGATGGGGGTGGTGTGGGACGTCTCAGAGTCCCGAGGACTCACAACGTCCTCTCAGAAGGAGCGACGGGGTCCTATCGTATCACTACCACTTTTTTTGTCTGTACGTACCTACCAGGGTGACAATCCTTCCCTCCAACTTATCTCTGGTCACTTCCCCCTCTCCTCCACCCGACTGTTACAAGTCGTTCCTTTTGTTTTTCCTACCCACGGCTACTTGGTGCTGGTCTCGCCCGTCCTGCAGAGACTTTCACCCATGACTAGTATCCGTGGGTCCACGGAGGAGGGGTTTCAGTCCTGTTGTGATTTTGGGAGATCCTTAGATTTGGGAGATCCTTAGATCGGTCCCTCACCTTTTTTTATTCCCTCTTTAAGACTTCGGTGACTCATAATTGGGTTTTCCCTCTGAGGGTTTGACCTTCACTATTCACATTCCGCTCAGGTCTCTTTTTCTCTCACTCGGCTCGTCAGTCCGTTCTTTTCCCTTTAAATAATCTCCCTTTTCTCTCCCACTGACCGGGAATTCCTCTTGGTCACAAGAGGGAAAGACTGTCTCAGGAAGAATATGGGGTGGTTACTGTTTAGGAGACTTCCCTACCAGTGCATCGACCTCCGGATCTTAGACCACCAGAGCGTCGAAACTCTTCTGTCCACGGTCACTCAATTGTCCTACGGTAAACCCGTTAAACCAGTCAGAGGGTCTAGTGACACTAAAATAAGAAACAAACGCTCCAGCTGTATTTCTCGGTAGAATATTACTTTGGGGTACACCCGGGATAGCAAGGTCGGAAAACTAAATCCTATTTCCGACTCCAGATAGAAGACATTGACGAAGGACATCCTACTCCGTAGGACCCCTATTCTATTCTTTTCCGACCTTACGCCTAGTTCCTCTAAACACACCCCAGGTTCAAAAACTATTAGACTCACTCTATCTTCATCGAGTACCTATCAAGCCAACCACTTCCGAACATTCGTCAGGACCTATTTAAAACTTTTTTCTACGTAATTTGTACCTGGTTTTCAATCTTATTCCCATTCATCTTCCTCTCCCGGATCTTTTCCATCCTAGGTCCCGTAAGTCAGCGTTAACGAATTGGTCAAAAGGGTGCTTAATGACTCCACAACCGCATAAGAGTTCCGGGAGAAACAGTCTAAAGAACGACGAAGGAAATGTCGTGGAGTAAATAACCACATCTTTGTCGTCCGAAGGAGGTTTTTATCCGTATCCGGAGGAAAAAGACGACACTCCTCCAGATTAGGAGAAGACAAAACCTCCTGGTGTCGACGGTCCCTTGGATCGACCAAAACCTATCACTATTCCGACCCGACAGTCACTCCAGAAATCTTTCCGAAACTATCATTAAATTTCTTCACCACTCAGGACGCCAGGGACAGGGTTAGGGTCGTCGATAAAGATTCGACTAATTATCTCCTTACTTAACTTAACGGACAGACTCAGCCAATCCTCAATCACCCTATCCTTCCCAGACTAACAATCCTCGTTATCTTTATAGACCCCGGTCTATATGGTCCCACGTACAAAGACAGGTCAATCACCCTTCTGTATTTATTCATCACCAAGGTGTACTCTTCTTATAAGGTCCTCATTCTTCTGTTGTCGACTTTAGCTATCGTTTATCCTCAGAAAGACCCTTGAACGATCATCAGAGACTTTGACTGACACACCTACTGTTGCTTGACGTCTTTTAAGAATTTCTCTACCCTTATGGTCTGATGGACTGGACGGAGAACTCTTTAAACTTACGTCCAGTCCTTCGTTGTCGGTCTTGACCTGTATCTTGTTGTCTGACCAAGGTTTAACCTTTTCCTCATACAGTTCCGACATATAACAGTGGGACGAATAAATTGAAGATACGTCTCATGTAGTTCTCTTTGCGACCCGACCTTCTTGTGTTCGACCTTAGTTCTAACGGCCCTCTTTATAGTTATTGGAATCTACACGTCTACTGTAGTAGGAATACCGTCTTTCGCTTCTTGATTTCTCAGGGAACTACTTACACTTTTTCCTCGTACTTTTTCAACCGAATTTTGAGTTGTAAGTCTTTTGCTTCTAGTACCGTAGGCCAGGTTAGTGAGGTACCCTTTATCTACCCCTTTGTCACCTTTGTCACCGACTGAAATGAAAAGACCCGAGGTTTTAGTGACGTCTACAACTGACGTCGGTACTTTAATTTTCTATGAATGAGGAACCTTCCTTTCAATACTGGTTGGATCTGTCGATTTCGTCTCTGTAATGAAACAGTCGTTTCTAGGCAGATCAGTTCCGATACCAAAAAGGTCACCAGTATATACCTATATTCTCAACCTGACATTTCTTTCGACTCGTGGTTTCTTAACTACACAAACTTGACACCACAACCTCTTCTGAGAACTCTCAGGGAACCTGACGTCCTCTAGGTTGGTCGCGTAGGATTCCCTCTAGTCAGGACCCACAAGTAACCTTTCTGACTACAACTTCGACTTTGAGGTCATGAAACCGGTGGACTACACTTCTCGACTGAGTAAACTCTTCTGGGACTACAACCTTTTCTAACTTCCGTCCTCCTCTTCCCCTACTGTCTCCTACTCTACCAATCTGCCGTAGTGACTGAGTTATCTGTACTCAAACCCATTTGAGACCCTCAACCACTACCTGTCTCTCCGGATCACACGACACCAAGTACCCCAGCGTTTCTCAGTCCGTGTTGACTCGCTGACTTGACTTGACTTGTCCCTTGATCTAGGACGTTCCACCTTGATTCTGGACCTCGTCGGTTTGTGTAGAAAAAAATTTCCACGAGTGTAATTTTTTTTTTTTTTTTCTCACCCTTTAAGGCACCACCAGGACCCTAATTTTGAGACACGAAAGTGACGGTTCCTGGTTCCATGGTAGTAACCAACCCCTTGATTCTAGGGAGTTCGACATCCCCACACCGGTTTTTTTTTCTGTCGATTACCTCTAGAACTTTTCAATCACTCCTATAAACTATACTGACATGCGATTACAGACCGTCAATTCAAAGTGGACAAGTGAAGACCCCGTCCCAAATGTGCATGACTCGAACCTCAGACCCTATCCTCTGAACTTCGGTGAGATGTCACTCAGACAAGAAGGTACCCACATTTAACTTGAAGTCAGTAAGTTATTGAATGTGTTCAAAGGAAGCCGAGTCCCTTTCAGCAGACCCTCACTGACGTGGTCTGGAATTCAATATGATACCTTAAATATGATCACTGTTAGATGAAAAAGGGAATTGGGAGGGCCAACCGAAGTTTGAGGACAAAGGATGGTAATGGAGTTAGAATCTTGAAAAGTTTGTTCTACTCACTTTGTGTCCGGACTCAGACCTGGTACTACTTTTGTCTCTCTAAGGGAGAGAAATAATGGTTTAGGTTAAGACACTTGGTTTTATGACCCAGGAACAAAGAAGATGAGAGTGGTTTGGTCTTCTAAAAGGACTGTTTGGGGTCTGAGGTTTCCGAAGCCTGGACCTAAACCTCCTTTAATGATGGATACCCCTGGTCCTGGTACTTTCTGTTGAGTTTACTTTGGAAGTGTACCTTCCCTACCCCTTTTAGTACCAAACTGTTCCATCCAGGGACCCAAGAAGGGTGACCTTTGGTCCCTCCCTCTTGTGGAGGATCCTTTCCTCTTTTTTACAGTAGAGATGAACGATACCTGAGAACGAAGGTGTCCGAGACGGATGTCGTGACTCGTTCGGTCTCCAGGTTCGACAGTCTTTTACCTTAAAAGATGTGTTCTTCTTTCAGGTATCTTAGTGTGTTACTTCGACGAACTTTCATTCACCCCTAGATCTAAAATCGGTCTGGTCGGACTCACAACCATAGACTCTTTTGTGTCGCCATCCTCCATTCGTGTCATGCTTGACAGTTTGTTACCAGGAATACAACGTCCCTGATGAGTAGAACGGTCTTGAGAATTAAAGATTCAGTGAATTTTGATTCACCCAAAGAGGAACTCATGAGGACTACTCTGTAAAACTATTCACTAACTTTAACCTGTAAAACCACCGAGTCTGCCATTTCGTAGACAGATGTTACGCCCTCTGGACCCAAGTCAGGGACCCAGCCCTTCTAGGGGATCTCTTCCTTTACCGTTAGGTGAGGTCATGATAACGGACCTTTTAGGGTACCTGCCTCCTCGGACCATCCGATGTCAGGTACCCCAGCGTTTCTCAGCCTGTGCTGACTCGCTGAAGTGAAAGTGAAATTTATTCACCTCAAAGGATTGTGATCTAAAGGAATCGATACTGTCTCGCGAGGTACATATCGTAGATGGATTCGGACAAGATGAAACGAGGGGAACCTGAATCGTCGTTTCCATTGGGTACATTTGTACCCGAGTACGACGGACAGTACATTATTCAGAAAGACCGAAACTGTGTCCCGAAAGCACAGAAGAACGGACCATAGGTTTTTTGTCACCGGAAATCTGATTGAACGGTCGAACGTTCATCCCATTTTAACCTCTGGGAGATGTCAATTCAAAAACCACTCTACTCTACCCACTAAGACTCTGGCTTACCTCAGTTCGACGACTGGATTTAGATAAAAAATACAGTTTCCAACTAGACGAGCAGGGTACCGGTCGTTCCTGTCTAGGACTCCCTGCAAAGGGGAGGTAGACGATCGTCTAGTTGAGAGTCGGGAAGCTAGGGGAGACTCCGACATCCCCGACAAGTAGTGACTGGGATGAAGTGTAATGAAGAGTCGAATGAGACTGATGTGACTTTCCCTCCGGGTCTCCTAGGGGTACAATTAAGAAGTCAAAATGTTTTTACGGGAACAGAGAATGGACTGAGAGGGTCTACCTTCCAGACCTACACTCATCCTCTACTAACCTACTGTTCATTTTAGTATCGATGACCTTATTCTGTGTTCTAAAACACCTCCACTTCCTTCTTGTCGTTTCACCTTTGTTCGTCCTGGGATGTCGGGGGCGAAGGGCGTAGTTCATGTTTTGGTTCGTTAATTACCAACCCTGTCATCTCAGAGTCTGAGTCACAGACTACATGTAAGGACTTAACAAAATATTTATGACATTGACGGTGGTCTCCCTTTTTTGATTTATGGACTACAGATTTGACATCGGTGCTGTATTCCACGAGATTGAACACGATCGGTATCTAAAGTCATGACGAGTTAAGGTTCTTAACTTTACCCCAATTGTAATAACGAGTATTATTAGTCATAAAAACACCCGTAGTTTTATAGACATCGAATAAGACGGGTATATTTATTTACCCGTTAATTTTAAAAGTCGTTTCTCTACGATATCTAGTTACAACTGTAGAGGGAGAGACTCTTATACCGTGGGATACAGTGGTACCTCTTCAATGTCTTTTATCCGGAAGTGAGGATTAGGGGATCTTTACCTTATGACAAGACTGTTCACCCTAAACATTCGTCGAGGAACATCCTTTGACGGGAACCGTCCTTCGAGCACAAAGAACAGTGAAATCGTTTTGAAGTAACATTGATTAAAAATTTGGTCGTGGGAGTCCAAGATGAGTGGAGACCGGGTTCGTGTGGACAGTTTAGAAAATTAGTGTGTGTATGTTAAGGAATGGATTGAATAACTAAGAGGGGTATCTGGTTTCTTCATCTTTACTTATTCATTAATTGTCTACTGGCATAGAGAAGGGATCGAAGGGGAAGTCATTAGAGGACTTGTTTGACATTGGTTTGACGTACTTGTTCCATCGTAGATGTGGTCTCCTTCTAGTGTTCCTCGTACTCGGGTGTGCGTCACCCCCCACCGACACTGGGACTGGAGACAGAGTCACTAATTGACTCTAATGAAGAGATAAAGAGGAATTTTTTGGAGTACCGATCCGTCTTAGAAGTCCATACCAAAACCTCCCCTACAACTCAGGTGGTAGAGGGGTCTAACGGTCGTAAGACTAATTTCCGTGGAAAAGGGATGGTAAACACTCATACATTAACTAAACAGTCACCGCTCGTCACCTTGAGTTCAGTGGGTTAAATAAACCATTGTTTTCGTCGTGGACCCTCCACTTGGACAGACCTCGGAAGGATGTCCTCCTTTGGGTACTATAAAAAGAGGGTTTGACAACGTTCTTTAAATTTGTCCGACTGAGACGGTAGGAGTCGGTCTACTAAGACTGGTGACACTCCACCTGTCTATGTTGGGTCGACCACTACCCTTGACCGATGTGACTGACAGGAGTCCGTATGGAAGGTTTACCTATATTGACCCTAGAATTCTCGTATGATCAACTGATAGTTAGACACGAAAGGTCGACTGCATCTAGGATGAAGTCTCGGTAAGGGACTGGGTTTGGCCTTTGAAAGGTTCCTGTGACGTTAACACTTATGTAGGACGGGGTGAACCTCATTACGAAACCCCATTATGTCTTGGAATCCTTCTTTCAGTAAACCGAAAGATTCCATCTGTCACTATCAACTCGAGACAAGTCGACCTTGGGACCCCCCGTATCGACTCCAGTCGTAACATCCCACTGGTTGTCCAGATTAAGACACGTCTTATGTTTAATTTACCTAGACCAGAATCAAGGACCACCGAATTAATTAGTATTACCGACTGAGTTACTATATAAGTGTCCTTTTACACGGTCTTCAGTTTCTTACATCTTTACTCCCCACCTATAACAACCCTTCCATCAGAAGTTATCGTATGGTTTTTAGAACACTGTCAAATATAGGACCTGGTAGAAAAGTATGTACAAGTACACCGTTTGTCGAACCCTCCTGTCTATTACGGGGAGAGATCCCATCTCCTGTAAAACAAACAACTGGTCCTAACGTTTCTATTACCGAGTGGTAACGTTGACCTTACAGGTTATCCGTAGAGTTTAGAGAGATTTAGACTTGTCAGACATTGAGACCAACAAAAGTTGATTACAGTTGAGTTGAAAAGGACAACGAACTCAACTTTTAGATTGTATAAGAAAGAGAGTGTGATGTACAGGGTTGGTAGTATTTTAGGACAACCGAGAGAAAGTTTTATCTCTCTCGATAAAACTGACTGTTCCCAAATTAAAGGTTTTATATGTTTGTCGAATATGTTGAGTTGTATCACTAGGGGAGTAAAAAGTGTCTTGATCTTATTTATTGGGATTTTAAATACCCCTGGGTATTTTCTGGGTGTTAACGGTTTCGTTAGGACTCCTTTTTCTTGTTTCGTCCTCCGTATTGGGAGGGTCTTAAAGTCTGCTATACTGTTCCGATGTAATTAAAAAAAAAATTCACACCATAACTGTGTCTTTCTCTGTATATCTAGTTAGCTTGTCTTGTCTCTCGGGTCTTCATTTGGGTGTGTAGATGCCAGTTAATTAGAAGTTATTTCCTCCGTTGTTATATGTTACTTCTTTTCTCTCAGAGAAGTCGTTCACCACAAACCTTTCCACCTGTCGTAGCACATTTAGTTACTTCAATCTTGTGTGGGGGTGTGGTATGTGTTTTTATATGAGTTTTACTGAATTTCTGGATTTATATTCTGTACTTTGGTATTTTGAGAATCTTCTATCGTGTTCGTTTTGTAAGACTGTTCAACATGGTTACAAAAGAATCCAGACAGAGAGTTCCGTTATCTTTACTTTCGTTTTTATTTACCCGACATTAGTTTGAATGTTTGAAACCATGTCGTTTCCTTTGGTATTTGTTATACTTTTCTGTTAGATGGCTCACCCTCTTTTATAAACGTTTACTACACTGGTTGTTCCTGAATTAAAGGCTTTATATGTCTGTCGAGTACGTTGAGTTATTGTTTGTTGGGTTAACTTTTTATCCGTCTTCTGGATTTATTCGTAAAGAGGTTTCTTCTGCATGTCTACCGGTTGTCCATGTACTTTTTACGAGTCATGACGATTAATAATCTCTTTACGTTTAGTTTTGATGTTACTCCATGTGGTCAGTCTTACCGATGGTAATTTTTCAGACGTTATTCTACTGCACTATGACATGTATCTTTTGGGATTTCTATCATAGTCTTTTGATGACCTCAATTAGTCACTTTAAGATCATCAGTACATACCTACACTCTCGACCTGATATTTCTTTCGACTCACGACTTCTTAACTACGAAAACTTGACACCACAACGTCTTCTGAGAACTCTCAGGGAACCTGAAGTTTCTCTAGGTTGGTCAGGTAGGATTTCCTTTAGTCAGGATTTATAAGTAACCTTCCTGACAACGACTTCGACTTCGAGGTTATGAACCCGGTGGGCTACGCTTCTTGACTGAGTAACCTTTTCTGGAACTACGACCCTTTCTGACTCCCGTCATCTTCCCTTATTGTCTCCTACTCTACAAACCTACCGTAGTAACTGAGTTACCTGTACTCAAACTCATTCGAGACCCTCAACCACTACCTGTCCCTCCGGACCGCACGACGTCAGGTACCCCAGTGTTTCTCAGTCTGTTCTGACTCACTGACTTGACTTGACTTAGTCACTTAAATCGTTTCACCGTCCTATGTTTTAGTTATGTGTCTTTAGTGAAAGTAAAGACATATGATTGTTACTTATTAGTCTTTCTCTTTAATTCTTAGTTATGGTAAGTGATAACGTTGTTTTCTAATTTATAGATCCTTATTTGAATGGATTCCTCTGTTTTCTTGACATGTGTCTTTTCATATTCTGTGATTACTTTCTTTAGTTTCTACTGTATTTGTCTACCTCTCTATAAGGTACAAGGACCCATCCTTCTTAGTTATAACACCTTTACTGATATGATGGTTTACGTTAGATGTCTAAGACACGTTAGGGAGAGTTTAATGGTTACCGTAAAGAGTGTCTTGATATTGTTTTATAAAGTGTTGAGTATACATTTGTGTTTTCTGGGGTTTGTCGGTTTCGTCAGAACTCTTTCTTCTTACCTCGACCTCCTTAGTTGGTAGGACCGAAGTCTAGATATCAGTAGTTCTGTCATACCATGACCGTGTTTTTGTCTTTATATATATCTGGTTACCTTGTTCTATCTTTCGGGTCTTTATTTGGGTACGTGGATACCCATGGAATAAAAACTGTTTTCTTCCGTTTTTATATGTTACCCCTTTTCTGTCGGAGAAGTTATTTAACACGACCCTTTCGACCTGTCGATGTACATTTTCTTACTTTAATCTTGTGAAAGATTGTGGTATGTGTTTCTATTTGAGTTTTACCTAATTTCTGTATTTACACTCTGGACTTTGATATTTTGAGAATCTCTTTTTGTATCCGTCTTGTGAGTTGTATTTAGTTTCGTTCTAGGAGAAACTGGATGTAGGATCTCATTACCTTTATTTTTGTTTCCTTTTTTCACCCTGGACTAATTTGAATTTTCGAAAACGTGTCGTTTCCTTTGATATTCGTTCCACGTTTCTGTTGGGAGTCTTAACCCAACCTTTTATTATCGTTTACTTTGTTGACTGTTTCCTAATTAAAGGGTTTTATATGTTCGTCGAGTATGTTGAGTTACGAACTTTTTCTTTGTTGGTTTAGTTTTTCACCCTTTTTCTGGATTGTCTGTAAAGAAGTTTCTTCTGTAGTCAAGTCAAGTCAAGTCAGTGAGTCAGCACAGGCTGAAAAACGCTGGGGTACTTAGCGTCGTGCGGTCCGGAGGGACAGGTAGTGGTTGAGGGCCTCAAGTGAGTCTGAACACAGGTAACTCAGGCACTACGGTAGGTCGGTAGAGTAGGAGCCAGTAGGGGAAGAGGAGGACGAGGGTCAGGGAGGGTCGTAGTCTCAGAAAAGGTCACTCAGTTGAGAAGCGTACTCCACCGGTTTCATGACCTCAAAGTCGAAATCGTAGTAAGGAAGGTTTCTTTAGGGTCCCGACTAGAGGAAGTCTTACCCGACCAACCTAGAGGAACGTCAGGTTTCTTCTGTATGTCTACCGATTGTTTGTCTACTTTTCTACGAGTTGTAGTGAGTAATAGTCTTTTTACGTTTAGTCTTCGTGTTACTCGATAGTGGAGTGTGACTAGTCTTACCGGTAGTAGTTTTTCAGATGTTTGTTATTTACGACCTCTCCTATACCTCTCTTCCTTTACGAGAACGTGACAAACACCCTTACATTTAACTAAGAAGGTAATACCTTCTACCATACAGAAATTTTTTCTACCATAGGAAATTTTTGATCCTTATTTTGGTGATATACTGGGTCGTTAGGGTGAAGATCCGTATATGGGACTCCTTTGATTTTAACTTTTTCCGTGTACATAGGGTAACAAGTGACGTCGCGATAAATGTTATCGATCTTGTACCTTCGTTGGATCTACAGGCAACTGTCTACTTGCCTATTTCTTCAACACCATGCGTATGTGTTACCTTATAATGAGTCGGTATTTTCCTTGTGTAGACTCGGTCAAGACTACTTCACCTACTTGGATCTTGGATAATATGTGTCACTTCATTCAGTTTTTCTCTTTCTATTTATAGTATAAGATCACGTGTATATACCTTAGATCTTTTTATCATGACTTCTTAAATAAATGTCTCGTCGTTACGTCTCTGGTAATCTCTATGACTCCCTTATAAAGTAGGTTACTACCCGTGTTATTTCCTGTCTTTACCATACCTGGATTGTCTTCGTCTTCTATAATTCTTCTCCACCCTTCTTAGGTGTCTTCTTGATATGTTTTTTCTAGAAGTACTGCGTATATTAGTATGACCACACTAGTGAGTGGATCTCGATCTATAGGACCTTACGCTTCAGTTCACCCGGAATCCTTCGTAGTGATACTTGTTTCGATCACCTCTACTACCTTAAGGTCAACTCGATAAAGTTTAGGATTTTCTACTACAACACTTTCACGACGTGAGTCATACGGTCGTTTAAACCCTTTAAGTCGTCACCGGGTCCTGACCTTTTACAGTCAAAAGTAAGGTTAGGGTTTCTTTCCGTTACGGTTTCTTACGAATTTGATGGTGTGTTAACGTGAGTAGAGTGTACATCGTTTATTACGAGTTTTAAGAGGTTCGGTCCGAAGTTATCATGTGCTTGGTACTTGAAGGTCTACGAGTTCGACCTAAATCTTTTCCGTCTCCTTGGTCTCTAGTTTAACGGTTGTAGACAATCTAGTAGCTTTTTCGTTTTCTCAAGGTCTTTTTGTAGATGAAGACAAATAACTAATACGGTTTTGGAAACTGACACACCTAAAGAAGGTGTTTGACACCTTTTAAGAAGTGCACTACCCTTATGGTCTGGTGGACTGAACGGAGAACTCTTTGGATATACGTCCAGTTCTGTGTTGTCAATCTTGACCTGTACCTTGTTGTCTGACCAAGGTTTATCCCTTTCCTCATGATACAGTTCCGACATATAACAGAGGACGAATAAACTGAATATACGTCTCATTTAGTACTCTTTACGGTCCGACCTACTTCGTGTTCGACCTTAGTTCTACCGGTCCTCTATATAGTTATTAGAGT
This sequence comes from Capra ibex, assembly GCA_006410555.1. Classification (NCBI taxonomy): domain Eukaryota; kingdom Metazoa; phylum Chordata; class Mammalia; order Artiodactyla; family Bovidae; genus Capra; species Capra ibex. The sequence continues at coordinate 74,366,917 of SJYO01046538.1, forward strand.
CTATACGTCTACTGTGGTGGAAATACCGTCTTTCACTTCTTCTCAGAGAACTACTTTTACTTTCTCCCTCACTTTTTCGACCGAATTTCGAGTTGTAAGTCTTTTGATTCTAGTACCGTAGACCAGGGTAGTGAAGTACCGTTTATGTACCCCTTTGTCACCTTTATCACTGTCTGAAATAAAACCCCCCGAGGGTTTAGTGACGTCTACCATTGACGTCGGTACTTTAATTTTCTGTGAACGATGAACCTTCTTTTCAATACTGGTTGTACGACGACGACGACGACGATTCAGCGAAGTCGGCACAAATTGAGACACGCTGGGGTATCTGCCGTCGGATGGTCCGAGGGGGTAGGGACCCTAAGAGGTCCGTTCTTGTGACCTCACCCCACGGTAAAGGAAAGGGTTACGTACTTTCACTTTTCACTTTCACTTCAACACAGGCTGAAGCGCTGGGGTACCTGACGTCGGATGGTCCGAGGAGGTAGGTACCCTAAAAGGTCCGTTCTCATGACCTCACCCAACGGTAACGGAAGAGATATACTGGTTGTGTCTGTCGTATAAATTTTCGTCTCTGTAATGAAACGGTTGTTTCCAGGCAGATCAGTTCCGATACCAAAAAGGTCACCAGTACATACCTACACTCTCGACCTGACATTCCTTTCAACTCACGACTTCTTAACTACGAAAACTTGACACCACATCCTCTTCTGAGAACTCTCAGGGAACCTGACGTTCCTCTAGGTTGGTCAGGTAGGATTTCCTTTAGTCAGGACTTGTAAGTCACTTTTCTGACTACGACTTCGACTTTGTGGTTATTAAACCGGTGGACTATACTTCTTGACTGAGTGACCTTTTCTGGGACTACGACCCTTTCTAACTTCCACCCTCCTCTTCCCCTACTGTCTCCTACTCTACCAACCTACCGTAGTGGCTGAGTTACCTGTACTCAAACTCATTCGAGGCCCTCAACCACTACCTGTCTCTTCGGACCACACGACGTCAGGTACCCCAGCGTCTCAGTCTGTACTGACTCGCTGACTTGACATGCCTCTTTGTCTGTATCTCCTATCTGAATACCTGTAACCTTCTTCCCTCCTTTCCCACTCTACATACCTTTCTCATTGTTCCTTTAAATGTAACGGTACACATTTAATCTATCGGTTTCTCTTAAACCACATACCGAGTCCTTTGAGTTTGTCCCCTAGACATAGTTGGATCTCCCCACCCTACCCCTCCTTCTACCCTCCCCCCAAGTTTTCCCTCCCCTGTATACACATGGACACCGACTAAGCACAAACTGTCTTTTGTTGTTTTAAGACATGTTGTTAATAGGAACTTATTTTTTTTATTTATTTTTAAATTTTCAGACGTTATTGTTTACGAACTCTCTCACACCTCTTTTCCCTTAGGAGAATATACCGACCACCCTTGCATTTGACCACGAAGGTGACACCTTTTGTCATACCTTAAAGGAGTATTTTGTTTTTTAACTCTCAATGGTATACTAGGACGTTAGGGTGAGGACCCGTGTATAGATCTCTTTTGATTAAACTTTTCTATGTACGTGGGGTCACAAGTATCGTCGTGACAAATGTTTTCGATTTTGTACCTTTATTCGATTTACAGGTAACTGTCTATTTACCTATTTCTTCTACACTATGTGTATATGTTACTTTATGACGAGAAGTCGGTATTTTTTCTTACCTTATTACGACAAACGTCGTTGTACCTATCTGGATCTCTAATAGTATGATTCACTTCCTTCAGTCTTTCTCTTCCTGTTTCTGTTTATGAAGTAGTGAATGTCCACCTTAGATCTTGTACTGTGTTTACTTGGACGGATCCTTTGTCTTTGTACAAGTGTCTGTGTCTCTTTCTCTGAGGAACAACGGTTCCCCTTCCCTCTACCCCCTCCCTACCTGACCCTCAAACCCTAGTCGTCTACGTTTGACCATGTATATCTTACCCAATTTTTCCAGGATGACATATCGTATCCCTTGACATAAGTTATAGGACACTATTTGGTATTACCTTTTCTTATACTTTTCTTACATATATATCTACATATTGACTTAATGAAACTATGTGTCATCCTTAATTATGTTGTAACATTTAGTTGACATAAAGTTATTTTATTTAAAATCACAACATACTTTCCTCTCTTCCAATCGTGAGGGGAACTGTTCCTACCTTCTCCGAGAGCCCGGATTGTTGTACGTATGCCAATTCCGTAACGGTGGATGAAGCACCGTAGATTGGTGACAAAAACTGGGTCTCTCTACAATACCCCTCCCTCCACCCTCCTCCCAAGTACAAACCCTTACGTATATGTGGGCACGACCTAAGTACAGTTACATACCGTTTTGGATATGTCATAACATTTCATTTTATTTCATTTTTATTTTTATTTTTATTTTTTTAATTTTCCATTTTATTTATTTATTTATTTTATTTTAAATTTTTCGTCATAGAGTTCCCCCTTAATTAAGGTCCTAGGAGACGTAAACGAGTTCAGGAAATATATTTTACCGTGTCGCGTCTGTTGGGTGATTTGGGTTTTTACCCCTAGGTCTGTGATCGGTGTACAGTGGCGGAGGTAATGGGGGTGGTGTCTTCGTCAGACCTGCCGACCACCGTCTCCACCACAGTTTCCCGTAGAGACTAGGTAGAGGGTTCTACAAGGAAGACGGAGGGATAGAGGACCCGACCTCGGAAAGGACTCACAACGCGACTCTCCGACACGAGAAGAACCTAAAAGGTTCCGGTATGAAACCCGAAAGAGACCAATCCATTGAGGGTTTAGACACAGGAAGGAAGTGACGACAAAGAAGGAGAAATAAAATAAAATAAAAAAAAAAACGGAACTCCCTAAGGTAGTGAAAGGAGAAAAAAAGAGGGGTTTCTGAATTAAAATCGTCCAAAGTCCCCCTTAGTGTCCGTTAGTAAGTGGGTCATATGGTACAAATTGAACCTCGGGGTCGTAATTAACGGAGTTATATTCGTCGGAATGTCTGGTGTGTTGGTTGGTACGAGAAAGGAATTGGTAAGAGGTTTGTGAAATATATGTCATCTACATAAGTATTTGGTACGGAACTTCGTCATTCCTGTAAAGATCTTGTAATTCGAATTCTGATTACAATTCATATAGATCTCTCACTGGGTCCTTCCAACTTCATACAACTTTTACTTCGATTACACAATTACGTCAGATTCTTAGTGGGCCCTAAAGGGACCAACATGTCACCTACCCTACCTTCAGACGGACGGTTACGTCCCCTGTATCCAAATTAGGGATCAGACCCTTCTAGGGTGTGCGGTCGGACACGAGACGTTGATGACTCGGGTGCACGACGTTGGCGACTTCGGGTATACAGATCTTGGACACGAGGTGTTCTCTGTGGTAACGTTACTCTTCGGACACACGACATTGATCTCTCCTTGGGGGTAAACGGTGTTGATTTCCTTCGGTTGTATATCGTTACTTCTGGGTCTTGTTGGTTTTTAATTTTTTTTTAGTGGAACTATATCTTGAGATAGGGATTCGAACGCGAAACAAGAGACATAGATCAAGGATCGATACCGAACGGATGTTTGAAGTTACACATAGTACAAGAAGCACAAGATGCCGAGGGATGTCATATACCATGTGACCTCAATGTACTTGTTTTAATATCCAAAAAGGGAGGGAGGTTTGCAGGTGAAATTAGTACAAGTCACACACGTTTACACTTTATCAATTAGAGAAGTTTTACCTTCCAACTCTGATAATTTCGTTATTGTCCTGTTTGTCCCTAAAATATATTAATTAACGACAAATTCATCCTTTACACCATCAGTTTGAACCGGATGTAAATCGGTTGACATCTTCGTTTTTAAAGGGTTTTCTGTTACCTTTGAACTATTCTTTTTAAAATCACCGTAACAATTTGTCATTAAAAATTCTCGATAAATCATCCATTTTTTGTACTTATTATGTATTCGTCATTATATTATCGAGATTCACTTTTTAAAATATCTTTTGTATGCAAGACACCTCGTATACTTTGTCATATGTATAAACCGGTGAATTTTTTAAGTTCCCAAGAAAAGATTAGTTATTTTAATCTTTATTTCTACTGTTTAAGAATTAAACTTAACTCTTTAAAACTATAGGATAAACTAAGTCCATAAAAATGAGTTAATACTTTAATTAGACATTACTTTTCCCTTATAAAGGGGTTTCACTGTGTTAATTTCGACTTTAGACTCTGGTAGACGGTCGAAATTTACAAAATTATAAAAGTTCTAACTTTCCTTTACTTGGTTTATAATTAGAGTCATTAAACTCCTCTTGTTTTGTTTCTCTTTATCATTATGGTAACTTGGACGTATTAACGATCCGTGACAAAACGTACAAAATTAGGAATGTTTTTCGTTTACTTCATCCATTAAAGTAATAGGATTAAATGACTACTCCTCCGTTCGTGTCCCTTATTTTTCGAACGAATTCTAGTGTATGGATCTGAGACTATTTCGGAACTAAGTACGGGTCTCTCAGACCTGAACTCAAATACTATAATTGATGGTACGATCTGAGAAGGGAAGTATATTTTCAACTTTAATTGCTTGATCTTTTTTTTCAACCTGTTTATTTTGGGTTTTGACCTCATCATTTCATACATTCCGTCTAAGTCTATAAGTCATTTTTACACTAACTCTTACTCTTTTCGTTGTATGAAGTGTTGCATTAATCTTCTCTACTCTGTATATGTACTCTTATAATTCATTTTGAGACACCGTTATTTGAACTTTTGGATCTCCTTAAAACGAACCACAGGTTTTAACTGAAGTACATAAGACGTTCCCCTAGTTTGGTCAATTAGGATTTCCTTTATTTGGGACTTATAAGTAACCTTCCTGACCACGACGTCGACTTCGAGGTTATGAAACCGGTGGACTAAACTCTTCGGTTGAGTAATCTTTTCAGGGACTACGACCCTTTCTGACTTCCGCCCTCCTCTTCCCCTACTGTCTCCTACTCTACCAGGCTACCGTAGTGACTGAGTTACCCATACTCAAACTCGTTTAAGACCCTCTGACACTTCCTTTCCCTTCGGGCCGTACGACGTCAGGTACCCCAGCGTTTCTTAGTCTGTGTTGACTCGTTGACTTGTCCTAAGTCGTATTATCATTACATAAGACCATTGTTGGAAGTTTAAAGTCACCGAATGGTGGTATTTCTAAAGAAAGAGTTAGACAGGTAGTGTTTAACCGACTCCTGAGATCTGAGACCTAGTAGTAAGAGACCCTGGTTCACCTTCTTCATCAGTAACCCACGACGGTTTCCCTATCTACCTATTTAGTGTATGACCGAGAGTTTTAACGGTTCCTTACTGTGCGGTAACGAAGATGGTTGTACGATGACCGGTTCGTTCAGTGTACTAGTGTAGGTTGCGGTTCCATCCCACACTCATCAACCCACCTTTCTCGTTTAAATAACAAACTTAGACTTCCAACGTATTAAAGACAAAATTGTCCTTTTCCCCTATTTCCTTTTTACACTATTCTGGTCCGTCAGTTTCCTTGTCTCATTCGTGTCGTGGATAACACTTGGGGTTCTCTTTTCGTCTTTATTTCCGTATACAATATCTTACAAAAGAGTCAGAAAATCAAAAAGTATTGGTTTAGAAGTACCTTATAAACATAAAGAGTCATGTTATGCCGTCCCCCCCCCCCGCCAACCGTCGAGAAACCCCCTTTTGAATTCAAGTGTTATTTTTTATAACACGTTATAAAAATTGTCAGACCCCTTTCAAACCTAAGATCAAGTGTATGTTAACCTAATATCAGGTTATGAAACCGGTGGACTACGTTTCTTGACTGAACAACCTTTTCTGGGACTAAGACCCTTTCTGACTTCCGCCCTCCTCTTCCCCTACTGTCTCCTACTCTATCAACCTACCGTAGTGACTGAGTTACCTGTACTCAAACTTATTTAGGTCCTCAACCACTATCTGTCCCTCCGGACCGTTCGATGTCAGGTACCCCAGCGTTTCTCAACCTATGATGACTCACTGACTTGAATGAGTGTATGTTGACTCTCTTGAAGTCTTAATAGTTGTTTTTAGTACACGTAGAGATTCCCAGATTCTTTTCGTAGGGTCCGAATCCACTTGTGTTCCGTCGGGACAATCAAAAACCATTACTTTATTACGAAATTCGAAAAATACAGGGTTGTAATGTTAAATGACAAATAAGTTAATTACACCAGACGTTCCTCTAGGTTGGTCAGGTAGGATTTCCTCTAGTCAGGACCCACAAGTGACCTTCCTGACTACAACTTCGACTTTGAGGTTATGAAACCGGTGGACTACGTTTCTCGAGTAAACTTTTCTGGGACTAAGACCCTTTCTAACTCCCGTCCTCCTCTTCCCCAGCTGTCTCCTACTCTACCAACCTACCGTAGTGACTGAGTTACCTGTACTCAAACTCATTTGAGACCCTCAACCACTATCAATCCCTCCGGACCGCACGACGTCAGGTGTCCCAACGTTTCTCAGTCTGTGTTGACTCGTTGACTTGACTCGACTTGCACAGAATGAGTCTAAAAACCTTTGAACCCTTAAACCCCTAAGACACATTGTGTAGTGTCAAAAAAGATGAATTTTAAGGTTCGCAAACACTCCTAGACGTCCTTATCCTTGAGAGTATGTGACAACTACTTATACATTTTACCGTTTGGTGAGATCTTTTTTTTAGTAGTCGAGGAATGTTTTTAATTCATATGCGAATGATATACTGGATCGGTAAGGTAAGGAACCATATTTGGTTCTCTTTACATTTGTATACAAGTATTTCCCTAAACATTTGCGTACAAGTATCATCAATAAACATTGTCGGTTCTTGATCCTTTGTTGGGTTTACAGGCAGTTGTAGTTTTCCTTATTCATTTGTTTAACAACACACAAGTACGTCACCTCGTAGCACACACACAATCAGCGAGTCAGCACAGGCTGAGAGACACTGGAGTGCCTGGCATCGGACGGTCCAATGAGACAGGTACCTTAATAGGTCCGTTCTTATGACCTCACCCAACGGTAAAGGAAGAGGTAGTTACCTCGTGATAAGTCGTTGTTTTTTCTTTTCTTATAACTATTTGTGCTGTACTTACTTAGAGTTTTATTAATTCGGCTCACTTTCGTCTTGTTGTGTTTACCATGTATGACGATTGACGTAAATATATTTAGAGATCTTCTACGCTTGAGATCTCTGTCTTTTACCTTTGTGCCAATGGACTCCGAACCCACCGGTACACCCTCCTTTCCTAATGGTTCCCTGTCTCCTATAAAACCCCCTAGTGTTTCTATGGAGGATAGGACTGACACCACTACCAAAGTACCCTCGTAGATATATTTTTGTAGTCTAAATTTATATACGTCAACTAACAGTTAATATGGAATTCTTTCGTTAGTAATTTTATCCTTTATTGAAAGACCAATCGTAAAAGTGTGTCTTAGAGACTAAAAGTAATTGGACTAAAAGTAAAGACTACCAGTCACCCTTTACGGACATAAACCTCCAATCTCGAGTACTGAACGGGTGTAACGTGACTGAGTGTCAGGAGTCTCTCCTCCGACCTCCTCGCGACCCACCTCCCACGAAGGAATCAAGGATTTCCGTGACCTCAACGACCCATTCGTTTCTGAGGTTTAAGTGAGTGAAAGTCGGTTTACGAAGAAGGGGTGGTCCGGGATTTAGACTCCAGGTTTAAGACTTGTATTGATCCCCACGGGACCCGGGACCATCCACTTCAAGGGTCAGGGGTTTGTGTAACTCCCGATGGAGATTGGTCGTTCGTCGTCTCTAGTTGGTTGGTGGACGACCGAGGTCCAAAACGGTTGTGTCCCGAAGACGTCCGAGATTCAAAACGTTGAGGACACACCTCTCCACACCCCTTAAGATCTGTGGGTCCAAGATTTTTGTAGACACGGTCGGAGTATGAAGGGTCAGTTGGGTGTCAGGGGAACCCTCCGGAAGGGGATGTGCAAGAGGTAGCTGAATCAAAGAGACCGAACGTCTCTCAGACTCCTTGGGATCGTCTTCGGGGGTCTGGGGTCCGAAAGTCCTTCTCCGGAAGGTTTCACCGGGTACACCGGACAAACGTGGATTGAGTCGGGACCGGTGAACCGGTGGTAACCTATCACAACCAGCGAGTCAACACGGTCTTAGAAACGCTGGGGTACCTGACATCGGACGGTCCGAGGAGACACGTACCCTAAGAGGTCCGTTCTTATGACCTCACCCATCGGTAAGGGAAAAGGTCTCCTAGAAGGACTGGGTCCCTAGCTTGGACCCAGAGGACGTAAGATCTGAAGATCAAATGTCTACACACCCCCCTTGATTGAGTAAGGTAGAAATGCATTCGTAAAAAAGTCGAAACCGACGTGAAATCTTAGTGGACCCTTCGAAATTTTTTTAGAACTATGTGTCCTGGATACCTTGATAGCAAGTGAAAGTGACTAATTTCGTTCCGTGTAGATTAAAGTCACACGAGTCCTCTTTACATTTAAAAACCACCTGTTGTGTTTATAGTGTCGGGATCTCCTTATCTTTTAATCTTCTGTCGTCAATGGTTTCTACTACCGAGTTAACAAGATGTCTATGTAACAGATATTAAGTTTACTATTAGAGATTGCTACTCTAGGAGGGTTTCGATAAACTTAGTAAAAGTCCATCTTTTGAGGGAATATATAAAATACTTCAATCATAATAGAATTTATTTTTAGACTATTCTTAACAAGTGATTTTTATATGGTACCTACTTAACGTTACTACCTCTATCTAATTTTTAATATTAATAATCGTTTCACTTAGTGGTTTACACAATTTTCGTATTAGTGTCGTTTGTGAAGTCTATCATGAATGACGCACACTTCGTAACAAGATTTACGAAACGTTATAAATCATTAAATTAGAAGTGTTGTTAGATAATAAATCATCCATGCTGAAGGGTCCACCGTGTCACCATTTCTTAGACGGACGGATACGCACTCTACGTCCAAAGTAGGGACCCAGTTCTACTAGGAACCTCCTCCTTTACCGTCGGGTGAGGTCATAAGGATGGATCTCTTGAGGTATCTATCTCCTCGGACCTCCCGATGTCAGGTACCCCTACGTCTCAGCCTGTACTGACTCGTTGACTCGTACTTGTGCCCGTGAAGATTATTTCTTAATCCCCTACGAAGGTATGGTTTTTCCTCTTTGACACGTGAAGGTAAACACCGGTGTTCATGGACCAGTGGTGGGTGACTGACTCGTACGTAGTGATAATAAGGGGAAAATGTTTACCTCTTCTGCATCTACCTAAGAATAAGATAAGGAACGGAATGCCGACTCTACTTTTTCACGGCACTTTCTCTTTACTCTCGTTGTTCGGTCACCACCCCCCTTCGAAAAATGTTTAAAAAAGGACCGGAATTTGTTACCCCTCTACACCCGTATCGACAGTCAAACCCCTTCTCCATATCGTTATATACATAATATGTTCTACTGGTGCTTACATCCTTAAAGAAAGAAAGAAATAAAAAAAAAAATCTTAATTCTGAGTATAAACAGATGTTCCTAGATACTCAGTCCTGGAATGGACGACCAGGTCACCAGTCCCTCGATTCTAGATTGTACGGAGACTCGGTTTTTTGGTTTTGTATTTTTGTCATCGTTATAACATTACTTCAGTTATTTCTGAAATTTTTACCAGGTTTTTTTTTTTAGAATTTTTTTCCACACTCAGTCTAATCCGCTTGACTAAACTCCTTTACCTTTTGTCATGTCGGGTCCGACAGACGACTCGAGGGGAGTGTGTCAGAAAGGAAAAGAAGACTTAGGACGTTCAGACGAGAAGGTAAAAATGGACATACAAATCTCTGGAGATCGCGGAAGTCGAGTGAGTCTCAGTTGAGTTTTCTGACCTGGTGTAAGGTCTTTGTAGGTAGAGGGACGTAGACCGGTTTAGAACATGGACGGTACAGTCATCGAAGAACTTAGAAAAAAGTTCTGAGGGTCTTCTGACCCGTTTTTACCTCACCCTTACCGTGACACCGGTCCGACATCCGCCACCCCTCCTTCCCGGTACCTAAGAGACGAGAAGAGAGTTCCGACTGACGGTTTGCACGCGCGCGCATACACATATACACTCTCTCTGTCTCTCCCTCTCTGTTGAACTGACGGTATATAAGTACCGGATCACAAAACACTTCTCTAAAAGACTTGGTTAACGGAATCTCAAGGGTAGAAAGGTTGAGGTGGTTACCCTTTTTACGATTTCCGGGGTGAAAGAAACCAGACTCGACTTTGTGTGAGTACTTTTATAATGGTGGTCTGTTCCCTCTTTCTTCTACCCAAGAGGTTAGAAAGACCACGTCCTTTCTAATACCTCTAATAATAATAAGGAGGTGAAAACCTCCTTTGTTCGGACCGTACGGACGAACACAGTGCGACTCGTCAAAGTGGACAACCTATGACGTCTCTTCTTTTCTTTGAGGAACTGAAGTTGTACAAATGTAAGATCTCCCTCACCCATGTCCGTTATTTGTTTATTTATACTCTTCGGGTAGTCCTTTCTACCCCTTTCTCACGATGAATCTGAACCCCACACCTCCTCAGTGGGTCCTCGGTCCTCCGGCACTCTGTCATCCAGTGCGACCCTCTACTCACAAAGTGTGTTTCCTTCGTCGTTCCGGACCCCAGGTCTCCACCCGAACGAGTACCCCACAGACTCCTTTAGACACTCCTTGATCAAGTCGAAATTATCTTTGTACCCCTCTCCTTCCATCAACACAATCCAACACCCTTAAGACCGCCGACCTATTAGGGGCAGTCGCGACGACTGGTCTGGAATAAAGGGTCCGGTCCGAGAGGAGTTGTTTGACAGAAGAAGGGTTCACCAATCGGTCATTAACAGATAATGACTACCTCCTCTATCTACCTGAAGTCCAATCTGTAAATGTTGGTCGGAGGACAATGTTGACGGGGTGTAGTGCCCCGTACTTCTACACCCGAAGTCCGCCTTATGAAAACCGTCCTTTCCCAATTGTAAAGGACTCTGTTCTCTACCTACCCGAGGTCAATTCGGTAAATGTCAGTCGGAGAACAAATGGGAAACTTTACCTTGATTGTTGTCGTTGTCCCATTTATCGGTCACAAGCAGAGAACATTTGTGGAATTCCCTTATCAGTATAGTTCCTGTCTCTCCGTTTTGGGATAAACTCATTTCCTAATTCCCTAGAGTCTGAAGGAACCACCGAGTCTTCCATTTCGTAGACGGATGTTACACCCTTTGGGACCAAGTCAGGGATCCAACCCTGCTAGAGGACCTCTTCCTTTTCCGTTGGGTGAGGTCATAAGAACGAACCTTTTTAGGGTACCTGCCTCTTCGACCATCCGATGTCAGGTACCCCAGTGTTTCTCAACTTGTGTTGACTTCACTGAAGTGTAGGTCCGTACGTTGACATAGAAACTGTGTCGTTGTCTCAAAGGATTGTATATTTACAAATTGAGAACCTTCCTTCACACCGAGTATACTAGATGACACGTTGGGATCGAGTGTGAACGGTCATTAATCTTACAATAAGACACCACGAGAAATGTCATCTGAATAAAGGGAAAGAAATTAGTTGAACAAAAGTCTTGGATCCTTGTACAAGTACCCTGGACTTCTCCGTTATCCCACTATTCCTTCTTTACTTTTGTGATCTAAACCGACACTCGCACCGGAGGTAGGGACTCCTTTTTACCTGTTCTTTCGCCACATCGAGGGTGACTGTCGACTAAGACTCTACCAGACCCTGGACCCTGGGAAACGACGTCACGAACGCCGACCTGTTTACGGAGGAGGTCATTGTCTTATGTTTCTTTGATATACCTTGACTGTTTATCGAAGTCTGTACGCGGCAAACCCAAGAATACTTGTCATTATACGTTTTCCGGTGTTTTCGGACGTCGAAGACTTCACGATCCGTGTTCGTCCTATGTGTCTCGGTGGCTCACTTGTCCGTCTGGGGGATTCCGTGAGGAGGACGAGTCTTCGGGGTCTGGGTGGGGACAACAATAGGGTGCATTCCTTGGTCGCGTGGAAGGGAGATCCTTACTTCTTTCCCGTGGACAAAGAACAAAAGTTCGAGAGGACGTCGTGTTTAGGGTCACTTCGGAACGGACTTAAGGAACACCTCGTTCCTGGGCGTAGTCATTATTAAGGTGGTATTGAAAGTAAACTGGGGACTAAAGTCATCTATAAGATCTTTTTATTCTTTATCAAGACTTTTGAGTCACAAAACCCTGAAGGACCTACTCTCAGGTGTGAGGGTTACCTCGTCTCTCGGGTCCAACCTTGGGACCAGTCCCTTGATCTTGATATACGACGCTGATTCTCAAGTATGTGACGTCGATCCGTGGCCGTGTCGATTTATGTGTGAAAAATTTTTGTGTGTTATTGTCGGAGTTACAGAAAGAGAGACACACAGAAAACCCACTTTACTACGTGTTGACTAAACCCAAGTAATCGTTCTACCATCTTATCCTTCACGGTCGGGTGTATTGGGGGGCCTATGTGGATAAAATTGTTGGTAAGTACCCGTTCTTATGGAAATACTCTCAAGTCTTCACGTTGTCTCTCCAAAGTCGTAGGTGTGTCTCGTTCTGTTGACTTCCTTCATTCTTTCAAAGTGAAATGGACACAGAGGCCAGAGGGTACTACCGCATGGTCGTAGAGACCCTCGAACAATCTTCCACCTTAGAGTTCGAGGTAGGGTCTGGGCGATTTAGTCTCGGACGGTTACAAATTGTTCTAGGTGTCCACTAAGTGTACGTGTACTATTCTTTGTGACACACTAGTATGAATATCCTTAGGTATTTATTACACAACGTAACAAGACACAATAAATTTAAATATATTTACCGCAGCATGACGTGTATAGTAAGTCGTCGACCGAAAAAAGTGGAATGTTATATGAAAACACTAGATTGTTACGATTATATCTAGATCATGTATAAAACCGGTGGAGTACACTTCTCAACTGAGTAACCCTTTCTGAGACTACGAACCTCCCTAACCTCCGTCCTCCTCTTCCCCTACTCTCCTACTCTACCGACCTACCTGTACTCAAACTCACTTGAGGTCCTCAACGACTACCTGTCCCTCCGGACCGCACGACGTCAAGTACCCCAGCGTTTCTCAACCTGTGCTGACTCACTGACTTGACTTGACTGATAAGGGAAAATTACACAACTTCTTACAAATGTAAATACAACGACTATTACTTTAGAGAGTGATTCAATACTTTAATTGAGAGTGAATGATTAAGTATGACTTTGCTTCGTCCTGGGATACCAGGAACGGGGGACGGGGTACAAGAGGCGGACGGAAAACAGAAACCTTTCGAAATCAGTTTCTCATTCAAATTAGCCTCTTTACTCTCATACGTCTTCGTTCCCTTTTATCAGTCTGCTCTGATTTAGTATGATTACATCGGTAATTCGTCTCAGTTTCTGGAAATCAAGGAAGAGTTTCCCATAACTATATTAAGCCTCGGTATAGGACAGAGTATCTGTGACTTTGGGGGTGCTCCATCTTCTTCAATTAATGTACCACCGGTCTGACATGGACACTGTATTCGGCGGTGTCAAGGTTCTTACCCGGAATTTCTTTACCTTTGTTTGGTTTGACATAAATTTTGTTAGTCGTACTGTTACCAGTTTGGTGACTACTGGTTAAACTTCTACTGACAGTCTCGACCGACACGACAAAGACGTCCGTCGGGAGAGGGAGTAGGATCTTTTCGAGACAGGGTGATCAACAGTGGACCCGCCCCCCTTATCAGTCGAAAACCTGTCCACAGGTGGGGGACGAAGGGGGTGTCAACGGTCGTACACTTTATTTCGTTTGAAAGGAAGGTCGTTGGACCGGAGCAACCCAAAACTCACCACTCATGGACCTGGGTAGAAAGTCATTTTATGATTTAATATTAACCCAGAGAAAATAATTTATCGTCGACTTGAACTATTCACGAAGGGTCCACCGAGTCACCAATTTCTTAACGGACGTTGAGTCCTCTGGGTCCTCTACACCCAAGTCAGGGATATAATCCTTCTAGGGGACTTCCTCCCGTGGTGTTTGGTAAGGCCATAAGAACGGACCTCTTAGGGTACCTGGCTCCTCGTACCGTCCGACGTCACGTATCGCAGTGTTTCTCAGTCTGTACTAACTTGACTGACTCGTGTGTGTGCTCGATCTATTTACTTAAGATTTACAGACTTTGTAAAGTAGGAAGAGGTGATTTGACCAAGGAGATTAATTGACCTCAATTCCCGTTAAGATAGGAAAGTTAACGAGTCCGGGTTTCGGAACCCCTATAGGTCACACAATCGGTATGGATGTATTTACACCAAACCAATTCAGCACAAACTGAAAAAGGTACTATTGGTGTTACTATACTAGTGAGTGGATCTCGGTCTGTAGGATCTCACACTTTAGTTTACCCGGAATCCTTCGTAGTGATACTTATTTCGATCACCTCCACCACCTTAAGGTCGACTCGATAAAGTTTAGGATTTTCTACTACGACAATTTCACAACGTGAGTTATACGGTCGTTTAAACCCTTTGAGTCGTCACTGGTGTCCTGACCTTTTCCAGTCAAAAGTAAGGTTAGGGTTTCTTCCCGTTACGGGTTCTTACAAGTTTGATGTGTGTTAAAGTGAGTAAAGTATACGATTACTTCTTTACGAAATTTAAGAGGTTCGATCCGAAGCTATGATGTACTTGGTTCTTGGTCTATGAGTTCGACCTAAATCTTTTACGTCTCCTTGGCCTCCAGTTTAACGGTTGTAGACGACCTAGTATCTTTTTCGTTCTCTTAAGGTCTTTTTGTAGATAAAGACGAAGTAACCGATGTGAGTTTGACCTTTTGACAAGTTCTCTACTCTTATGGTCTGGTGGAATGGACGGAGGATGTTTTGGACATACGTCCAGTTCTTCGTTGTTAATCTTGGTCTGTACTTGTTACCAGACCAAGTTTTAACCCTTTCCTCATGTAGTTTCGACTTAGAACAGTGGGACTAATAAATTACATATACGTCTCATTGAGACTCTTTACGATCCTACCTACTTCGTGTTCGACC
The DNA here is from genome assembly GCA_006410555.1 of Capra ibex. Taxonomy (NCBI): domain Eukaryota; kingdom Metazoa; phylum Chordata; class Mammalia; order Artiodactyla; family Bovidae; genus Capra; species Capra ibex. The sequence continues at coordinate 74,382,072 of SJYO01046538.1, forward strand.
TTAGTTCTACCGGTCCTCTTTATAGTTATTGGAGTCTATACGTCTACTGTGGTGAGAATGCCTTCTTTCGTTTCTGCTCAGAAAACTTCTTTCACTTTCTCCTCTCACTTTTTCAACCGAATTTTGGGTTGTAAGTCTTTTGATTCTAGTACCGTAGACCAGGGTAGTGAAGTACCGTTTATCTACCCCTTTGTTACCTTTGTCACTGTCTGAAATAAAAGAACCCGAGGTTTTAGTGACACCTACCATGGACGACGGTCTTTTAATTTTCTGTAAACGGAAAGCTTTTTTTCGATACTGTGTAGATCTGTCGTATGACTTTTCGTCTCTGTAGTGAAACGGTTGTTTTCAGACATATCAGTTTCGATACCAAAAGAGGTCATCAGTACATAGCTGTGCTCTCGACCTGGTATTTCTTCCGACTCGTAGCTTCTTAAATACAAAAACTTGACACCACGACCTCTTCTGAAGACTCTCAGGGAACATGACACTCCTCTAGTTTGGTTAGTTAAGATTTCCTTTAGTTGAGACTTATAAGTAACCTTCCTGACTACGACTTAGACTTCGAGGTTATAAAACCGGAAAGCAATCCTTTCCTTTTTTTGGACTGCGACCCTTTCTGACTTCCGTCCTCCTCTTCCCCTACTGTCTCCTACTCCACCAACCTACCGTAGTGACTAAGTTACCTGTACTCAAACTCTTTTAAGACCCTCTGGCATTTCTGTCCCTTAGGACCGTACGACGTCAGGTACCCCAGTGTTTCTCAGTCTGTGTTGACTCGTTGACTTGTTGTGGTTTTTGGTTCTATGCCCCTCTCAGTCTACGGATCTTTCGGAAGAGAACAAGTAAATTTCTCTTGGAACACACGGGTATTACTCAATAAAAAAAGCGTACCGTTGACGATAGTTACAGAACGAGACGGTGTTGTGAGTAGACATTGAGAATGTGTTAAAAGTAATAGTCGACTACGACCGTTTCCTAATGTTTACTTTCCCTTCAAATTATAGGGAAAGAGGTTGCGAACATTCAAGGGGTTTCTTCTCTGGTCATTATTGTAAATCGGAGGAACTACGGAGGACTGGCATGATCCATATCTTACGACTTCTACTCATAACTGATGTAAGGTACCTTAGAGTGAATTGTACAAGTGTCATTTATTTTCGTCACCAACTTCCAAAAGGTTCTCATACTTTTCTGGGACTGGTTCTCTTTTTATTTGCCGTATACTATGGTGAATATAAACGTTAGCTTTTGTAACGTGTAAGATTTATTTTGTCTTTGTCTTAGTATTTGTATGTTTTGTCTGGACACCAACGGTTCCCCCTTATCCACCACCCCCCTCCTATCCTACCCTTAAGCCCTAATCGTCTACATTCGATGGTATATGTCTTACGTATTTATTATTCCAAGATAAATATCGTGTGCCTTACTATAACTTATAGGACACTATTTGGTATTACCTTTCCTCATACTTTCTCTTACACATATATGGATACATTGTCCTAGTGAAAAGACATGTCGTCTTTATAACATTTGGTTGATATGAAAAAATTTCCTTATTTTAATTTTTATTTTAAAAAATTTAATTCTTAAACCGTTCTTATGTGCCTTCTTGACATGTTTTTTCTAGAAGTGCTGGGTCTATTAATACTACTACACTAGTGATTAGATCTCGGTCTGTAGAACCTTACACTTCAGTTCACCCGGAATCTTTCGTAGTGATGCTTGTTTCGATCACCTTCACTACCTTAAAATCAACTCGACAAAGTTTAGGACTTTCTACTACGACACTTTCACGGCGTGAGTTATACGGTCGTTTAGACCTTTTGAGTCGTCACCGGTGTCCTGACCTTTTCCAGTCAAAAGTAAGGTTAAGGTTTCTTTCCGTTACGGTTTCTTACAAGTTTAATGGCGTGTTAACGTGAGTAGAGTGTACGATCATTTCATTACGAGTTTTAAGAGGTTCGGTCCGAAGTCGTTATGCACTTCATACTTGAGGAACTACAAGTTCGACCAAAATCTTTTCCGTCTCCTTGGTCTCTAGTTTAACGGTTGTAGGCGACCTAGTACCTTTTTCGTTCTCTCAAGGTCTCCTTGTAGATAAAGACGAAAGAACTGATACGGTTTCGGAAACTGACACACCTAGTATTATTTGACACCTTTTAAGACTTTCCCTACCCTTATGGTCAGGTGGACTGGACGGAGAACTCTTTAGACATTCGTCCAGTCCTTCATTGTCAATCTTGACCTGTATCTTGTTGTCTGACCAAGGTCTATCCTTTTCCTCATACAGTTCCGACATATAATAGTGGGACGAATAAATTGAATATATGTCTTATGTAATACTCTTTGCGACCTGACCTTCTTTGTGTTCGACCTTAGTTCTAACGGTCCTCTTTATAGTTATTGGAGTCTATACGTCTACTGTGGTGGGAATACCGTCTTTCACTTCTCCTCGATTTTTCGGAGAACTACTTTCACTTTCTCCTCTCGCTTTTTCAACCGAATCTCGAGATGTAAGTCTTTTGCTTCTAGTACCGTAGGCCAGGGTAGTGAAGTACCCTTTACCTACCCCTTTGTCATGTTTGTCACAGTCTGAAAAAAACCCCCCGAGGTTTTAGTGACGTCTACCACTGACGTCGGTACTTTAATTTTCTGCGAATGAGGAACCTTCTTTTCAATACTGGTTGGATCTCTCGTATAAGTTTTCGTCTCTGTAATGAAACGGCTGATTCCAGGCAGATCAGTTCCGATACCAAAAAGGACACCAGTACATACCTACACTCTCAACCTGAACTACGAAAACTTGGCACCACAACCTCTGCTGAGAACTCTCAGGAAACCTGACGTCCTCTAGGTTGGTCAGGTAAGACTTCTAGTTAGGACCCTAAGGAAACCTTCCTTACTACGATTTCGACTTTGAGGTCATGAAACCGATGGAGTACGCTTCTCAACTGAGTAACCTTTTCTGAGACTACGACACTCCCTAATCCCCGTCCTCCTCTTCCCCTGCTGTCTCCTACTCTACCGACCTACCGTAGTGACGCAGCTACCTGCACTCAGACTCACTTAAGGTCCTCTACCACTACCTGTCCCTCCGGACCGCACGACACTAAGTACCCCAGCGTTTCTCAGCCTGTACTGACTCACTGACTTGACTTGATATTATCATAAAAGTTGGATCTATAGTATCTACACAAAGACGTTTTATTTTCGTAAAAGGTATGGTCTTTTTCTTTCTTTTCTGTGACTGTTAGAGTCTCCTACCTACTCAATCTCTTCGACCCAATATTTCAGCATAGTATTTTTGTACAACTCGACCACAGTCGGGGTCGTTGTTACGACAGAGTCATGGGAGTGACTTTTTCTCTTAGGATCCTGTCTCGTTAAAGATCCCGTTCAGAATGTCAAATGGTCCAGTGATTCTTTACCGTTGAGTTTTCTAGTCATCGTGAGTAGTCCTATCTCTTAATAACGTCTACTCCCTTTTAGGACTTAGAGTCCCTTCCAAGACTCTCCGATCCCCTTCTAAGACCAGTGTTCCGGAGTAAAAGAAGGACAGTGGGGTACAGAGAGTGTATTTGCTTCTTTTTGGTGTACCGACGTTCCGTTTAGTAAATAACTTGTCCTACTGCTTCCAGAATAAGTACCAGGACAACAGGACTTACCCCGTTTCGTCTAGCCTTTAGACCTCCTTTGAAACTAAGAGTCACTCGACGATTCAGAAGGATCTATTAATCCCTTATAGGACTTCTACGTCTCTGCCACGGAAGGGTACGTTATCGCCACCTTCAGTCCAGCGTCGCGAACAGTATTCTACTATACCCTTGGTACCTTCTCTTCTAAGACCTCGGGTTTACTTCACCGTGATTTATTCGTTTACTCTTACTCTTGTGTTTTCGAATAATTCACGAAGAGTCTGACTTGACTCCTACTTCTCCTAAAGATAATGGTTTTTATGCAACTTTTTATCAGTAGTTGGACGTAAGATTGGGTACGATAAACGGTCTTATCCCCTTCCCCCTCACAATTAATAAGAAAAGGACAAAAAGAGGATAACAACTGGGGTAGAATTGGACGGGGTCTCGGATACTTTTCTTCTCACCTTCGTTACTTCCTACGATCCGAATAAGACGGTAGGAGTCGTGACCTTCAAAATTTCATAAAAACTGTTTAACCGTTTTCGGTATCGTTAGAAAATAATTTACGACTGAAATACATTCGGTATCAACGATTCTGAAAGTGGATATAATAGACTTACTTCGGTGTGTTATTTGGACTCCGTTCTTTGTCTACTCCTTTGAGTTCTCAGATAAAAGGTCCAACCTTCTGTTGACCTTCGAGTCTGTCTAATGTTCAATTCCTACACGTCTAATATTTAATCCCTACACGTCTAATGTTCAATTCCTACACGTCTCTAACTTCCTTTTTTATAATAGCTATATAACCTCCCACTCTACCCGAAAGTCCTAAACTTCTACCTGGTGTTTGTGTCTTACATAAACTCAAAGTATAAACGTGGGAAAAGGGTAAATTTTGACATTCAGGATGACTAAAAAGGGTGTAATAGTTAATGACTCGGGAAAAGAGGTCGTAATATAAGTGTGACTAAGACATTCCATCTGGAGTAACAAGGGGAAGATTAACGACATAGTAAACGATTTTTTGAGTACCGTCCTCATCTAGGACTTGGGTCTAGGAGGTTGAGGTTTAAAGTTCGAGAAGGATGGTTTAATAAAAATAACACTAGAAAATTTAGAGGAGGACATTAGGGGATTACGAAGACCTTAGGACCCGGTGGGGCAGAGGTCGTCTCGAGTGGTTTGACGTCGGGATCCGGTGAGGTAAGGGAGCGCGGACCTTCGTCGCTAGACATCTCCGTCTCTTCTCGTGTAAGTTTGTGGTTGGGGTCAAATAAAGGGTCTTGCTTTGGTGAACTAAAAGGTCCAATCCTGTTTCCCCTGACTTACCCCCATAATTGAAGAGAACCTAAAGAGGGGAGTCATTGTAAGGATGAGTCGTTGTACCCTAAAGTCCGTCTCTTTCGGTCTCTATCGAGTTGAATGGGTGAAACCAGTCCAGTTATTGCAAAAGGAATTGTTAAGGTATGAAAACCGTTTAAAGGTGTTTGAGCAAGAACTCAAGACCTGAGCATAGACCAAGAGCCCGACACCCTTCTCATTGTCCTCGACGAAACAGGACAAAGGACCACTACCTCCAAGTACTCTCCCTACCCAGAGACCGGCTCACCCTTTCACTTACCGTGACTAATGCACGAATCCGTGTTCAGAGTCCCTACCTTTTTTCAGAAAGAACTTACACTGTGGAAATCCTATAGAAAGACCGTGTCACTCTCTCAGTAGTAGAAGGGTAGTGACTCGGACTCTCTAAAATGGTTTCCCCTTGTAGGTAGAAATTACTCCTCTCTCCAGGGTCCCATGTTAACCCTTCAGGTGAGACAGAGGTCCGAAGGAAGGAAGGGACCGGAGGGGTGGGGTTCTACTCGCGGTCGTACTTTTATGAGATGGCATCTCGAGATCGTCAACCATACTCAGCGACTTTAAGAGCTCTATTTTTTATTATACCACTGATATCAAGTGGACTTCATACGCTTTAAATAATAAAGGTAGTAGACACCTCTCTTGTCTTGTGCCGAGTCGTGAAGAAACCAGACACCCTTTCTTCACTTTGGGAAAATGGACAAGAGAGGGTGTTTTGTTTAGGACCTTCTTTATCTTTCACTACAGATGACGGAAGGTAGACGTAGAGAGATCCGAAGAACTCCGTTGAAGATTCCTTGTGACTACCTCACTGGTAATCCCCATCTTTTTAACTCGATGTCGTCATTGAAGGGGAGATAGGACTATGGACTCTGAGTGGATGGAGAGAGTTGGTAGAGACGGTTGATACACGGAGACAGAAGAGATGTTCGGGGTAACCGAAATATATGGGTCACGATATAGGACTTACTATGTGACACCGTTCCCGGAAAACTGTGACAGTCTTTCACCCCGTCCCTCGATGGGACCACTAGGTCGCCAATTCTTAGGTAGACGGTTACGTCACCTGTGTCCAAACTAGGTACTAGATTCTTCTGAGGTGTATGGAGTCTCGTTGATTCTAACATATGAGATCTCGGGTGTCAGGGTTGATGATTCGGGTACCCCACGTTCACGACTCGGGTTCTCGGGATTTCGGGACTTCGGGACTTCGGGTACTATGTGTCGTCCTGTATTCGACGGCGTTACTCTTCGGACCCACAACGTTAATCTCTCATCAAGGACGAACGACTTTGATCTCTTTCGGACTTTTGTCGTCACTTCTGAGTCACATCGTTTTTATTTATTTGTTTGTATCAAAAATTTCATCCGTTCCTTACTCTTCGACAGGAAGGTTAAATGAAAAAATAAACGGTTGAAGGAAAACAACGTCCTTCATGTATACTGGCTCCACGAAAGAGACATACTAGGATAATGTACGGTCCGTGACCGAAACTGTGTGTGTAAAGACGGTTTAAGTCCTATGACCAATAATCTACCGGTACAATCTAATAGTAATACGTACAGTCCTTGACTAGTTGTAGGACCTGGAATCGTTTAAGGAACGTGAACCTTCATCTTAAAACTTTCTAAAAAAAAATTTTGTATGAGTGTCGATTATCATATATGCGGTAGGAGAGGACACGACAGTCTTTGGTTTCCTTCGAGTCATGTGTGAGGCAAATGGGACATTTTGTCTTACTCGACTACGGGTTCTCTAGGACTACCCTAACCGAGGGAGTGTAAGATGGACATTGAACTCAAAGGGTAAGGTGACTAGTCGACAATTCGTGAAGATAAATGTACTAAAGTGAAGTAAACCATGGAACTCTTACTCAGGTGAAAAGATAGCGATACGGAGATTGGAGAAGGGTGAGAATGATAATGCTGTCGCTGAGCAGATCTCTTAATCGACCCAAGACTGGTTGAAGAGTGTATCACTGAATGTTTGTAGTGGAGTGAACTAGGAGTGTTTTTGTGTCTCTCTCTTAACATAGTAACAGAAAATGAGGTCTCTTCTGACTCCTTCTTTCTCTACTTAAAAGAACCATTGAGCCTCTAAGTTCTTGATCTATCCCATAACTAAGACTTAGGACACGAGAATTGGACACGACAGAAAGGTCCGATGATTACTAGACTTAGGGGAGACGGGTAATAGAGGAGATGAGGGTGTCCTTAGTTCAGATACGGGACTGGTCATTACTACTTCTTCGACTTCAACTTACCAAGAGACTTCTGGATATTTTGGAAGTTCTTGATTGTGGGACTTTTCTACAGGAAACGTAATATCCCCTGACCTCACGTTTTCATCCTTCAGTTCTCTATGGACCTCATTGTCCGTTCAAACCGGAACCTCATATTTTGCTTCGTCCAGTTTCCGATTGTCTCAAAACAGTTCTCCTGTGTGACCAGTATCGTTTGTGGCAGAAGGTTGTTGTGTTCTCTTCTGAGATGTGTGTCTGTAGTGGTCTACCAGTTATGACTTTAGTCTAACTGTATAAGAAACCTCGGTTTCTACCTCTTCGAGATATGTCAGTCGTCTTGTTCTGGTCCTCGACTGACACCAAGTCTAGTACTTGAGGAACTCAAGTCTAGTTCTTGAGTTAGAAGTCCTTTCTAACTTCCGTCCTCCTCTTCCCCTACTTATCCTACTCTACCAACCTACCGTAGTGACTGAACTACCTGTGCTCAAACTCATTCAAGGTCTTCAACCACTACCTGTCCCATCGGACCGTAGGACTTCAGGTACCCCAGCTTTTCTCAGTCTGTGCTGACTCGTTGACTTGACTGGACTTGAGGGTACATGGACATAAGGACAGGGTCAAGAATAGAGGTTTAGATCTTTTCAGTGTCCAAATACAAGTAGTTCGGAACCCAGTCACGATCTACTACCTGGGACTAAAATCCATGTCTACGTCTTACATACGTATGCACACACAGACACACATACACACATTTCCAGGTCCTGGTATAGGTCTGAAGATCAAAAGGAAAGGGTTCGTTTTTTTGGGTATGAATGAAACATACTTTAAATTTACTGTTACTTCTCAAAGGGTTCTGTAGCTACACAAGGTGTTTTTGAGAGTACGATGGTAAAAGAAGATAGAAAAGGGACACCAGACTCCGGTTCTCTTACCTTATGGTGAGGGGACGTTAGATTTTATTTAATTATTTTACTAACCCACTCTTTTCTCCTTTCCTTATGTTGTACTTGGGAACAGAGGAACTTGGGACTGGAGACCCGGTCCTGACAGTAGTACCACTTCTACTTTAATCTGAGCCCAGCTGACCGTGATATAGCTCCTGAGAAAGGTGACAAGTGACATGGAGGACATTCAACCTCGAAGGGGTTCACAACAGTGGAAAATTGTACCATGGTAACGGGAATTTGAAGGGTAAAGGAGATGATATAGTTCCTTGAGGACGGGAATGTCTAACGGTTGGACGAAGCCTTAGAGGGTTTGATAGGACGTTTTAAGCTTCAGTAATACGAAGGGACGGGAATGGAAACCTTATAGCTTCAACGAAGAGTGTTGTAGTCTCCAAGGGAGGACCCGTGTCTGATCTCAGTCGGGGTCTGTGTCGTCGTCGTCGAAGTAGAACCGTCCTCTGTCTGACAGAAGAGATGGCAGTGACCCTTACTCAGAGAAGAACTACCACCGAACCGAAGGGTCCCGGAGAAAAAATTTTAGACGAGGTCCAGGTCAAATGACGGGTGTTCCGAGGTGGAGTGAAGGAGGGTGTTACACTGTACCCGACAGTAAGTGAATCCACTCCGGTTCCTGACAAGGACTGGAAAACTTTGAACCGTTGTAGTAGAGAAAATCTAGATGAATCACTGGAATTTGAGGAGTTTTGTTTTTGAGTTCTTTTTATCACCTCCGAACTTTCCCGACGGAACACCTTGGTCTAAATTGACACCTAGATCGAATCTTAGGTTTGAGGTCAATGTACACCGTCTTTACCTCAGAATGGTCCTTCACGCTACAAACCTCTGAGACACAGAGTCACCCTAAACCTCTCAGTAACCAAGACTATCGGAGTCTTTGTTTCTTTGACAGAGACGGTTTTCACTCTCATTGATAGTGTTTCGTAATTGTGTCTCAACCAATTTTACCCCAACCTATTTTATAATTGTTTCAGAGATTTCATACCACAGACTATAAGGCACGTAAATTTATGGAAACGGAATATGAGACTTGAGTTGGGGTCATCAGAAAGGTGTGTTACTGACTCATAAATTAGTGGGACACATGGAGTGGTAAGAATCCAAGGTATTCTATTTATCTCTTCATGTTCTAAAGAAGAAGGAAATTCGTTCAAAGTTTCTTCTACCCCTTTACGAAGTATATGAGGCATTCTTGAATTAGGATGTTCGTTCTTTTATTGAGGTGACTCACCCCGGTTCAGGTCTGGTAGTAGCCAATCGTTTCCCCACTACCGTCCTCCATCATAGTACGTCTTTCACGGATTCACCTGAAGGGACCACCAGGTAGTCAATTAGACGGAAGGTTATCTCCCCTACACCAACCTAGGGACAAGCCCCTTAATTCCAGAGTATACGGTGTCTCGTTGATTCAAGTACTCAGTGTTGATGACTCGGAATTGATGTCCCAGGTGGACGAACATTCTGGGTTATGTCGGTTTTTATTTGTGTATAAAATATTTTGTCTTTTACGGATTCTTGTGTCCAAAACTTCAGTACCTCTGGATTCGAAGGAAGGATAGAGACGGTAAAACTACGGTACTCCTGTCTAAATTCTAGAGACTCGGAGTCTAAGGAGTAGTACCCCTATTAATGTGGACGGACACCCAGTGACGTCCCTAAGTCACCTTGAGAAACACACCTTGGGAGTTGTCTTACAGGTCGTGTAGAACTCGATCACCCAGTCTCCGAATAAGGACCTCTGTCGTCCTGAACCCCACCCACAACTTTCGATCCCCCCGTGAGGTCTTCACGTCTCGTACACCCTTCTCGGACCGTCCACTCTCCTGTTGCAACACAATCCTAGGAACTGAAAGTTGACCTCGAACAATTTTCAATGTCGTGCAAGACGGAACGAGTCGTCCAGACTGAGACAAACTCGGGTGCTGACATGAGGTAGACCGAGGAGACAGGTACCTTAAAGGATCCGTTCTTATGACCTCACGAAACGGTAAAGGAAGAGGTCCACTAGAAATGTTGGGTCCTTAACTTGGGTTCAGAGGACGTAACCGTCCGCCTATGAAATGGCGACTCGGTGGTCCCTTAGGGTTACCAGGGGAAGACGTGGGGATTTTCTCTCTCACTGACCACAGTACTCTCCTCGCCCGTGTCCGTCACCTGGATCCTTAACACCGTAAGATAGATATCAACAAAATTTTCAAAAGGGTCCCTGAAGGGACCACCAGATCACCAAGTCTGAAACGGAAGGTTACGTCCCCTGTAACAAGGGGACCAGACCCTCGATTCTGTGGTGTACGGAATACCGGTTTTTCAGTTTTGTATTTTGTCTTCATTATGTCGATGTCTAAAAATATTTTTATCAGGTATAAAAAAAAATTTTTCAGTAGGGTCCAGGGTACACTAATAATGACGACGACGACGACGACAACGACGGTTCAACGAAGTCAACACAGACTGATGATCGAGTACGAATTGACTATAGATCAGTGACCATAAAACAGTAGTATCCATCCAACACCCAAAAGTTCGGGGACCCTACCTTCTTGACTTAAACTATTTACCATCGTTTCCGAGACCTGAAATAAGGGGAGTAAACTAAGAAAGGTTCTTACCTCCCGTCGGATATTCGTTGGTCCAAACGTGTTACCCGGGGTGAAAGGGACCTGACGCCACGCTTCCCTCTCACTCGATGGTGACGAAGTGTGTCCTAATGTTGGGGTAAGGTGGTGGTGAGGGTTGGGAATCTCGAGGTGTGATATTGAAAGACGACGACGACCTCTACAGAAAGAGGAAGACGAAACTTGGATGGCATCGTGGACTATGGATCTTAGTGGAGACCTTACTGACTTGGAATTTAGGACAGAATTTTCGTGATCTTACACTAGTCAACACAGACTGAGAAACGTTGGGGTACCTGACATCGGGCGGTCCGAGGAGACGGGTACCCTAAAGGTCCGTTCTTATGACCTCACCCCACGGTAAGGGATGAGACCCCCTAGAGGACCGAGTTCCTAGCTTGGACACAGAGAACACAGAGGACGAGACCGTCCTCCTAAGAAATGGTGGCCGCGGTGGACCCTTCGGGTCTTTCGTGGTTCCTAAGATCAAAACTCTTTATTGGAACATCTTTTAGGAAAACATTTATTCTTATAACGAAACCCCGTCACTGAAGTAACAATCGAGGACCAGGTGTCCTCACCTCTCTCCCGTCTCCTAACTTTAGATACTAGACTCCGGGCACAACACCCACTAGAATAGAAAACTATGATTCTAGACTCAACTGACAGGCGCTGAGACCAATAAGTGAAGGTAAAGTCTAGATGGAGTAAAAACCACCAGCCGAGTTCGTGACGGTCCTGTCGGACATAAGTGACTCTATCATTCCAGTCCCGAAGTTTTTATGGTTTCCACACTACGTCAAGTGGATCGCCGGACCACTCTCTTCTGGGTCAGTTTTGGTTTCGACGTGATTATGATTTGGTTAGTCCCCACTACGACCGAAATGTCATCCTAAGGGAATTTGTTATAAGGACTTAACACGAATTTATAAACACCATCCTCAACATTTAATTGTTATATTTTGTGAGAGTGTTGAACATCTAATGGTTATTTATAGTGTCAACTTACTTAATAGTTGGAAATATGACACTTTCTCTTCCCCATCTCTCTACCCCTTTCTACTCGTACTTTTCTTTTATCTTCTCACTGTTCGTGACTACGACCGTAGAGAGTCTTCTACTACATTCGTGTACGTCTTCCTAAGTAAAATGTTTTCAAGTGAACAAGGGGTATTTACCACTTGTGCAGATAGTTTCTTACGTTCTGTATGTCCCATAAACTACATCTCGTCAAAACAAACACCACATCGTTCCACGAAATCATCTGTCACGATGATTTCATCAAAACTTTTTATTACTAAGTCTTAGACTTTTCTTATCTTCATATATATGTATATATCGACTTAATGCAACGATATGTAAACCTCGTTGCGTTGTAACATTTAGTTGATACACGTACGTACGATTCAGTGAAGTCAAAACAGTCTGAGAGACAATGGGATACCTGACATCGGGTGGCCCGAGGAGACAGGTACCCTAAGAGTTGATATGAAGTTAATTATTTATTTCCCTTTTATTAATTTTCGTCTTTAACTGGTCTAGCGTGTGTTTTTTATTACTAACTTGAATTGATGGTAATGGTTTGTGGACGAGGTGTGTGACCCGAATCCGTGAAACCCCCGGGTTTCTCTATTTTATTCCCGACACAGAAGTTCTCTGAGGGTCGGTCACACTCCTATTTAACTTTTGTTAACTTTATATTCCATTTTCCCCTTTTTAATATAGCCCTTTATCTCTTAGGATACCATTACATGTTCTCCTTATTTTTCCTCTTTTTCTTTGGTACTAAAACAGAGTAGTTTCGGACTGGCTGGTGGATTGAGGTCCTAGTCTCGGTCTTCTTACGAAGGGGAAGTCTCGTCGTCAAAATAGATGTCTGTGGTTGAAGTTGTCTGGTGTCAGGAGAGGACCGGGTCACCTCTCCCTTTTCCTCCGAGGGACTCTTCGTTTCTGAAACACCTCCCTCTACTCACTCCGACTACTCTGTCAGAGTCCGTCATGTTGTCTCCGTCCACTGGTTCACATGTAGGACAGAAGCAACGGTAGACCTCTCGATCGGAGCCCCAACGGAGGAAATGCCCTAGTCGACTTATACCAGGAGTAAAAACAATCCCGAAGGGTCCACCATGTCATCATTTCTTAGACGGACGGTTACGGCCTCCGGGTTCTCAACTTCCAAGCTAGGGACCCAACCCTTCTAGGGACCTCATCCTTTGACGTTGGGCGAGGTCATAAGAACGGACCTTTTAAGGTACCTGTCTCCTCGGACCACTCGACAACTCCAGGAAATTACCTGACCTTGGACCACCAGGTCTCAGCTGCTATTCTTTCATTTTCTCTCTCTCTCTTTCTTTCTTTCTGTGCCCCTGGGTTCGAGACTACCTCGTTTGTACAAAATAAGTTGTAACACACCTATAAATATGACAGAATGTTCCATCGATAAAAGTCGTCTCTATTTTAGTTTTGCATGTTCAATAGTTCCTTTGTACTCCAGTAGATATACTCTCTCTCTCCCAAATTTATTAGTGAAAATGACATACCAAGTATTTTTCCTTTCTCCCAACATTTATCAATGAATAGTGGTATACCTTTTTAATTGCTTCCTTTACGTACGTAAGGATTCGGGCCCTCATCGGACGATGAGGTGAATTAAGGATTTATAAGTCCTTAATTATTCCCTGTCTCCTAAGTACTGTCTAGGTTTTGTCGTGTGTCCTTCGGAGGATGATTTACGAAGGACTGTCACTCGATGTCAGGTGCCCCAGAGTTTCTCAGTTTATGTTGACTTGGGCACTCGTGTGTACTTGGTCAGTAATGTCTCCACCGACGGATACGGAATTTGTGAATCCCCATTAGAAAATCCTTGTCTCTTCATTACAAATTACGGAGTCAAGTTTGTACCGCAACTGTAGACTTAGGTTTGATGAAATAATGTCAGTTGAACGTAGACAATAAAAATAAAAATTCTACTAATCTGAACTCATTTGAATCTTTGTTGACCGTTAGTTTATTTCTTCCCGACAATTTCTGTATAAACAAATTCGTACCTTAACAAGGTATTAGGTGAATGTTTCCGTCCATCAATGATACCGTTATATAGAACGTCGTCATGTCTTTGGTAGACATGACCCCTGTCTATTAATTTTTTATTATAAAACGACTGTATCTCATTTATAGTTACTCATAATTTGTTCACGAAATATTTATAATAAAGTATCTTAGAAGTATTATCTAGTCATACTATTCATAATAATAGGACAAATATTTCCATATTTGATTCTGAGTCCAATTCATTTGAATGGTTCTAGTGTGTCGTTCGTTCACCCTCTTGGGTATAACCTTGGGTTCTGACAGACAAGGGTCTCGAGGATGCGACTGACTGAGGCACTGTGTCTAGCTCCGAACTACAAAGACTGTGTCTCCTGTCTACCTTGTCCTTATTCATTACGAAATCTGGGATTCCCTACAGACGGACCATCAATGATGACTTCTTCAATGTACATCTAAAGGGGTTTTACACTGTGATCCCTGTATCGACTCTCAGACTAGTTCACCTCCCGTTCATCGTTGGGAAAGCCAGTTGTTTATGAACTACCCACTTACCTATTAAACTCCCCATGACGAGCAGATTACCCCGAAGGGTCGACCGAGGTAACATTTCTTAGGAGGACGGTTACGTCCTCTACGCTCAAACTGGGGACCCAGTCCTTCTAGGAACCTCCTCCTTTATCGTTGGGTGAGGTCATAAGAACGGGTCTTTTAAAGGTACCTGTCTCTTCGGACCACCCAATGTCAGGTGTCGCAACGTCTCAGTCTGTGTTGACTCACTCATACTTCCGTCCGTGAAGATTTTCCTTAATCCCCTACGAAGGTATGGTTTTTTCGTCTGTGATACACGAAGGTAAACACCGTTGTGCAATTCATGGACCCTGGGTGACTGACTCGTACGCAATAATAATAAGGTGAAAATTTCTATCTCTCCTGTATCTATCTAAGAATAATATAAGGAACGGAATCTCGACTCTACTTTTCCATGTCACTTTCTCTAAACTCTCGTTGTTGACTCACCCCCCACCCCCCTTCGAAAAATGTTTAGAAAAGGACCGGAATTTCGTTACCCCTCTACACCCGTATCGACAGTCAAACCTCTTCTCCATATCGTTATATACATAGTATATTCTACTGCTGTTTACATCCTTAAATAAACGAAAACAACTTAGTTCTCAGTATAAAAAGATGTTCTTAGATACTCAATCCTGGAATGGACGGTCAGGTCACCAGTCCCTCGATTCTAGGTTGTACAGAGTGTCGATTTTTTGGTTTGTATCTTGTCTTCGTTATAACAGTGTTTCAGTTATTTCTGACATTTCTACCAGGTGTAGTCTTTACAGAATTTCTTTCTTTTTTTTTTCCACACTTAGTTTAGTCAGTTTGGTTGAACTCCTTTCACTTTTTTCATTTCGGGTCCGTGTCCGACAGAGAACTCGAGGGGAGTGTGTCAGAGAGGAAATGAAGACTTAGGACATTTAGACGAGAAGGTAAAATTGGACATATGTGTCTCTGGAGATCACGGAAGGTTATCAGAAAGTTTCAGAAGGGACCACCGACTCTACCATTTCTTAGACGGACGTTACGCCCTCTAGGCCCAAGTTAGGGACCCAGTCCTTCTAAAGGACCCCTTCCTTTACCGTTGGGTGAGGTCCCAAGAACGGATCTCTTAGGGTATCTTTCTCCTCGGACTACCCGATATCAGCTACCTCAACGTTTCTCAATCCGTGTTGACTCGCTCATGGGGATCAGGGAAGTCGATTGGGTCTCAGTTGAGTCTTCTGACCTAGTGTAAGGTTTTTCGTAAGTAAAGGTAGGTAAAGAGAGGTAGACCGGTTCAGAACATGGATGATACAGTCATCGAAGAACTTAGAATTGAAAAAAAATTCTGGAGGATCTTCCGATCTGTTTTTACCTCACCGTTATCGGTCACACCGGTCCAACATCCTCCACCCCTCCTTCCCAGTACCTAAGAGACGAGAAGAGAGTTCCGACTGACGATTTGGACACACACACACACACACTTTTGATCTATAAGTCTCGTATCACAAAACACTTCTCTAAAAAGACTTGGTTAGTGTAATCTCAAGGGTAAAGAGGTTAAGATGGTTACCCTTTCTACGATTTCCGGGGTGTAAGAAACCAGACTCGACTTCGTGTGAGTACTTTTATAATGGTGGTCTGTTCCCTCTTTCTTCGACCCGAGAGATTAGAAAGACCACGTCCAGGCCTTCCGGTGTATACCTCCTTTGTTCGGACCACACGGACGAACACAACGAGACTCGTGACGAAGTGGACAACCTATGACGTCCCTTATTTTCTTTGAGGAACTGAAGTTGTGCAAATGTAAGATCTCCCTCACCCATGTCCGTTATTTGTTTATTTATACCTTCCGAGTGGTCCTTTCTACCCCTTTCTCACGATGAATCTGAACCTCAAACCTCCTCAGTGGGTCCTCGGTCCTCCGGTACTCTGTCACCCAGTACGGCCGTAGACCCTCTACTCACAAAGTGTGTTTCCTTCGTCGTTCCGGACCCCAGGTCTCCACCCGAACGAGTACCCCACAGACTCTTTTAGACACTCCTCGATCAAGTCGAAATTATCTTTGTACCCCTCTCCTTCCAGCAACACAATCCAACACCCTTAAGACCGCCGACCTATTAGGGGTAGTCGCGACGACCGGTCTGGAATAAAGGGTCCGGTCTTTCACTTTCACTTTCACTTCAGCGAGTCAGCACAGGCTGAGACGCTGGGGTACCCGACATCGGATGGTTCGAGGAGAGAGGTACCCTAAAAGGTCCGTTATCAGGACCTCACCCAACGGTAAAGGAAGAGGTTCCCTAGAAGGGTTGGGTCCCTAGCTTGAGCCCAGAGGGTGTAATATCTGTCTGTGAAATGACAACATCGGTGGTCCCTTCAGGTCCGAGAGGACTTATTTGACACTGAGGCAAAAGAAAGAATGGTTCACCAATCGGTTAACAACAAGTCAACGAGTCAGCACAGGTCGAGAAACGTTGGGGTACCAGACGTCGTAGGATCCGAAGGAACAGGAAGTGGTAGAGTACCTCAAACGAGTTTGAGTACAGGTAACTCAGCCACTACGGTCATTAATAGATAATAAATACGTTCTCTATCTACCCGAGGTCCAGTCTGTAAATCTTGGCCGGAGGACAAATGTAAAGTACCCCGTGCTTCTACACCCGAAGTCCGACCTATAACCGGTGATAATCGTAAAGGACTCTGTTCTCTACCATCCCGAGGTCAATTCTGTGACTGTCAGTCGGAGGTCAAACGGGAGGTTTTATCTTCCTTGTTTTCATTGTCCCATTTATCGGTCACAAACAGAGAACGTTTGTAGAATACCCCTGTGAGTACCGTATTAGTTCCGTTCTCAGTTCCGTCCCTGTACCTCCATTTTGGGACAAACTCATTTCCTAATTCCCTAGAGTCGAGAGTGGAGAAAGTCCTGTTCCCTCTGTGATGTGTTCGTGTCTTTCCGAGGGACACTCAG
Organism: Capra ibex; assembly: GCA_006410555.1. Taxonomy (NCBI): domain Eukaryota; kingdom Metazoa; phylum Chordata; class Mammalia; order Artiodactyla; family Bovidae; genus Capra; species Capra ibex. The sequence goes on from SJYO01046538.1 coordinate 74,399,454, forward strand.
TTTTCAGTTCCTGACTGAGGTCCGGCATTGCTCAGAACGAGGAGGGTCTTCGGATGTGAAGTTCTAGGTAGAACCAACTCCCTACGTCCGCATAGGTCCCCTCCCAGGAACACATCGAGTCCACACCTTTTTCTTTAGTCTATTAACCGGACTTCCTTTTGTTTCTGTGTCTTCTTGACTAGATGTACTTGCTGAATTGGTAGAGAAATGACATAAGGAGGAGTGATCCCGCTACGGGTGTGGGAAGAGCGACCCACACGTAGAGACGGAACGAAGACAGAGTAGGTTTGTTTAAGTTAAACCACCCGTCCCTTGTTAAGGACCCGTCCTTTAATTTTAGAGTTAAGTAAGAAGGTGAGTGACGACGTCACTATTTACGTAAAAAGCGACTCCCGTTTCTAGATCCCCTTTTATCGAAGATCGGAGATCGGGAACGACCAGAACCCCGATCCTAGGGACCAAGAGTAGGTCCGAGGGGTCCAAGTCAAGGACCCGTTCCTTAATTCTAGAGGGAAGTATGGAGGTGAGTGGTAACGGAGCGACTCTGGTAATGATGGTTTTTTCTCAATAGTGTGTAAAACTATAGTGTGTTCTCTTCTGAGATGTGTACCTGTAGTGGTCTACCAGTTGTGGTTTTAGTCCAACTAATATAAGAAACGTCGGTTTCTACCTCTTCGAGATATGTAAGTCGTTTTCGTTCTGGTCCTAGACTGACACCGAGTCTAGTTCTTGAGAAATAACGGTTTAAGTCTGAATTTAACTCTTTCATCCCTTTTGGTGATCTGGTACATCCATAATGGATTCAGTTTAGGGAATACTAATATGTCACCTTCACTGTTTATCTAAGTTCCCTAATCTATACTATCTATCTCACGGACTTCTTGATACCTGTCTCCAAATACTTAAACATATCCTCTGTCCTTAGTTCTGGTAGGGGTTCTTTTTCTTTACGTTTTTTTTCGTTTTACCGACAGACTCGTCCGGAATGTTTATCGTCACTTTTCTTCTCTTCGTTTTTCGTTTCCTCTTTTCCTTTCTATATGGGTAAACTTACTTCTCAAGGTTTCTTGTCGTTCCTCTTCATTTAGGACTTACTAATCACGTTTCTTTATCTCCTTTTATTATCTTACCCTTTCTGATCTCTAGAAAAGTTCTTTTAATCTTTATGGTTCCCTTGTAAAGTACGTTTCTACCCGAGTTATTTCTTGTCTTTACCATACCCGGATTGTCTTAGTCTTCTATAATTCTTCTCCACCGTTCTTATGTGCCTTCTTGACATGTTTTTTCTAGAAGTGTTGGGCCTATTAGTACTTCCACACTAGTGAGTAGATCTCGGTCTGTAGGACCTTACATTTCAGTTCACCCGGAATCTTTCGTAGTGATCCTTGTTTCGATCACCTCCACTACCTTAAGGTCAACTCGATAAAGTTTAGGACTTTCTACTACGACACTTTCACGACGTGAGTTATACGGTCGTTTAAACCTTTTATGTCGTCACCGGTGTCCTGACCTTTTCCAGTCAAAAGTAAGGTTGGGGTTGATTTCCGTTACGGTTTCTTACAAGTTTGATGACGTGTTAACGTAAGTAGAGTGTGCGATCATTTCATTACCAGTTTTGAGAGGTTCGGTCCGAAGTTGTTATGTACTTGGCACGTGAAGTTCAACAAGTTTGACCTAAATCTTTTCCGTCTCCTTGGTCTCTAGTTTAACGGTTGTAGGCGACCTAGTACCTTTTCGTTCTCTCAAGGTCTTTTTGTAGATAAAGACGAAATAACTGATACGGTCTCGGAAACTGACACACCTAGTGTCATTTGACACCTTTTAAGCTTTCTCTACCTTTATGGTCTGGTGGACAGGACGGAGAACTCTTTAGATATACGTCCAGTCCTTCGTTGTCAATCTTGACCTGTACCTTGTTGTCTGACCAAGGTTTATCCTTTTTCTCATACAGTTACGACACAGTGGGACGATAAATTGAAGATACGTCTCATGTAGTACTCTTTGCGACCCGACCTTCTTCGTGTTCGACCTTAGTTCTAACGGCCCTCTTTATAGTTATTGGAGTCTATACGTCTACGGTGGTGGGAATACCGTCTTCCACTTTTCCTTGATTTCTCGGAGAACTACTTTCACTTTCTCCTCTCACTTTTTCAACCGAATTTCCAGCTGTAAGTCTTTTGCTTCTAGTACCGTAGACCAGGGTAGTGAAGTACCGTTTATCTACCCCTTTGTCATCTTTGTCACTGTCTGAAATAAAAACCCCCGAGGTTTTAGTGACGTCTACCACTGACGTCGGTCCTTTAATTTTCTGCGAATGAGGAACCTTCCTTTCAATACTGGTTGGATCTGTCGTATAAGTTTTCGTCTCTGTAACGAAACGGTTGTTTCAAGGTAAATCAGTCCGATACCAAAAAGGTCATCAGTACATACCTACACTCTCAACTTGGCATTTCTTTCGACTCACGGCTTCTTAACTACAAAAACTTGACACCACAACCTCTTCTGAGAACTCTCAGGGAACCTGACGTTCCTCTAGGTTGGTCAGACAGGAATTCGTTTAGTCAGGACTTATAAGTAACCTTCCTGACTGCAACTTCGACTTTGAGGTTATGAAACCTGTGGACTACGTTTCTTGACTGAGTAACCTTTTCTGGGACTTCTACTCTTTCTAACTTCCGTCCTTCTCTTCCCCTGTTGTCTCGTACTCTCCCAACCTACCGTAGTGACTGAGTTACCTGTACTCAAACTCATTTGAGGCCCTTAACCACTACCTGTCTCTCCGGACAGTATGACGTCAGGTGCCCCAACGTTTCTCAGACTGTGCTAACTCGTTGACTTGACTTGAATGTGTAAAACTTTGGTTGTTTTGTTGCGAAGACTTTACGATTAAAAATTCTTGTCGTCGATCATAGGACTAACCGGGTGGAGGTCCTCGTTTGTCAAAGTTGAGTTCAAAACAGGACCCTGTTCTCTTAGTTCACTGTTTCAGAAGATTCGGTTCTTATCTCTAAATATCAGAAGTAGTAACAGGGACTTTGAGGTTTTATTGGAGTCCCACAGGACCAAATTACAAATGAGACCTTCAATTAAACTATAAATAGATTTAAAGGAGATAAGTCCAACTTCCGTAAGTATTATAAACTTCCCCACACTATTGTCCTGTTGAATTTTATAGAGGAATTGGGTGTTAGGTTATTAAAGTTCAGATAAAATAACTTTCGGAAGACTCCCCAAGGTAAACTGTTTGAATAAATAAATCTTCTTTTACATCATGTTTATTGATATCATTTATTATCAGTCCCCTTTCCGGTACTACATCTTTTCCCTCAGTCGTCTGTAAAGGATTTTCTCGGTCTATCATTTATAAAATCTGAAATATCCGGTTCTAAGTTTTGACTTCTATAATATATAATATCTATAATTATATTATTATCTCTTTTACATAAAGGTTTAAAAGACTATGTTAATTTTTATATTATAACTCATGTCAAAACTTTTTGGTACATAGTTAATTATTCTTACTTTAAGACAAAACCTTATTATAAAACGAATTCACCCGAATTTTCACTAACAAAGATTATAATGTAGTTAACGTTTACAAGAACGGAGTACCCAATATATGTTTGTCCGTGACTTGATTTAAACCGGTTACCCGGTATCAAACGGTTTGAAACCATGTCTTTTATACTATAGTTACCAAATTCATAAAGACCTCTAAGACCTATTTCTTACTCCTCATTCTTTTCTCTCTCTCCACATTCCTGACCTTCTCTATGTAACTGTACGTCTATTATATTAGTATATATTCATGGGCATTTTGGTTGTCTTAGGTGTCACAATCCTGATTAAAATAATGTGGATTACTTTTTAAAGTAGTTCCAACGATCTCTCTAGAATGTTTTTAGTCATTGTAGAGGGATATGGTCGTTTTTGAGTACTATTATTGATTAACAACTTTTTTGTTTTGTCTATTTGTTTTTTTTGACACTTTATAGTTAGTTATCTATCCTTAATTGTTGGTTCTTATGTGGTCTGTTAGTGACTCCTCCCATGAAATTTTGAGATTCTGCTCTGAACTTTCGACTAGACTTATTTAAATATCTATGGTCCGAATGAACCAAAACCGGGTCCCTAGGGGTACAGTCTGAAGACTGGAGGTTTCACCATTCTTTTCTTTGAACACGACAAACTTCGGTGATTTAAACACCAATAAACAACGTCGTCTTTGTCCTTTGCTTACATCCTGGGTAAAGAGGACAGGTCGACGTACGGTTCTTACGTCCGTACATACAACTCAGCGAAGTCAGTACAGGTTGAGACACACTGGGGTACCTGTCGTCGGGTGGTCCGAGGAAACAGGTACCCTAAGAGATCCGTCCTTATGACCTCATCCAACGGCAAAGGAAGAGGTGTCTTATCTCGAAGGATTAACATAGAAACTATATCGTCGTTTCAAAGGATTGAGACAATCAAAAGGATTGTATTCACAAATTGAGAACCTTCCCTCACCGTGTATACTAGATGACACGTTAGGATGAAGTACGATGGACGTAAACCTTATAATAAGACACGACGAGAAACGTCACCTGAATGACGGGAAGGAACTTCACTTCAACGAGTCAGTATAGGCTGAGAAACACTGCGGTACCTGTCATCGGATGGTCCAAGGAGGTAGCTACCCTAAAAGGTCTGTTCTTATGACCTCACCCAACGGTAAAGGAAGAGGTCCTCTAGAAGAACTGGGTCTCTAACTTGGGCCCAGAGGGCGTAACATCCGTCTACGAAATAGCAAACTCGGTGGTCCCTTCAGGTGACGGGGAGGAATTTAGTTGAGTTACACAATGTCCTGGACCCTCGTTCAAATACGTGTGACTCCACCATCCTCCCACTATGTCTTGTTTATTTTTGTGTCAAATCCTAAATTTATAGTACTACCTTTTAGGAGCTACCTTGTAACGACACACCGATCGGAGGTAGGGACTCGGTTTACCTGTTCCTTCGTCACATCGAGGGGGACTGTCGACTGAGACTAAACCCGACCCTGGACCCTGGGAAACGACGTCGGGAACGTGGACCTGTTTGCGGAGGAGATCATTGTCTTATGTTTCTTTGGTATGCTTCGATTTTTGTATCGACGTCCGTACGTGTCAGTCCCATTAATATTTGTCATTCTATGGTTTCCGGTGTTTTCGGACGAAGATTCACGATTCTCGGTTTCGTCCCATGTGTCTCGGTGGTTTCCCCATTCGATTGGTAGATTCGGTGCGAGAATGACCTCGGGGCCTGGTTGGGGACGACAATAGGACCCATTCCTTGGTCAAGTGGGAGGGAGGTCCTCACTGATCCCGTGGACAAGGAACAAGAGTGAGGGAGGACGTCGTACTCAGGGGTATTTCGGAACGGTCTTGAGGAACACCCCGAAGAATATTTTAAGATGGCTTATTCTCAGGCTCCTGGATTTGGTCATTGTTAAGGTGGTATTAAAAGTAAACTAGGGACTAAAGTCATCTACAAGATCTTTTTATTTTTGATCAAGTCACAGAACTCTGTAGGGACCACCCTGAGGTACGAGGGTCACGCCCCCGGGATCCAACCTAGGGGTCAGTCCCTTGATCTACTCAAGTATACGACGTTGATTCTTGGCCGTGTCGATTTATTTCTTTGTAAAAAAATTTTTTTGTGTGTGTTGTTGTTGTTGTTGTTGTTTGTGGAGTCACAGAAAGAGTGACACACAAAACACCCACTTTACTATGTGTTGACTAAACCCAAGTAATCGTCCTACTATCTTATCCTTCACGGTCGGGTGTATTGGGGTGTCTATGTGGATAAAATTGTTGGTGAGTACCCGTTCTTATGTAAATACTCTCAAGTCTTCATGTTGTCTCTCCAAGGTCGTAGGTGTGACTCGTTGTTTTGACTTCTTTCATTCTTTCAAAGTGAAATGGACACAGGGGACAGAGGGTACTACTGCATCGTGTCCGCAGAGACCCTCGAACAAATTGTCATCGTCCGAGACTAAATCGCCAGAGTTCGGGGTAGGGGTCGGGGTGATTTAGTCTCGGACGATTACAAATTGTGCTAGACGTTCACTAAGCACTCTTCGTGACACACTAGTATGAATATCCTTAGGTATTTATTAATAACGTAACAAGATATACAATAAATTTTCAATATATTTACTACAGTATGACGTGTATAGTAAGTCGTTGACCGAAAAAAGTGGAAAGTTAAACGAAGACTCGAGATTGTTACGATTATATCTAGATCATGTAAGGAAAAGTGTACAACTTCTTGTGAGTGTAAATACAACGACTATTCCTTTAGAAAATGCTTGAATTACTTTAACTAAAATCTAGGTTGGTCAGGTGAGACTTCTAGTCAGGACCCTAAAGAAACCTTCCTTACTACGATTTCGACTTTGAGGTCATGAAACCGGTGGAGTACTCTTCTCAATTGAGTAACCTTTTCTGAGACTACGACCCTCCCTAACCCCCGTTCTCCTCTTCCCCTACTGTCTCCTACTCTATCGACCTACCGTAGTGACTGAGCTACCTGTACTCAGACTCACTTGAGGCCCTCAACCACTACCTGTCCCTCCGGACCGTACGACGCTAAGTACTCCAGCGTTTCTCAACCTGTGCTGACTCACTGACTTGACTTGACTTGGGCATGACTTTACTTCGTCCTGGGACACCAGGAACGGGGGACGGGGTACAGGAACGGATGGAAAGTAGACACCTTTCGATATCAGTTTCTTGTGCAAACCAGTCTCTTTACTCTTGTACGCCTTTGTTTCCTCTTCTCAGTTTACTCTGGTTTATTATTATTACGTCAGTAATTCGTATAAGTCATTGGAAATCAAGGAAGAGTTCCCGATGTCTATTATAAGCCTCGATATAGGACACTCGACAGAAAATCTATGATTTTGGGGGTGATCTAACCTCTTCAATTAATGTCCTACTGGTTTGACATCGACACTGTATTCGACGGTGTTAAAGTTCTTGACTGGAGTTTCTTTATCTTTGTTTGGGTAGGACCTTGACTTCTAATTGACATGAATTTTGCTATAGTTCTACTGTGACCAGTCTGGTGGCTACTGTTTAAACTTCTACTGACAGTCTCGACTGACACAACAAAGACATACATCTGGAGAGGAAGTTGGATCTTTTCGAGAAAGGGGTGACCAACAGTCATCCCCTACCCACCCTCTCAGTGGGAAACCTGCCTACAGGTAGGAGGGGAAGGGCGTGTTAACGGCCGTATACTTATTTCGGACAAGACCGGAGAAATGGGTGTAGAAGGGGCACTAAAGATAGAAAAGTGAAGAAACCTTTTCCGGACGAGACAAAGACTAGGCGTCTATAGAAGTAAGGAACGAAAACTCACAGAAATTGTAAAACACGAAATAAACGTATAATAAATCCCGACTCCCAGTCCAAAGTCACACTCGAGTAGACAGGAGAACTAGACCCTTGGGGACTCTCAGTAAAACACGAAGGCGTAGTCGACATCAAAGACCTGTACACCGGGCTATGTCGGTAGGGGGTAGTGGGTGTACCGGGAGGGCACGTAACCAATGATAACGACAGTTACAAGATTCGTAAGGGTTCCTATACGATCCGGTGTGGGAAGACAGAGAATTTCCGAAGAAAATTTTTACTCACTAGGGTCGTACTGACCAACCTAAAGAGGTATCGGAAAACAGTATAAAGTCGTTTGGCCTGTTCCGGAATTCATTTCTGATTATTCGGACTTGGATTCTGTAAAAAGACTGGACTTCCGTCTCATTATACCCCTCTCAGTCTATGGACCTTTCGGGAGAAACAAGTATATTTAGCATGTAGGCATTCCTCATTCAGTAAAAAAAGTGTGTTGTTGACGATGGGTATGGGACGAGACGGTGTTGTGAGTACACACTGAGAATGTAGCAAAAGTAATAGCCGACTACAACCGTTTCCCAATGTCGACTTCCTCCTATAAATTAAAGGGAAGGAGGTTTCGGACATTCGAGGGGTTCTTCTCTGGTCATTGTAAATCGGAGTGACTATGGAGGACTGGTATAATTCATATCTTACGACTTCTATTCATAACTAGTGTAAAGTGCCTTAGAGTGAATTGTACAAGTGTCATTTTTTTCGTCACTAACTTCCAAAAGGTTCTCATACTTTTCTGTGACTGGTTCTCTTTTTATTTACTATATACTATGTTGAATACACACATTAGATTTCATACCGTGTTTACTTGGACAGACACTTTGCCTTTACCTTAGTATTTGTATCTTTTGTCTGGACACCAACGGTTCCCCCTATTCACTACTCCCTCCCTATCTTACCCTCAAACCCTAATCGTCTACATTCGATAATATATGTCTTACCTATTTACAGAATGAATATCGTGTCCCTTGATATGGCTTATAGGACGCTATTTGGTATTACCTTTTCTTATCCTTTCTCCTACACATATGTATATATATATATACTGACTTAGTGAAACGACATGTCGTCTTTAATTGTGACATTTAGTTGATATGAAGTTATTTTAAAAAATTTACTTCTTAAACTTTAATTATCGTTGAATGTTACTATTAAAAATTGAATCTATAGTATCTACACAAAGATGTTTTATTTTCGTAAACGGTATGGTCTTTTTCTTTCTTTCCTGTGACTGTTAGAGTCTCCTACCTACTCACTCTCTTCGACCCAACATTTCAGCATAGTATTTTTGTACAACTCGACCACAGTCGGGGTCGTCGTTGCGAGAGAGTCATGGGAGTGACTTTTTCTCTTAAGATCCTACCTCGTTAAAGATCCCGTTCAGAATGTCAAATGGTCCAGTGATTCTTTACCCGTTGAGTTTTCTAGTCATCGTGAGTAGCCCTGTCTCTTAATAACGTCTGCTCCCTTTTAGGACTTAGAGTCCTTTCCAAGACTCTCCGATCCCCTTCTAAGACCAGTGTTCCGGAGTAAAAGAAGGACAGTGGGGTGCTAAGAATGTATTTGCTTCTTTTTGGTGTACTGACGTTCCGTTTAGTAAATAACTCGTCCAACTCCTTCCAGAATAAGTACCAGGACAACAGGACTTACCTCGTTTCGTCTAGCCTTTAGACCTCCTTTGAAACTAAGAGTCACTCGACGATTCAGAAGGATCTATTAATCCCTTATAGGACTTCTACGTCTCTGCCACGGAAGGTCGCGTTAGCACCACTTTCAGTCCAGCTTCGTGAACAGTATTCTACTATACCCTTGGTACCTTCTCTTCTAAGACCTCGGGTTTGCTCCACCGTGATTTATTCGTTTACTCTTACTCTTGTGTTTTCGAATAATTCACGAAGAGTCTGACTTGACTCCTACTTCTCTTAAAGATAATGGTTTTTATGCAACTTCTTTATCAGTAGTTAGACGTAAGATTGGGTACGATAAACGGTCTTATCCCCTTTCCTCCCACAATCACTAAGAAAAGGACAAAAAGAGGATAACAACTGGGGTAGAATTGGACGGGGTCTCGGATACTTCTCACCTTCGTTACTTCCTACGATCCGAATAAAGACGGTAGGAGTCGTGACCTTCAAAATTTCATAAAAACTGTTTAACCGTTTTCGGTATCGTTAGAAAATAATTTACGACTGAAATACATTCGGTATCAACGATTCTGAAAGTGGATGTAATAGATTTACTTCGGTGTGTTATTTAGACTCCGTCCTTTGTCTATTCCTTTGAACAGTTCTCAGATAAAAGGTCCAACCTTCTGTTGACCTTCGGATCTGTCGAGATAAGGGTCTAATATTCAATTCTTATACGTCTCTAACTTCCTTTTTTAAGAAAGGTATATAACCTCCCACTCTACCCGAAAGTCCTAAACTTCTACCTGGTGTTTGTGTCTTACATAAACTCAAAGTATAAACGTGGGAAAAGGGAAAATTTTGACATTCAGGATGACTAAAAAGGGTGTAATAGTTAATGACTCGGGAAAAGAGGTCGTAATATAAGTGTGGCTAAGACATTCCATCTGGAGTAACAAGGGGAAGATTAACGACATAGTAAACGATTTTTTGAGTACCGTCTTCATCTAGGACTTGGGTCCAGGAGGTTGAGGTTTAAAGTTCGAGAAGGATGGTTTAATAAAAATAACACTAGAAAATTTAGAGGAGGACATTAGGGGATTACGAAGACCTTAGGACCCGGTGGGGCAGAGGTCGTCTCGAGTGGTTTGACGTCGGGATCCGGTGAGGTAAGGGAGCGCGGACCTTCGTCGCTAGACATCTCCGTCTCTTCTCGTGTAAGTTTGTGGTTGGGGTCAAATAAAGGGTCTTGCTTTGGTGAACTAAAAGGTCCAATCCTGCTTCCCCTGACTTACCCCCATAATTGAAGAGAACCTAAAGAGGGGAGTCATTGTAAGGATGAGTCGTTGTACCCTAAAGTCCGTCTCTTTCGGTCTCTATCGAGTTGAATGGGTGAAACCAGTCCAGTTATTGCAAAAGGAATTGTTAAGGTATGAAAACCGTTTAAAGGTGTTTGAGCAAGAACTCAAGACCTGAGCATAGACCAAGAGCCCGACACCCTTCTCATTGTCCTCGACGAAACAGGACAAAGGACCACTACCTCCGAGTACTCTCCCTACCCAGAGACCGGCTCACCCTTTCACTTACCGTGACTAATGCACGAATCCGTGTTCAGAGTCCCTACCTTTTTTCAGAAAGAAATCCTTTCTGTGGAAATCCTATAGAAAGACCGTGTCACTCTCTCAGTAGTAGAAGGGTAGTGACTCGGACTCTCTAAAATGGTTTCCCCTCGTAGACAGAAATTACTCCTCTTTCCAGGGTCCCATGTTAACCCTTCAGGTGAGACAGAGGTCCGAAGGAAGGAAGGGACCGGAGGGGTGGGGTTCTACTCGCGGTCGTACTTTTATGAGATGGCATCTCGAGATCGTCAACCTTGCTCAGTGACTTTAAGAGCTCTATTTTTTATTATACCGCTGATATCAAGTGGACTTCATACGCTTTAAATAATAAAGGTAGTAGACACCTCTTTTGTCTTGTGCCGAGTCTTGAAGAAACCAGACACCCTTTCTTCACATTGGGAAAATGGACAAGAGAGGGTGTTTTGTTTAGGACTTTCTTTATCAATATAGATGACGGAAGGTAGACGTAGAGAGACCCGAAGTTCTACGTTAAAGATTCGTCGTGGTTACTTTACTGTTAATCCCATCTTTTTAAGTCGGTATCGTCATTGAAGGGGAGATAATACTGTGGAACCTGGGTGGTGGAGGGAGCCGGTAGAGACGGTTTACAGGAGAGATTCGGGGTAACCGGAATATATGGGTCATGATATTGGACTTACTATACGAGACCGTTACCGATAGTCTATAGTAGTCTTTCACCCGGTACCTTGATGGGACCGCCAGTTCATCTATTCTAAGGTGGACGGTTAAGTTCCCTAGTCCAAGTTAGGAACCCAGGTTCTTCTAGGGTGTACGAAACCCCTTTGATTCTAGCATATGAGATTCCAGGTGTACGGGGTCGATGACTCGGGTGTACCACGTTAATGACTCGGGGACTCGGGATCTCTGGTACTAGGAGTTGTTCTCTCTTCCGTGGTGTTACTCTTCGGTACCCTAAGAGGTCTGTTCTTATGACGTCGACCAACGGTACGAGGGGAGGTCCCCTAGAAGGCTTGGGTCTCTAGTTTGGATCCAGAGGACGTAACGTCCGACTTAGAAACGGGTTGCTCTTCGGACGAGTAGTGTTCATCTCTTATCGAGGACCAACGATTTAGATCTTTTTTAGGTTTCCGTTGTTACTTCTGAGTCACGTCGGTTTTATTTATTTATTAAATAAATTTCACCCATTCCTTATACTGTGACAGGACGGTTAAATGAAAAAATAAACGGTCGAAGGAAAACAACGTCCTTTATGTATACTGGTTCGAAAAAAGAGACAGACTACCATGACACACGGTCCGTGACCGAAACTGTGTGTGTAAAAAGGGTTTAAGTCCTATAACTGATAATCTACCGGTGTAATCTAATGGATTTGTTTATATATTCCTTGAATAGTTTAGGACTTCTGTAACCTCATTTAAGGAACGTCGACCTTCATCTTAGATCTTTCTGAAAAAAAAAAAAATTGTATGAATGTCGATTGTCATATATGCGGTAGGAGAGGACACGACAGTGTTCAGTTTCCTTCGAGTCATGTGTGAGGTAAATGGGACATTTTGTTTTACTCGACTACGGGTTCTCTAGGACTTCACTAACCGAGGGAGTCTGAGATGGACATTGAACTCAAAGGGTAAAGTAACTAATCGACAACTTGTAAAACCTATATCAAAGGTTTCGCGAAAATAAATGTAACATAGTGAAGTGAACCATGAAACTCTTACTCGGGTGATGAAGATAGGGATACGGAGACAGTGAAGGGTGAGAATGACTATACTGTCAATGAACAGATCTCTTAATCGACCCAAGACTGGTACACGGTCAAAGAGTCTATCACGGAATGTTTGTAGTGGAACGAACCAGGAGTGTTTTTCTGTGCTCTCTCTTAATATAGTAGGAGAAAATGAGGTCTCTTCTGACTCCTTCTTTCTCCACCTAAAAGGACCACTGTGTTTCTCTCAGTCTTGACCTAGCCACCAACTAAGACTTAGGACACGAGAACTGGACACGACAGAAAGGTATGATGATTACTAGACTATGGAGAGATGGGGAATGGAGGAGACAAGGGTGACTTTGTATAAGGACAGGGTTAAGAATAGAGACTTTAGATCGTTTCAGTGTCCAAGTCCAAGGGGTTAGGGACCCAGTCACGGTTGCTAAAATAGTTCCTACCCGGGACTAAAATCATTTCCGGGTCTTATGTACGCACAAGTGCGTACACACCCATTTCGAGGTTGTAGTATAAGTCTGAAGACAAAAGGGAAAGGGTTCGTTTTTTTATGTGTGAATGAAACATACGTAAAATTATTTGTTTCTTCTTAAAAGGTTCTCTGACTACACGAGGTGTTTTTTGGAGTACGATGGTAAAAGAAGATAGAAAAGGGACAACAGACTCCGGTTCTCTTACCTTTTGGTGAGGGGACATTAGACGTTATTTAGTTATTTTACTAACCCACTCTTTTCTCCTTTCCTTATGTTGTACTTGGGAACAGAGGAGCTTGGGACAGGAGACCCGGTCCTGAGGGTAGTACTACTACACTTCTACTTTAATCTGAGTCCAGTTAGCCGTGATATAACTCCTGAAAAAGGTGACAAGTGACAAGGAGGTCATTCAACCTCCAAGGGATTCACAACAGTGGAAAATTGTACCGTGGTGACGGGAAAGAATCTGGGTCTAGACTTCGAAGATAATACAGTTCCTGGCGGAGAGGAGGGTCTCCCGGTGAGACGAAGTCTTAGAAGGTTTTACGGGAGGTTTTAGGTTTCAGTGATACGAGGTGACGGGAACCCACTCACACCCCGAAGGGAGTATTGAGTCAACCATTTCTTAGACGGACGTTAAACGAGGGGACGGGAATGGAAACCTTATAGCTTCAACGAAGAGTGTTGTAGTCTCAAAGGGAGGACCCGTGCCTGATCCCAGTCGGGGTCTGTGTCGTCGTCGTCGAAGTAGAACCGTCCTCTATCGCGACAAAAGAGATGACAGTGACTCTCACTCAGAGAAGGACTACCACCGAACCGAGGGGTCCCGGAGAGGAAAATATAGGTGAACCCCAGGTCAAATGACAGGTGTTCCGTGGTGGAGAGGAGGAGGGTGTAACACTGTACCCGACAATAAGGGACCCCGCTCCGGTTCCTGACAAGGACTGGAAGACTTTAAACCGTTGAAGTAGAGAAAAGCTAGATGAATCACTGGAATTTGAGGAGTTTTGTGTATGAGATCTCTTTATCACCTCCGAATTTTCCCGACGGAACACCTTGGTCTAAATTGACACCTAGACCGAATCTTAGGTTTTAGGTCAATGTACACCGTCTTTACCTCAGATTGGTTCCATCCCTGAGACACAGAGTTATCTTAAGCCACTCAGTGAAGTAAAACTATCGGAGTCTTTGTTTCTTTGACAGAGACGGTTTCTACTATCATCGATAGTGTTTCGTAATTGTGTGTCAACCAATTTTACCCCAACCTATTTTATCATTGTTTCAGAAATTTCATACCACAGACCATAAGTCATGTAAATTTAAGGAAAAGAAAAAAGAGACTTGAGTTGGGAACATCAGAAAGGAAAGGTGTGTTACTCATTCCTTCACACATTAGTGACACATAGGGAGTGGTAAGAATCCAGGGTATTCTATTTATCTCTTCATGTTCGACGGTAGGAAGGAAATTTGTTCAAAGTTACTTCCACCCCTTTACGAAGGACATGAGTTATTCTTGAATTAGGATGTTCGTACTTTTATTGAGTTCACTTACCCTGGTTCAGGTCTGGTAACAACCAGTCGTTTCCCGACTACCATCCTCCAGCATAGTGCGTCTATCTCGAATTCCCCTGAAGGGACCACCAGGTCACGAATTCTTAGACAGAAGGTTACGTCCCCTACGTCAAGCTGGAGACCAGCCCTTTGATTCTAGGGTATACGGTTGTCTCGTTGATTCGGGTACTCGCTCTCGATGATTCAGGNTCCCGACTACCATCCTCCAGCATAGTGCGTCTATCTCGAATTCCCCTGAAGGGACCACCAGGTCACGAATTCTTAGACAGAAGGTTACGTCCCCTACGTCAAGCTGGAGACCAGCCCTTTGATTCTAGGGTATACGGTTGTCTCGTTGATTCGGGTACTCGCTGTCGATGATTCAGGTACGCGGTGTCCCCGCCGTTGATTCCGGTCTACGTCGGTTTCCATTTCTTAAAAAAAAAAAAAAAAAAAAACTCTTTCCCCGAGAAGCTGACCGTCTCGCTACGGACGTTGTAGACGACGACGCACCCAGACACGGACCGCGGGGCGTTCGACGTCTTCGTCGCGTCGTGGTTGCAGTTCTTGACGGCGGAGGGGCACAAGTCGCTCCTGAAGAAACTGCCGGACCCCGGTCAGTCACACTCCTTCGACCGCAAGTCCTAGTTCCACCACTTGTTCCCGTCGTCAGAGTTCGCCGTGTGCGACGACCCCTTCTTCCTCGACGGGGACTGGAGGTGGCGACGGGAAGAACATCTCCGGGGCGAGGGGAGGCCTAGGACGTCCCTTCGGGACTACGACTCCGAGAACAACCCCCACAGGACCCAGTATGAGAAAAGGTCCCCAATGAAAATTGCCTTCTCTTCTTTCCCCCGACGACGCCCTTTTCCTTCCCTGTCGAACGGCCCGACTCAGGGAGACTTGGGCTTCAAGGAACGGGGGTGACGGCGGCGAGTGGGGAAGGCCTCAAGAGCTTGGACCCGGTCCTCCGTCGTCTCAGGCTAGTGTGTGGGTCTCCGACGGACAGGACCCCGGGTCGGCCTAGAAGAGACGCCGTGACACTCATAGGAGGCGGTCTGCGGGGCGTCTCTCGCTACGATCCAGGAGCAAGACGGGCGGCGCGGGGTACCCCGACGCCCTCCTGGGGGTGAGGCCCCAATTCGCCAGAGACCCGTCGGGAGTCGGGAGGGTCCGAGGACTCTACTCTCGGTCAGTCTCCCTCCTCCCACGGTGCAGACTCGACGTACCGTTTCTGGGCGTCGGTTTCTCCTTCGGGGTCTCCTAATCTTTCCCCCAACTACCGAGACGGGGAGTTCACTCCGTCGGGAAGACACCCGACGAAAGGAGGTTCCGGGAGAAAAGACCCCTGGGACGCCGGGGCTACCCGTAGGTCCGGACGGAGGAGACCTTCCGACCGAGTCTACCACGGGTCTCTCACCGTGATCGAGCACCCGGGACGGGCAGGGACAGGGGCGGACGAGGACTCGTAGGTCGTGGGAGGAACCGTCGACTTGGGTCCTTCACGACGAGTCCCTGACTCCGGAGTCGAAAATGAGGTGGACACAGGTATCCAAACACGATCCGACCTACCCTGTTCCCCACGAACAGGTGGCCGAACACCGAAAAGTCCGACGATTCTGTCGACAGAATTGACAGTGTAGTCACACACCCAGGAACTGACTAAAAACACCGCCAAAGGCCGAGTCGACAATCCTGTCCCTTCGGACCGATGACGACAGGTACCCCAGCGTTTCTCAGTCTGTGCTGACCCACTGACTTGTTGTTGTTGGCCGGGTCGGTCTGTGTTTGTTGTGTCAGATTTCGTCCCGGTCCGGTCCGGTCGGGACGGGAAGCCGAGAGAACCCGACGGACGCCCCACTCCTACCTGGTACGACCAGACACCCCTAGGACCCCACGGGGGAGGATCAGGTTTCCCACAGGGAGGGTCGAGACCGAAAGGTCTAGTGTACCCCCGTCACCCCCCACCCCTCCTTGACGCCTCCCCTCGTCCGGCAAGGGAAACCGGGTGGACCACTCTGTATGGGTGCGGGAACTTGGACTCTTGCTTCCGGGAGCCGGGACCCCAGGGACCGACACGTGGGAGGCCGGAGTCAGGACCGGACGAGGGAGTCCAGGAGAGGAGGACCCTGGTGGACCCTCTCCGGACTCCCGTCTCTTTCACCTGTCTCTCGGGGCGTCCCTGAATCTACGAGCGACCCTGAAGGGTGGGGGAAAAGACTGGGTCTATTGAGAGGACTTTCGAGACGAAAGGGAGACCCCTAGGGGTAAAAGATCCGGGGGTGTGACAAACTATAGAGAGCACTTCAACTAACACCCATGTAGAACTTCTATAGGAGAGGGTTCACAAACAAATATTTAAGACAAAAATCACGTTATTTTCACGAAACCCTCACACGCCCCACCTGGAGACGACCGAAACGACAAATTATTGTTCTCTCTCTTTTTTTTTCATTGGTTCTTGTGTCC
Source organism: Capra ibex (assembly GCA_006410555.1). NCBI lineage: Eukaryota > Metazoa > Chordata > Mammalia > Artiodactyla > Bovidae > Capra > Capra ibex. The sequence goes on from SJYO01046538.1 coordinate 74,416,329, forward strand.
GAAACCGTAGTACCTCTGAACTCGAAGGAAGGACAGAGACGGTAAGACTTCGATACTTCTGTCTAAATTCTAGCGACTCTCAATAGGAGACTCACAATCGTCCTATTAATGTGGACGGATACCAACGACAGCCTCTTCCGTTACCGTGGGGTGAGGTCATGAGAACGGACCTTTTAGGGTACCTACCTCCTCGGACCACCCGGCGTCAGGTACCCCAACGATTCTCAGCCTGTGCTGACTCGCTGAAGTGAAAGTGAAAAGTGAAAGTACGTAACCTCTTCCTTTACCGTTGGGTGAGGTCACAAGAACGGACCTCTGAGGGTCCCTGCCGCCTCGGACCACCCGACGGCAGATACCCCAGCGTGTCTCGGTCTATGCTGACTTCGCTGAAGCGTCGTCGTCGTCGTCGTACCAGCGACATCCGAAGGGTCCACCGCGATCACCATTTCTTGGTTACTGTATGGGTACGGTTACGTCCTCTGTATTCTCTGGTCCCAAACTAGGGACCCAGTCCTTCTAGGGGATCTCGTGGCGTACCGTTGGGTGAGACCCTAAGAACGGACCTCTTAGGGTACCTGACCTTAGGGCACCTTAGGGTCTCCTTGGACCGTCTGATGTCAGGTATCCCAACGTGACTTCGCTGAATCGTTCGAGCGTACGTTCCCAGCGACTTCCCTAAGTTACCCTGCGAAACACACCTTGGGACTTTTCTTACAGGTCGTGTGTGACCCGACCACTCTAGTCTCTGAATAAGGCCCTCTGTCGTCCTGAACCCCACCCAGAACATTCAATCTCTCCTTTATCTCTATACGTCTCGTACACCCTTCTCGGACCGTCCACTCTCCTGTCATAACACGATCCTAGGACTGGGGTATCGACTCCGAACAATTTTCGACCCCGAATAAGACGGAGCTTAATCACAGGGGAACACTCATGACCACGCTTACTCACGAGTCAACACAGGCTGAGACACACTCGGGTACCGGACGTGGGGTAGACTTCCTTTCAATGTGTCGAGTTTTATCGGACGTCAATTTTGAGGGGAGTTCCAGGAGGGGTGGTAAGATACGTTTTGTTTCTTGAGAGAGTGGCCTTCTTTTTTTTACCTGTAATTCCAACTAATACGGGTCGAGGGTCGGCCAGGTCGGAGACCGGCTAGAGGTCTTAAGGAACGGGGTCGGCAAATTCTCTATTGATTGGGTTTGTTGGAACCTCTTCTTGTCCGGGGGAATCCTGTCATCTAAAGGTGTATATACGGATATATATGAATGAGAAGAACCCAATCACAAGTCGAGTCAAGTCAAGTCATCGTCGAGTGATTAGACTGACGACGGGGAAGAGCGGAGTAATTTCCACTAGACAAGGACATCTCACGGTCAGAGCAAGAAAAAGGCTTGGAGCGGAAGAGATTGAGGGAATGGGATGTGGCAACCCGAGGAGACAGGTTCCCTAAAGGGTCCGTTTTTATGACGTCACCCAATGGTAAAGGAAGGGGTCCCTAACTTGTGCACAGAGGATGTGACCGTCCGTCTAAGAAATGACGACTCGGTTGTCCCTTTGGGTTATCAGGGAAGACGTGCGGATTCTCTCACTGACCGCAGCACCCTCCTCGACCGTGTCCCGTCACCTGGAGTCTTAACACCGTAAGTCAGATACCGGACGAAATTCTTCAAAAGGGTCCCTGAAGGGACCACCAGGTCACCAATTCTGAAACGGAAGGTTGAGTCCCCTGTAGCAAGGGGACCGGACCCTCGATCCTAGGGTGTACAGAACACCGGTTTTTCGGTTTCTATTTTGTCTTCTTTATATCGATGTCTAAATTATTTCTGATATTTTTACCAGTTATAAAAATTTTTTTTAGTAGGGTCCAGGAACACACTGGTAAGGATCGAGTACGAATTGACTATAGGTCGGTGACGAAAAAACAGTAGTACCCGACTAACGTTCAAAAGGACAGGGACTCTACCTTCTTAACTTAAACTGTTTATCATTGTTTCCGACACATGAAATGAGGGGCCCAAACTAAGGAGGGTTCTTCTCTACCGTCGGATACTCGTTGGTCCAAACGTGCTGTTTGGGGTGAGAAGGACCCGACACCACGACTCCCCTCGCAGTCGATGGTGGTGAAGTGTGTTCTAGTGGTAACGTGGGTGGTGGTAAGGGTTGGGAATCTCGACGTGGGACATTAAAAGGCGACGACCACCTCTACAGAAAGGACAAGACGAAACATGGATGGTATCGTGGACTAAGCATGTCATAATGGAGACCTTACTGACTTGGAATTTAGGACACACTTTTCGTCCTACGTGAAAGTTCGAGTCATGACTCGTGATCTTACACGAGTCAGCGAGTCAGCACAGACTGAGAAACGTTGGGGTACCTGACATCGGGCGGTCCGAGGAGACGGGTACCCTAAAGGTCCGTTCTTATGACCTCACCCCACGGTAAGGGATGAGACCCCCTAGAGGACCGAGTTCCTAGCTTGGACACAGAGAACACAGAGGACGAGACCGTCCTCCTAAGAAATGGTGACCGCGGTGGACCTTTCGGGTCTTTCGTGGTTCCTAAGATCAAAACTCTTTATTGGAACATCTTTTAGGAAAACATTTATAACGAAACCCCGTCACTGAAGTAACAATCGAGGACCAGGTGTCCTCACCTCTCTCCCGTCTCCTAACTTTAGATACTAGACTCCGGGCACAACACCCACTAGAATAGAAAACTATGATTCTAGACTCAACTGACAGGCACTGAGACCAATAAGTGAAGGTAAAGTCTAGATGGAGTAAAAACCACCAGCCGAGTTCGTGACGGTCCTGTCGGACATAAGTGACTCTATCATTCCAGTCCCGAAGTTTTTATGGTTTCCACACTACGTCAAGTGGATCGCCGGACCACTCTCTTCTGGGTCAGTTTTGGTTTCGACGTGATTATAATTTGGTTAGTCCCCACTACGACCGAAATGTCATCCTAAGGGAATTTGTTATAAGGACTTAACACGAATTTATAAACACCATCCTCAACATTTAATTGTTATACTTTGTGAGAGTGTTGAACATCCACTTGTTATTTATAGTGTCAACTCACTAAATAACTGAAAAATGATACCTTCTATCCTTCCCCATCTCTCTACTCCTTTCTACTGGTTTTTTTGATTGTATCTTCTCATTGTTGGTGACTACAATCGTAGAGAGTCTTCTACTGCATTCATGTACCGTATTCCTAAGTAAAATGTTTTCAAGTGGACTGGTAGGTAGTTACCACTTGTGTAGATCATATATTACGTTTTATATGTCCCGTTCATAAACTACATCTCATTGAGACAGACACCACATCGTTCGACGAAATCTTCTGCACGATGAATTCCTAAAAACTTTTTATTACTTAGTCTTAGACTTTTCTTATATATATATATATATATATATATATATGTGTACATATTGACTTGGTAAATCGATATGTGGACTTTGATTGTGTTGTAACATTTAGTTGAGACAGGTACCCTAAGAATTGAATGAAGTTAATTATTTATTTCCCTTTTTGTTAATTCTCGTTTTTGACTGGTCTAGTATGGGTGTTTTTTATTACTACGGCGGAGTAAGGGAGAGGAGTTTGTAGATGGTTAGTAAATCCTTGTCTCTCCATTATAAATTAGTGTAAGGGAGTCAAGTTTGTACAGTAACTGTTGGACTTAGGCTTGATGATATAATGTCAGTTCAACGTAGACAATAAAAATATAGATTCCACCAATCTGAATTTGTTTGGATCCTTGTTGAACCATTAGTTTATTTCTTCCCGCAAGTTTTTGTGTAAACAAGTTTGCACCCTAACACGGCATTAGGTGAATGGTTCCGTCCATCGATGTCACCCGTATATAAAACGTCGTCATTTTGGGTCGACAGGTCCTCGGTCTGCAATTTCTTACCATAAAACGACAGTACTTGTCTCACTTATAGTTACTCATAATCTGTTCGCGGAATATTTATAATAAAGGATCTGAGAAGTATTATCTAGACATACTATCCATAATAATAGGACAAATATTTCCATATTTGATTCTGAGTCTCTCCAATCCATTCGAATGGTTCTAGTGTGTCGTTCGTTCACCCTCTTGGATATGACCTTGGGTTCTGACAGACAAGGGTCTCGAGGATACGACTGACTGAGGTGCTGTGTCTAGCTCCGAACTACAAAGACTGTGTCTGCTGTCCACCTTGTCCTTATTCATTACGAAATCTGAGAGTCCCTACAGACGGACCATCAATGATACCTTCTTCAACGTACGTCTAAAGGGGTTTTACACTGTAATCCCTGTCTCGACTCCCAGTCTAGTTCACTGTCCGTTCATCGTCGGGAGAGCCAGTTGTTTATAAACTACCCACTTACCTATTAAACTCCCCATGACGAGCAAATTACCCCGACTCCACGAGTCCCCATTTCTTAGGTGAAAGGTTACGTCCTCTACGTCCTCTGTGTCCAAGTAGGGGACCCAGTCCTTCTAAGGGGACCTCCTCCCTTACCGTTGGGTGAGGTCATAAGAACGGACCTCTTAAGGTACCTGTCTCCTCGGACCACCCGATGTCAGGTAACCCAACGTCTCAGTCTGTACTGACTCACTGACTCACACTTGTGTTCGTAAAGATTGTTTCTTAATCCCCTACAAAGGTATGGGGTTTTCCGTTTTTGATACGGGAAGGTAAACACCGGTATTCATGACCAGTGGTTGGTGTAATTCTGAAGGAGTGGGTTGCGATTTTATATCTCGAAAAATGTTCACTGAGAGTCCTTCCCACTGCCAGATGATCCTTCAACTCTTTACTGATCGGATTCAGTACTAAGTCGTACCCATTCCCCAAATGCCTCAGGTAAATACTGGTCTGTTGTCAGGTAGGTATTGTCCGTTGAACTGACTTTGATTGGTCGTCTTACCCTTACCTGTATTACTGGAACAGGAGTCAGTGTGAGAATTAATTAAATTGTTTAGTGAGTAACTCTGTCTGTTATCTTTGTAAGTTCAGTACAATATATTATCGTTCTGTGTCACGGCTTTCCTTATCGTTCTTTATTACGAATAAACTAAGTACACGGTCTGACCTTCATGAGGAACCTGAACTCGTAGGTCCCACTAATATATAAGACGACCATCACCGAGTTTAGGTCAAAATTTTATCGGTGAGGGAAATGACTACTTTCCAAAGAACCTCGATTGTCGTAGGGTAGACACAGTAGACCCGGGAGGTTTTGTGTCTACGACTCTGTCTAAATCCTCACATTTTCCGAATGACCCTAATTGTGAACACTTTCCCTTTTCTTCCTTTACCCTAATCCCTTTCCCTCGACGGTCTGGTACTGTAGCTAGACTGTTTCAGAGACAGTCGGGTCGTCCCTCGAGACTCGTACACTCTCCTCCGGAGACAACCCGTCTTTTCCTACCCTGGAACACAGTATCAGAACGTGTCAGTGACCTACCCCGGTGGGGTTCTTCTGGTGGTAGAGTCGAGTTCTCAACTCCGGTTAGTCTTGGTCCATTGTCACCTCCGACACCCAATTGGGGAGAGGAGTGTCGACGTCTTACTCGGGAAAGAACTTCTCCCTTAGACTCGTTATATAGAGATACAGACTGTGTAGTAGGATTATAGGTCTCAAGAGAAGAGTGTACCCCGTGACCACCTCCGTTTTTGGGAAAGGAAGGGAAGATCAAACTTTAAAGATCGTGTTGTACTCCCGAGGGACACCCATTCTTTTGGTTACTATGGTCACTAACAACGGAGGTCTAAGTTTTAATAATTCTAAAGTAATAGTCTAATAGTTTTAAGTCGTTCATGAATGACGTACACCCGGGTCCAATGGGTCGTTAGGTAGACCCTGAGAGAATTCGTATAGTAACCTGGTCAAATAAGGTGACTATGACTGTGGTGATCCGAACCCTACCCTCCTTCTGTCAAACTCGTCACCCTTCTTATTAGTATTCAGAACCTAATACCTAGGAAACCCTTTCCCAGTTCCTCAAGAGTTCTATTTTTAATAAGTACATTGTTAAAACGGTATCCGGTCTAGATTAAACCGGATTTCGAGTTGTAAGTCTTTTACTTCTAGTACCGTAGACCAGGGTAGTGAAGTACCGTTTATCTACCCCTTTGTCACCTTTGTCACAGTCTGAAATAAGACCCCCCGAGGTTTTAGTGACGTCTACCACTGACTTCGGTACTTTAATTTTCTACGAATGAGGAACCTTCTTTTCAATACTGGTTAGATCTATCATATAAGTTTTCGGCTCTGTAATGAAACGACTGATTCCAGGCGGATCAGTTCCGATACCAAAAAGGACACCAGTACATACCTACACTCTCAACCTGACACTTCTTCCGACTCGCGGCTTCTTAACTACGAAAACTTGACACCACAACCTCTTCTGAGAACTCTCAGGGAACTTCTCGTTCCTCTAGGTCGGTCAGGTAAGACTTCCTCTAGTTGGGACCCTTAAGAAACCTTCCTTACTACGACTTCGACTTTGAGGTCATGAAACCGGTGGAGTACCCTTCTCAACTGAGTAACCTTTTCTGAGAATACGACCCTCCCTAACCCCCGTCCTCCTCTTCCCCTGCTGTCTCCTACCCTACCGACCTACCGTAGTGACTGAGTTACCCGCACTCAGACTCACTTGAGGCCCTCAACCACTACCTGTCCCTCCGGACCGTACGACGTTAAGTGCCCCAGTGTTTCTCAGTCTGTGCTGACTCACTGACTTGACTTGGTTTGACTCTGGATTAAACTTTTGTACTTTTAGACAAAGTATAGTAGTTACATTCCTAGACTTCTTTAATAAATACATTTCTCGAACCGTACATCTGTCGATGTACATTTTCTTACCATATTCTTGTGAGAAATGTGTTTTTATTTGAGTTTTACCTAATTTCTGGACTTACATTCTGACCTATGATATTTTAATAATCTCCTTTTCGTCTTGTGGGAAACTGTTTCTAACGTAGTCATGGAAAAGACTAGATGAGAGACCTCATTGCTTTTATTTTCGTTTTTATTTGTTTACCCTAGATTAATTCGTAATTTAGAAAACGTGTCGTTTCCTTTGATATTTGTTTTACTTTTCTGTTGGGTGTCTTACCCTCTTCTATAAACGTTTGGTACCCTAGTTGTTCCCTAATGAGAGAGTTTATATATTTGTCGAGTACGTCGAGTTATATTTTTTTCGCTCGTTTTTATCGGTAAAAGGTTTCTTCTATATGTCTATCGGTTGTCCGTGTACTTTTCTAATTCTAACGATTAATGATCTCTTTCCGTTTAGCTTTGATGTTACTTCATAGTGGAGTGTGGTCAGTCTTACCGGTAGTAGTTTTTCAGATGTTTATTGTTTACGACCTCTCCCACACCTCTTTTACGTTGGAAGGATGTGAGAACCACCATTATATTTAACCATGTCCGTGATATCTCCTGTCATACCTCCAAGAAATTTTTTTATTTTTTATCTCGATGGTATACTAGGTAATTAGGGTGAGGACCCGCATATAGGTCTCTTTTGATACTAGACTTTTCGATGTACGTAGGATTACAAGTGACGTACTGATAAATGTTAACGGTCCTGTACCTTTGTTGGTTTTAAAGGTAGATGTCTACTTACCTAATCTTTTCGACACCAGGTATATATGTTACCTTATAATGAGTCGGTGTTTTATCTAATTTTACTACGGTAAACGTCGTTGTACCTACCTGGATCTCTACTAGAATGATTCACTTCATTCACTTTCTCTTCTCTTTCTCTTTCTGTTTGCGGTATACTATAGTAAAGGTACACCCTAGATTTTCTTCCCATGTTGGCTTGAATAAATATTTTGTCTTTGTCTGAGTGTCTGAATCTTTTGTTTCCATACCAATGGTTGCCCCTTTTCACACCTCCTCCCTATTTAATCCTTCACCGTAATTGTATATGTGTGATGATGTATATTTTATCTATTAGTTGTTCCTGGATAAGGTATCGTGTCCTTTACGATGAGTTATAAGACACTATTTGATATACCCGTTTCTTAGACTTTTTCTTATCTATATACACATACATATTGACTTAGTGAGACAACATGTGGACTTTACTTGACATTAATGTAGTTGTCATAAGGTTCTCTTATAAATTTTTTTAAAAATTTTTCGGACCGTATTACGACCCGTGTATCATTCACCAGTCAATTAACTTCGATTAGTATAAGAAAAGAAAACTAGTCGCATCAGTAAGATGTTTATCAGTGACACCTGAATTATACAGGTTCGAGACTCTCATGTGACAACTGTTTTTATCGACTTTAAGGACGGGAATGACTCGAAGATGTTACCAAATAAAGAAAAATTAGAAGTATAAGACCTAGGATATTCCAGTCCTCTCACTGGACTCCTTTTTCTGGTTTGATCCACGGAGAGGAAATTAACATCGGAGATGTTTTTGGGAACTGAAAAAGGAAGAAAAGAAGTACGACGTGAGGGAAGATCTTTCGGGAGGGAAGAGACGGAAAAGTTTATAATAGGAAGGAGCTTCCGGTTCTTAAGTTCTTAAGGAAACTACGGGGTCCCGAGTGAGAAGAGTAGGAAACATACAAGGGTATCGTGTCCATTATTGGGACCACCGAGTCTCCAACTTCATACACGGGTGTTACACCCTCTGGACCCAAGCTAGGGACCCAACCTTTCAAGGGGACCTCTTCCTTTACCGTTGGGTGAGGTCATAGGAACGGACCCCTTAGGGTTCCTGCCTCCTCGGACCACCCGATATCAAGTGCCCCAGTGTTTCTCAACCTGTGCTGACTCAGTGAAGTGAAGTGAAGTCTCGTGTCCACCACGATCACTATTTCTAGGACAGACAGTCACGTCCTCTGTATTCTCTGGATCGGAGTCAGGAACCCAGCCTTTCTAGGGGACCTCTTTCTTTACCGTTGGGTGAAGTCATAAGAACGGACCCCTTAGGGTACCTGTCTCCTCGGACCGTCCGATGTCAGGTATCACAGCGATTCTCAACATGTGTTGACTTCGCTGAATCGTGTGTATCATGAATCTCAAAATGGGAATGTAATGTCGTCAGTTAGTGAATAACCAAGTTCGATGACAGATTTATATTAAGGTTTTCTCGAATTTTTTTTTTTTTCTTTTTTGCTGAGAGTATGTTGATATGTCACTCGGACACAGTTTCTAAATTATAATTTGGTAATAACTTCCTTGGTTTTCTTACTGTCGACTAAGTCTCCTCCAATACTCTTCGACTATATGCGTACTAAGTCACGCTCTTTTTTGCCAACCTTATTCTAACGATTTAATCTGTGCACATCAATTACAGAATGTCCCGTTATTTAGGTGTTGGAAACACCGGTAACAGAGTTGCCCTGTCTCTCGTAAATGTATAAATGGTCTGTCTTTATTAAACGTGGAAGAGTTAAAATATAGCCTCTTCCGTTACCGTGGGGTGAGGTCATGAGAACGGACCTTTTAGGGTACCTGTCTCCTCGGACCATCCGACGTCAGGTACCCCTACGATTCTCAGTCTGTGCTGACTCGCTGAAGTGAAAGTGAAAAGTGAGAGTACGAAACCTCTTCCTTTGCCGTGGGGTGAGGTCACAAGAACGGACCTCTGAGGGTCCCTGCCGCCTCGGACCACCCGACGACAGATACCCCAGCGTCTCAGTCTGTACTGACTTCACTGACTCGTCGTCGTCGTCGTCGTTAAAATGTAATTAATTAGAGATTTAAGTATCTCAGACCGGACATTTGTTGTCATTTATCATTTAATTCGTGTCAGTGTAAACGGTTCTTTTGGTCTCCTGGGGTCCTCCCGAATAATCCATCAGGAGAACATACTGAAACCTTTCTTGTGTACCAATAGAAAATGGAAAAAAGTTAAAGACCTATTAAAAATTTTTGTGATCAAAAATACCAATGTGTATGTAACCTTTCCATTGACACTTTTCTATTACTAAAACCTCAGTCCTTTTGGGTTCAAGTTTAATACGGAGGTGCGAATTGGAGATACGAAGACAAAGGAGTCTCAACAAAGTCTCTATTACATTTTTCCGAATCTCTCACGATCTTACGTTATCCAAGGGTTATTTATAATCGAGAAAGTGAGAGAAAGAGAGGAGAAAACACTTCTCTCTAGTCCAAAAAACAAACAAACAAACAAACAAACAAAATATGAACAAGAGAGACAACAGGGGTCGGGGTCGGTCCAAGACCATCTTACGGACTCGAAACTCATTAACTAAAAGTTATTTAGAGGAGACTAACAAAAGATATACAGAATAGACACTAAATCCGTTCGAGGCAGGGAAGAGATCCGGAGTTGACTATTTTTACTCTCCTAAATTACCAAGAATTGATTCCGGTCGTGATCAGGGTCCTCACTAAAACCTTTACCCCTTCCCCTATGTCGTAAAAAATAAAAACGTCATTGACCTTTCATAATGACTGTAAACCACGAATCCTAGGTCCTGAAGGGTCCACCACGGTCAACATTTCTTGGACGGATGGTTACGTCCTCTGTATTCTCTGGGTCCAGACCAGGGACCTAACCTTTCTAGGGGACCTCCTCCCATGCCGTTGGGTGATATAATAAAAACGGACCTCTTAGGGTACCTATCTCCTCGGACCGTCTGGTATATGTTATGCCAACGTTTCTCAACCTGTACTGACTTTGGTGAATCCTGCGTCGTGTGTGTGTTCGTACAAGGGATGTTGTGCCTTGACAAAGTAGGTCGTGTAGTTGTCGTGGGGGTAACCCTTTGTGACTTGTAGAGATCTCTTTCATTTTCACAATGAATGAGTCCACACAGGGGAGAAACGATGGGATACCTGACATCGGACGGTCCGAGGGGACAGGTACCTTAAGAGGTCCGTTCTTATGACCTCACCCAACGGTAAAGGAAGAGGTCTCATAGAAGGGTTTGGTCACTAACTTGGGTCCAGAGGACGTGATGTCCGTCTAAGAAATGGTAGACTCGGTGGTTTGTTTTTCATATAAAATAAAGGTTTGTAAAATCGTTAAGGGGTCTGATAAGGTACAGTCTTTGTGTCGGAGTAAAACAACTGTACGAGAATAGATTTCTTGTCGTAACAAAAACGAGAACGATCGGAGTGACCGTGTAGATAAAAGACCCCTGTCTCTAACAAGGTTCCGTAGAAATAACCCTTGGTTGATCAGAAACGACTCACAGGGTTGGGTCACGTTTCTTGTCGTCCCTTCAACTTCTGTTCCAGAATGGTAGTTCTCCCTTTTTTTGGGTTCGAATACTGTATTCCGTTGGGGTCGCAAGGTCCTCTTTCGAGTCCCGGACGACGAATGTAAGACTTACTTAGGTAAGGTTTGTGTGTAGAGAAGAAAAATAAGAAAACGAACACCGGAACGTAATTCATTAACAGAGTGAGAGAGGGTGGTCTGCGACTGAACTCGAGGTTTCTCCTTGTCGACTAAGGACTACCAGACAAAGGAGGACCCAAATGACGTGTTGTCCACACTTTAAATATGTGAAAATGTGGTTCAATCAAAAGGGTGGTTAAGTGGTAACCAGACCGTAGGACTTTTCCTCGTTCAGGAAATTCAGTTCCTTGGTTTATAAAAAGGAAAACCTTTTCGTTTCAGAAGTATTCTGGCGACTCTAAGATAATTTTTGACCGTTTCGTCCTTTTACTTCACCGGTTGTCCCCCGTCTTCTCCTCTCTAAAGTAAAAGGAGGTACACTTAGTACACTTCAACGAGTCAACACAGGCTCAACACAGACTGAGAAGCTCTGGGGTACCTGATGGTCCGAGGAGACTGATACCCTAAAATGTCCGTTCTCATGACCTCACCCAACGGTGAAGGAAGTGGCCCCTAGAAGGACTGGGTCCCTAGCTTGGGTTCAGAGGGTGTAACGTCCGTCTGCGAAATGGTAGACTCGGTGGTCCCTTCGGTTATTCTCTCGCAGTCCACCGAACATTTATTGTGTGGTGGGATGGAGGGGTGATCTCGTCTCTCCCCATTGGAGTCCAGTCGGTCCTCTGATTGGACCTTAGAAGACTAGGTGTCAATCGGTAACACGGTGACCGGGACAACCAATAAAAGGAGGTCTTCGTGATTTACTCTTTTTATGTTCATAAATCGGCGTAAGTGAATCTTTCAACGAACAACATTTCATAACGATTCTTGGTACTATTGTGTCGACTTGTCAATTTTAGACGATTAGTCAAGTTACGAAAAAGAAAAGAAAGTTTACAGAAAAAAATTCCTTTATTAAAAAGTTGAAATTAATTAAGTAACACTTCAACCTGTTAAAACAAACAACAATCATAGATGTCGAAAGAGGTCGAATGAGTCTTTGGATATGGTTTACGTGACCTAGTATATAAGTCCCCTGTTGACACCTCTTGTACCTCAATTTGGTACATTTTACAAGTGAAATATCCAATTTTCTATCAATTATTAACGTCAGAGAATACCAGAGAATACTTATCATCACAATGTTGACGACTGTAGTTACTAAAAGTAAAAGACTGTACATTAATAACTAGTATTTAATATCTTAAAATAGTTTTTCTATGAACGTGAGGATACAAGTAACGTCGTACTAAGTGTTATCGGTTCTGTGTCTTTGTTGGCCTTACCGGTAGTTGTCTACGTACCTATTCTTCTACACCGTATATATATGGCACCTTATGATGAGTCGGTATTTTCTCCCTTGGTCGTGGTAGACGTCGTCGTAGCTGCCCGGACCTCTAATAGTATGATTCGGTTCAGTAGTCTTGTTCATGATGTACTGCAGTGAATTTACACCCTAGATTTTGTCCTGTGTCCGCTTGAGTAGGTGCTTTATCTGTCTGAGTGTCTGTGGCCCTTGTCTGAACACTAACGGTTCCCCGTCCCCACATCCCCTAATAATCAAACCCTAATCGTCTACGTTGGATAATATATCGATATTTACGGATTTTTTACGAATTTGGATCTGATAATTCATACGGATATACTTAAACCGTTACTGACTAATAAAGAAACAAAAAACGGGATGAAATAAGTGAATTATATATATATATATATATTTAAGTTTTGAACGTAAGACTCAAACTCTCGGCTAAGACACCCTACTGGTACTAATCAAAACTACAACCGTAAATCTAAATAAATATTACGTTTTTACTTTATCTAAACGTCTCGTATATCCCTTATCTAAAAAATCACATACGAAATTAGACAGTCAAAGAAGGTTATATAATAAATGTTTAGATTATGATATGCGAAATAATATTTTGTCCATATATTTATCAAAACATGTCACTCTACACGGTTAGACACACTGTAAGGTACAATTTACCGACAAGACAAGTCAAATTGACGTGCACCATATCAGATAAGTTAGTACTCAAAACCTCTCTCGGAAAGTGACTTATTTTAAAATTAAATCATATACGTTTTTATTTCCCCCGCGTCTAGTTTACGACTACTTTTCAGTTCGTTTTGCTCCTGGTTTTTTTTCAGACGTACTAAATGATAGAACTTCTATTGTCCACCGGAACCTTTCTGGACAAGGATACGTGGACGTTCCCGTCGTCCGAGAGGTTCTAGGGACATTGACGGGTACAAACCTAGACAAGGTCGAGTGGGTCTCTACTTTCCCCTTAAGTATCGATGTAAAGGGTAGTCGTCGAACCCTGTCTCTACTTCGGTTTCAACCGTTTTTCCTTCTGTCGCCTGGTCTCGGGTTTTCACGCCGTTCCAACGGAGGATCACCGGTCAGTCTCCGGACTGAACGTAGTGTGTCGGCCCGACCGACGAGGGACGGGTGTCCTCGTCGGAGAAGGACGAAGGAGAGAAGACACGTAACACTCCAAAGAGTCCAGCCCTCATAACTTACGAATAAAAACAGTACACATGTGTACATTTATATTATACGTTGATGATGGACTTCTTAGTCGTCTCATGTCTTCACCATGGGTAATACTACAGTAAATTTTTAACCTTTCAGACAATAAAATTGTTTAAAATCTTGACATCGTTACCGATAACCGAGATTAGAAGGAGAACAACCAAAGGTAAGTGTTTACTTTGGATAAAAAGATGTGTTGAAGGTCTCGTTTGAATGTTTTTACCTTTACTCTAGTGAAATGACAACTTTTAGAGGTAGAAAGGTAGTGGGGACCTTTTGGTAGGTTTGACGAAGGTCACAACTGGAGAGGTTCGGGTTGGAGTACAGGATCGACCGAGGAAAGAAGTGACCCGAAAGACGACAAGGGACTTGTACAGTTCGAACAAAGGTAGGGTACTGGAAACGTTGACGATAGGGACGATCTTGTGTAAACAGGATACAGTACCGTTCCGAACAAGAAGGGTTTCAGTGACAAATCGGATGAACCAAGGAGGTATCGTGTATCAGGGACGTTAAAATAATGTGTAAACAAAGTGAATGAAAACGAATGACAGACACAGAAACTTATCTTATATTTGAGGGTATCATACCCCTAAGACAGACGAACAGGGCACGACACAGGAATTACGGGTGACAACCCCGTGTCTCGTCCACATTACCGCGGACCGTGTCTTGTCCTCGATTTAGTTATGTGCCGTTTATTTCTTATTTCCTTATTATTCTAAGACCGATACACTACACAGTTTTTAGGAAGAAACATACAAAGTACGTTTTCAACGAAGAAAAAAAAAATTAAAGATTCTTGTTCGGTTTTCGTACACTCTTATTTTGTGCTAGGTGAGGATCTCACTAAAACCTCTACGTATCACCGGATTTACTGTAATCACTGGTCAGTGAAGTCCCGTGACCTAGTAGTCATCAATATAAAAATTTTTAGAAAATCGTTCGTAGGAGAGTTGACTTGTAAAATGGTTGAAAAGACTTTTCTCTTTTTTATCGGTTTCTGGAGTCTTTTTAGGTACGACTTTTATTAGTCATTTTTACTAATTATATGAGAAAAAGTCCACCAAGTTTAACCTATTAAACACCCATGGGTCAGAAAAAGGAGGAAGTCTACCTTTAGTAGTGTCGGTGGAACGGGTCATATAACCTCCGGTTCTTCGTGTTGGTCGTCCTTCGGAGACTTAAGTAGAGTGAAGGGACAAAATGGTCGACACAACAGGTCGAGAGTGCTCGGAGTCGAAGGACCCCGGGTACACCACACCCCAGGAACGGAACGTGGGGAACGGAAACGACGCCCACTCGGACTCCGACAGTCGTCCCGGTCCTCAGTCTTTCTTCTCGGTCTGTGCCACCCCCATTCCCATCCCTCTAACTGATGGTCGACCTTAGACGACCCATGGAGATATAGGTAGACAGGTAGTGGTGTAGACTATGTTGCTGGAAGTCTCTCGTTACCGGTAATGAAATGAAGCTGGAAGGTTTAAAGTGCGTACAAGGAGAATACCGATTGAGATTTACCTTAGTATGTCCCTTTCGTTACGACCCTTTGTCAAGGGTGAAATTGGTTGAACTGTCTTGTGTTCGGTAGACACACCAGTCCTTCGACGAGAATCCTTCACTCGGGACTCGACTCTGGATTCCTACTCTTACACGGTTGGTGTCCTTCCGAGGTCCGTTCTCGAAAGTCTGTCTCCCTTACTAGACTCGTTTCCGAATCGAGTGCGCTTCTTGTCTTTTATCTGGTCCCGTCGACCTAGTAATCCTCGTTCCCCTCCTACCATACTTTATCTCAATACGACATTTGCCCCTTACCAGTCTAATAACACCCTAAATATTCCATTCCTCATACCTGAAACAGGTTTCACGTTCATTAGTTTCTCAAAATTCGGCCCGTCTCTTGTACTACTCTAAACTCAAAGGGTCTCTAGTGTGTCCGACGACACTCGATGTCACGTCCCCTACCCCGTTCTCTCTGCCGTGACCGGGTGCAAGAGTGCGCATATAAATGCACATACGTGCAGACATGAGACCTAAGGAGTTTCCCCCTCAAGAACCGGTTCTCAATTCGTGTACTGGAAATCTATGTATAGGTCTAATGAATCTATAGTGGAAAGACTTCTCGGAAGATACTGGGACGGTAGATCCATACGACTGGGGACAAGAAGTGAGTCACCGGGGGATAAATAAAAGAAGAATCGGGACTATTACCATATATTCTGGAACATAAATAAATGAAAAAATATTAAACAGAAAGAGTACTTCCGTCCTGAACAGAATAAGTGATAATATGAGTAGCGGATCCCGTCACGGACCGTATATGGGACTCCTTTCGTTTTGACTTTTTCTGTGTACATGAGGTCATCAGTAACGTCGCGACAAATGTCATCGATTCTGTACCTTCTTTGGATCTATAGGTAACCGTTTACTTACCTATTTCTTCGACACCATGTATAAATGTTACCTTATGATGAGTCAGTATTTTACCTTACGTACACTCAGTCAAGATTACTCCACCTGCTTGGATCTCGGATAATATGTCTCACTTCATTCAGTCTTTCTCTTTTTGTTTATAGTATATAATTACGTATATGCACCTTAGATCTTTCTACCATAACTACTTGGACAAAAGTCCAGTCGTCACCTCTACGTCTGTATCTCTTGTGTGAATACCTGTTCTCAGCCCCCTCTCCTTCCGCTCCCACTCTACCTCTCGTCGTCCCTCCGTAGACGTGATGGCATACATTTTATCTATCGGTCACCCTTAAAACGACGGACTAGGTCCCCTGAGTCTGGTCCGAGACATTGTTGAATCCTCCCACCCTTTCCCACCTTCTCCAAGTTCTCCCTCCCCGGCCCCCGCCAGGGTTCTACCGTCTCCTTATCTTCTGGTGTAAGAGGGGGTGTTTAAGTAGTTTTCTAGTAAACTTACGGCTCGTTGAAGGTGTTTTGTTGAAGATATTACGACCACCTCCTATGGTCCGTGGGTCTTTCCGTCGGGTAAGAAAACTTTCCTCCATCCTCTTCCGCTACCGTGGGGTGAGGTCATGAGAACGGACCTTTTAGGGTACCTGCCTCCTCGTACCACCCGACGTCAGGTACCCCAACGCTTCTCAACCTGTACTGACTCGCTGAAGTGAAAAATGAAAGTACGTAACCTCTTCCGCTACCGTGGGGTGAGGTCACAAGAACGGACCTCTTAGGGTCCCTTCCCTCTCGGACCACCCGACGGCAGATGCCCCAGCGTGTCTCAGCCTGTGCTGACTTCGCTGAATCGTCGTCGTCGTCGTCGTCCTATTTTATATTTTCCGTTTTTCTCTCCTTTTTTTTCAATCCCTACCTCTGGGTAGGACCTCTCCCTCAGCACTTCTTCAAAGGTATGTCATTCTTTGGGAGAGTGTCCGCCCAGACACCCCTCAAAACCTTAGAGTCTCCCATTGTATTGACCCTCCTTTTTTTTTTTTTGTGTTGGGTGTCTTATGCACGTATTGGAGTTGACGGTCACCTCTTTATCGGGTCTACGAACGTAGACGGTGGTCGTCTCTTGAAATGGCGTTTTCCGAGATTGCGAGTCGGACCGGGTGAGTGTCTTGTTTCCCAACTCGCTTATTTCCTCTCGATCGGGCGTCACATGTCCGGAGAGGGAGGGGTGATCTCCGTCTCTCCGTCCGCACACTGTCGGCCTCGGTCTTTCGTTCCTCGACGAGGTGGTTTGATACTCGTCCGAGGGTCCACGATTGGTACAGAAGGACCCTAGGATCTGCCGACTGTAGACGGTCCTCCCAACGTCGACTCTAGTCGAGGGGTCTCCTCTGTGTGTCGTATGCACTCAGTCACGAGAACGTCGTGTGGTCCCTTTGACTAACCGGCCTACCCCTCCACTAATTCTGTGTGTCAGGTGGACCCTTTCACGGGTGGACCCTATCACACGAGCGGCTTGTGGACCAGTGGACTCGACGAGTCTGGACCCTTCCCGTGTCTGGCGTGCGTGACGTTCGTGAGGAGCGTGGCCCACAAGACCCGACACCGCTTGTGAACCCCTTGACTAATGACCGATCTAGCGAGAGGGGAAAACTGAGAGGGAGAAACATAAACAAACGTCACAGGGAGGGAGGGGTTTTGTGTTATTGTGTTATTTATTTATTTACTGGTGGAAATGGGGGAACACAGTCTCACCTTTAATCTGAGACTTCTCTGAACGTTTGTCTCTTTCGGTTTTATTTGTTTCTCCCTTGGTGAGCTTCGCTGTCCGTGTTGTCTAATTTTGGAACATCAATTGTAACTGATTCGTAACCTCCCCGGACATCTGGAAGTCTTACTCACGTTCGACTTTGTTCCTTGATAGACTTTGACTTGACTGGGGTGTGACGGGTGTTGTTCAGGTCTCTTTAAGGATCTATATAAAAATGATAATAGTGAAATATTAAAAAAATTAAACTCAAGAAATAATGAGGAAACTAAAAGGAAAATATTGGATGATAATGAAACGTTTTTTATTTATGGGACAAAAATTTCGTTTAAAGTATATATATAAATATTAAAAACACTAACAAAACACAAAAATTATAAAAAAAAACTTTCAGATTGAAGATGAGATCTAAAAATTAGAAACGAAAAACCATAAACAATAGTTAAAACATGGAAATTCTTAGGTTAGAAGTCAAGGTAAAAGTGAATCCTCACATTAATGACCGAACCAACGAGAAAAGGGAAAACTGAGAGGAAAAAGGGAGCGGTCCAGTGGAGATAGAAGAGGGAGGGGGTAGAGAAGAGATGAATTGAGACACTTAGAGAGACCCACAAGACCCGACACCTCTTGTGAATCCCTTGACTAATGACCGATCTAACCAGAGCGGGAAGCTGAGAGGGAGAAAAGGAGGACTAGTGGAGATAGAGGGAAGAGGGAGAAGAGAAGAGATACATTGAGACACTTAGATAGACCCACAAGGTCTGACACCTCTCGTGAATCCCTTGACTAATGACCAATCTAACGAGAGAGGGGAAAACTGAGGGGGAGAAGAGGAGGACCAGTAGAGATAGAGGACGGAGGGAGAAGAGAAGAGGTACATTGAGACACTTGGAGAGACCCACAGGGAGTGACACCTCTTAACAAAGTGGCAATTGGATCTACAAAATAGTAGACACGCCTACCTCTTAAGAACTCCGATGACATTCTTATTCTGACTTTCGGTCACCGTCCTCCGAATTGAGGTTTTGAACTCTTATAGTCTTTTGAGGACTAAGGTCCCTCGTAATCATCTGTTCTCGTCTGGGGTTTCGGAGGTATGGATGGGACTTTAGTTCGAGGTGGGTTCTCGGTTGTTCAAGGTCTCGTTCTGTATGGTACGCTTAAGAGGTCGTTTCGTCCTTGTGTCGGACTCGTAATTTTCTGTCCGACGGGTTTCGGTACGGTTTGGGTAGTTGTGGGGGTTTTGAGTGATGACCTGTGAAGTAACGTGAGGTCTCTCTTCTCTAGGTCGGGGTGGGTGGTCTTGTGTGTACGTTCGAGGGGATTGGTCCTTTGGAACTGTTAGGTGATCAGGTTAGGGTGGGTGTCCCTCGTCCGAGGTGTTATTTCTCCTTGGTACTTGAAGGTCGGATGTCTTTCCCGTGGGGTTTGTGTCGTTATATTTGTTTTACTTTTCCGTCTCTTTGTGAGTCGTCCATTTCTTTGTACTATTTACGGACGGTTTGGTTTGTTTTCTCCTCCGTTATCCCTCAGATGGACTTTTTCTTAAGTCTTATTAAGTCATGTCTACTAAATTTTAGAACATTTGTTTTACCTCAATGTCTATTGTCTGAGTTCTGTTCCTAACTCTTCTACGTTCTTTACAAATTGTTCCTGGATCTTCTTTATTTCTTATCCGTTAGTTATTACTCATTACGTTGTTTACTCTAGTTTTCGTGAGACCTCCCTTAGTTGTCATCTTATTGACTCCTTCTTCTATCCTATTCACTCCACCTTCTATCTTACCACCTTTGTTTACTTCGTCTCTCCCTTTTTCTTTTTTCTTAATTTTCTTTACTCCTGTTGGAGTCTCTGGAGACCCTGTTACAATTTACAGGGTTGTAAGTTTAGTATCGTCAGGGTCTTCTTCTTCTGTTTTTCTTTTCCGTACTCTTTTATGAACTCCTCTATTATTAACTTTTGTAGGGATTTTACCCCTTCCTTTATCGGTGGGTTCAAGTTCTTTGAGTCTCAGGGTTTGTCCTATTTAGGTTCCACTTTGTGGGGGTCTGTGTATAATTAGTTTGATTGCTTCTAGTTTGTGTTTCTCGCTTATGATTTTCGTCGTTCCCTTTTCGTTGTTTATTGTGTGTTCCCCTAGGCGTGTTCCTATTGTCGACTAGAAAATTATCTTTGAGAAGTCCGGTCTTCCCTTACCGTCCTGTATGAACTTCACTACTTTCTCTTTTTGGATGTTGGGTCTAATGATATGGGTCGTTCCTAGAGTAAGTTTATACTTCCGTTTTATTTTTCGAAATGTCCGTTCGTTTTTGAGTCTTTTAAGTCGTGGTGGTTTAGTCGAGTAGTTATTAACGATTTCCTAGAAGAGATCTGTCCTTTGTGTCTTTTCCAAATATTTGAGTTTGGGTTTTGTTGTTTCATTTACCGTTGCCCTAGTATGAATAGTTATTAATAGAATTTACATTTACCAAACTTACGGGGTTGGTTTTCTGTTTCTGTCCGACTTACCTATGTTTTTGTTCTGCGGAATATATACGATAGATGTTCTCTGGGTGGAGTTTGGTTCCCTGTGTATGTCTAACTTTCACTTCCCGACCTTTTCTATAAAGTACTTTTACCTCTGGTTTTCTCTCGTCCTCATCGTTATGAAGATAGTTTATTTTATCTGAAACTTTATTTCTGACATTTTTCTCTGTTCCTTGTGATGTATTACTAGTTTCCTAGTTAGTTTCCTCTTCGATATTGTTAATATTTATATATGCGTGGGTTGTATTCTCGTGGAGTTATGCATTCCGTTTACGATTGTTCATACTTCCTCCTTTAATTACCACTGTGTTATTATCACCCTTTTTTTTAATTTTTTTTTATTATCACCCTCTGTAATTATGGGGTGAGTGTGGATACCTATCTAGTTGATTTGTCTTTTAATTGTTTCTTTGTCTTTGAAATTTACTATGTTACCTGGTCAATCTGGATTGACTATAGATATCCTGTAAAGTGGGGTTTTGTTACTTAAAGTGGATAAAAAAGTTCACGAGTACCTTGTAAGAGGTCCTATCTAGTGTAGGACCCGGTATTTAGATCGGAACCATTTAAGTTTTTTTAACTTTAGTAAAGTTTGCAGAAAAGACTAGTGTTACGACATTCTATCTACAGTTGATGTCCTTTTTTTTAATAATTTTTATGTTTGTATACCTCCGATTTGTTGTACGAAGACTTATTGGTTCTTTATTACCTCCTTTATTTTTTCCTTTATTTTTATACGTATCTTTGATTACTTTTACTTTTGTGTTGTTGGGTTTTGGATACCCTAAGTCATTTTCATCACGATTCCCCTTCCAAGTATCGTTATGTTCGAATGAAGTTCTTTGTTCTCTTTTTAGTTTATTTGTTGGATTGAAATGTGGATTTCGTTGATCTTTGTCTTCTTTAATTCTTGAGGTCCCAATCATCTTCCTTCCTTTAGTATTTTTAATTTCGTCTTTATTTACTTTTTCTTTGTTTCTTCTGATATCGTTTTTAGTTGTTTTGATTTTCGATCAAGAAACTCTTCTATTTATTTTATCTGTTTGGTAATCTGTCTGAGTAATTCTTTTCTTTCCCACTTCTTAGTATAGTTACTTTAATCTTTACTTTTACCTCTTTAGTGTTGTCTGTTGTGTCTTTGTGTTTCCTAGTATTCTCTGATAATAGTCGTTGATATACGATTATTTTGTCTTTGGAACCTTCTTTACCTGTTTAAGAATCTTTTCGTATTGAAAGGTTTTGACTTGGTCCTTCTTTATCTTTTAGAATTGTCTGGGTAGTGTTCGTGTCTTTAGCTTTGACATTATTTTTTAGAAGGTTGTTTGTTTTCGGGTCCTGGTCTACCGAAGTGTCCATTTAAGACGGTTTTTAAATCATCCCATCCTATTGTGGATAGGATGAGTTTGAGAAAGTCTTTAACGTCTCCTTCCATTTGAGGGTTTAAGTAAGGTACTCCGGTGGTAGTGGGATTATGGTTTTGGTCTGTTTCTACGGTGTTTTTTTTCTTTTGATGTCCGGTTATAGTGACTACTTGTTTCTACGTTTTTAGAAGTTGTTTTAAGATCGTTCGTCTTAGGTTGTTGTATAATTTTTCTAGTATGTAGTACTAGTTCACCCGAAATAGGGTCCCTACGTTCCTAAGAAGTTATAAGTGTTTAGTTAGTTACACTTTGTGGTGTAATTGTTTAACTTTCTATTTTTGTTATACTAATAGAGTTATTTACGTTTCTTTCGGAAATTGTTTTAAGTTGTGTGTAAATGCTGTAAATACGAGAGGTCTTTCGTCCGTATCTTCCTTTATGAGTTGTATTATTTTCGGTATATACTGTTTGGGTGTCGTTTGTAATAAGAATTACCACTTTTTAACTTTCGTAAAGGGGATTTCAGTCCTTGTTCTGTTCCCACGGGTGAGAGTGGTGATGATAAGTTATATCAAAACCTTCAAAATCGGTGTCGTTAGTCTCTTCTTTTCCTTTATTTTCCTTAGATCTAACCTTTTCTTCTTCATTTTGAGAGTGACAAACGTCTACTGTACTAGGAGATGTATCTTTTGGGATTTCTGTAGTGGTCTTTTAATGATCTCAATTAGTTACTTATATCATCTCAACGTCCTATATTTTAATTGTGTGTCTTTAGGGAACGTAAGGATATGTGATTGTTACTCTTTTGTCTCTCCCTTTAATTTCTTTTATTAAGGTAAGTGGTAACGTTACTTTTCTTATTTTATGAATCTTTATTTAGATGGATTTCTTTGTTCACTCAGACTCACTTGAGGTCCTCAACCACTACCTGTCCCTCCGGACCGCATGACACTAAGTACCCCAGAGTTTCTCAACCTGTGTTGACTCGCTGACTTGACTTGACTTGACTTGACTTTCTTTGTTTTCTGGATATATATCTTTTGATATTTTGTGACTACTTTCTTTAGTTTATAATGTGTTTATCTACTTCTTTGTATGGTACAAACACCTAGTCTTCTTAGTTATATCACTTTTAATATGATGGGTTTCGTTAGATGTCTAAGTTAGGTTAGGGATAGTTCGATGGTTACCATAAAAAGTGTCTTTATCTTGTTTATTAAAGTGTTAAACATACCTTTATGTTTTTAAGAGCTTATCGGTTTCGTTAGAACTCTTTCTTCTTACCTTGACCTCCTTAGTTGGACGGACTGAAGTCTAATATGGTGTTTCGATGTCAGTAGTTCTGTCATACCATGACGGTGTTTCTATCTTTGTATTTAGTTACCTTGTTTCATCTTTCGGGTCTCTATTTAGGTGGGTGGATTCCTGTGGAATAGAGACTGTTTCCTCCGTTCTTATATGTTACCTTTTTTCTGTTAGAGAAGTTGTTCACCACGACCCTTTTGACAGTTGGTAGACATTTTCTTACTTTGATCTTGTGAAAGATTGTGGTATGTGTTTTTATTTGAGTTTTACCTAATTTTTAGATTTACATTCTGGTCTTTGATATTTTGAGGATCTTCTTTTGTATCCGTTTTGTGAGAGACTGTATTTAGTGTCGTTTTAGGATGTACTGAGTGCAGGGTCTTAGTCAAGTCAAGTCAAGTCAGTGAGTCATCATAGACTGAGAAACACTGGGGTACCTGGTGTCGTACGGTCCGGAGGGACAGGTAGTGGTTGAGGGTCTCAGGTGGGTTTGGGTTTGGGTCCAGGTAACTCAGGTTTAAACGACTGTATAACTCACGTCGTGAAAGTGTCGTAGTAGAAGGTCCTAAAATTTGTCGAGTTGACCTTAGGGTAATGGAGGTGGTCGAAACAAGTATCACTACGAAAGATTCCGGGTGAACTGAAGTGTAAGGTCCTACAGACCGAGATCCACTCACTAGTGTGGTAGCACTAATAGACCCAGTACTTCTAGAAAAAACATGTCAAGAAGACACATAAGAACGGTGGAGAAGAATTATAGAAGACGAAGACAATCCAGATATGGTAAAGACAGGAAATGACTCGGGTAGAAACGTACTTTGCAAGGGAACCATAGAGATTAAAAGAACTTCTCTAGAGATCAGAAAGGGTAAGACAAGAACAGGAGATAAAGAAACGTAACTAGTGACTCTTTCCGAACGAATAGAGAGGAACGATAAGAAACCTTGGGACGTAAGTTTACCCATATAGAAAGGAAAAGAGAAAACGAAAAACGAAGGGAAGAAAAGTGTCGATAAACATTCCAGACGAGTCTGTCGGTAAAACGAAAAAACGTAAAGAAAAAGAACCCCTACCAGAACTCAGGACAGAGGACATGTTACAGTACTTGGAGGTAGGTATCAAGTAGTCCGTGAGACAGATAGTCTAGATAAAGAATGAATTCTTTAGATTTTAAAGAATTCTAATTTAGAGAAAGAGTGAAGGTGACATATCAGTATTCCCTAAACTAAATCCAGTATGGACTTACAAGATCACCAAAAGGAGTAAAAGAAGTTAAAGTCATACTTAAACTGTTATTCTTCAACTACTAGACTCGGTGTCAGTCGAGGGTCAGAACAAAAACGACTGACATATCTCGAAAAGGTAGAAACAGACGTTTCTTATATTAGTTAGACTAAAGCCACAGCTGGTAGACCACTACAGGATACACATCAGAAGAGAACACAACAACCTTCTGCCACAAACAATACTGGTCACACAAGAGAACCGTCTTGAGATAATCGGAAACGGGACGAAGTAAGACATGAGGTTCCGGTTTATACGTATTTTCGTTTTTATTTGTTTACCCTGGATTAATGTGAATTTTCGAAAACGTGTTGTTTCCTTTATATTCATCCCACTTTTCTGTAGGAAGTCTTACCCTCTTTTGTTATCGTTTGTTTTGTTGACTGTTTCTTAATTAGAGTTTATACCTGTTCGTCGAGTACGTCGAGTTATGGTCTTTTTATTTGTTGGGTTAGTTTTTTACCCGGTTTCTTGATTTGTCTGTAAAAAGGTTTCTTCTGTATGTCTACCGATTGTTTGTGTATTTTTCTACGAGTTGTAGTGACTCTGTTATGCAAAGACAACAAAGTTCGGTGGATCAAAGACCATTAAACAAGGTAGTCAGGGTCCTTCACTTTTACGTATAGAAGCCAAAGGATACAAACATAAGACGGGTCATTACTCGAGATGGGATACCTTATCCGGGAACACATACTATAGTGACGTTTTAAGTATGTTCGAAACAGTAGTCAAGTCAAGTAAGTCAGCACAGGTTGAAAAACACTGGGGTACCTGGCGTCGTGTGGTCCGGAATTTTCGAAAACCTGTTGTTTCCTTTATATTCATCCCACTTTTCAGGTAGTGGTTGAGGGTCTCAAGTGAGTTTGAGTACAGGTAACTCAGCCAGTACGGTAGGTTGGTAAAGTTGGAGACAGTAGGGGAAGAGGGCGAAAGTTAGAAAGGGTCGTAGTCCCAGAAAAGTTTACAGTCGAGAAGTGTAGTCCACCGGTTTCATGACCTCAAAGTCGAAGTCGTAGTCAGGAAGGTTACTTGTGGGTCCTGACTAAAGGAAATCCTACCTGAACAATCTAGAGGAACGTCAGGTTCCCTGAGAGTTCTCAGAAGAGATTGTTGTGTAAGTTTTGGTAGTTAAGAAACCGCGAGTCGAAAGAAATATCAAGTTGAGAGTGTAGGTATGTCCTGATGACCTTTTCGGTATCGGAACAGATCTACCTGGAAACAATCGTTTTATTATAGAGACGAAAAATTATACGACAGAGCCAACCAGTATTGAAAGGAAGGTTCCTCATTCGCAGAAAATTAAAGTACCGATGTTAGTGGTAGACGTCACTAAAACCTTGGGGGTTTTTACTTCAGACGGTGACAAAGGTGACAAAGAGATAGATAAATGGTACTTCACTACCCTGACCTACGGTACTCACTTTTCCGACCGAATTTCGAGTTGTAAGTCTTTTGTTTCTAGTACCGTAGACCAGGGTAGTGCAGTAGTCTTGGGATGTTTAAATAAAAACAGATGAAAAAATAACACTTTCACAAATTTGATTAAAATCCACATAAACAAAACATTAGGACCAAGACGGGACTTTTCAACCCATTGTTACTAACTGAATCTATTGGAATCGTGGAATTAAAGATATGATAAATTCAATCACTGGTTGTTTACAATCAAAAGGAACGACATTTGGATTAGATTTTCTACATTGGAAATTTTCCCGAGAAATGACTATTTTACCAATATAGATTAGAAAACAAGGTCTAAATAAGGAAAAGAAGTTTAGTAAGGAATTACTAAACTTCTCTTGGTACGATAATATTAAGATAGTCGTCAATATTATTTCAAAGAAGTCTTGAAAATTTAAACACAGATAGGTTATCACCAATACCTTCCTAGACTTCTTTGGGGTCTAAATACACGGATCGAGGACAGAAGTCCTTTTGATGGTGTTTTTCCGTAAGTTAATAAGGACAGATCTTAAATTAAAACACGTACAATAGTTCATTAATAAAAAGATTTATTTATCGGTCAATAGGGTTGTAATATGACTTATCAGGTAATAAACAAAACTCTATGATAAAAATTTAGTGTATATCTTCATAGTATATATTCATAAAAAGAAACAAAAGATAAGATGTCTATGTCAACAAAGTAGACACCATATGGTTAATAAAACAAAGGATGTCTGATGGTAAACTTAATGAACCTGTCGTTCGGGATAAAACGACAAAGATTAAAAATTGTCAGTGAATCAATAAGGTCATCGAGGAGGGCCGGCGGTGACTGGAGCCTACGCCCCATCGAGGAGAGCCGACGGCAGGGACTGGAGTCTGCGTCCCATCGAGGAGAGCCGGTAAGGACGCGGCAGCGTCGGACCGTGAGATCCGACGACGGGGACTGGATCCTGGACTGTGGTGGGAATACCGTCTTTCACTTCTCCTCGATTTTTCGGAGGACTACTTTCACTTTCTCCTCTTGCTTTTTCAACCGAATTTCGAGTTGTAAGTCTTTTGCTTCTAGTACCGTAGGCCAGGGTAGTGAAGTACCGTTTATCTACCCCTTTGTCACCTTTGTCACAGTCTGAAATATAAAACCCCGAGCTTTTAGTGACGTCTACCACTAACGTCGGTCCTTTAATTTTCCGAGAATGAGGAACCTTCTTTTCAATACTGGTTGGATCTATCATATAAGTTTTCGTCTCTGTAATGAAACGGCTGATTCCAGGCAGATCAGTTCCGATACCAAAAAGGACACCAGTACATACCTACACTCTCAACCTGACGCTTCTTCCGACTCACGGCTTCTTAACTACGAAAACTTGACATCACAACCTCTTCTGAGAACTCTCAGGGAACCTGACGTTCCTCTAGGTTGGTCAGGTAAGACTTCCTCTAGTCGGGACCCTAAAGAAACCTTCCTTACTACGATTTCGACTTCGAAGTCATGAAACCGGTGGAGTACCCTTCTCAACTGAGTAACCTTTTCTGACACTACGACCCTCCCTAACCCCCGTCCTCCTCTTCCCCTGCTGTCTCCTACTCTACCGACCTACTGTAGTGACTGAGTTACCTGCGTTCAGACTCACTTGAGGCCCTCAACCACTATCTGTCCCTCCGGACCTCACGACGCTAAGTACCCCAGCGTTTCTCAGTCTGTGCTGACTCACTGACTCTCTGACTTGACTTGACTTGACTTCTCTTCCGAGACAGGTACCCTAAGAGGTCCGTTCTGATGACCCCATCCGACAGTAAAGGAAGAGGTCTGGTACCCCAACGTTTCTCAACCTATACTGACTCCTCTGTATCGTGCGTGCGTTTTCCTCCGAGACGCGTCACCTGTGCTTGGTCGTAAAGGTTCAGATGGTGGAGGATGGTTGATTTTAATCTTGGAGCATGGTGGTGACGTTACCTGTCTACTTGACAATAAATGTTTCTAAAGATCGATGAACTAACATTGAATCAATGGACTAAGAAAGAACCGATTCATAAAACACTGTAAAGAGATAAAAAAAAGGGAGACAATAGATAATTATACCAAGAAAGATGAATCGAAGGGAGTGTCGAGTCAACCATTTCTTAGGTGGAGACTACGTCCTCTGGGGCCAAATTGAGGACCCAGTCCTTCTAGACAGACTCTTCCCTTTCCGATGGGTGAGGTCATAAGACCGGACCTCTTAAGGTACCTGATTCAGGTACCCCAGTGTTTTTCAGTCTACACTGACGCGTTGAAAGTAAAAGTGAAAGGATGAATCTTCTATTATAAACTAAATTTTTCGATTACGATTCTTAGAACCACGTCCTATACCCGAACCCACCAATACTACCTAGAGTTTCAACACAGAATTCAACAGAAGTCCTTGAGACTTTATATCCTTACAACTACGACAAGTCAAGTCAAATCAAGTCAGTGAGTCAGCACAGGTTGAGAAACGCTGGGGTACTTAACGTCATACGGTCCGGAGGGACAGGTAGTGGTTGAGGACCCCAAGTGAGTTTGAGTACAGGTAACTCAGTCACTACGGTAGGTTGGTAGAGTAGGAGACAGCAGGGGAAGAGGAGGACGGGGGTTAGGGAGGGTCGTAGTCTCAGAAAAGGTTACTCAGTTGAGAAGAGTACTCCACCGGTTTCATGACCTCAAAGTCGAAAACGTAGTAAGGAAGGTTTCTTTAGGGTCCTGACTAGAGGAAATCTTACCTGATCAACCTAGAGGAACGTCAGGTTCCCTGAGAGTTCTCAGCAGAGGTTGTGGTGTCAAGTTTTCGTAGTTAAGAAGCCGAGAGTCGAAAGAAGTGTCAGGTTGAGAGTGTAGGTATGTACTGGTGACCTTTTTGGTATCGGAACTGATCTATCTGGAAACAACCGTTTCATTGCAACGACGAAAACTTATACGATAGATCCAACCAGTATTGAACGGAACGTTCCTCATTCGTAGAAAATTAAAGGACCGACGTTAGTGGTAGACGTCACAAAAACTACGAATTCCGTTGTTTCAATTCAATAGACACATGTCATAAAACTTCTTTCTTCGTTAACTGACAAATGATTATTTCCTTTATGGAACATAGGTACGTGTTTATTTTAAATTCTAGAGACCAGGGATTTGAGTTTCTGGTCGAGTCTATTCATGGACATTTATGGTATTAGGGTATGTGACTGTAAACTCCTTTTTCGATACCCCACACACACACACAAGTCAACGAAGACAGCACTGAAACGTTAGGGTACCTGACATCAAACGGTCCGAGGAGAGGTACCCTAAAAGGTCCGTTCTTATGATCTTACCCAACGATAAAGGAAGAGGTTTTCAGTACCATTAGATGTCATTGATGTTTGATATTAATTGGTTACTCTGTTTCAAGGATTTTAACAATAGTGAAGGAATATATCATAGACTGTTACCGGGCTAAGAAAAGTAATGGTGTTATATTTCAACACGACCGTGTGGAAAGTCACGGTGACCAAGGATCTTGTGGTTTGTTTATGGACGGATGTTTCCCGAGTACGTACGTTGATGAATACTTTCTTTCTCATTTCGCTTGTTGAGTTTTACTGTTTCATTTCCCGTTCCCGATCCTTCAACAAGTTTCTCTCAAGTCCCAAGATTTCAAGATTTAAGTTCTCACTGGTTTTCATGAATAAACCATGGATGATATATAGACGACACCTCTTCCGTTACCGTGGGGGTGAGGTAATGAGAATGGACCTTTTAGGGTACCTGCTTCCTCGGACCATCCGACGTCAGGCACTCCAGCGATTCTCAGTCTGTACTGACTCACTGAAGGGAAAGTTAAAAGTGAAAGTACGTAACCTCTTCCTTTACCGTTTCGTGAGGTTACAAGAACGGACCTCTTAGGGTCCCTGTCTCCTCAGACCATCCTCCGGCAAATACCCCATCGTGTCTCAACCTTTGCTGACTTCACTGAATCGTCGTCGTCGTCGTACATAGACCACCCTGGTGTACGGTACTAGAAGCAAAAGACTTACAACTCGAAATTCGGTTGAAAAAGTGAGAGGAGGAAGTGACAGTAGTGAAGGAGAAGTTAAAGACGGTATTCCCACCACAGTAGACGTGTAGACTCCAATAACTATAAAGAGGGCCGTTAGAACTAAGGTCGAACACGAAGAAGGTCGGGTCGCAAAGAGTACTACATGAGACGTATCTTCAATTTATTCGTCCCACTGTCATATGTCGGAACTGTGTGAGGAAAAGGATAAACCTTGGTCAGACAACAAGGTACAGGTCAAGATTGACAACGAAGGACTGGACGTATATCCAAAGAGTTCTCCGTCCAGTCCACCAGACCATAAGGGTAGAGAAAGTCTTATAAGGTGTCAAGTAACACTAGGTGCGTCAGTTTCCGAAACCGTATCAGTTATTTTGTCTTTATCTACAAAAAGACCTTGAGAGAACGAAAAAACTACTAGGTCGCCGTAGACCAGGGTAGTGAAGTACCCTTTATCTACCCATTTGTCGCCTTTGTCACAGTCTGAAATAAAACCCCCCGGGGTTTTAGTGACGTCTACCACTGACGTCGGTACTTTAATTTTCTGCGAATGAGGAACCTTCTTTTCAATACTGGTTGGATCTGTCATATAAGTTTTCGTCTCTGTAATGAAACGGCTGATTCCAGACAGATTAGTTCTGATACCAAAAAGGTCACCAGTACATACCTACACTCTCAACCTGACACTTCTTTCGACTCACGGCTTCTTAACTACGAAAACTTGACACCACAACCTCTTCTGAGAACTCTCAGGGAACCTTACGTTCCTCTGGGTTGTCAGGTAAGACTTCCTCTAGTCGGGACCCTAAAGAAACCTTCCTTACTACGATTTCGACTTTGAGGTCATGAAACCGGTGGAGTACGCTTCTCGACTAAGTAACCTTTTCTGAGACTACGACCCTCCCTAACCGCCGTCCTCCTCTTCCCCTGCTGTCTCCTGCTCTACCGACCTACCGTAGTGACTGAGCTACCTGCACTCAGACTCACTTGGGGCCCTCAACCACTACCTGTCCCTCCGGACCACACGACGCTAAGTACCCCAGCGTTTCTCAACCTGTACTGACTCGCTGACTTGACTTGACTGCATAGACCACTCTCATATGTTTTCGTTACGACTTCAAAAGGATAATTTTTGTGACTTTCATCATTTAGAAGATAGATGATATTTGTATTTTTGTATTTGATATGTGTTCTCTATTGTCTTTCACATATCTATAGTATTCATCAGTACGTATTTACCTGTACTAATGTTGGGATAACTACCGTCGTTATGTACATTTCTTTATACCTAGTTAGTTTTCATTTCACTACCTTTGTCTTGTGTCTTTTTTTATCTACAATCTCTCTACGTTTTTTACCATCGGACAAGGATAAGTATGTGTTGTACCTCCTCTTCTCTAGTCGTAGTTTATAATCGATCTAGACAAACAGAGTCATTCGTCCAAATAACACCCCGGTCTTGATTTTTCTATTGTTATAGATTCTGGAAGTGTTTAAACGTAGTGTGTTAATTGAGGGAAATCCTATTAAAGTGTGAACGGTTCATCATAATCCAAAACGTATGTGTCTAAATTGTTGGTATATAGTTCATCGTAATTGATATCTTTTTACTAGACGTATATTCACCTGGACACGTCAGGTTTAGACGTAACAGTTGTAGTCAACTATATATATATATATATATAGTCGGAAAAAAAAAAAAAATGATGATTCGACGAGGATACGGTTATGATATGATGTGATTAATGACAACAAAAAATGTATTCAAATAGTCCATCTATTTAAGAGACACTCACAAGAAATGTCTTTTTAACCCCGTTAAAAAACATAAAATTCAAAGTCTACTTCAACTTTTATTTACACTAGTGAGGTAAAAATTTTTAGGACAATCCCCTCACCCCAACCTCCAATTCTTAATGTGTTGGTAGGTACTACCTAATTTTCTTTGACCTAAGTGGGAGAATCGAATCTCTTGAGCCTTTGACCTGCTTTTGTATCTTTTGTTACCAAAGCTCTGTGACTTATTGTCATGTCTTGGTACTATGAACTTTTTATCTAGGTCACTCGAGATACTAACGGCGTCAGACGTAGGACCTCCTTCGAAGTCCTATTTAAAAGTCCCTCCTTATAAAGTTTCTCTCGGGTCCCCAAGTGACTGAACTCCTCTTTCTTTAGTCTATTATCCTTCCGGTTTCTCAAATGTCATAAGTTTGGTCTAATGAGTTGTCCTTACTCGACGTGTTGTTGTATACTTTTATTGTATACATTTTCGTCTTAAATACAGTCCTTATATGCAACCTAATTACAAATTCTCAGTCCTTTATTTTGATGATTTTCTTATTTTCCTTTTTGGTATACGGTATCTACATCTTTTTCGTAAACTGTTTTAAGTTATACGAAAGTACTATTCTTTCGTTTTTCTTTGGAGAATCTGATCCCTATTTTTCCTAAAAAAGTTCAATTATCCCTATAGAATAATTATCACCGTCCACCTGAGTCATCAACACCGCGTACCCAAATCTACGACACGTCGTACACCCTAGAAGGGTCTAGTCCCTAGTTTGAATACAGAGGACGTAACCGTCCGTCTAAGATGGTCACTCGGTGGTTCCTTCGGGAATTTTTATTATTATTATTAAAATAAATAATATTCGAAACAAAATTTATTGGGATTCATAAAATTCCTTTTAGGGTTTCTACCTCCTCGGACCACCCGACGTCAGGTACCCCAGAGATGTTCAGCCTGTCCTGACTCGCTGAAGTGAAAGTGAAAAGTTAAAGTACGTAACCTCTTCCTTTACGGTAGGTGAGGTCACAAGAACGGACCTCTTAGGGTCCCTGCCACCTCGGACCACCTGACGTCAGATACCCCAGCGTGTCTCAGCCTGTGTTGACTTCACTGAATCGTTTTGTCGTCGTTGTCCAATCTTATCAGAATATATAAACGGTAAAGACTACGAACAATTACGAAGGAACTTCTTGGTCCAAAGGTAGACCATAATAAAGGGAATTCAGATTTCTTTAAATACCATAAACCCATATTTAAGAGAATTGAGTAGAGTGTACGATCATTTCATTACGAGTTTTAAGAGGTTCGGTCCGAAGTCGTTATGCACTTCGCACTTGAGGGACTACAAGTTCGACCAAAATCTTTTCCGTCTCCTTGGTCTCTAGTTTAACGGTTGTAGACGACCTAGTAGCTTTTTCGCTCTCTCAAGGTCTTCTTGTAGATAAAGACGAAATAACTCATACGGTTTCGGAAACTGACACACCTAGTGTTATTTGACACCTTTTAAGACTTTCTCTACCCTTATGGTCACTGGACGGAGAACTCTTTAGACGTACGTCCAGTCCTTCGTTGTCAATCTTGACCTGTGCCTTGTTGTCTGACCAAGGTTTATCCTTTTCCTCACGTAGTTCCGACATATAACGGTGGGACGAATAAATTGAAGATACGTCTTATGTAGTACTCTTTACGACCTGACCTTCTTTGTGTCCGACCTTAGTTCTAACGGCCCTCTTTATAGTTATTGGAGTCTATACGTCTACTGTGGTGGGAATACCGTCTTTCACTTCTCCTCGATTTTTCGGAGAACTACTTTCACTTTCTCCTCTCGCTTTTTCAACCGAATTTCGAGTTGTAAGTCATTTCCTTCTAGTACCGTAGGCCAGGGTAGTGAAGTACCGTTTATCTACCCCTTTGTCACCTTTGTCACAGTCTGATATAAAACCCCCCGAGGTTTTAGTGACGTCTACCACTGACTTCGGAACTTTAATTTTCTACGAATGAGGAACCTTCTTTTCAATACTGGTTGGATCTATCATATAAGTTTTCGTCTCTGTAATGAAACGACTGATTCCAAAAAGGACACCAGTACATACCTACACTCTCAACCTGACACTTCTTCCGACTCGCGGTTTCTTGACTACGAAAACTTGACACCACAACCTCTTCCGAGAACTCTCAGGGAACCTTACGTTCCTCTAGGTTGGTCAGGTAAGACTTCCTCTAGTCGGGACCCTAAAGAAACCTTCCTTACTACGATTTCGACTTCGAGGTCATGAAACCGGTGGAGTACGCTTTTCAACTGAGTAACCTTTTCTGAGACTACGACCCTCCCTAACCCCCGTCCTCCTCTTCCCCTACTGACTCCTACTCTACCGACCTACCGTAGTGCCTGAGCTACCTGCACTCAGACCCACTTGAGGCCTTCAACCTCTACCTGTCCCTCCGGACCACACGACGTTAAGTACCCCAACGTTTCTCAGCCTGTACTAACTCGCTGACTTGACTTGACTTGACTTAAGTAAATAGATTTTACAGTAATACAGTGGAGGTAAAAAATTTCCTATAAAAACGACCGATAACTTAAGTTCCAGCTCCAACTTCCAAAAACAAACAAAAAGATGTCGTAAAATTCCTATGACTAGGTGACGACAGAAGACCGGAGGTGTCATAACTACTATTCAGTGGTTAGTAATTTTATCAAAAATAGTGTATTTTACATAGTAAAGGAGGAGGACGAAGGTTCGGAAATAAAGATAGAAGTTCGAGATCTCACACAAATCCTACAAATACTAATATGTCACCTTCACTCTTTATCTAAATTCCCGGATCTAGACTATCTATCTCACGGACTACTTGATACCTTACTCCAAGCACTGTGACATGTCCTCTGTCCCTAGTTCTGGTAGGGGCACCTTTTCTTTGTGTTTTTTCGTTTTACCGACAGACCCCTCCGGAATGTTTATCGACACTTTTCTTCTCTTCGCTTTTCGTTTCCTTTTTTCCTTTCTATATTCGTATACTTACGTCTTAAGGTTTCTTATCGTTCTTCTCTATTCTTTCGGAAGAAGTCGCTAGTCACGTTTCTTCATCTCCTTTTGTTGTCTTACCCTTTCTGATCTCTAGAGAAGTTCTTTTAATGTCTATGGTTCCCTTGTAAAGTACGTTTCTACCCGAGCTATTTCCTGTCTTTACCAGACCTGGATTGTCTTCGTCTTCTATAATTCTTCTCCACCGTTCTTATGTGTCTTCTTGACATGTTTTTTCTAGAAGTACTGGGCCTATTAGTGCTACCACACTAGTGAGTAGATCTCGGTCTGTAGGACCTTACACTTCAGTTCACCTGGAATCTTTCGTAGTGATGTTTGTTTCGATCACCTCCACTACCTTAAGGTCATCTCGATAAAGTTCAGGACTTTCTACTACGACACTTTCACGATGTGAGTTATACGGTCGTTTAAACCTTTTGAGTCGTCACCGGTGTCCTGACCTTTTCCAGTCAAAAGTAAGGTTAGGGTTTCTTTCCGTTACGGTTTCTTACGAGTTTGATGGTGTGTTAACGTGAGTAGAGTGTACGATCGTTTCATTACGGGTTTTAAGAGGTTCGGTCCGAAGTTGTTATACACTTGGCACTTGAAGGACTACACGTTCGACCAAAATCTTTTCCGTCTCCTTGGTCTCTAGTTTAACGGTTGTAGACGACCTAGTAGCTTTTTCGTTCTCTCAAGGTCTTCTTGTAGATAAAGACGTAATAACTCATACGGTTTCGGAAACTGACACACCTAGTGTTATTTGACACCTTTTAAGACTTTCTCTACCCTCATGGTCTGGTGGACTGGACGGAGAACTCTTTAGACGTACGTCCAGTCCTTCGTTGTCAATCTTGACCTGTACCTTGTTGTCTGACCAAGGTTTATCCTTTTCCTCACGTAGTTCCGACATATAACAGAGGGACCAATAAATTGAATATACGTCTCATGTAGTACTCTTTTCGACCTGACCTTCTTCGTATTCGACCTTAGTTCTAACGGTCCTCTTTATAGTTATTGGAGTTTATGCGTCTACTGTGGTGGGAATACCGTCTTTCAATTCTCCTCGATTTTTCGGAGAACTACTTTCACTTTCTCCTCTCACTTTTTCAACCGAATTTCGAGTTGTAAGTCTTTTCCTTCTAGTACCGTAGGCCAGGGTAGTGAAGTACCCTTTATCTACCCCTTTGTCACCTTTGTCTCAGTCTGAAATAAAACCCCCCGAGGTTTTAGTGACGTCTACCACTGACTTCGGTACTTTAATTTTCTACGAATGAGGAACCTTCTTTTCAATACTGGTTGGATCTATCGTTAAGTTTTCGTCTCTGTAATGAAACGGCTGATTCCAGGCAGATCAGTTCCGATACCAAAAGGGACACCAGTACATACCTACACTCACAACCTGACACTTCTTCCGACTCACGGCTTCTTAACTACGAAAACTTGACACCACAACCTCTGCTGAGAACTCTCAGGGAACCTGACGTTCCTCTAGGTTGGTCAGGTAGGATTTCCTCTAGTCGGGACCCTAAAGAAACCTCCCTTACTACGATTTCGACTTTGAGGTCATGAAACCGGTGGAGTACACTTCTCAACTGAGTAACCTTTTCTGAGACTACGACCCTCTCTAACCCCCGTCCTCCTCTTCCCCTGCTGTCTCCTACTCTACCGACCTACCGTAGTGCCTGAGCTACCTGCACTCAGACTCACTTGAGACCCTCAACCACAACCTGTCCCTCCGGACCACACGACGTTAAGTACCCCAGTGTTTCTCAGCCTGTACTGACTCGCTGACTTGACTTGACTTGACTTACTACCAAAAAAGGTAAAAATAGGTTAATCCTCAAACGGTTCTAAGAGTTTAGTCATATAAATATATAAATGGTTCGAACCCCTTTATCGGTAATATAGAAGTTTATAAAGTTCATACAGGGTAAGAGAGGAGTGAGGGGAAAACCCTGAAGTAGATGTATCTACATTCTGAAAAAAAAACAGGGTGTCCAGTGTCCAATTACACAACAGTAGTAAAAAGAGAGTGAACAAACTAGTAAAGGTGACTAGATAAAGTTCCGTCACTGAGAAAAGGAACATTAAATGTAAACCATGTAAATAGAACACTTAAAATATAAAGTCTATAACACAAAAATCAAAATCTTAAAATAAAACCAAAAAGAAATCAAAGGTAAAAAAGGGACTCAATTTTTTAGAAATAAGTAAACCTCGTATAAAATAAAGTAATTCGTATCAATATTATAGATATTATTATAGTAGTAAACGATAAGGTTAAAGACTCAACCAACAGATAAAAGAACTTTACCCCAGTGTAAAAGGATTAGACTTAAAAGAACATAGGATCTATAACACTCACTATTTAGTACCGTTAAGTCCTAAGACATATAAAGAACCTCCTCACAATTACGAAAATAGTTCATTAATTGTAACAACTTGAGTTTGAAATTTGAGACAGAGACGTCATCGTCGTGTTTTCTTTCGAGTCAAGTTTTCTGTCTTTCTATCATCAACACGGTGTGTACGTACCAAGCCCCGTCGACCTCTGATCCCGTCTCAAATAAGTGTATTAAACTCCAGGAGGGAGAAACACAGAGAAAAGACCCTAAGAGAGGAGTAAAAGGTCATCGACACCAACGATATTTGAGTCAGAACACCAAAAAGTACAATTCCTTTTTTTTTTTTGTTGATACACAAAAGAGAGTTTAATAGAAGGAGACGGTGTAGTTTAAAATAGAATACTCCCACAGTATGAAAAAATTAGTCAATTAACCGTTAATTGACGAAATAGGTTGAAGAGACAAGACACTAGTGATATCATGTGAAATTGACACATAGTACCTTGTCTAAGGACCTTCATCCTCACGTCACACATGACAGTCTAAATGTAAATTTATCCAATATGTTTGAACTGATACTTTTCGTCACATACTCTCTAGAAAAAAAAAAAAAAAAAAAGTTTGGTAAACAGAGTCGGTTTTTTTTTTTTTTTTTCTTCTGAAAAAAAAAAAAAGTTTACAGATTGACCCTTTTACTTTAGGAAATTTATTTTTACTTTTAATAGAGAAATGATACGAAAAGGAGTGGTCTCTCCTACTGGTATGGGAAAAAGAGTCTCATACATACAGACAGAACGAAGACTGAATTTATTTATTTGACGAACAGACACACGAGAGGGTAAATTTTTTTTCTCTCTCTCTAGAACGAAAGATGGAGAGAACGTTTGGACTAATAAATTTTAAAAACTAAATTATCTTTTCCAAGAATGAAAAAGGAGAAGACATACAAGTCGTAGAAAGAGAAAGGTATGGAAGTCTAAGATTTTCTAAATACAGACCTTTCGAGAAAGTAGTATATATATATACTGAACGAAGACGTGAGAAGTTCTGACACAGTGGTGATTCACTCTAACTCGAATGAGGTAGTGGTGGTGGTAGTTTAAATTTTAAAGTAAGAGAATGTTAACGTAAGGTGAAGAGACAAAACAGGAAACGGTATGGTGAACAGTGGGAGACAGTATAAGATATAAAGTGAATGTCAGACTTGACACACCCAGGTTAATATGTACCTATAAAAAGTTATTTATATATGTCATGATGTGTTAGGTACCAACCAACTGAAGAACCTATACTTCCTAAACCTCCCGGTTGATATCCTGAACTCGTAAGAGTCTAAAACCATTGACACTGACCAGGACCTTGGTTAGGGGACACCCCGTTGATATAAATCTAAATGACGGACAGAGGGTGAGATCTTAATTCGAGAGACTCCTGTTCTAAAGAAAGGAAGAAAAAAACAACTGACGATACAGGGAGTCTAAATATTATCACGGGTCGTATATTATATATACACTAGTTTTCAAGTACTTCTTTATTTACCAAATTTTGACAATTATATTGTTGATTGAGGTACGGGAAGGAGAAGAAATATAACTTCTTTATAAAGTCCTTGTAAATTTTTATAAATTTTTAAAATGAATTTGTTAATAAGTCTAATCACTAAGAGTTTCACACCAGGGGTTGGTTGTCGTAGTCGTAGAAGACATTTGAATAAATTTTACGTTTAAGAGTCCGGTCTAGTGTTTGGATGACTCAGTCGTTAAAACACCCGCCCCGGACAAAGATTTCAGAAAGTTCATTGTTCGGAAGATCCGGTAACACTACGTACGGGTTGGTTGACATAGTACCTAAACCTGAGTGTAGAC
The DNA here is from genome assembly GCA_006410555.1 of Capra ibex. Taxonomy (NCBI): domain Eukaryota; kingdom Metazoa; phylum Chordata; class Mammalia; order Artiodactyla; family Bovidae; genus Capra; species Capra ibex. The sequence goes on from SJYO01046538.1 coordinate 74,455,403, forward strand.
ATACAGATAAAAGAAAGTGACAAACGGAGATCAGCAAAAGTTTATAATAAAGAAGTAAGTAACTACGATTTAAAATTAAGTAAAAAATGACGTGTCCTACTGAAAGTCGTAAGTAAAAAATTATAAGTCCGTGTGATATGAGAACTAGTAGGGTCCACACCGTGATAACACCCAAGAGGTTCTCTACATCCTTTCAATTAGATCAGTGTGTACGTTGACGAAATAAGAAGATTTTTCACTCTAAATAATGTCGAGATCTGTCACTACTTAAGTAAGACACATATCACGGTCTAAAAGTAAACCATTATTTAATGACTCCCTTTACTGAAAGTCTAAAGTAAAAGAAGTGGACTCTCATTTATTCAATGAACCATTACTCACATATTATAAGTACTCAACTAGAAAGTTATGTACGTACACGTGCACATGTGTGTGTTTGTGTTCAAGATAAAATTTATAAATATGGAAAATTAAGAGTTTTTTACTCCAGTCATTCCGTCGGTGACCCTGTCCTTTATAAACGTTTCTATCGTAAATTGGTGTATAATAATTCCCAGATATTAATACGATCTTGTCATGGATAAATAAACTTTATAAATAACTCTTCATAACTGGTACTGATCTCTTCAGAAAGAATGGTTGAGTACAAATAAGACTCCTTGTTTAGTCCATTACATCACTTACACGATACTTTTTATATTTTCTACTGTATATATAGTTTATAATAATAATAGAATATAAGTTTTGGTAAAAAACAGGAATACAATGACAAAAATCACATTGTTGAATGTAAAATCTTATCAAGTCGACATAAAAATTCAGACATTGAGTACTCCTTTTTATCCTTTTGTCCAAAGGACACGTTTGGATTTGCCTAATTGTCATGGAAGACCTTACGTACGAACTCTTATAAGACTCCGGTTCAGATCTAAGTGAGTCTTTCTCACGTGACTAGGTAAGTATTCCATACGATAACCCGTTCTTGTCCTTCATCACGGTAAACAACGTTATGTAAACTTTAGGGTCTAACTTCATAAACATATTTTCGTGAAACTTATACTCCATTTCACCTCACTAACAAGTCTTTTAGGGAAAATAAGTCGACGTTAGTGTCAAGTAGAAGTCAGAAATTTTAATGTCATTTATTTTCTTTGTCGAGGTTCATTATCAACATTAAGTAATAAAATTACTTTCTTATACAAACTATTCTTTTCGGAAGTACTTAAGTCATAGTTTAAATTATGGTATACGAGTAAATACTTATTCGGATCTTTGAAAATGAATCAGTTTAGTGTAGTATCTCACCCAAGTCACTTTTAAAAGTAATCACAACTAAATATGTATAATTTTCCTAAAATTAACACTTTTATTATATACATGTACTAAAATTTTAAATTCGTCATATGTTGTTTCTCTTTCAGAGAGAGAGTAGGATCTGGAGTAAGGACATACGGACACGGGTTTCCGTTGGGGATTCAAAGAAGACATAAAAAAGTTTGGTTAGATAAATGTATTTTTTATACATATATGTGTATATACGTATATATGTATGTGTGTCTATTTATGTACATATGTTTATATAATTATGAATGTATGTGTACCTGTCTGTACGTTTATGTGTGTGGGAAAACATGTATCTACCCTTGTTTGATATATGTATCAACTCGTTGGACGAATAAAGTGAGTTGTTACATAGAAACTGTCGTAAGGGATAACCGTGACACACAGGAGTAAAAGAGAATTAAAACGTAATTGTAAAAATATATTTATTATTAGGAGAATATTTCAAAAGACTATTATGTTTCTGATCACACTATCATAGTTTCTACTTCGAATATGGTTGTCAGTGTCTGCAAATATGTGCCGTGATTTGTCTATACGTTTGAATTAAGAGTATGTACCACGAATTCCTGTGTTGTGAGTTCGGTGAGTCCTTAACAGTCTTATACATTAGACCAAGAGATCATATGACTAATAAATTAAATAATTGTTAAAATTTTCGAAATATAAAGTCAGACTTATATATCTAGTAAATATTGTTATAAAATATATTTTCCAAATCATAGTTTAAATTTGAGAGGTAGGTAAAGAAAATACACTTCTAAGTAAAAGTTTAAGAGAATACACATTGTTCCACACTGAATAACTTCCGAAAGATTGTAGGAAATTCATGTCTTATGTATATTCAAATTTATTTTGGACACAAGTCTAAAGGGTGTGATTAAAGTGAGTACTCGAAAGGGAAGACTTACTCAAAAGTATACAAACCATTCCCTACGTAAAACAAACTTCCGAAAAGGTGTAAGTAATGTAAGTATTCCAAAGAGAGGTCACACCCTAGAGACTACATAATGTTCAACACTGAAACGTAACTTCCGAAAGGGTGTAAGTAATGTAAGTATCCCAAAGAGGGGACATACTCAAGAGACTACATGTTACTCCACACTGAAAACCGATTTTCGAAAGGGTGTAAGTAATGTAAGTATCCCAAAGAGGGGTCATACTTGAGAGACTACAACTCACTCTGGAAGTTAAACAAACTTCCGGAAGGGTGTGACTAACGTAAGTTTACCTGAAAGTGGACATACTCAAGAGTATACCATTCATTCTCTACTCGATACAGGTTTCCGAAAAGGTGTAAGTAATGTAAATATCCCAAAGAGAAATCACACTCAAGAAACTACATATTACTCCACACTGAAGAATGACTTTCGAAAGGGTGTAAGTAATGTAAGTTTCCCAAAGAGTGGACATACTTAAGAGTGTACAAATCATTCCCTACTTGATATGAATTTCCGAAAAGGTGTAAGTAATGTAAGCATACCATAAAGTGGGCATACACAAGAGTGTACAAGTCATTCTCTACTTAATATGGATTTTCTGAAAGGTGTAAGGAATGTAAGTATCCCGAAGAGTGGACATACTCTAGAGTGTACAACGTATTCTAAACTCGATACAGACTTCCAAAAGGGTGTTAGTCATGTAAGTATCCCGAAAAGGGGTCATACTTGAGAGTCTACCAGTCACTCTCGTACAAATACTGGTACCCGAAACGGTGTGACTTGTGTGAGTATACCAAAAAGAGGTCATACACAAGAGACCACATGTTGTTCCACACTAAAAACCGATTTCCGATAGGGTGTAAGTAATGTAAGCATACCAAAAAGGGGACATACTTAAGAGACTACCAGTTATTCAGGAACAAATACCGACTCTTGGAAGGGTGTAAGTAATGTAAGTATCCCAAAGTGAAATAAGACTCAAAAAAGTACGAATCATTCTCTACTCGTTACCGACCTACTAAAAAGTACAAGAAGAGGTCAAACTTAAAACAGGACAAGTCATATAAAGAACAGTCAAACTCAAAACAGTCCGGGTAATCTACTCGATATCCATCTACTAAAGAGTGTAAAAAAAGGTTAAACTAAAAACAGAAAGAAACATAGTCTATTCGATACTGACTTACTAAAGGATACGAGAAATCGATATAGTCTAAAGAAAAGACGCGTCAAAGAATCCAGTGGTCCATTCAGATTTAAGAAAGGTACACTTAGTTTAAATTCTTCGAAAGAAAAACTTCCTCATATAAAACATGAGTGTAAAAAAAAGGTGTTACTTGATGCAAGTACCGAGAAAAAGAATCAGTCTCAACAAAAGAACTTACGTTGAAGGGATTCCTAAAACAAAACTCTAAAGACCACCAAGAAATCGACCAGTAGTAGAACTACCTGAAGAAGATTTCACTTTAAGTTACTCTATGAGAACACTTAGAAACGTGAGAGTATAAAAACTTATATTGAATATTTCTTTATGGGACAACACCCCAACTTAGAAATAAACTCGGATCATAGGATTTCCAGAACCTTTTCTGGGACTAGGACCCTTTCTAACTCCCGTCCTCCTCTTCCCCTACTGTCTCTTACTCTACCAACCTATCGTAGTGGTTTAGTTACCTGTACTCAAACTCGTTTGAGGTTCTCTATCACTTCCTGTCCCTTCAGACCGTACGACGTTAGGTACCCCAGTGTTTCTCAGTTTGTACTGAATCGTTGACTTGTTGTTGTTGTTTCAAAGGATTTCACTTACTTTATAGTTCACGTTTGTAAGGGCAGTAAAACCTGAACTCCCCCTTTCACGACATCATTTCTGTCTTTTTCTTTTAACTGTTACCACTAATCTTTTTTGAAACTGACAAACATTTATACTGGAACGTTGGACCCTATTTTCTACTTTATTTGTGTTTTTCGTTGCTTGACTTTTCTCTAATTCGATTTTCTCGAACATTAAAATCGACTGTGAAAAACTTCAGAGAGGAGTCGGGTTTGAAGGGTCGTAATTATTGACGTTTAGGTACGTATCACGAAAAGAGGTTGTGGGATATGATATAAGCGGGTTTAGAGGCATCAGTGTCAGTCCCTGTCGACCAAGTTCGGTTCTACAGGTTATTCTCATATGAAACATTTTTAAACCTGAGATCAGTCAAAGGTGACCCACGATTTAAAATTTTACTATATTCTGTTCATAATATTTCGGTATAGAAAGGATTCATTTGACTTTCAAGTAATCGTGTTTCTTATTTCGTATATAGGTGTCTTTTCGTCTCTACACTCTAGTACACAGGAGTTTCTCTAGTAAATGTATTAGGGTTAAAGATTACCGAAAGATCTCGACCGAGATCAGGGACCGACTTCATGGTAGGGAATCCAATGTTTTCCGGAATATTATTTAAGGAGATAAATGAATCCTATCGTGTTCATTTTAAAACAATAACGAGGGGTTTATCGGTTTTATTCTCTTTTATTCATTCGAGTAGTTTCTCATGACATATGTCCACTGACTCCCTAATTCATGTTTTCCTACAAGATGACGAGGGTAGATACTAATTATATTATTACTGTAAGGACATGATTTTGTGTAGACTGAGAATACAATTTCTCACAGACTGAGAAACGTTGAGATACCTGACATCGAGTGGTCAGAGGAGACAGGTACCCTAAAAGGTCTGTTCTCATGACCTGATCCAACGGTAAGGGAGGACGTCCCGAAGAAGGGATGGGACCCTAACTTGGGTACAGTAGACGTAAAGGACGTAACGTCCGTCTAAAAAATGGTGATTCGATGGTCCCTTCGAGGAAGAGGCTCAATGGACTACGAAAATGGTATAATATTTTAAGTGTCATTACTCTGACCGTTTATTTGAAGTACTGTAACCTAAACATCACATGTGTTTGTGAACGAAAGGTTATCAAACGATACCTCGTGTGGAAGGACAGTCCAGTGAGATTAACGGTTAATATTTAAAATTCGATTAAGGGTTGAGATTCGTTAACGAGTGTAAGAAAGGAGGTATGTGATATGTTAATATGTATAACTCAATAGAAGAGTTGGGTCCGAAGACATGAGACTCTGGTTTGAGTTTAACTGTCTACATTCGTCGGTACAAAAATCATATACTAGGTTGAAGACCAACTTTGGTTGACTAACCTGTTGTCATTTGTAGTTGGGATCGATAGATTGTTAAAAGGATTTTTGAATCTTAACTTCGAACTTCTGAAGACAATCGATCTATACCTGTGATGTATACATTTTTGATTTGTTGAATCCTCGATCCCGGTGGTAAAACCCCCACCGGAAATAGTTGATACCTGTACCTTTTTTGTCTCTTTCGAAGTCCTATCCTTAATTTCTCTGAGTTTCCCTCTTTGTCTATATTCTCAGGGGTACTAAAGCCCCTTTTTTTTCTATTTTTCATTTATCAGTACAACCATCACTTTCTTGTAATGTACCTATTTCATTTTTGACCCAAGTTTGTCTTTCCTCAATACCACAAACTTATGGTAATGAAAATACCACTTGAAAATTCTCTAAACAAGGGTATCTCATCTAGTTAAAAAATATTCATATGTATTTCATCACCATATCTATATCATCCTTCTTGACCTCAACGGTCGACGAAAAAGTAAATCCTTTAAAATTCACTACGTTCGTAGGACTCTCTTTCTGATATTGTTCTTGAAAAGACATCGTACTGTTTCCGACATAGAAGGTCACGGGTTTCTACGACCCTCTCTACCTCCGTTTAACGGAGGACCCTTCTTTCCCTAGTTTTGAGTTTGGAAAGGAGAACTCCATATTGTAATATTCTTGGAGAATGTTACTACTAAACCGACCAGGGTTAACTGTCAATTTTTTCTATATGTAGTGGTGTTCCCTTTAAATGGTACCCCCTCCTCTCCTCTGAGAATTGATCAATTGACCATATTACCATCCTATTATGATCCCCTCAGACCAGACCGTCTCGTACATTAATTCCGATATTCGGACAGGACTTAAACTCTGTCATTAATTCTGTATTTAAAATTCGATTTTACTGACATTGAAGTCTTTGGTTTCGCACCTTGCGTGATCTTGGTCGTTAGTAACCTCCCTTATGTTTTATCAGGAAGGAATTTCTTGGAGGCTTCTATTATCATTCTTGAACTTGGTTCTTATCTCAGTGACGTCGTTACTGTTCTTACGTGTATCATTTACTGAATCCTTATAAAAAATCCACATTGTGGTTCGTAGTCGTTCTTTTCACTTCTATCGGTTTTGACCTCGGTACTTACCTACTTAGTTTGTGATACTTAAGAGAAGTAAACAGTAAACTGTCTGACCAGTGAGGCCGGAACTCTTTAAGTACCTCAGAACTTTTAAGTCTCAATTTTCTTTGAATTTTTCTATAACACCTATAAGACGATTAAACCCCCGATAGGCCACGTCAAGTCAACGAGTCAGCACAGACTGAGAAACGTTGGGGTACCTTACGTTGTGCGGTCCGAAGGGACAGGTAGTGGTTGAGAGTCTTGAACGAGTTTGAGTACAGGTAACTTAGTCACTACGGCAGGTTGATGGAGTAGGAGACAGTAGGGGAAGAGGAGGACGGAAGTTAGAAAGGGTTGTAGTCTTAGAAAAGATGACTCAGTCAAGAAGGGTAATCCACCGGTTTCATAACCTTAAAGTCGAAGTCGTAGTCAGGAAGGTTACTTATAAGTCCTGACTAAAGGAAATCCTACCTGACCAACCTAGAGGAAGGTCAGGTTCCCTGAGAGTTCTCAGAAGAGATTGTGGTGTAAGTTTTCGTAGTTAAGAAGTTGTGAGTCGAAAGAGATATCAGGTTGAGAGTGTAGGTATGTACTGATGACCTTTTTCGTATGAAACTGATATGTCTGGGAACAGTCATTTCATTACAGAGACAAAAAATTATATGACGGATCCAAACAGTATCGAAAAGAAGGTTCCTCGTTCGCAGAAAATTAAAGTACCCTCGTCAGTGGTAGACGTCACTAAAACCTCGGGTTCTTTTATTTTAGACAGTGACAAAGGTAACAAAGGGGTAGATAAAGGGTGCTTCACTACCCTGGCCTACGGCACTATAAATGATTGACTCGATAGTCCCTTCGGACTTCATGAGACGTATATTCAATTTATTTGTCCCACTGTTATATGTCGGAACTGGATGAGGAAAGGGTTAAACCTTGGTCAGGTAACAAGGTACAGACCACGATTGACAATGAAGGACTAGACGTATGTCTAAAGAGTCCTCCGTCCAGTCCACCAGACCATAAGGGTAGAGAGTCTTAAAAGGTCAAACAACACTAGGTACGTCAGTTTCCGAAACCACATTAGTTATTTCGTTTTCATCTACAAAAAGACCTTAAGAGAACGAAAAAGATACTAGGTTGTTTACAACCGTTAAACTAGAGACAAGGAGACGGAAAAGATTTAGGTCGAACTTGTAGACCTTCAAGAGTCAAGTACATGACAACTTCGGAGAGAACTTCTTAAAACTCGTAATGAAATGATCACACACTCTACTCACGTTAACACGTCATCAAACTTGTAAGAAATCTTGATGGAAAGAAACCCTTACCTCTTCCGGAAAGAACGGAAACGAAAAAACCCCCCCGACATCGCCATATATTATTGACATACAAAATTGTAAACCACCGTTGTAGAATCTACTTAATAAAAAGATTTCCTCCCTTCAATCCTTTAGATGGATTCTTAACCTCGTTAAATCCTTACCCTATTATACTTAGACTAAACTCACTACAGTCAGTCTTAACTCCTTTTTTTTTTTTGTCGTTGATTCCTTTCTGATCATTTTCTCTCGTGTCTCTCGTTTCCAAGTACCCTTAAGGTGCCATCTGTCCAGATTTTAAACTGTGACTATTTTTGTCCCTTCCACTCTCCTTCGAGATTAAATCCTTCTTTCTATTTCGAAAGTTAAAGACTAGTAGACTCTTACTCGATAGGACATTCCTCCATTTTATATTCTGTTCCTTAATCTCGAAATAGACCTATTCTAAGTCTTTTGATTCTAGTACCGTAGGCCAGGGTAGTGAGGTACCGTTTATCTACCCCTTTGTCACCTTTGTCACTCTCTGAAATAAAGAAACCCAAGGTTTTAGTGACGTCTACCACTGACGTCGTTACTTTAATTCTCTGCGAACGAGGAACCTTCTTTTCAATCTGATTGGATCTGTCGAATAATTTTTCGTCTCTGTAGCGGTCAGATACAGACTACGTCCTATGTCGTACGAACCCCGACCACGTGCCACTACTGGGTCTCTCTACAATACCCCTCCCTCTACCCTCCCCCCAAGTACAAACCCTTGCGTACATGTGGACAACACCTAAGTACAGTTACATACCGTTTTGGTTATGTCATAACATTTCATTTTATTTCATTTTTATTTTTAAAAAAATTTTTATTTTTTTTATTTTTCGTCTCTGTAATGAAACGACTGTTTCCAGACAGATCAGTTTCGATACCAAAAAGGTCGTCAGTACATACCTACCCTCTCAACTTGATATTTCTTTCGACTCACGACTTCTTAACTACGAAAACTTGACACCACAATCTCTTCTGAGAACTCTCAGGGAACCTGACCTTCCTCTAGGTTGGTCAGGTAGGATTTCCTTTAGTCAGGACTTATAAGTAACCTTACTGACTACAACTTCGACTTTGAGATTTTGAAACCGGTGGATTACCCTTCTTGACTGAATAAACTCTTCTGGGACTACTCGAACCTTTCTTACTTCCGTCCTCCTTTTCCCTTACTGTCTCCTACTACTCTACCAACCTACCGTAGTGACTGAGCTACCTGTACTCAAACTCATTCGGGGTCCTCAACCACTATCTGTCCCTTCGGACCACACGACGTCAGGTACTTCAGTGTTTCTCAGTCTGTACTGACTCGTTGACTTAACTTAAATTGACTTGACGTTCCCAATCCCTCCTTTACCTTTATTACTACCACCATATCTGGTATCCAGATCTCGTAAAGTGTCTCTTTCACCCCTTTACCTTTCATTACTCCCCGTCCTCGTAGTGCGGTTCTCTAAACCTTTCTCATGTCTAAATTCTCACAGATTTATGGATTCCTCTCTTTAAACTATGATACCCCAGAGTCTCATACCCACTTGTTTCCATCTTTTCGACTCCTATAATCCTTTCCCCCCTATTAAAATTTTTCGTAACGAAAACTCTCTATTTCAAAGGGGAGTATCGAGTCAGTCATTTCTTATACGGACGTTACATCCTCTGGACCAAAGCTAAGGACCCAGTCCTTCTAGGGGACCTTTTCCTTTACCGTTGGATGAGGTCATAGGAACAGACCTCTTAGGGTACCTGTCTCCTCGGAACGCCCGACGTCAGGTACCCCAGCGTTCTCATTCGTCCTTACCGTAATCGATTCTTTTGTCAATTTTCCCAAGTGACGAGAAAGAGTTTTGACTCGTTACCTTTCGGATCTAATCCTTTCTACCGATGTATACCTACCCAGTCAATCCGTAGACTAACAGACCACGGGTTCCAAATCTCGAGACAAAAAGTGGTAAAAAGGTTTGTATTGGGTTCATCATATCGTCTAACGTAATAGTAAGGAATATCTAATGAGGAGGGTCGGGGTAACGTACTGGTAAATTAGGAGGGTAAGGATGGGTCAACTTAAACCCTCATCTTTCCACTGGACGAGACTGGTTATTTTACGATTCTTCTTTCTCTATAGATGGTGGTGTAGGTCACTAAAAATTGAGTAGTATACCAAGGTAAGGAAGAAGAGAGGGAGACATTACTCTAGTCTTAAACGGTTTATCCCCGACGAGAAAGTCACGTCCAGTGTTCTATTACACCCTTTCCTGACGTCGAACTCGTTCTTTGTTTAGAAAGAAAAACATCCTGTGATTCTAAACCCCTCCACCCCCCAGAAAGAAATTACCCCGTATTGAATCGGATTCAACTGACTATGTTCACCATATTCGTTTAAGGGCATTTAGTGTGACCGAGTGTTGATCACTTAGAGTATACTCCTGAAGGGTACACCCGTCCCAGTGTCTTTGTTCATCTTAGAGGTTCCAATCTCTTAGAAACATCAAACTTGAGGATAAGGGGACCCTCTAAAAATATAAAGAGATGAAGGGTCAATTCTTTCTTCCCAGAAATTCTGGTAATTCTGGAAATTCTTCTTAAAGTCTTGTTTAAAAGAAACTTCTTAAGGTTTGGGTCCGTGAATACCAATTAATTATATACTGTTTCCTCCGTTGTTACATGTTACCTCTTTTATCCCAGAAAAGTTATTCACCACGACCCCTTTGACCTGTCTATGTACATTTTCTTACTTAAATCCTGTAGAAATTGTGGTGTATGTTTTTATTTGAGTTTTACCCTTCTTCTGGTTTATGATATTTTGAGGATCTCCTTTTGTGTCCGTCTTGTGAGAAACTGTATGGCGTCACTAGAGAAAAACCTGAAAGAGGATCTCATTTCCTTTATTTTGGTTTTTATATTTGTTTACCCTGGTTTAATTCAAAAACGTGTCGTTTCCTTTGGTATTTATTTTGTTTTTTTGTTGGATACCTTACCCTCTTTTAAAAACATTTACTACACTGACTGTTCCCGAATTAGACGTTTTATAAGTCTGTCGAGTATGTCGAGCTATAGTTTTTTTTTTTGTTGGTTGGGTTAGTTTTTTTACCTGTCTTCTAGATTTATCTGTAAAGAGGTTTCTTATGTATGTCCACCGTATACTTTTCTAGGAATTGTGGTGATTAATAATCTCTTTAAGTTTAGTTTTGGTGTTACTCCATAGTGGAGTGTGGTCACTCTTACCGGTAGTAGGTTTTTTTTTTTTATATGTTTATTGCTTATGATCTCTCCTACAACTCTTTTTCCTTGGGAGGTTGTGACAATCACCCTTATATTTAACCTTGTCGGTAATACCTTTTGATATACCTTCAAAGAATTCTTTGATTTTTATCTCGATGGTATACTAGGGCGTCAGGGTGAGGACCTGTATGTAGATCTCTTTCTGTATTACTCTTTTCTATGTACGTGGAGTTACAAGTAACGTCGTGATAAATGTTATCGGTTCTGTACTTTCGTGGATTTAAAGGTAGTTGTCTACTTGTCTGTTTCTTCTACACCATGTAAATATGTTGTCTTATAATGAGTAGGTTATTTTTCTTACTTTACTACGGTAAACACCGTTGTACCTACCTGGATCTCTAATAGTGTGATTCACTTCATTTGGTCTGTCTCTTTCTGTTTATAGTAGACTATAACGAATATACACCTTAGGTTTTCTTTTTCTATGTTTACTTGATATGTTTTGTATTTGTCTGGATATCTAGTTTCTCCTTTTTCCCCCCCCCCTATTAAATTCTTCAATCCTAATTGTATTTATATGATGATATATATTATATCTTTTGGTTGTTCCTGGATGATATATCGTGTCCCTTGAAATGAGTCATTAAACATTATTGGATATTCCCTTTTCTTAGAGAAATTTTTTCCATATATATATATATATACATATTGACTTAGCGAAACGACATGTGGACTTTGATTGTGTTGTATCATTTAGTTGATGGAAGTCATCTTTCTTTTCTATATATTTATAAATTGTCATTTATTATTTTCACACCCTCTTTCGTTCTTAAGGTTTCAATAGTAGTTCTTTGATCCTTGAATGAAGGTAACCGAGGATAAAGGAACCAAGAACGATAAAGTGAACTCGGTCGAACAAACCCAGAAAAGGGGAAGGGATCGGTACCGAGAAGAGGAAAAAGGTTGAACCTATAGTACAGACCAAACTCTCGGACTATGGGATGAGTACTCTTCTCTGTCTTTAACTCACAATCTGGTTGTTTATAGGGTCTTTAGTTAGGGATTGTAGACTCAAAGTCTCGAACATTTCGTATTTTCTTATACACCGAAGTCTTTAAAGTGTCACGTTACCGGTGTATGGGGTAGACTCATCTAGGAGGTAAAAGTTCCGTCCTCGTGTGTATAAGACGGATCATGGGTTTCCCTAATGTTGAAAAACTAAGTATTTTTAGCTCCTATTTGAATAGTTCCCGTAGTCTCTCTTCCGTAGTCTCATTCATATAAAACTTAATGTTTCTTTGATAGGAATGGGTAGCTCCGATCCAACGACATTAAGAGGTCGTAGTGTAGGAACATGTCCGAAAAGACTCGTCCTAGATCAACGAGGGTAAGGAAGGACCATTTCCGGTATCAGTGTAGTAACTTACAATGACTAGGGACATTTTATCGTGTAATGATCAAGTCAGATTACAATAGGTGTAGTCACTCTCTAAACCTATTCTATTATTAATGAACAAGAATGGAACAGGTAAGTGACAAACAGTATTTCAAAAAAAAAAAAAATGAGTAAAAACAAAAACTCTCCGTTTTTGGTGTAATTCTTTACAGGGATATTACCTTACTTACAGACACAGGGAGGTTAAGTATAAACTTTGGAACGGGATGTTACACTACTATAATCCTCTGTCCCGGAAACCCTCTTTTAATCTTAATCTACTCCAATACTCTCACCCCAAAAGTACTCACCCTTATCACGGGAATATTCTCAATACTCTCTCGCACGAAGGAGAGAGACGAGAAAGACGGTTCATTCCTAGATTACTCTTCAGACTTTGGACCTCCTCCCGGCAGTGGTCTAAGGTTTCACGAGAGTCTGTACATCGGAGGTCTTGACAGTCTTTAGTTGAAGACGACAAATATTCGGTAAGTCAGATTCCATGAAACTTTTTATGGTATACTAATAGTTTCTCTTTCTGTTAATGTTGTTTGTTTGTACAATCTTAGTCAGAAGTAGAAATATTGATTTGTGATGTCTATATCTCAAGACTCCATCTTCTTGACTCTGCGAGCCAAAAATACTCGTCAGTTTTTTAGTTAAGACAAACCTTCGTTTTCATTCTATAAATCCATACATTCCTAAACCTTTCATATAATGGCTACGTGAAATTTTTATTTCTCTTCTTCCCTCCCTCTTTAGCCCTTACACCATCCTTCTCCTCTCTCTCCTCTTCTCCTTATTAAAAATTTTCTTCCTTTTAACCTAGTCTTATTAAAACTCTAACCCTTTCTGAATTATTATAGGTTCTCTCTTGACACTTATTATTTTGGTCATTTTGACAGAGCAATGTAGGTTCAGTGAACTATTTGAAAGAACACGTTAACAATATTTTTATAGGAACCTGAACGGACCACCAGGGTACCATTTCTTAGACGGACGGTTACGTCCCCTGTGTCCTAACTAGGGACTAGGTCATTCTAAGTACGGTGTCCTGTTGATTCGGGTACACGAGGTTGATGGTTCGGGTGTGACACCTCAGTCTCTCGGTGTTGACGACTTTGAGTGTACGGGATCTCGGGTGCAACGAGTTTTTCTTTTCGGTGGAGTCACTCTTCGGGTACGTGACTTTGCTCTCATCGGGGACTAGTGACGTTGATCTCTTTCGGAAGTTCGTCGGTACTTCTGGGTCACGTCGGTTTTATTTATTTATTTAAAATTTTTAAAATTAGGGATTTTAGTTCTCCATACTATATTCTTTTTCTTCGTCCGTATACTAACCAACACCCACCCCTCTTCGTTAATTTATTTCGTACAATTTCAAGAGGAGAACAATCCATCGATGACATCTTAAAACTTCGATTATTTATACATAAGTTTGTACAGACAAACTGTCAATTTCTAGTAGGGGTGACGGGATTTGACGGTTAGTTAATAGACGCACACAGTGGTCAGAGACTCGAGTGTTTGAACGTCAGTGACTAAGGGTATTGAGGACAGTGATTAAGAATGACCAAAGGGTTAGTGACTCGGTCGTACCAGGAAGGATTAAGGTTTTCCTGACTAGGGTCGTTCGGAAGGTTAATGATTGTCGTTGTCTAGAGACGTCGTTGAACGGGAGTATTTGTGAGACAAGTGTATGACGGTGCCCAAGGAGTTGATAACTACGGTCACCATGTATAATTAGAGGTGGATTCTATACTGTCGGTTTACGATAGTTAGGGGTAGTAACTGTGGTTGTCTTGGTAGTGTGTCGGAAATGTCTTTGGGATTGGTGACGGTTATTTGAGGTGATGTGTGTGGGAAAAGTCGATAAAGAAGTGGACGAACGAAAAAATTTAAATTACAAATAAATAAACAGACGTAGTCCAGAATCGACGTCGTACACCCTAGATCAAGGGACTGGTCCTAACTTGGGCCCGGGGAGACGTAACCTTCGTACCTCAATATCGGTCACCTGGTGGTCCCTTCAGGGTAGCGGACGAACAAAGTTGGTTTTGGATGAACAGTGGACTCCTAAGACGAGGGAATGTCATAAGGGGTTATCTTCAACAAAGGGGTGGAGGTGGGGTTAGAATCTCGGAATTCTACTTCATTTAATGTGAAAGTTGACAAAAAGTAAGTAGGAAGTTTTGGGATAGAACAAATCTCATAGTGGTCCGAAATTGGGTAATTGTAAGACCAAGTCACTAAGTGATCTTCCTGAGTGTCCTGAGTCATATATCGACATGAGTATCGATACTAAATCTTGTTGTTTCTTAAGTTTCGTTTTATTCGATTCCTTTTTCCCCATCCTACGTTTCGTGTCTCCTTCTGTCCTTGTTTAAAGATTCTCAGGAGAGGGTCATCCCCCGAAGGGACCACTGGGTCTGTCATTTCTTAAACGGACGTTGCGTCCTCTGGACCCAAGCTAGGGACCCAGTCCTTCTAGGGGACCTCTTTACCGTTCGGTGAGGTCATAAGAACGGACCTCTTAGGGGTACCTGTCTCCTCGGACCGTCCGATTTCAGGTATCACAGTGTTTCTCAACCTGTCCTGACTTCACTGAATCATGCGGAAAGATAACACAGTAAGAGTGACTGTGTGTTTCAACAGAGTTATAGTAAGTAGACTCCTTTTAGGAGAGAGTTAGAGTACGGGGTAGGTTATAGGTAAAGAAACGAGGGGAATAGTCGTTTTGAGAATTTCGAAAAACAGATATGAACGACAGAGATGAAGTAATGGAGGGTAAGAAATTGAGAGGGTGGTCTAAAATGGGGACAGTAAGGTGAGATTCTCGAGATTAGTTAGTTTTATTGGTACCTTGATGTTGAACGGTTTCAGTTTAAGAGACATCAGTATGAGACCCCTGACTCATGAGGGTGACTACGAAGAAACTGTTGTGTAAATGTGTCAAAAGGAGGATGGAGTCACCAATGGAGGATGGTGGATGGAGTAAGAAGAAGAGGAGGGGAGAGGGAGAGGAGGCGGAAGAAGAGGAGGTGGTCTTGAGTTTTGTAGTCTGACTGAGTCTTGAGAAACTCAAAAACGGGAGAAAAGAGGGGATAGACAGTAGAGAAGGATCTACTAAAGTAAGTTAGAATACGGAAATTTACGGTAGAAATGTAACTAGGGAAAGTTTATTCCTAAGAAGTCAGATTCAGAGAGGACTCAAGATCTAAATATATAGATTGTTAATGAGTTGTAGAGATGAACTTGTACATATATTGTCCGAAGACCGGTGACGAGTTTGTCTTGATACCGAATAGATGGGACCGAGAGGAAATTCGGTAGTTTAGTCCAGAAGAGGTTGTGTTGGGAAAGAGTCCTTTACCTTAGACGGTCAAGGTTTTTCGGATCCACATTGAAAACTAAGAAGAAAAGGGAGAACGAGGTATAGTAGTCATTCAGGATGACCGAGTAGAGGTCCGTATAAGATTAAGACTGAAAAGTAAAGTGGACATTTGGGGTTAGTAGTGGAGAATGGAAATTGAGGACGTCATTGATGATTGAGTGGACGGACCTGGAGACGCGTGTCTCCCCTTGTTAAGGTAGAGATTGTTGGTGTCTGTGACATTAACGACTGAGGGCATCTGTAAGGGTAAACGCTGGGGATGTCAGGAGGGGGTAGAGACTATGTGGGGCTTCGGGAATAAAGAATAGGGGCGCCGGAAGGTTTGAGACTGAAAGGCCACTGACGGCGTCCGGGGAGGGGCGGTGGTGACAGTGGCGTCTAGGGAGTTTGTTGCTAAAGGAATTTGACGTATCTGTCGGGAGATCGTGATAGGGAATCGAGGGACTCCTACGATTTTAGTAGGAGGGCGGGCACGTTTTCCGGGAAGTTGTAGCTGAGGTTAAGGGTTTAGTGGATAAAGTGTCTGATGTCATTGGGAGGTCGGTGACTACGGGCTAATTTGGTGTCGACTGGTGGTCTGGTGGTGCGGGGTAGTAGCGCGAGTGGCGTCGCGACGGGGGCCTGGGGCTGTGTCGGTAGAGGCCTTTCGTGAGCCGGAGAGGCCGACAGGGACGTGAGGAGGAGGCCAGGTGCCAGCGACCGAAACAGCCCTTGACCCGCGTCCGCCACCGGCTGTACCGCTGGTGGGCCTCGCGCCGGAGCCGGCCAGGCCGTCGACGCTACCGCCGCGGGAACCCATACCCGGTACCCGCGCCGGTACAACCGACTCCGCGACGGCATGTCGCCTCTGTTGCGACAGCCCCTCCCCAGCCTCCAGCCTCCGGGCGACGGCCCGAACGAATCGAGGAGACCGCCACCACTCTACGCTCGCCCGTCTTTGGCCCGAGCGTCTCACGATGAACGTCTCACGAAGTGACACGCACTGTGGGATGAGGACCATGAATCTCCAAAGTCAAGAACTCCTGTCTTACACCTCAACGGAAAGGGTCAGTCACGTCGGTCGACGCCCCTTTGTTCCTTAACGGCTGATAGCGCCTGAGGTCTCTCGACCCTATTACTCTCTTTGACCTCCCTCTTTTTCCTTTACGGGTTAGCCCGTCTACGGTATCTACAAAATATCTCTCTCTTGCGATTAGAACCTTTATCTAAAGTAAATACTATACTCTCGTTACCCTTTTTGACTGCGTGGTTTAATTCACTTGTGTAGCGACGAGTCACTGTCGGTCTCAAGCTACCACTACGAAGTCAGGATATGACATTACTTCGTTAACCTCATCTTTATAAGAGAGTAACACGGTAAAGTACATGTTTGCAGTGAGTAAATTGTTAATACACGACTCGAAAATATTACATACGTCTAACCTAACGAACCCAAACGATCTATTACTCTTTTGTCACCTCTAAGTCTGTGTCGGAAATAAGTGGGAGAATACCTTAAATGTTACCCCGTCCCCGACCATTTTAATAGGTTTATAAAATAAGAAAAAAGGTCTCAGTTTGTATCGGACAAAACGTGGAAGGTGAATATACACGAAATTTTTTTTCTTTTAGGTTGGTTCATTTAATCTTATAGATTAACTGAAATAATTCTCTAAGTAATAATCCTGTCGTAAAGTAAATCGTTTGTCTTTGTGGTAGACTCCTCGACACTTCTTACCTTATAAAAATTTCCATATTTTCACGACCCTGTCCCCTCAATCCTAATAAAGTTTGCTTCAGTGAGAGGAAACTCCGTTTCTTCCCCTACAGAGGTCAGGGTCGTTACGGAAGGATCGGAAGACTGTAGTTGAATTCTCGTTTAATACAATATTTATAACACTACGGATCTTAAGATCGTACCCCGGGTATAGAGACGAGGGATCACAATATGGAAACACTCTTGGGGATTGAAAGTCACGTCCTCCTTGGATACCAACGTATCTTATAATGAGGGCACTAATCTAGGGTTTAGTCAATTGAAATTCAACTATATTTACCTCTATTAGCCTCCCTTATTATGAGCTACTAATCTAGGGGTTAGTCAACTGAAAAGTTAAGTTAACAAGTCAACACAGGTTGAGAAACACTGAGGTACCTAACGCCGTGTGGTCCGAAGGGACAGAAAGTAGTTGAAGGTCTCGAACGAGTTTGAGTTCAAGTAACTCAACCACTATGGTAGGTTGTAAAATCGGAGACAGAAGATCAGGACGGAAGTTAGAAAGGGTCGTAGTTCCAGAAAAGGTTACTCAGTCAAGAAGTGTAGTCCACCGGTTTCATAACCTCAAAGTCGAAGTCGTAGTCAGGAAAGTTACTTATAACTTTCTCTTGGGGTACTTGTCAACTGTTTTTTACCTCTATTAATACCATCCGGATTAAATTAGTAGACTTTGAAATTTTCACCGACCTGGAAAGATCGTCAGTCTTTAAAGTTTATACTCTTCCACACACCTACCTCGATGTATCATTTCTGGACTTTCGGTGTAGACTCTTGACTCTCACCAAAAACCAGATGGTGATCGTGTTGTGATCCTTTTCCTTTGGGTGAGGTCATAAGAATGGACCTTTTGAGGTACCTGTCTCCTCGGACCACCCGATATCAGGTATTCAAGTGTTTCTGAGTCTGTACTGACTCGTGTTGTTATTGATCGTTCCTCAACAATGAGGATGCTGACGTCCCATTTACTAAAGATGGTCTTTGGACTCCCTCGGACCTTCGTACATACAGAGATCACCTGGGACTCTAGTCCTGTGTTAGTGGGTTGTGGACTTAAAGTTGAAACACACGGGAACTACCCTTGGGTCGGTATGGTACGAGTCTGAAGACTGAACGACTTTGAGTCTATCATTTAAACACAACAAAATTAGGTCATGTCAATCACTATTAAACCAGACGTCGTCATCTTTTGATTTCTAAGTCGTTTTTAACTTCCTATTTATCATTAACTTTAAGGAGAAGTAGATGACCTTTGTGTCGGGGAGGGAGACACAGGGTCTATCTCGTAGAAACTCGGAGTGGTAGACTCATACCGTTAACGACGGGGAGTCGACCATTTCTTAGGTGGTCGTTACGTCCTCTGGACCCAAGCTAGGGAACCAACCCTTCTAGGGGACCTCTTCCTTTTCCGATGGGTGAGGTCATAAGACCGGACCTCTTAAGGTATCTGACATATCAACCACCCCAACGTTTCTCAGCCTGTACTAACTCGCTGAAAGTGAGGAGTCTATTTCAGGACTGAAACAGGGATCTCGTGTTAGGATTCAGGTGATTAATACCAAAAAAAAAATTAAATTTTTTTTTTTTTTTTCGAGAGACGAAAGATAGAGGAGGGTCGATCAAAATTTTCCTCAGTCCGTCCGGTCAAAGAGGTCCGAAACGAACTTGTAATCACAAAGGAGTGTTTAGGTTTGTTTAACGTTGTATAGCGATTTGTTTTCCGACAAGAGTTGACATTGTTGAGAGGTTCGGGAACTAAGACTTATTAACAGATTAATAGGAGTATCTCGGGAACGTCCCTCCGTTATAAGTCTCTGTCTTGACCCACCTTTACATATCCGTTCCGTCTCATACCTATAACAGACGTGACTTCTCTTCGTTCCCTTCGTTTCTTCTTTCCTATCTTTACTTCTTACTTCCTCAAACCATTCTTATCTAGTGCCTTACCCCTGGTCCTTGTAAAGTTAAATGGGTTCTTCAAGGTAGGAAAGAGATGTACCTTCTCAGTCAGTCAAAGGATCAAGTCCTATTTGTCATTTTCTCACTTAACCGTCCCTCAACCCCCCATCCCCACCCGCGTACCCCTCCCCCGATACAATCACCGTACGACCTAAAATCAAGGGGTTGGTCCCTGACTCACGTACACGGGGTGTCATCTTCGTCTCAGAATAGGTGACCTGGTGGTCCCTTCAGGTTTTCTCAAGTACAATTTACATTTAGTTGAAACATTTATAATATTCACACACCTAATTTATGAATGTGTACTCAAAACCGTGTACAAATCTGTGAAAGTTGACTCATACCATTAACAGTTTAGTTTCTTTGGGGTCCTTTAACAGAGACTTACGTAAGAGAAATTTCACTTATTTCCCTTATACTTTTCCTTCCGCTTACTTTCTAAGGTCTGGGATGTTCTTGTGGACGTTCCTGTGAGTATTTATGTGTCTGTTTCCTAACATTATAATTTAATAAATAACGTCACGTACATCTTGTAACATTAGGTATTCATTTTTACATTCAAATTATAGGTGTAGTTTTTAGATGTTTGACGTAGTATATTGGGTCTATCGAGTAAACTATGTCTCAACAAGTTCCATCTAAAGATTCGTGTTGGAACTTCTTTGGGTTGGAGACCATTTTGGGTTTTTTCTGTTAACAAGAAACCTCACCTTGGGTGGGGATCCTTAGATGGATAAAGATGTAGATATGTAGTAGAAGTGTAGATAGAGATGTAGTCAGAGGTGTAGTTAGAGCTGTAGATTGACGGACATTCAGAAGGAGGAGGAGACGCAGGAGGAAGGGGAGAGACACAGGGAGAGAGAAAGAGTAAAGTAAAAAAGTTTATTGTGTCCTTTTATACCTCCCTACTTTTCAGTGTTTAGTGTAGTGATCCCCTACGTAAGTCTTGGTGCCCTAATTTCTTCGCAACAGGAGACTTCCGTGTAGGACTCTGACTGAAGACCTGTGACACTGTGTCGAGGGACTCGACCCCGCTTCGTCCTCGACTTTAACAAGCGACTTGTGGAAAGGGCTCTGTCCTCCTAAAGACAGGAGACACCCCCTTTGAAAAGCGGAGCCCCATGTTTTACGGAGGGGCCCCGGAACGTGACGAACTCCTTACCGCCCCTCGCCGGGATTCCGGGTCCGCCGGTCCCGCCCCTCTGGACGCCCGGGCCTCCAGCCACCACGCGCCGCTCGTCCCTTAGCTCGCGGCAGTCGCGGGTCACGTCCCGCCGCGGGCGCACGCAGTCGACGGTCCACTCGGTCCGCGCGACGCTGCGGCACCCGAGGCACGCCAGCCACCGGTGGCCCTCCTTCCGCGGGGGGCCCCGGGCGTCGAGTAGGTCCTGGTGAAGTTCCCGAGGGTAGACCAACCTCTCGAACCTGCACTCGCGGAGGTCCCCGCATCGTCGAAGTCCTCTGCCCGCGAACCCGCTCCGCCCGGACCTGAGGCCCAACATGACCGTCGCAGAGACCGGGGCCCGGGTGTAACCGCTACCCTTGGCCCGGGGGGACAGGACCTCTGCGGGCCTTCATACCCATCTTGGATCCTCCCCCTGTCTTGTCCTCTCCAAGGACACTACACGCGACGGGGACTTTGAAATCCAGTTTACGTGGTGGCGGGGAACGGACAGGGTTGTGGAGGTGGGGTCCGGATTGTGACGTGGTATCGACTGAGACAACCGGAGAAGGTTGTAGACGACCGTTGGGCCCGGTTCAGGACCCGTGGAAGGAGAGTCGGACAAGGGTGAAGTACCCGTAGAGTGGTCCCAGTCTCCGAAAGAGACGGGAGACCCCCAAGTCAAACGGGGAGTCCCGGAAACGGGTGTAGGGGTGGAGATGGTTCGGGTCGGGTCTTTGGATGGACGAGACACCATTTCCGGACCAGACGTCCTCAAACCTACGAGGAATCTAGAGGTGACCCGACCCCCTCCAGCAGGGGAGTGGAAAAGAAGAGGTACCGGTAAACAGAAGACTGAGAGTCCCCTCGGTAGGTCCGAAGACGTAGCGAACACAGACCACTGGAGACACCCACTTCTCCTCCTGTCCTCACTCTCACAAGGGACTGGAGGGAGACCTTAGACCCCTCTCACCTAATCTCTTCCAAGGTTCAGGGTGACGAGGAGGTGGAGGCACGGTAGGAGAGGGGGTTTGAGACCAAAGGAGGTCGGGGGGAGAGGGAGGTACTCGTAGAGTGGACCTGTCTCATCAAAAACTCGACGGATCGTCCGTACGGGGTCCTTCGGGAGAGAATTCAAGTCTGGAGTTCATACCGTATCGACAATCTCCGGACGTAGTGCCTCCTAGCCCTGAAGTGGGACCCAAAGAGAGGGGGGAAAGTTTTCACAGCCCCAGTGTAGACCCTGGACAAGGAGACAGGGTGTCGGGTTAGAGATGACAGAGGGTTTAAGAGAGGTCCTAGTGAGGTTTGTCTACGGACGTCTTTTCTTAGATCGTAGAATGGACGAAACGGGACTCTCGGGAGAACACAGAGGTACGAAGCAAAAAGAGAAACGGAAAGACTCCCTACAGCTAGAGGAGGGAAGAGAAAATGTCTGTCCAAAAGGACACCCTCTGTGGAACAAAGACGACCGGTCCGGAAGACGGTGAACGTCGGGGAAGGTGACACAGGCACAGACGGTAGACGTCGTGTGCAGACCTACGGAGTCTTCACCTGGTCCCTTACTGGTCCACTCGTCTCCCACACCGGAACAGATCGAAGGCCTGTCGGGGGATCCCTCAGTGTCTAACCAGGAGTCCTCCTAGTGTGGGGGCTCCCGTAAACGTACTACTCCAATCGTGAGAAACGATGTAGGGTGACTGAAAGATCCAGGAGTCCTGTAACATTGACAATTAAAGTCTCGTAAAACTAAGAGACGATTTACAATTATAGTCTCCTCCTGTTAAATTTTTTAAAAAATTACAAAAGCTACTCCTTTTCAAAATTTCCGAAAAATTTAAACGGTTTTATGTTGATGAAAAAAAAAAAAAAATTACCAAACCAACAAATCGGTGGTGTTCACCATACAATCCAGGGGTGGTCCCTAACTTGGACGTGAGGGACGTGACCTTCCTTTTCCGAATTGGAGACCTGACGGTACCTCCAGGGCATTTTCCCGTCCAAAAGGGGAAACAAACAACGTACGACGAAAAAGAGATAAACAAAAGTATCAACACACAGACATACAGACAGTCGTACCCAGTGAGCTACGGTCCCCAGTCGTTCCACAACCAGATTTCCTGATCTTTTGGAAACGTCAAACAAAAGGAACGAGACAGAAACCGGCGATGAGTCCATCTGACAGGACTGTACTTGCGGTGGTCTCTGAGATACCGACTTTCTAGTATAAATTCGAGGTTTAATGGCAAAACAAAAAAAAAAAAAAATTCCGTACTGGAGACGACAGGTGTAGTATGACTCAAATAAATTAAAAAGAAGAAAAAGAGTGAGGACAAAGAAGAAAACAGACCTATACCTGGATAAAAAGTTGACCCTAGTCTTCCATGTTTTTCTGTCTTATCCACTCACTGTTTTTATTGGACCCTGTGTCGAAACTCCCGTGGCCAGGGACTTATTAAACTTCGTTCCCTACCTATATAAGTGTGACGAGTATTCCAAGAGTTGCCTTTTTATGACTGCAAGGAGATCCAACCAGTCCATTCTGAAGGAGATCAACCCTGGGGGTTCCTTGGAAGGAATGATGCTAAAGCTGAAACTCCAGTACTTTGGTCACCTCATGCGAAGAGTTGACTTATTGGAAAAGACTCTGATGCTGGGAGGGATTGGGGGCAGAAGGAGAAGGGGACGATCAAGGATGAGATGGCTGGATGGCATCACTGACTCGATGGACGTGAGTCTGAGTGAACTCCGGGAGATGGTTATGGACAGGGAGGCCTGGCGTGCTGCGATTCATGGGGTCGCAAAGAGTCGGACTGACTGAGCGACTGAACTGAACCATTCTATTTTTACTCCATTCTCCACAAGGTTACTGAGTTGCTTTGCATCCCAATCTGATAATATACATACTTCATTATTTATGACTTTCATTTATTTAGTGTTATTCATTCATTTGTTTGAAGACTATATATTGTACCAATCTCCCTCCATAATTTTTAAAAATGTATATATATCTGTATTGATTAGCCTTATTGATTGTACGTTTTCCCTGGTTAATGTAAGAAAAAAGAAACACTTTGGAAGAATCTCTGAAGGTGTCTCAGGGAATCAGTTCTGGGAATGGGCAGAAGTAATGAACTCTGGAGGAGAGGTAGAAATGATAATTTCTCAAAAGAGGTACAAATAAATTATTTTTAGAAATGGAGAATGGAGAGAACAGGCTGTGGGTAAATGAGAGGGTACTTTTTGGAGGAGGTGGCATTTGAGCTGAACCTTCCCAGACAGAAAGGATTTATATATTTTGAGACAGAAGGGGGAAGAGCATAATTTTTGTATGACTCCAAGACCACTTTTAGGAAACTTGATATATGAACTCCTGAAATAGTTGGATGATGTTGGAAGGTAAGTCAGTATGATGAGGGCCAGAGTGAAGGATATCTGCTTTGTATCAGTTGTTCTGCATTCAAGTTCATTATGACCTAACTGGGTCAAATATGGCGATTTTGCAGGTTTTTTTTTTTTTCCCCTCATCTGTTTCTCTCTTTTTGTGATGTCATTTCTTCCTCCACTATATGCTTTTCTTATTGTTCTTCCCTTTTCCCTTCTTTACCCTCCTTCTTCACTGTTCTTACCCAATACTTGTCTTATGACTACAGGCCTTATTTTCAGTATATTAATATTGGTAGAAAGGTTATGAACTCTTTTCAGTTCCACTTCTGCAATGACAACACGAGGAGCTCTGTAGACACATGCCCCACAAACTGGTGAAAAACCACTGAAAAAAAAAACCATTCAAAGTCTCTGGAAATGGCATATAGCGAATGAAGAAACACAGATTCAAGAAGACTTACTAACATTTGGTAGGAACAAAGTAACAAAAGCAAGACGCGGGACCCCCTGGTGGTCCACTGGTTGAGAATCTGCCTGTTAATGCAGCGGATGCGGGCCCAATGGGTTCAATCCCTGGGCCAGGAAGATCCCACAGGCCGCTGGGCAACCAAGCGCTTGTGATGCAACTGACGCCAGTGCGCCTGGAGCCCACGCTCTGCAACAGGAGGAGCCATGGCGACGAGGAGCCGAAGCACAGCAGAGAAGGGCAGCCCGCCGCGACTGGTGAACGCCCGCTTGCAGCGACGGGCGAACGCCCCGTATGCAGCGACTGGTGAACGCCCCGCGCCGCCACGAAGACCCAGCACAGCCAAAAATAAGTTAATAAATACAAGACTCGCTCAGTTCGCTCCCAGCTCAGTGAGGCAGAAACTGGACTCTAGACTTATGCTGTCAAGACCACAGGGCTCCTTCTCCCCCTGCCTCCCATTTGAGGTGCCATCTTCTCAGGGGGAGATGTATATCAGCATTTTTCATCCTGTCCCAGGTGCTTGTTGCTGAGGCTAAGTTCTGTGGGAGTGCAGCCAAGGGGTGAATGCTCCCTTCTTCTGCTCAGCCCCCAGTAATGGGATGGAGGCTCTGCCTTGGGCAGACACCCCTGAGAATACCGAAAACTCAATCTCTCTTGTCCCAGGTTGTAAAACAGTGGTTCCATGCTGAGTGAGGCAAGTCAAGAACCAGTGAAGCTGCTCAGTCGTGTCTGACTGTGATCCCATGGATTATAGCCTCCTCCATGCATGGAATTTTCCAGGCAAGAGTACTGGAGTGGGTTGCTATCTCCTTCTCCAACTCAGGAAGACAGATGCTACTCCCTATCCATTGAGCACTCAGGTCCTAAAGCAGGAGGGGTCACTGAGAGAGAAGCATGGCATTGTCCACCCTCCCACCCCCGCGACCCCCCATGTCCCCACCCGCTCACTCCCCACACCCACTTCAGAGCTGTGGCTGAGAGATTTTGCCTAGAGGAAGAAGCAGGCCTTAAAACAGGTAGCTTGTAATCTCTTTGCAAAGGATCTGACCTTATTTACAAGAGAGTGAGGAATTTCAAGCTCAAGAGCTCTCTCAAAAACAGTGGAGACTCTGTGTGTGTGTGTGTGTGTGTGTGTGTGTGTGTGTGTGTGTGTGCGTGTGCGTGTGTGTGTGTGTGTGTGTGTGTGTGGTCAGTCGCTCAGTCATGTCTGACTCCTTGCAAAACCTGTCAACTGTGTCCCACCAGGCTCCTGAGTCCATGGGATTTCTCAGGCAAGAATACTGGAGTAGGTTGCCATTTCCTCCTCCAGGGGATCTTCCTGACCCAGGGTTTGAACCAGTGTCTCCTGTGACCCCTGCATTGCAGATGGATTCTTTCACACCCTGAGCCACTGGGGAAGTCAATGGTGAATGATAATTGGGAAGATATTTTTAGATTCATTAGAGACACAGGCTAAGCTGTAGGTCAAAGAATTATAAAAATGAGCCAAAATGGAAATTCTAGAGTTGGAAAGTACAATAACTGAAATAAAACAATCATTATATTGTTAGATGAATTAGATTTAAAATAGATAAGATGATAATGCTCCCCAAATTTACAGATTCATATAGTCTCTGTCAATATTCCAGCTGGCTTCTTTGTAGAAACAGATGAGCTGATTCAAGAATTTGTATGGATTTTAAAGAGATCAAAGGAGAGCGAAAACCATTTGGAAAAGAGGAGCACAGTTATAAGAATGATACATTTAATTTCAAAACTTACCGCAAGGCAATAGCAATCAGGACAGTGTGGTACTGGTATTTAACTCTATTGTCAATGTGATAATATAATTCAAAGTTCAGAGATAAGTCCATCGGTCTGTGATCAACTGATTTTCAACAAGGATGCTAGTAGGAAAAGATTAGTCTTCAATAAATGTGCATGTTCAGTCGCTCAGCCATGTCCTACTCTTGTGACCCATGGCTCTTCTGTGGGATTTCCCAGACAAGGATAGTGAAGTGGGTTGCCATTCCCTTCTCCAGGGGATCTTCCTGACCCAGGGACTAAATTCATTTCTCTTGCATTGGCAGGCGGATTGGATTCTTTACCACTGAGCCACCTAGGAAGCCCATTTGTTTGATAATATAGTATGATTGTGCAGCTGGAATTTGGAAGGAAATCTAGTTTTGAGTTCCAACTCTGCCAGATTTAATAATTTAAAAAGTGCATTTGTATAGCTAAGTTTTAACAAAGGGGAAAAAATGTATTTATTCATGGAAACCAGAGCTTTCCTTTTTGAAAATTTGATTTCATAAAAGAGACAGACTACTACCAATTGACCTAGTCAAGTCAAGTTTTCTGGAATTTGCTCAGTTATAGTAGTATTCTTTGTCCTTGCAATAATGAGAGTATTGGTTGTGAAATGAGGTAAGGAAGACCTGCTGTAGCCAGCATTTGCACTTAGCTCCTGAATTATTTACTCCCTTCTGCATGCTTATTCTTTCTCTTTGATTCCGTGCAGTTGACTCCCCACTTTTCTTTTGCATCCCCTCCTTTCAGGGTTTTCACATTGTTAGAAAACATGTTTTCCTGCTTAGACCACAGATCTTTCCTCTTATCATCTCATTGTAGTGACTCTGTAGCAATATATGTCTTGTTTCTGGGAGCCTGATTCATTCCCATCTACGATTTATGTTGACATGACCTAAATTTTCACGTGAGGTCTAGTTAGGTTTGACTTGCGTGCATGCTTTGCACTAAGTTGCTTCAGTTGTGTCCAACTCTTTGCAACCCCATGGACTGTAGCCCACCAGGCTCCTCTGTCCATGGGATTCTCCAGCAAGAATACCGGAGTGGGTTGCCATGTCCTCCTCCAGGGCATCTTCCCGATCCAGCGATCGAACTCGTGTCTCTCACGTCTCCTGCATTGGCAGGCGGGTTCTTTACCACTAGCATCACTTGGGAAGCCCTGGGTTTGACTTAAAGTCACATTTCTATTGTTCAGGTTCACAGACCGAGTCTCTGTCCCTAACAGCTTACTTCCCATTGGTTGCAATTAAAAGTACAGATACCTCTCTGTAGTTTGAGAAATATCCGGGAGATGGTGAAGGACAGAGAAGCCTAGTGTGCTGCAGTCCATGGGGCCACAAAGTGTTGGTCATGACTGAGTGACTGAACAACAACAACTCTACCTACACCATGACCAAGAAACTAAAACAGGTTTTAGCATGGATGCTGTGTTCATGACTCTCATTTCCCCACATGAAGGACAGAGCAATTCAAAATACAGAAATCCGACCCTATCACTGTCTCCTGAGTCAAGAGAGATGGAAGGTGAGCTTAAAGATGCTATAGACCAGCAATGAGCAATCTGCAGCCATATGCTGCCCCTTAGCTTTGCCATACGGCTCCGGGTCTAATTTCAGACCCACTTTTCAGCACATTTAAAGGTGAAGGAGATAGACGGGACGGAAGGACCTCCATGGAAACCACCTACCAAGAGTAGGAGAGAGGCTTTAGAAAAGCCAGTCCTCTAGCATGTACTGTCCAGCTGGACTGGGAGAGAGGCAGAAGTGAAGGCTTGTGGTTGGCGGAAATTAAGCAAATGCCTGTGGGGAGGTCCCAAGGCAGCTGGACCCATGGGCTTCACTGTGAAGCCTGGAGCGTGCAGACCCAGAGCTCCTGACTAGCAGGGAATGGAGAGCGGATTCATCTCAGTTCTTAGAGAATTTTTCTTTTAGTTGCATTGCTTTTGAGCTTCATGTTGTGTTTTTGGTAGGGTCAAATAATTTCATTTTTTGGGGGGAATTATGTTTATAGATATTTTTCCAATCTCTTTACAATTTATTCTGCTATCAAGTCAGTTTATTATTTCCCTCTATTTCTTCCTGTCTCCCTTCTTTCCTTCTTCTCATTAGCTGATTTTTACTGCAGGGTAAAGTTATATGTAGAATACATACATGTGCAAAGTAAGGTTCTTGTCCTGGAGGGCTTCTGGCTTTGAGAAGTTACAAGCTATGACAAAATATCTTTCAAAACAAGTAAGTATGCATGAGATCAGGAATAATATTTCTGTAAAAATATCAGAGGAAAATGAGTTACTTTAACTGCTATGCATGAGTGTATGGGGCTGGGAATAGAGAAAACTGTAGACGGGAACAGAGAACCATGTGGAGATCCACTTAGTGAAATCAAGTACAGTTTTATTTAACAATTGGAAATAATCAGTATCTGTGAAAGAAAACCCAATATTTAAATAACATTTCTGCATGTGAAAGGAAGAGCAATTACTCCGTTAGCTTACCCTCCTGACTTAGCTGTGGGGCGGAGCCCCGGGAGACAGTGCTTAGGACCTCTCCTAACCAGGGTGGTACAAGCCGGGGACAGGGTGTCAGCCTTTCATAGCAGGGCAGAGAGCGGGCTTCTCCCGCCTCGCTGGACAGGCTGGGGTCGCCTGGCCGGGCCAAGGAGCTACAGAAGCAAAACACACGGGAGAACACGACTATTTAAGGTGGGAAGAAAGTGCAGAGAAGGGCCACCAAGTCACTGTCCCCATCACGGAGGGGCTGCTCTCAAAAGGAGCTGTGGCCAAGACCCTGCCAAGCCTTACCTGTTAACGCAGTCCCTGGGTTTAGGAATATTTTCCCATCACATTAATTATCCAGAGTGTTAGATAGTGGAAGGGATTAATGGAGTTTCCTTTTAAGCTTACGAAGCAGTTTATGGCCATGAAGAGGTGGTGGAGTACTCTGCCTTCAGCTTTCTGCCAGAATCCACTCTGAGCTGAGTTGGAAGCCTTGGAAAACAAGATTTTTTCCTGCCAAACACGCTAAGTCAGCACCTCCTTTTCACACTCAGTTCCAGTAGCCCTGGTAAAGGTGACACGTGCTCTTTCAGTGGAGGAAACGTATTTTGGGAATTAACCCCAACAGCCTGGCCTGCTGCAGTCCACGGGATCACAGAGTCAGACATGACTTAGTGACTGACCAACCACAGCACGCAAAGCTACAGGATTCCGTCGGCCACGCACGTTGCATCTCCTGAAGTTGTAGAAACTCAGACTGATGCAAAGATGTAAGACATTAAGAAATTAACCCGGAAAAAAAAAAATGTGATCAGAAAGGAGCGTTGCCTGTTACTCTTCCACAAACAGTGAGAAATCTTCATCGAGTACTAACATCAAAGTAGTAAATCTGAAATTTGCATGGTCTTATCTCATTATCTCATTTTCTCTACAGTACGCATTTTACAGGAAAAGAAACTAAGGCTTATCAAAATTGAATGACTTGGTTGACATCACATGGCTAAGAGGTGATTAAGCATTAGAAGCAAAGACTCCCAATCAAATGCATAGTCCATGAATTTTAGTTACTGTTCCAGGTCAATTCATTGGGATTTTTTTTTCTCTATTGAGTCTTTCATGGCACATTTGATGGGTATTTCCTCTGAGCAGTTCCTTTTGCTGAGCTCTAGAGGGGTCAAAGATGAAAATGGCATGGTTTCTTTGGTGTGGATCAAAAGGGCAGAGTCAAAATAGAAGCATATTTATGTTTAATATTCTAAACATGGTTTAAGTCACCCCAAGCACAATTCTTTTCCAGAATGTCACATCAAACCTTTTTATTTTCTCTCTTTCTCGCTTTCTCTCTTCATCTTCCTGTTCCCTGGAGCCTCAGCCTTCTAAGACCAAGGCACTAGGCAATGTTTTTCCCTATTTTGACTCAAAGCAGGAAGGAAGACAAATACTTATATAAGCATAAAATATAAAATAATTCATTGAAAAGAATTTCATCTCAATCATGTATGTATTCATTCTTGGAGTTTCTTTTATTTTAGGTGTTATTTTTTTACCCCCCTCCTACTTCCTGGGCTTCCCTGGTGGCTCAGAGGTTAAAGCGTCTGCCTGCATGTGGGAGACCTAGGTTTGATCCCTGGGTCAGGAAGATCCCCTGGAGAAGGAAATGGCAACCCACTCCAGTATTCTTGCCTGGAGAATCCCATGGATGGAGGAGCCTGGCGGGCTACAGTCCATGGGGTCGCAAAGAGTCAGAAACGACTGAGCGACTTCACTTTCACTTTCCTACTTCCTACTGCTACTACTGCTAAGTCACTTCAGTCGTGTCCAACTCTGTGTGACCCCATAGATGGCAGCCCACCAGGCTCCCCTGTCCCTGGGATTCTCCAGGCAAGAACACTGGAGAGGGTTGCCATTTCCTTCTCCAATGCATGAAAGTGAAAAGTGAAAGGGAAGTCGGTTAGTTGTGTCCAACTCTTCGTGACCCCATGGACTGCAGCCTACCAGGCTCCTCTGTCTATGGGATTTTCCAGGCAAGAGTACTGGAGTGGGGTGCCATTGCCTTCTCCAACTTCCTACTTGGTGGTAAATCCACAAAGGCCGTATTGTCCCAAGCTCTTCTCCTTAGGATCTGTATATTTCCCATTTCCCATGCCCATCAACAACACCAAGCCAAACAGGAAAAGCACTAACAACTCATACTAAAGTCAGTAACTGACACAATGCCTGGGTTTTGGAAGGAAGAGAAGAGTTAAGGACCAAGAGTCTGCAAGGGTCTATGACAGCAAGGTTTTAGGTATCATGTCATGCTTTTTGCAGTGGAAGGGATAGCTTATAAGTAGGGTTCTCTTAAAGGCAAAGGATAAAGCCAGGGCACGAAGAATGTTGCTCTGAATCTAGCTCCACCTTTCTACTCTGTATGGCTTCGATCGTGTCTAGCACACCCACTGGATACTTTACAGAGCTCCATGTGCATTTATTTACCCAGGTTGCATATCTGTTCATCCTCTCCTTGATCATCTCCAGACATCTGGATTTTTCTATTGTGTGAAATAAGTGAAAAGAGAGCTACTTGTGGAATCAACCAGCTAGATGGCAAATAATATATATTTTACTCATGTCCTTACCCTTTTCCTTTCAAAGGTATGTTCCCTGGGTTATGCAAGCATGTGCTGTCTGCAATGACATATTATAATGTGACCTGCAAATACAGCATGATTGCATCAGTTTAGGGTCCCAGCAGCAGCTCTTCCTGCTCCCAGGTTGTGACCGCCAAAAGTGTCTTCAGACACTGCCAGGTGCCCCCAGAGGCAAAACTGCCCCAGCTGACAATC
Source organism: Capra ibex (assembly GCA_006410555.1). NCBI lineage: Eukaryota > Metazoa > Chordata > Mammalia > Artiodactyla > Bovidae > Capra > Capra ibex. Next base: position 74,487,221 of record SJYO01046538.1, read on the forward strand.
ACTATTCTTTTTTTAAAAAATGAGGTATAAGTGACATATAACATTATATCATTTTCAGGTATACAACATAATGATTCAATATTTGTATATATTGTGAAATTATCATCACAAGAAGTCTAGTTAACATTCATAACCATACATAGTTATAGTTTTTTCCTTATGATGAGGACTTTTAAGATTGATTCTCTTAGCAACTTTCAAAAATGCAATATGGTATTTTTAACTGCAGTCATCATGCTGTACATCACATGCCTTATTTATTTTATAGCTGGAAATTTATACCTTTTTACCCCCCTTCACCTCTTGCAATCATCAGTCTCTTGTTATGACCAATCTATTCTCTATACCTACAAGCTTGTTTGAGAACCACTATTCTAACTGGAATGTTCTCTCAGATATCTGCACGGCTAGCAACTCCTCGGGAAATGGCTCAGAATGTCACTTTCGCGGTGAGGGCCACACTGGCTGCTCTGTTTGCAACTTCATTGCCACTTGTAACTCCTCATTGAATTACACCACTTACTCTTTTAATTTTCCACTCATGGGTCTTCCAACATACTATGTAACATTCTTATTTATCCTTGTTCTTGGCTCCCTCCTCATTAGAAAGTGAGCTCCATGCAGGCAGGGCTGTCTGTTTTGTTCACTGATGTATCTTCAGGGCCTACAACAGTGCCTGGCAGATGTTAAGCACATACTATGTATCTGGTAAATGATGGAGCGGTCAACATTTGTGCAAAACTAACATTGGTCAGTATATCTGCATATATTATCTCATTTATCTCTCAAATAATGCTAATGGTTAGACCATAGTATTATTTATGTTACACAGTGTTATTTGTTACATAGTTAAGAAGATTCTGTGACATTAAAGGTAAGTCACATATTAAGAAATGATGAAGCTAGAAAGTCAATAGAATAATTAAATATTTTAAAATATAGTCTCTTCTATATTACATGTCACACCACACTTTTCCAGAATCTGAATGGACAAGCAGACCTTTGCTGAGTGATTTGGGCAAGTACAGAGACAGAACAAAGATGAAAGACTCTTGGCCATAGTCAACCAGCCTCCGCCTCAGGTTCATGACTAAAAGAGAAAAAGATTTTTTTCCTCCAACACAAAGCATGGCGTTTACTGCAATAAGGACTTTTTCTCAATCTACTTGCTATGACTCTATTATTCTGTGTTGCTTGAACTGGGGCACATGTACCCTCAGGGAATATCAGGAGGTGGAAAAGTGTAACAATAATGAAAGTATAAAGAATAAGTGTTTAAAGCATGAGAATAGTAAAATAAAGCCCCAGAATAATCACTGAACATGTTGTAAGAGAATCCCATTACTCAATATGGAAAGACGACAAGTTCTCTAAAATGCCAGCTGCAAATTAGAAACAAATTCAAATATACTGTTCATTTAATTCATTTATTAACTGCTTATTGAGTGTATACTCATGCACTGAATATATATGAACACTGGACAAAGCCTCTACCCTCACGGAGCTTACAGAACCACTGATCGAGGCAGACAATACAGAGATAGAAAATTCAATGTAACTTTTAAAATAACATAGGAAATGCCATGGATATTTCAAGCTGAGGAGAAGGGACTATTTAGGCTGTTTTCCTTGGCAGCCCCCATGAGGCGCACTTACTCGCCCCTGATAGGAGGGGTATCGGGGAGGGAAATGCTGAGAAGTACACTACTCAGATGTACTTACTGTGATGATCCAGCACTAGAGACAGGAAATTGGTCGCTGGGTGCCAGGAGAGTCAGCTTCATGCTTCTGCTTAAGAGCAGCGTTTTCCATCCTACAGACCCCAGAAACATGCCTCCACGGCACACTAATCGGTGCAGGACTGGTAATGGGTGTCCAAGGATAAAAGGGAGTCACCGTGGGTCAGAAAGATTAGTGGGAGACACTGAGTACTCTATTTTTGCTTGCAGATGCAAGATACCCATTAGTCTAGTACATGCTCTAAGGAGTACTTAAGAAACAAATCTCTTTAATGTCCGTCTAACCATTTGTTTCCTTTATTTACTTGAACAGAGCCTGTGTTTGTGTGTGTTGCTGTTTTTTCTTTTTCGTCTTCTTATTGAAAAACTGTTCCTTATTGAATAGAAAGTATCACTGATCATTAGATGTACCATTACCTTATTTGCCACCAGGAAAGAAAAAAATGTTCTGCCAATAATCATTGCAATAGATTGTGAATTGTGAGATATATTATGATTCAAGGGGTGTTAACATGTGAAACCTAGACTTGTTGGATGGAATCAAATTTGATACTTAGACTTGCCAAACTATGAGGGGGTTTCCTCTCTGAGCTGGGCTAAGTTGTGATTGTCTACTCTTGTTAGTTAGTTCAGTCACTCAGTCATGTCTGACTCTTTGCGACCCCGTGAACCACAGCATGCCAGGCCTCCCTGTCCATCACTAACTCCAAGAGTCTACACAAACCCATGTCCATTGAGTCAGTGATGCCATCCAACCATCTCATCCTCAGTCATCCCCTTCTCCTCCTGCCCTCAATCCCTCCCAGCATCAGGGTCTTTTCAAATGAGTCAGCTCTTTGCATCAGGTGGCCAAAGTATTGGGGCTTCAGCTTTAACATCAGTCCTTCCAATGAACACCCAGGACTGATCTCCTTTAGGATGGACTGATTGGACCTCCTTGCAGTCCAAGGGACTGTCAAGAGTCTTCTCCAACACCACAGTTCAAAAGCATCAGTTCTTCAGTGCTCAGCTTTCTTTGTAGTCCAACTCTCACATCCATACATGACCACTGGAAAAACCATAGCGTTGACTAGACGGACCTTTGTTGACAAAGTAATGTCTACACTTGTTACTTTGTTGTAATCAACATGAAATGGATTTTACAGGATACTAAAGTTGTGGCACAGATAACCCCCTGATCAACAGGTTTGTGTTCCCTTTCCACAGGATAGAACATATTTGGTGCTGTGGAGCAGGACCACAGGTGATTCTGTGTGTGTGTGTGCACGCGTGCACGTGCATGTAGTTGGGTGTACACCAAAATGCTTGAGGTTGAGGCAATACACAACCTCAGAATATTATGGACATGGCATGAGATAATTTTACTTTCATTTTCATTTACTTTCAATCATGTTTTGATTTGGGGATAAAGGATGGGTTGGAAAAGTTGAAATTTTGGAAGAAATATATCTGGACCCCGGGAGACCCTTGAAGAATACACTGCAAAACTCGAGGCCAAGAGATGTGTTCACTGGCCATGCCAATAGAAATGAAGACTGATGTTTTAGAATTATTTTACAGATAAATCCTCTAGGACTTGGTAGAACATTTTGTTTCAAAATGCTACTTTGCCAATTATGCAGGTGTTGTGAGACAGACAGTTCAGGAGACAACTGCCATTGAAAAGATAGCTTGTTACTCACATTTTCCAAGAGGAGGGGGCAGGAGACACCCTGCAGAGCCACATGAGGAAGCACCAAGTCTATCAGGAGGCAGACGGGGCGAGGGGAAGGCATGGGCAGTGGCCTTAATTGTGGCTTCTGTGGGAGAGGTAAGAAAAGGCAGGGTAAGCAGGCTTAAGATCGGCTAGTTTGAGTAAGTTCAGCACACTCTTGCATATCAGGGCTTTCTCTAGTTGTCTGGGTGTCTCGGGTACCTAGCCCTGTGACGATTCAGGCAGAAGAACATTGCCTTCTAGAATGTAAAAGCCAGATAGAGGAAGAGTTTCAGAGTATGGGCTCTGGTTTGGTTAGTTTGCATATGAAAGTTATGCTCCACGGAAAATCATTTGGTATCTCTAAGAACTGACTAGATCAGTCTATCCCCATCAGCAAGGTCCCCAGTGCCACAGCATCAAGAATCCAGAAAATACGAAAATATAATATAGTTAATACAGAGAAATGATTAAGTCAAAAATAGTTTCATCTTGGATGACTATGGAATGAAAATGTTGTTAAAATTTATTAAGCACGTATTCTCTGCTTCAAGATCAGTGTGTGTGTGTGTGTGTGTGTGTGTTGTGTCTGACTCTCTGCAGTCCTTTGGACTGTAGCCCAATAGGCTCCTCTGTTCATGGGAATCTTTAGGCAAGAAGACTGGAATTAGTTTCCATTTTCTACTTCAGGGGATCTTCCCAACCCAGTGACAGAACCCACGTCTCCCGCATGTCCTGCGTTGCAGGCAGATTCATTACTAGCTGAGCCATTAGAGAAGCTTTATTAATCCATAAAGTGACATTCTGACAGGGGCACTATTTTTAGCTGAATTTTACAGCAGTGATGTTGAAGAAGTCTGAGAGTTTGTGCTCTGTCCCTTAGGACATGCTCCCTCATAGCTTGATTTTAGATGGATTTCAGGTGCTTTGGTGATATCTTGGGTAGAACTATTAATATGTAGGATACAATAATAGTAATTTGTTGTTGTTGTCGTCTTTCAATCTCTAAGTCATGTCTGACTCTTTGCAACACCATGGACTGTAGCATACCAGGCTCCCCTGTCCTTCACTATCTCCTGGAGGTTGCCAAGATTCATGTCCATTGGGTCAGTGATGCTATCTAATTATCTCATCCTCTGCCTCCCCCTTCTCCTTTTGCCTTCAATCTTTTCTAGCATCAGGGACTTTTCCAATGAGTTAGTTCTGTGCATCAGGTGGCCAGAGTATTGGAGACTCAGCTTCAGCTTCAGCATCAGTCCTTCCAATGAATATTCAGGGTTGATTTCCTTTAAGATTGACTGGCTTGATCTCCTTGCTGTCCAAGGGACTCACAACAGTCTTCTCCAGCACCACAATTCAAAGCACCAACTTTCTGACACTCAGCCTTCTTTATGGTCCAACTCTCATATCCATACATGACTACGGGAAAAACCATAGCTTTGATTATATGAACTTTTGTCAACAAAGTGATGTCTCTGCTTCTTAAAACACAGTCTAGGTTTGTCATAGCTTTCCTTCCAAGGAGCAAACATTTTTAAATTTCATGGCTGCAGTGATTTTGGAGCCCCCCAAAATAAAATCTGTTACTGCTTCCAATATCTCCCCTTCTATTTGCCATAAAGAGATGGGACCAGATGCCATAATTTTGGTTTTTTAAACGCTGAGCTTCAAGCCAGCTTTTTCAACTCTTCGCTTTCACCCTCATCAAGAGGGTGTTTAGTTCCTCTTCACTTTCTGCCACTTTAGAGTGGTGTCATATGCATATAAACTACAGTTTTGTTTAACAGAAACTTACACTATACTTCCTATACTCTGGACACTGTCCTAGAGTGTCTAGACAAGCTTTACAAATCCTACTTTATTTAATCCCATAACAGCACTTCAAGGTACATATTATTTTCCTTATTTTATTCATATTTTTAATCACCTTAATAGTTGTCAATTTATGGAATACCCTAATGAGCTATGCACTACACTAGGCATTTCCTGTGAAAATGCCTAAAACTTAATTCCATCACGTAAGACAAATGTGATTATTTCCGGTTTTAAAAAAATCTAATGCATAGCAGCTTCCATTTTTTGGACTATCACAAGGCCTTCCTTTTATGAATTCCATAAATGTGAGCTTCTGTTGTGATTAGAATTATCCCGTTTTACAGACTGGAAATTAAGTCTCATTAGTTTAAGTGACTTGACCAACAATGTTACATGGCCACAGATCACCCTGGTGTAGATCTGAATTTTGGTATGTTTATTCGATTCTTCAACCCAACCCACCTTATTTAATCCTATAAGAATACTTTGAGGTACATATTATTACCCTCATTTTATTCATATTTCTTGGGCTTCCCTTGTGGCTCAGCTGGTAAAGAATCTGCCTGCAATGCGGGAGACCTGGTTCGATCTCTAGGTTGGGAAGATCCCTTGGAGAAGGGAAAGGCTACGCACGCTAGTATTCTGGCCTGGAGAATTCCATGAACTGTATAGTTCACTGGGTCGCAAAGAGTTGGACACGACAGAGTGACTTTCACTTCACTTATTCATATTTTTAATCACCTTAATAGTTAATAACCACCTTAATACAGCTTTATTTCAATGTTTCATAAATTTGGGTTTCTTCACAGGATTTCACAAAATTGGACAGTGCCTGGGCTGAATTTTATGCCCTGTCAAAATTCATGGATTGGAACCTTTCCCTCAGCCCCTCAGAATGTGACTGCATTTTGAGGCTGGGGCTTTGTCTATGCAGTCACTTTTTGCTGCACTGGGTCTGGGCTGCGCGAGTGGGGTTTCTCTAGGTGTGGTGAGCCGGGGCTCCTCAGTAGCCATCGTGGCTTCTCTTGCTGAGGAGCACAGGCTTCAGGGCATGTGGGCTGCAGCAGTTGTAGCTCGCGGGCTCAGTTGCCCAATGGCATGTGGAATCTTCCTGGAGCAGGGATTGGACCCATGTCCCCTGCCCTGTCAGGCAAATTCTTAACACCTGGACCACCAGGGAAGTCCAAATTTGGGTTTTTAAAATGATATTTAGGTAAAATGAGGTCATGGTCTCATCACTTCACTGCAAATACATGGGAGAATAATGGAAATAGTGAGAGACTTTATTTTGGGGGGCTCCAAAACCACTGCAGATGGTGACGGCAGGCACGAAATTAAAAGACACTTGCTCCTTGGAAGAAAAGCTATGACCAACCTAGACAGCATATTAAAAAGCAGAGACATTACTTTCCCAATAAAGGTCCATCTAGTCAAAGCTATGGTTTTTCTAGTAGTCATGTATGGATGTTGAGAGTTGGACTATAAAGAAAGCTGAGTGCCAAAGAATTGATGCTTGAGAAAGAGAAGTCACTATATATATCAGTTCACTTCAGTTCAGTCACTCAGTCATGTCTGACTCTTTGCGACCCCATGAATCGCAGCCCGCCAGGCCTCCCTGTCCATCACCAACTCCCGGAGTTCACTCAGACTCACGTCCATCGAGTCAGTGATGCCATCCAGCCATCNCCCAGCATCAGAGTCTTTTCCAATGAGTCAACTCTTCGCATGAGGTGGCCAAAGTACTGGAGTTTCAGCTTCAGCATCATTCCTTCCAAAGAAATCCCAGGGCTGATCTCCTTCAGAATGGACTGGTTGGATCTCCTTGCAGTTCAAGGGACTCTCAAGAGTCATCTCCAACACCACAGTTCAAAAGCATCAATTCTTTGGCGCTCAGCCTTCTTCACAGTCCAACTCTCACATCCATACGTGACTACTGGACCATAGCTTTGCCTAAATGAACCTTTGTTGGCAAAGTAATGTCTCTGCTTTTCAATGCTATCTAGGTTGGTCATAACTTTCCCTCAGTTTCTTGTGATCCACACAAAGGCTTTGGCATAGTCAGTAAAGCAGAAATAGATGTTTCTCTGGAACTCTCTTGCTTTTTCCATGTTCCAGCGGATATTGGCAATGTGATCTCTGGTTCCTTTACCTTTTCTAAAACCAGCTTGAACATCTGGAAGTTCACAGTTCACGTATTGCTGAAGCCTGGCTTGGAGAATTTTGAGCATTACTTTACTGGCATGTGAGATGAGTGCAATTATGTGGTAGTTTGAGCATTCTTTGGCATTGCCTTTCTTTGGGATTGGAATGAAAACGGACCTTTTTCCAGTCCTGTGGCCACTGCTGAGTTTTCCAAATGTGCTGGCATATTGAGTGCAGCACTTTCACAGCATCATCTTTCAGGATTTGAAATAGCTCAACTGGAATTCCATTATCTCCACCAGCTTTGTTCGTAGTGATGCTTTCTAATGCCCACTTGACTTCACATTCCAGGATGTCTGGCTCTAGGTGAGTGATCACACCATCGTGATTATCTTGGTCATGAAGCTCTTTTTTTGTACAGTTCTGTGTATTCTTACCACCTCTTCTTAATATCTTCTGCTTCTGTTAGGTCCATACCATTTCTGTCCTTTATCGAGCCCATCTTTGCATGAAATGTTCCCTTGGTATCTCTAATTTTCTTTCCCATTCTGTTGTTTTCTTCTATTTCTTTGCATTGATCACTGAGAGAGAGAGAGAGAGAGAGAAGCCACCGTGTGTGTGTATATATACATATATATATATAGAGAGAGAAGTCACCCTATATATGCATATATATACACAGAGTAAGAGAGGGAAGCCACCATATATATATATTATATATAATATATATATGGTGACTATATATATATTTTTGGGTGATAAAACGTACAAACTCCTTTGACTCACGCTTCCCCGGACCATCATAAACTACTAAAGATGTCCTTCGGGACTCGACGTGGTACAGGATTTCTGACCGAAACTTGTGAGGATGTCTGTCAACGTCGAAGACAATAAAATTGTAAGAACCTTACTCTAGACAAACTTTCGAGGTACGTTTATCGACATTAAAGTAAACGGTTTACACAATTTTTATACATAAAAGTGTAAAAAGACTCTTACGTATCCAATCCAAGTAAAAAAAGGGTCCGTAATAATCCGTATTAGTAAAACAATTCGATAAAGAATCTTTGGTTTCGGGTTGAATCAGTGTCTCTCATTACCAGTCCTGATACCGGGAAGACCTCTCGTCCCAAGATTAGAGTCTCGAGAAGAACAAGTCACCCTCTATTCACCACTTCAGCAGATTCTCGAATCGCGGAGTAAAGGGAGTCTCATTTTACTTTGATTATTTTTAAATTAATATATATATAGGGGTTCGATTAATTTCTTGGTTAGTTATTATGGGAGTTTATTAATAACATTAACATTTTGACTTTTTTATACACACTGTCGTATAATCTTACAATCTTTGAGGAGCCGTATTTCCATAATAAGACCACACGACGAAGAGGGGACCCAATATAAAACAGTGCCCAGGTATTTCAGAAATTGATTTCCACTACACGATAATTTCTCATTATTTCTAACACTGCGTCACTTTAACTGTTAACAGAAGTGAAGCAGGTATTCAAAGTTTACTTAAGTAAAATCTAAAAGGTTTGTGTCGAAGAACCGTAGATGTCTAAGGAGGGCCGAAGTCCTACGAGGGGACACCCCACATGTTTTGGACTTCTGTACCAATTTTACTAACAAAAGTGTAAACTTAGAAGAAAGGATGGACACTATCCAAACGAAGAGAGACCGGTCTCAGTTTAAAAACTTAATCCTTTTACCTTAAAACGATTAGATACCTATATCCCCCTTTTACCGTACTCTAAAGTACACCTGTAAATCGGAGATGAGAAAGGGGTAGTGTGTAGGAAAACGTCCTACAGAGTTGAAGGACTTGTACAAGTAAATTGATTCCTTCCCCGAAGGGACCACCAAGCCTACCATTTCTTAGACGGACGTTACGTACTGCAGACCCAAGTTTGGGACCCAACCTTTCTACGGACCTCTTTCCTTATCGTTGGGTGAGGTCATAAGACTGGACCTCTTAAGGTACCTGATCTCCTCGCACCTCCTGATGACAGGTACCCCAGTGTTCCTCAGCCTGGACTGACTCGTTGATTGTGTGATTCTTCTTACCTCCAAGAGAGAGAAAGAACTGAAAAATAAAACTGTATTAATTTCTAAGATTCCCTTAATGTTTTTATCATGTATCTTAGGGTTATTAGAAAGTGGGTCGACGAAGATGATCACTGTAGAACGTACCGATATCATGGTGTAGTCTGGTCCACTAGTAGTAACCATACGACGACGACGGCGGTTCAGCGAAGTCAGCACAGGCTGAGAGACGTCAGGGTATCTGCCGTCGGGTGGTCCAAGGGGGTAGGGACCCTAAGAGGTCCGTTCTCGTGACCTCACCCAACGGTAAAGGAAGAGGTTACGTACTTTCACTTTTCACTTTCACTTCAACGATTCAGTACAGGCTGAGAATCGCTGGGGTACCTGACGTCGGATGGTCCGAGGAGGCAGGTACCCTAAAGGGTCCGTTCTCGTGACCTCACCCCACGGTAACGGAAGAGGTGTAGTAACCACATTAGAAAAATATACTAAAACAAATAAATACACGTATAAATAAAAACTGACACGATTCCGAAGCACCGACGTGACCGAAAAAGATCAACACTATGGGCCGAAGAGTGCCGTCGCTGAAGAGAACAACACCTCGTGTCCGAGACCGCACGTACCCAAGTCACCGACGCCGACGTCCCGAGGTCTCGTGTCTGAGTCACCGACCCCGCGTCCCCGAGATCAAGGAGACCCACACACCCTAGAAGGACCTAGTCCTTAGCTTGGGCAAAAAGGACGTAACCGTCCACTTAAGAAGTGGTGACTCGGTAGTCCCTTCGGGTCTATGTTAGAAAAATTATCTGATGTCTGAAGTGAGTCAAAAATAGTCAAAAATCCGAGCACACACACACACACACACACACACACACACACACACACACACACACACATCAAGATTCACTAAAAAAATTAGGCCGTAGATCTACTTGTCTTGACAGTGATATGAGTTCTACGTTATCACAAAGGAGTAGTGTTTCCTGAGGGAAAATGATCGGGAAAAGGTGCCAATACCCACACATCGAGAAAAAGGACGTCCTATTTCACGTTTGAAGAATCGGTTAATGCGTTTCGGGAAATTTCCCTTCTCCAACGAAACTCAACCGTCACCGACTCCATAAGCGACGCTGGACCAAATGGACACCCGTCTCGGTAGGACTCACGTCTCGAAGTACGTCTCCGTAATTAGATTTGGACGAGATCACTGTTCCCACTTCAAACCGTCTCACGAAGACCTACAACAGTGGGAGAACTCGGGAAAGATAGACGTATGTCCACCACCACGTTTTTATACAACATTCCTGGATTTTTTGCACCCCGTCTAGACGGTAAAAGTCTAAAAGATTAAAGGCAAGATAATGGACACTAACCTATTCATTCGATCCGACCTTAAAAGGGATGTCTCCCTTAAAATATAAACCTTAATCCTTCACCTAAGTACATTAAGTGTTGAACAAAGTTTCAAAACGTAACCTGTAACAAACTACGAAAGGACTCATAATTAGTGTTTAGTGATTTTTAAGTTGAGAGAAGAAGTATACATAACATAAAGAACAAGTCTACCCTAGTACCTCTCTAATATATAACGGAGGTGATTTCTTTTCCGTTCCCCATCCTTGTGTTTTGGGTAGATTTAAGAATTATAGGTGGTATAAGCTCTGCACAACGATCCAAGACCTCTGAATTATCACCCGTTTTATGGTCCGTAGAAGTCTCTTGAATATCAGATCGTCTTGTCAAGGATTCCTACCGTAAGTGTATACTAATAGAGTTATATCATTACATCTCAGGTTGCATAATACGTATTATTTATAAGTAATATAATTATATAATCTGTGTATCTAAGTGGTCCCTTGTTTACGGTTTGACTCTATATAATTGTTGTTCAAAATAAGAGAAATAAGGAGGAGACTTAAGATAAAACATTCTAAATCATTACTCAACTCCAAAGTATTCTTTTACGAGAGAAACACAAAATTCTATCTTTGAACTCCGGTTTCCGACCTTAAAAAGTCGCTAAAAAACTTCGTCGAAATGTAGGAGGGAAGGAAAACTCCCGACGTAGATCGATTGCCATAAGTCGTAACGAGAGAGGGAGTAAGATTAATTGTTACATTGGTTAAGTTTATCGTACGTTTTTCTTCGTAACGATTTTTTATTCATAATAGTTAATCGTATGTTTTCACCTTGACGTCTTCGACAAAGACCTATTCTCCAGGACTCTCTCGAGTTGTCGGGTATCCGTTCTGGTCACGATTCATAGGTTCAAATGTTGGGGAATCCCCACGAACTCGTTTCGTTTAGTTGAGGGATAATCACCAGGATTTCGTTTGGTCGAAATAAATGGACGTTTGAGTAAACTTTTGTCGTACTAGACTCTCCATTGGAGATACCCATAACAATTCTCTTTTGACAGTGGGTAGGTGTTGAAAGATCCAACTGGAAATTCTCAACTTAGACTGTTTTACAATTAACGTCCGTCCAGTAAACAATATCCAAATCTGACCTACGAGATAAATTTCGTTTACCCTAAATCAATAGAATTCTCATTACACAAACGTGAACTCGGTTTCCCGTGAACTCGGACTCTCTCCTATGTGATAATATTGACGAGGAAGAGACAAATAAAAAAATGTATTATAGTTTAAGTCTCGTGATAGAGGAGACACTTTATAAGTGTCTAAGAGTACCAGTAGGACGTAAGACAAGATGACCCGAAGGAACCACATAAAACATGGAATCTGTTAAAGACACGTACCAAATGTTATACTCCGGGACTCTAGTCATAAACAAACGTCGTGGCCAAAGTAGAGAATCAAGAGTGGTACTGAGAATCTGTGACATAAAGTTGGTTGAATCTATTTAGTATTTGCATTCTAAGGTTCAGTACGGGGGACGGAGACGAGTACAACAAAGGGAGATGGACCTCCCAGAATATAGTGGTACAAGTTGATTATGTTAAAGGAAAAAGTTCTGAGTAAAGTTTTGAGTGGTAGAAGAACGTGGCGAGGGTATCTTAACCGGTGACAGGGAAAAGACCGGAGGCGTCAAAGTACCTATATGAAACGAATAACGTAGGTCAAGTATAGACAACATAAAAATTTGTTATAGAAGACATGAGAGTCACTGATGTTGTTACGTCCGAATTGTTGTCCATCGTAGTTTATATTCACCTTATTTTCATACTTGGAACCATTCCGTCGTTTGTCATATATTTTGATAACAATCGAAGTTTTGGAACTCGATTCTTATATGTACACGGTTCGGAGCCAAAAGAGTCACCCTTTGTGACTTCTTATTTACTTTCTTCACTTTATATTTCCTAGACCGTACATGTCAATAAGCTATGAACAATTAAGGGAAGGAAAAAGGGAGTGGAACTCAACACTACTGATTTCGCCTTTGACCTAATTGATTCCGATTCACTGTAATAACTGATCTCCTTTATCTCTCGTCGTAGATTACCTATGACCCGGTTTGTAACACACACACACACACACACACACACACACACACACAACAACTCTCCGTTAGTAGGTAGATATCTTACCCTCTCTTTTTGGTTATAGACGAAAATCTTCTTCGGAAAAACTATATCACTACGAAACTGTAGTAACAACCTCTTACTTTTATAGGTCCATGAATTTGTTTTGAACCCATATGTTTGGTAATCCGATGTGGTAAACCTTTGTTACTACGTATATTTTAGTAGATATGGTAAAAAGATCTAAAACGTATATTCCCAAGTATATGTTACAAATAAAGAGGGGAAGACTGAATGAAGTGAGACATACTGTCAGAGATCCGAGTAAGTACAGAGAAGTCTACTTGGTTAAAGTGAGGAAAACAGTGATAACTATGATACATATTTTAACTATTGGTCACTCTTATATGAGATATCGTGTCCCTTGACACGACTTTCCGTGACACCACTGGCTCACTCTTCCTAGGTTTTCCCTCCTCTATACACACATATATATACCTACATACCGACTAAGTAAAACAATTGTCTTTGATTATGTCGTAACATTTCATTGATGTGAGAGTATTTTAGATTAAATTTTTTATTACTACATCTACATAAACCACGACACAGACTTCCGTGTTCACCCGTGTAGGGGTCGAGTTTCCGAGACTCGTCACGATAAGGTTACCACACCGGGGTGTTGACACCTATATAACCCAATCTTGATATCGTCGAGTCAATGTTGGGGACGGAGTAATAATCGTGACCCAACAAGTTGACGGGAGATGGTTCTCGAACTTTCTTCCTATATATTTGACACCTCGTGCCCTCATTAGAGGAAAAGGTCATACGAACACCCTTGTCTCTTTAAATTGGACCTAAAGTGTATGGTAATGTAAGTCAAGTCAAGTCTGCGAGTTAGCACAGGTTGAGAAACTCTGGAGTACTTGGTGTCGTGTGGTCCGGAGGGACAGGTAGTGGTTGAGGGCCTTAAGTTGGTTTGGGTACAGGTAACTCAGCCATTACGGTTGTTTGGTAGAGTAGAAGACAGTAGGGGAAGAGGAGGACAGGAGTTAGAAAGGGTCGTAGTCCCAGAAAAGGTTACTCAGTCGAGAAACGTAGACCACCGGTTTCATAACCTCAAAGTCGAAGTTGTAGTCAGGAAGGTTACTTGTGAGTCCTGACTAGAGGAAATCCTACCTGACCAACCTAGAGGAACGTCAGATTCCCCGAGAGTTCTCAGAAGAAGTTGTGGTGTCACGTTTCGTAGTTAAGAAGCCGCGAGTCGAAAGAAACGTCAGGTTGAGAGTGTAGATATGTACTGATGACCTATTTGGTATCGGAACTGATCTACCTGGAAACAACTGTTTCATTACAGAGACGAAAAATTATACGACAGATCCAACCAGTATTGAAAGGAAGGTTCCTCGTTCGCAGAAAATTAAAGTACCGACATTAGTGGTAGACGTCACTAAAACCTCGGGTCTTTTTATTTCAGACTGTGACAAAGGTGACAAAGGGTTAGATAAAGGGTACTTCATTACCCTAGTCTACGGTACTAGAAGCAAAAGACTTACAACTCGAAATTCGGTCGAAAAAGTGAAAGGAGAAAGAGAAAGTAGTTCTCCCAAAAATCAAGGAGAAGTGAAAGACGGTATTCCCACCACAGTAGACGTATAGACTCCACTAACTATATAGAGGGTTGTTAAAACTAAGGTCGAACACGAAGAAGGTCGGGTCGCAAAGAGTACTATATGAGACGTATATTCAATTTATTCGTCCTATTGTTACATGTCGGAACTGCATGAGGAAAAGGATAAACCTTGGTCAGACAACAAGGTACAGGTCAAGATTGACAACGAAGGACTGGACGTATGTCTAAAGAGTTCTCCGTCCAGTCCACCAGACCATAAGGTTAGAAAAGTCTTAAAAGGTGTCCAATAAGACTAGGGACGTTACCCTTTCTTTTTTTTCCAGAGACATCACGACGACGAGGATGACGATTCAGCGAAGTCAGTACAGACTGAGATACACTGGGGTTTCTACCGTCGGGTGGTCCGAAGGGGTAGGGACCCTAAGAGGTCCGTTCTTGTAAACTCACCCAGCGGTAAAGGAAGAGATCACGTACTTTCACTTTTCACTTTCACTTCAAAGAGTCAACACAGGGTGAGACACGCTGGGGTACCTGACGCCGGGTGGTCCGAGGAGAAAGGTACCTTAAGACGTCCGTTCTTCTGATCTCACCCAACGGTACGGGAGGAGGTACCTAGAAGGAAGAGGTACCTAGCCTGAGTATAGAGAATTCAGAGTACAGAGGAGTAAACCGTCCCCCAAAGAAATGGTGATCACGGTGAACCCTTCGGGAATAGAAAGATCTCCGGACGAGTTTAGGATACTCGACCATTACAAAACACTAAGAGGTTCCACAAATTTCACATATATCAATAAGAGTACAAAGTTAGTACCGTTTGGGTCTCCCGATCACCCGGTGTCTTATGTGAACATCCATATACCTTATGTCTAGGACTTTTTCCACCCAAAAATAGGACCGAGGTGATTACTGAAAGAGACACTGGGACTCCTTTCGTAGACTGGAGGGATTCGGAGATAAGACACCTACCTTTAAGTCTAGATGAATGGATACGGAATCCATAGAAGTGACAGGAGTAGACTAGATAACTTATTAGGGATTGGAACTCATAACGGGTCCAATGACTATCCTTATATTCGCCGTGTAAGTTTCCCATAAATTCCTCTCGAACTATCTCTGTACCAATTGTTAGTCCTCCCATCCCATTTCTCTACACTTTCTCCCAACTCTTCCCTGGAGTCGTGCTCGGCTCATCCTGCGGACGATGACAACTTAGCTGCAAGCTGTGGGGACCCAGACTTCTCTGTTCCACTAATTCGTTAATATCCTTGGACTTCTCTAATTAAGAATCATTCCTCTCTCCTGAAGGATTTTGTCCTCAGCACCGAAGACATTTCCCTACGTCGGTTCGAGGTCACAGGTCTTTCTTTCTTTGGACTCCTTATTTCTGGGGGTGCAGTTAGGAGGGGACTGGACGTCTAGTCGGCGGTTACGGAGAGCAGCCGACTTGGGTTGTTTTCGGTGTCCTGTTTCCTCGGGTAGTGTAAATTGTTGTCAGCCGAAGGAGCCCGTGTCTTGTCCTCTCTCTCCCATTCCTCATGCACACAGTCATGGATGTCAACCGGTCAACCGTTGGTCTGACGAAGTATCTATTTAGTCTTCTTTCCCTCAGTTCGCCTACTGTGCTCACAAACCTCTTTAACTGAAACTGCAGTAGGAGTGACCGTGCTAAGTTTTAGAGGGACCTAGAGAGTCGTACACCGGGCGTGATGACTTACGAAGTCTCTCAAAGGGATTAAACCTCTTTAGTTTATGACGAATTTGATCTGGGTGAAACTTCAGTGGGCCGTCTGTCCTTTAGACCTGAACTATCTAGATCGATAATTCTCAGTCAGGCAGACTCGTTAGACAAGCGGACGGAAAGAACGACACAACCATTAAAACGTTTTTGACGACTTAAACGAGAAGAGAAGTGTTGTCTAACATCTGCCTCAGTTCCTACAGACAACCAACCGATAGTGGGAAATCCTTCTTAGGGGTGGGGGAAGAAAGTTGATGGGGGTAGGAAGAGTGAGACCTGTAAATCTCTTCTTTTACATCCTTCTTAATAGCACTTCATTCACTAATACAGACAAAGTCCACCTACGTCCTTCCTTTTATAGGGTACAAGATCGATGATAGAAACCAAAGGACAAAGGATAACTTCTTAGAAGTCAGTCTCCCTTGAGTCACCTGACATTCTACTTTTTTCTGTGACCCCTTCCCTCCCCTTTGGAGTGTGCTAACTTTGACCCCTTTTTTCTCTTTCTCTTTCTCAATCTTTCGTTCCCACTACCCCCGTCCCCTCCCCTCGCACCACACACACTACCTCGTGTCCGTGGCTTTCCTCCCTTTCCATATCGTGTTAAGGGTTTTCACCCTGAATTAAAGACCGATAAACAACAGTTCTTGTGTCGGGGTCCTTGAGTCTTAGGAAAACGTAAAGAGAAAGGTAGACTTAATAATAACTTGACAACCCGTGTTAATTAACACTTAATATGGGTTGTTCGTGGATGGTAGTGGTCGTAACTTCTCTTACAAGTGGTATACGGTCTAGTATTTACAGAGAAAGGGTGTCCCCACTGAGAAGGAAGGAGTCGTTCTTAGATAAGTAGGATAAGAATTACTACGAACGGGGGTAGAAAAAAAAAAAAAAAAAAAAATTATTCCGTGATAAACTTCGTCTCTTACACTTTTTGATGACGACATCAGAACCCTTCTGTATAATCTTAACGTTCGTCGGAACTGGTTAGACTTTGTGTCTAAAGAGAGACTATATTTTTATAAGGTGTTATCCCTTTTAACGTCTCGTAAAACATGGTCAAATGGATGTTTTGAGGTACTACTTACGTGGGCTGGAATACGTTTTCAGACTTTCTCTTTTTGGATTCTTATATTCATAGTGTTATAAATTGTCAGTCTTTCTATCTTAACCATGATACTTACATTTGTCCAATGTCCACAGAATTTTTCCTTTCCCTTCGAATACGGAAAGTTCAAATTGTGTACTAAATATATAATTATAATGTAATTTCTCACACAGATTAAGTCTCGGGTTATTGAATGTGTACACCGATTCTTTAAACCTGTTGAAGTTTCATAAAAATCTTTCTATACCTGGGGCCTACCCGAAGGGAACACTGAGTAACCATTTCTTAAGTGGACATTTCCACCCTTCTAGGGGGCCCCTTCCTTTACCGTTGGGTGAGGTCATAAGACCGGTCCCTTTAAGGTACCCGTCTCCTCTGACTCCCCGATATCAGGTATCCCAGTGTTTTCTCAGACTTTACTCAATTACTGATTTGTCGTCGTAACTTGGAGTCTATCTCGTAATTCATTTCACAAAACCAAGTTCTTGACTTCTCAGGTTACCACGACGAGTAAAGAGAGGCAACAGACAAAGGGAGGTACATTTGAACGGAGGGACCGGGTTGTGGTGTCAGACGAATTTGGACACCCGAGACGGTCCGTATCGGATGAGTTGACGGGGACAGGGTTGAGAAGAGGGTAGATGTTCAAGTTCACCGTTGACTAGAGTTGTTAATATGTGTCTTTTCTTTATACCTTAAGATGGTGGTCAAAGTAAGTTAATGTCACTGGAACCTCGGATTCTATTCATTCGGTATGAAACTTGACTACGTGTATTTGCCACCATACTTACCCATATCTCCTAATACTCTGTCTTCGAAGACTTTTGTTTGAAAGAGGTTTTATGGTTCCCTGTACACGGTTTGAGTAAACAGAGTTAACCGCCTTCGTAAATTTCATGTGAATATTCTTTCGTGTCTTACTAAACCCTCTTACCGTAAGATTGTACATATGATAGTACATTCTTAACTTAGCGGTCAGATACAGACTGCGTCCTATGTCGTACGAACCCCGACCACGTACCCCTACTG
This sequence comes from Capra ibex, assembly GCA_006410555.1. Lineage (NCBI taxonomy): Eukaryota > Metazoa > Chordata > Mammalia > Artiodactyla > Bovidae > Capra > Capra ibex. The sequence goes on from SJYO01046538.1 coordinate 74,505,657, forward strand.
GGTGTCTCTACAATACCCCTCCCTCCACCCTCCCCCCAAGTACAAACCCTTGCGTACATTCTTAATTTCTAAAATTTTAATTTTTTTATTTTTTTATTTTTTTTTATTTTTATTAATTTTTTCTTTCGTGTCTTTTCTTATTTCAATTACACAGGTAACAAACTGAGAAGATGTCAGTATAGACATCCTACATAAATCCTTAAGGACCGGTGGTTACTCTGGGAGAAATCATTGAGACAAGGAGAATCAGGATTGGTACTAAGGAGAACTTCATAAGGTGTAAGTTTTCAAGAGTTGGTGGAAATGTGGATCGTGTCAGGACTATATAGTATACGCACACAATTCAGTGAAGTCAACACAGGTTGAGAACCTTTGGGATACCTGGCGTCAGGCGTTCCGAGGAGACAGGCACCTAAAGAGGTCCGTTCTTATAACCTCACCCAACGGTACGGGTGGAGGTCCCTTAGAAGGGCTGGGTCCCTAGTTTGGGTGGAGAGAAAACAGAGGACGTGACCGCCCGCCCAAGAAACGGTGATCACGGTGGTGCACGAATTATTTACGAACTAGTCACTTGACTGTGGAAGACAGTTTCCATGGATACAGTTAAGTTACCTCCTATTTGCATATCATAGGATCATAGTATCGTTAAGAGTATCGTAATGACGTTCACAAATGACTCTATTAAGAGTATCTGAACGAATGACAGTACTGATATACGAAAATTGATAAAGTAAAATCTATAAGTCGAAGGTAAGTTAAGAAAGATGTGGAGGAGATAAGTTTTACGGACGAAGAAAGTGCTGCAACAGGAAACAAAACCTAGGGTCGACTACATGAAAGATTTTGCATTGACCTTCTAAAGGAAACTGTCTCTCTAACGTTACGGGTCTCTGACTATTTTCCTTTCCAAAGGGACAATACTCTACTTGACATAGGAGGGTTAACTATACAGCTCTAGGATGGGGGTCATAAGGTCTTACACTGACCAAAACTTCCGTCCCAGAAATGTCTTCGTTTATCCAATTTGACTTCAGTCATCCCACCCGGGATTGGACTGGATTACGTGTCACAGGAAGGTTTTTTTCCTTTAATCCTACGTCTGTGTATGTCTCCCTTTTGTCACACCTCTAGGTCCTCCTCCCACAGGTAGGTGTTCGGTTTCTCTTCTCGGAGTCTCCTTTGGCTGAGACGGTTAGGAACTAGAACCTGAAGATCGGAGGTTTTGACTCTTTTATGTAAAGACAAGAAATTCGAGATGTGGGCCGGGGGGGGGGGTCAGACACCATAAGTCAATACCGTCGGGATCTTTGATATTATGGTGTTCTGAAGACCTTACGGAATCGTCTTTCTCAGTCCTTTGGATCTAAGTTTTACACCGTAACGATGACACAGTGACTCCTCGAATCTCTTGTCAAAGAGTCCTGATCCTTCGATTTTGTGGTCCGGTTGAATCTTGACCTAGGATCGAAATGGGAGTATTTGTCTTTTCACCGATTAGAGACCCTTGAAGTCCAGAAGTGGACATCTTCCCATTCGGTCGTTGGATGGAGGATCTGAAACTCATGAACATTTTTACGTAAAATTCATTTAACACGTTATGATTTATCATAATTTGTCATCCGTCATCACCGTCATAATCATAATGATAGTAATGAAATAGAGAATTATTGAGTCAAAATTATAATTATGTGTCTTATGGAAACTGATCGTCTCAATTCTTATTTCTTAATTTACGTAATTACGACTACTTTCTTATAAAGACAAAAACGGTTTCCACCTCCCCTCCTCACCAGACAGGGTTCATGTCCCGTATTTTACTACACAGGAAACACTTTTTAAATTTTCGTCATTACGTTGACTAATTTTAAAGTAGAGGATTTTAATACAGGTGATACTTTATATGAACCCCACGTAGAGAAAGTGGACGGTCACACTATAGTATTTGATCTTACTTAGCTTAGTTTTATTCTAAAATCTTTCTTATGAATACGTAAGAAATGTGGAAGACTTGTGAGATGATTCACGATTCGTGAAATGTTCAATGGAGGAAGTAAACATCCGAGTGGGATATTTCACCCATATATTACCCCTTTATTCCACGGGTTTTCGTGTTCCGTTTTGGACACAAACTCGGCCTCTCGAACTGGGATCTCGGTCTGAGCAAAATTTCGTCAGGACAAGTACTAAATCGACTCTTTACTGAGAGATGAAGGCAGAAGGACCTGTCACACGACTGTTCCTCCTTCGTTCAGTGTACAAATCGACCTGGAGAAGTCATCGGACTTTTAGAGGTTGGACTAAGACCACCGGTAGTAAGAACTACACAGGATAAGTACGACTGGGTCACAGACTTAAAGTGAGTAAACCACTAAATACCTGGTACACTCACATTAAATCCCAGAATTACGAGGATCAGTTCCTGGTAGTTTGCAGATTTTAAAGGTCACAGGAAGTCCCTCTGTCTTCATCTTAATTCTACAATCGTCGAAAACACGAGAAATCCACTTTCCTTTTCATATAATCTATTTCCTAGTTGTCTCGACCCTTACGGTCGAGACGTCGAATCGACACACTGAGACGAATCTAGTCAAGAAAGGAGGTTTGAAATATATCATTATCAACGGTGAGACCTAAAAGAGAGTAAATATGTAGTCAGAAAAAGAGACCCGACACTCGGGGATGTTTTGATTTTATGTTAACAAATATATATCACATGTATCATATAGACAAATGAACTCCACTAATTTTATACCCGTCTCTCCACACATCCGTAATTAACTCTCAGATGTTTATAAATAACTTACTTACGTGATTACTTACCTTTGTCTCAAGAAAATTCTATTCACGAACTTGTCCGAAGGATCCCAGACTTCAACGTACATTTAGACTCATATAGATACTTGTCAGGACCTCTTGTCGGAGGTTTAAAGTAGAATAAAATTCTGATGATTGATTTTTCTACTTGTACTAAGACATAAAACTTTATTCTCCCTACATCGTACTTCATTTCTTAGGACACCCTAATTTTATTCGAATCGAATTGTGTTTTCCCACGAAGTCTTCACTTGTTATACTAATTTTAAAGAGGAGTCTTTCGTACGAAATCTTTCTTTCATCCACGTGAAAATAAAACGTAAGGACCCCGAAAGTTCTATATCTAGTCTTAGAACTTAGAGTTTCATTGGGATCTCAAATAGATGAAACGAAGAAGTTACAATTCAATTCCTTTATCACCGAGTCTGTCTTCTCTGATCAGTCACTAGTTCGTGAATTAATTCAAGTTCAGAGGACTGAAAATAAGTGGTGACACTAAGAAAGATCCTAAAAGAGGTTTTTGTCATCTTGACAAAGAAATTACTTTAAATAATGGGTGTCTGGGGTCTACTTTTGACTATGTTACTTTAAAAAGAGTAGTTTCGTCTAGAACCCCGAGACCTTGACTTTGTATAAGGGATTTGGTACCTTAGACTACTTGTAGGATTAAACTTTAGATAACCCGATTAGGTATGACGACGACGACGATTCAGTGAAGTCAGCACAGGCTGAGACACACTGGGGTTTCTTCCGTCGAGTGGTCCGAGGGAGCAGGGACCCTAAGAGGTCCGTTCTTGTGACCTCAGCCAACGGTAAAGGAAGAGGTTACGTACTTTCACTTTTCACTTTCACTTCAGTGAGTCAACAAAGTCTGGGAGGCGCTGGGGTTCCTGACGTCGGGTGGTCCGAGGAGGTAGGTACCCTAAAAGGTCCGTTCTCATGACCTTACCCCACGGTAACGGAAGAGGCATTAGGTATGATCGGAAGTATTATACAATTGACGTTTAAGTTTTACATTCAATCAATTCTATTAATAATTTACTCACCGAAGAATGTCGTCTCCTTTACTTCCTACAAGAATCAAATTTTGAGTGGAAATTCTGTGTTTGTCTACAGATCGTACACAGGAACCAGGGACGTATTCGACAGTCTCGTCTGTTGACGGACCTACCTACTATCCACTGTAAAGAATCTAAGAATGAATGGGAGTCGTTAGAAACCGTACTATATATTTTATTAATAGAAAAAACCAAGGACAAAGTCAGAAAAGAACACACGAATACATCTCCTACCACAAGTCAAGTCAAGTCAGCGAGTCAGCACAGGCTGAGAAACGTTGGGGTACTTAGCGTCGTGTGGTCCGGAGGGACAGGTAGTGGTTGAGGACCTCAAGTGAGTCTGAGTACGGGTGACTCAGCCACTACCGTAGGTCGGTAGAGTAGGAGACAGTAGGGGACGAGGAGGACGGGGGTTAGGGAGGGTCGTAGTCTCAGAAAAGGTTACTCAGTTGAGAAGCGTACTCCACCGGTTTCATGACCTCGAAGTCGAAATCGAAGTAAGAAAGGTTTCTTTAGGGTCCCCACTAGAAGTCTTACCTGACCAACCTAGAGGAACGTCAGGTTCCCTGAGAGTTCTCAGAAGAGGTTGTGGTGTCAAGTTTTCGTAGTTAAGACGTCGCGAGTCGGAAGAAGTGTCAGGTTGAGAGTGTAGGTATGTACTGATGACCTTTTTAGTATTGGAACTGATCTGTCTGGAATCAGCCGTTTCATTACAGAGACGAAAACTTATATGATAGATCGAACTAGTATTGAAAAGAAGGTTCCTCATCCGCAGAAAATTAAAGTACCGACTTTAGTGGTGGACGTCACTAAAACCTCGGGGGATTTTATTTCAGTCGGTGACAAAGGTGACAAAGGGGTAGATAAAGGGTACTTCACTACCCTGGTCTACGGTACTAGAAGCAAAAGACTTACAACTCGAAATTCGGTTGAAAAAGTGAGAGGAGAAAGTGAAAGTAGTNTATTCCCACCACAGTAGACGTATAGACTCCAATAACTATAAAGAGGACCGTTAGAACTAAGGTCGAACACAAAGAAGGTCAGGTCGCAAAGAGTACTACATGAGACGTATCTTCAATTTATTCGTCCCACTGTTATATGTCGGAACTGTGTGAGGAAAAGGATAAACCTTGGTCAGACAACAAGGTACAGGTCAAGATTGACAACGAAGGACTGGACGTATGTCTAAAGAGTTCTCCGTCCAATCCACCAGACCATAAGGGTAGAGAAAGTCTTAAAAGGTGTCAAATAACACTAGGTGTGTCAGTTTCTGAAACCGTATCAGTTATTTCTTCTTTATCTACAAAAAAGACCTTGACAGAACGAAAAAGGTACTAGATCGTCTACAACCGTTAAACTAGAGACCAAGAAGACGAAAAAAATTTTCGTCGAACTTGTAGTCTTTCAAGTGCCAAGTGTATAACGACTTCGGACCGAACCTCTTAAAACTCGTAATGAAATGATCGTACACTCTACTCACGTCAACACGCCATCTAACTCGTAAGAAACCGTAACGGAAAGAATCGTTAACCTTACTTTTCCCTGGAAAAGGTCAGGACACCGGTGACGACTCAAAAGGTTTACACGACCGTATAACTCACGTCGTGAAAGTGTCGTAGTAGAAAGTCTTAAACTTTGTCGAGTTGACCTTAAGGTAGACGAAAGGTTCCGGGTGAACTGAAGTGTAAGGTCCTACAGACCGAGATCTAAAAACTAGTGTGGTAGTACTAATAGACCCAGTACTTCTAGAAAAAACATGTCAAGAAGACACATAAGAACGGTGGAGAAGAATTATAGAAGACGAAGACAATCCAGGTACGGTAAAGACAGGAAATAGCTCGGGTAGAATCGTACTTTACAAGGAAACCATAGAGACTAAAAGAACTTCTCTAGAGATCAGAAAGGGTAAGACAACAAAAGGAGATATAGAAACGTGACTAGTGACTCCTTCCGAAAGAACAGAGAAGAACGATAAGGAACCTTGAGACTTAAGTCTACGAATATAGAAAGGAAAACAGGAAACGAAAAGTTAAGAGAAGAAAAGCGTCGATAATCATTCCGGAGGGGTCCGTCGGTAAAAAGAAAAAAACGTAAAGAAAAGGTACCCTTACCAGAACTAGGGACAGAGGACATGTTACAGTGCTTGGAGTAAGGTATCAAGTAGTCCGTGAGATAGATAGTCTAAATCCGGGAATTTAGATAAAGAGTGAAGGTGACATATTAGTATTCCCTAAACTAAATCCAGTATGGACTTACCAGATCGCCAAAAGGGATGAAACAAGTTAAACTCAGACTTAAACCATTATCCCTCAAGTACTAGACTCGGTGTCAGTCGAGGACCAGAACAAAAACAACTGACATATCTCGAAGACGTAGAAACCGACGTTTCTTATATTAGTTAGACTAAAGCCACAACTGGTAGACCACTACAGGTACACATCTCAGAAGAGAACACAACAACCTTCTCCCACAAACGATACTGGTCACGTAAAAGAACCGTTTTCAGATAATCAGAAACGGGACGAAGTAAGGCGTAAGGTTCCGGTTTAAAGTGACAGGAAATTGTCAACTCATGAGTCGCTCCTCTGTCTTACCCGGTCTGAAGGTCCATCGGGTAAGGTGGTACTATGACCAAACTTAGACAAAGTTATAGTGATCAACGTAATATCACCCTTTCCTTTGGTAAATAAGAATATATGGTGTCCTTACTAAAAAAATTGATAAAAAGAACGGTAGAATACACTCGGACGATTTTTGGGAAATTGTCCTGAAGGAACAGGAGTCTTATTTTGGATTTTAGGAATCGTGCATAAGATTCCGGGAGGACTAAACAAGGGCCGGGTGGGGAAATGATAAACAGAGTCGACTTAGAGACTGACTTGCACAAAAGGTCGGTGCAGTGTGTTTAAGGAGGAGATGGAAATTCTATCCTCGACGGAAAATGGAGGTCCGAACTCATTCACGACAAAAGAGATGAACTGTGAAGGACGAAGAGATGGATGGAGGGAGACAGGAGATCAGAATCGACTTTCAAGTACAGGGAATTTTCAGGAAGAGACTGAGGTTATCTCGTCGAGCGGACATGGAAAGGGTAGTGCAATGAAGTGTGTGATTACTTTGACTCAACGAAGTGAAGGACAGAAAGAATAATCCGACTTTATCTCATTGTACCCCTTTTTTACTATACCATTAGAACGAGTGCCATTCGGGTAGGTTTTCGGGACTGTACAGTTATTTATACATATAAAATTTCTTAATTAGTCTATGACTTGTACTTCGGGTTCTTTTTACCTCCATGACTGTAAGTTTCAGTTCTGGTCTTTATTTATAGATCGACCATCGACGTCTTGTTCTAGACTTTTCGGTCGATAACCATCGTGGAACGATTTCGGTAGTCTATTTTCTCTTTCAGGACTTGTTACCTCTGGTCCCTCATTGTTTCCGAAAGACACTTTTACCTTGGAATCCGGTTCCTCGGTCCCGTCTGTCACTTCGAAACCTTTGTTCTTGGTGTTGGTTCTCGGAGTCATTATAGACCGATTAAGATGGTGTAACGGAAAAAACAATGGACCTTAACGAACATAAATACGTTCCACTGACTAAAGGTCCTACCGAATGTCTGGAGAGGACTTTAGACTATACTTGAAAGTCCGGATATGTGCCCCTGACACACTACTTCTATTTGGTTTCGGGACGACCATACCAGGTTTACCCGAGTTGTTACCCGAGTTGAGACGGACCCCACTAGATGGAAAGGTTCAAATTGTCACTGACTCTTGTTACACGACCGGGCCTTAATATTATTTTAAGAAGAAGACGGTCTTCAGACTACCCGTGGTTTAAGAAGAGTCTTACGAAACTTAAACTTTAGTTAGGAACTCTCACAGTAGTTAAATTGAAGTTAATAATCGGTGTCAGAATTTGAACATAAACGTAATACCTCTGTGTCTTTCTCTTTTATAATATATATAAAATACATAATATATTATATATATTAAATATAAACATACGTAAAATGTATCTCTTAAATACATATATATTACAGAATATACGTATATAATATATCAACATAATAATATAGAAAAAACCTATAGGTCGACTCAATGTAAAGGTATTCTATCTTTAAATTCCTTTATTAGACTAATTAAAAACGCAAGTACGTATTTGACTATTAAAAGAGTACAATTACTACTAGAAAGTGTATTGTTCAAAGAGATCTGAAATGTGAGTTACGAAGGTACTAAGACTTGTTATACGAAAGGGAGGATTGTCTTTCAAATAGTTTACTGACTAAAGGAGTCACAACACAGATGTTTTGGGAGTCATCGATAATTAGGTTTGGAAAAAGGAAAAGCAAAATTTTTGAGTACAAAGAGATTCCCTTTAAGTTAGGTGAATTAGAAGTAACTAACCGTAAATCACGTCGTTCTACTACAAAACACTCTTGAGACCCACAGATTGATCGTCAAACTAGTTAAACAATACGAAGAACAGTACGATTAGTATAAAACGTGGACCTTTGGTACTAAGGGGACTTCACAAGATTGAAGTAAATTACGGTCACAGCAGAGATTAAACTGTCACCTCTTTGACTCCGTACTCAATAACTGATAGAATCAAATCAGCCACTATAAGTGTCGAGACACGATGACTTTAAGGAAGTACTGATCTAAAGTAGGAAAGGAAACTTTTATTTTTCATAGTAAAAATAGAAACATTGTGGGTATAAAAAACACTGGAACTTTATGAGTAAATCATAGGACTCAGAAACAAGGGAGAGGACATTTTACCCCCTTTATAAATGGTGTTCCCCGAAAATATTTTTAGATAAATTAACTAAATACTCTTTCTTGGATTGTATCACAGTCCTTATATCATTTACAAGTTCGGACTTCTACTCTCATTTCCTTCTCTTCCTCATTTTTATCATTTCTGGAAGAGACCCTTGAAGGACCCTATCCCAAGTCGATATAGGTGGGACAATCAGTGAGTCAGTTCAGGCTGAGAAACGTTAGGGTACCTGACATCGGATGGTCTGACGAGACAGGTACCCTAAGTGGTCCGTTCTTATGCACAAGGTTTACTTAGTTACAATAGACCTCTCACAAATTTTCATGTCTACACATACCCGGTAATTCGTGTTGACTGAGTTTAGAGTCCACACTGAGTCCTTTGGCGTAGAGAGGGAAGAGAGACCGTGTACTACGGATGCACGTGTGAACTTCCTGATCACAAATCCACAGATATCCGCTACGACATTTGAAGTAATTGACAAGATTTTAGGGTACTCTTGCATTCGTCTCCGACAATTAACGCATCGGTCTTCCAGAATTTCATCGACCTACATTGATCACCACTCCCTGTGTTGATTTCCTTTCCAATGTTAAGAAGGACGTCACAGGAACCGTCCGTCAGGCGTCCCGGTCCTTTGCAGAGCTCCCCGTCCGTAGACACTTACTCGTCAAAATTCTGAGTGAACCTAGAGACTAGGGTTTAGATGTCAAAAGAAGAGTAACTACCCCGCCTAACAACCAAGACCGTGTTATACCCTGGGTCTGAAGGGTACCTTTTCACCTACAATATTTCTCCGACATCGAGAGGAAGCCGACAGACAAACTAAGTCGTCTTAGGAGGATAAACGACAAGACCGGATTGCAACCCAGAGTAGGGAACGCAAACCAAAAGACGGTACAAAAGAACTGGTACGAGGTTTAAGTAAGAGAGAAGAAGTGTTCCTTGATTCTCCTTTTTTTTTTTTAGTAGAAATGAAAATTATGTTTCGTGTGTATAAAGATCTATTGAACGAAAAAAGTGTACATTTGAGTTAACCGACAGGTTTGATCAATAAGAAAAGATAAACTGATGGTCCTTTGAATCTTTTTTGAGTACCTTGTGGTGTTTGTCTACGGACCAGGTGAATAAAAGTAAAGAACAAACAAGTAAGTCAGTATGTACGAGACAATATTTCAAAATATACAGAAACTTACTTTAAAATTTCTCGAAAAGAAAATGTTATTGTCACACATTGATTTCTGGGTTTACTTATTTCCACAATTTAGGAGTGGAACATATGATTAAACATATCAACTTGGGAATAGATTACGGGACATATTCGTTTCATATATTAAGGGTTTAGGTTTGAATCTACCAGAACAAAACGAAAATTCATTTTTTTACTTAAGTTTCTGTCAAATTCTTTTTTTAGTCTTTTAATTAACATTTATATTACCTTACTGAATACATTGGATACCAGTCAAGATATCTACTTAGGGGTCCTTCCTGAGAAGCACACCAAGGTACATATAACCTTAGAGAGTCTCTTTGAATTGTTGTGATTACGGGTACGGGGTAGACATGTCTGACTATAAATTAACCAGACTCCACACCAGGTCCAAAACCTCTAAAGTTTTATGGGGGTCGATTAAAATTACCCGTCTGTCTATCTGTGGTAACTTAATCTCTCGGACCTTTTAAAAATCCAAGAAAAAAAGAATAAAGTAATGACTAAAGACGAAGTAAAAAAAAAGAGTCAGACTTGTCTTTGGAAAAGTCGAGGAACTGAGTATATCATTTTTTATATCGGTGTGGAATCGACGGTTGAAGAGTACAATACCCTGGTTGGGGATTCTCTAGGAATCAGAGTTAAGGTGTAAGGTCACTATTTCTAACCTAACCGGGTAGTCTGTCTCTAGTATAGTAATAGGGTATCTGTTGATGTATGACCTTAACCCTTATTTCATTCACAAATTTGTTACTGTAATCAAAGGTTCGGAGTACCTGACCTCTTTCCTGGTCAAAGGTTTCTTCCACTCCAATGATACTTGACCTTTGTGTGTGTAATTTACACAGACGATAATATGTCCCTGGGACGAATCAGGGTTCTTTGGTGGGACACCGACTGACGTAAGGACGAAGAGATCTATACCTCAGGGTACCCGAGGTAGACAGACAACCCTACAGAGATCTAATCTCAGTGTTTAATCCTCTTAACTTTACTAGTATCATTCGTAAGTGAGTCGTGAATGACTCCTGGTTCGTTACGTGGTTTGTAAAATTCATCGATAATGAAATGTAGGAGTATTCTGAGGACACCTCATCGTGATAATGGAGGTAAAATACCTTCTCCTTTGACTCAGGATGTCTCCTATTATGGACCGGTTTCTGGAGGCTTAATTTTACCACCATACTTCTAAATTCCCTCTGATTGACTCTGATGTCGACGTCGACCATTGACGAATCTCACACCACCTTTGATGGAGGGCTCTCTATCGAGGTCCCTCTGGATTGCGTGTGGTCACCATTGACTCCAAGGGATCATTAGCGTCAGACTTTTCGGGTACCCTTTGATCTGGACTCAAGTGACGTCACACAACCTATTCTGGAAACCAAATCAGAAATTCTCAATTAATTGAATGAGTTAAACTTCATAGGTTCCAACTCTAATATTCGGGGCTTATAGTTCCCCAATTATATAAACTTTGGTTGAAAAAGTTAGGGGTAGGTGATTTTGATGCGAAGGAAGGGGTACGAGTAAAATGTCTTACTTCCAGGTCTCTGGGACATGTCGATTCACAGAGTAGGTGTCACTACCCTATACACTAACCTTCCAAGAATTTGAAATCGTTTTTTCGAACTATTTAATGGTATTCATGCTGAATCCGCGATGCGTCATTTCTATCCAAAATATTACGACGATTCAGCGAAGTCAACACAGGCTGAGACACGCTGGGGTATCTGCCGTCAGGTGCTCCGAGGGGGCAGGGACCCTAAGAGGTCCGTTCTTGTGACCTCACCCAACGGTAAAGGAAGAGGTCACGTACTTTCACTTTTCACTTTCACTTCAGCGAGTCGGCACAGGCTGAGAATCGCTGGGGTACCTGATGAACTGAAGTTTATTAGTGTTTGTTCTAGGGGGGGAAAAATAAACACCCTTGTTTGGGGTTCTGTCGGGACACACCGATTGTGTGTAGGGATCTTCTCGAATGTAACTCGAGACAAGGGTAATCGAACGAGTTGACGTCGTGACACAAATCGACGGAGAATTTTACAGACCATTAATTTACGATTAAACAACCACTCGAAAAAGTAAACAAAATATCAACAAAGAATATTTATAAAAATAATGAAAGGAATTATTAATTTTAAGAGATTCGTCAAAGGTTTTTCGTGTAGAAGTCACGTTTATTTGTCTTGTTCTTAACAACGGTGACATCTCACGTCTCTACGAGAATAAAGAGGTAGAATAACACAAAGATTCTACACAACCTTCTCCGAGAGTACAGACATAGTATAACCGGAGGATAGAGACGAATAATAAGATTTCATAACAATGTATACTTCAGTGGTACTCCAGTGGGGTAGTCAGGAGAACGGAGATTAGTCCTCCTTCTATAACACATGGAAGGCTTTTCCTTCACAAGTATAGAGAGTGATCGAAATTAATACCGCGAGAAGAATACAGATTGATAGCACGAAAATTTTTACAAAGGAGTCATCGCTTATGGTACACTTATTATCGACATGACCAGTGAATTTGTACCTTAGTTCGTTGTAACCGTTAAAGAGTAGAAGACGTCTAATGATTTCTATAACTCTACAACGTTTACTACACCATAGTAGATGTGACTAGCATATGACGTTCGACCTCACCAATTCAAATATGAAGTACCTCACAAATTCTAAAGAAACACCTACGGGTGTTAATCGTGTAAGTTTATTGGATTATTAGAGAGGTTTGGTAAATGGAATTAATACGTATAACTTGACATGACTTTTCAAACGTTGTAAGAAAACGGATATATAATTATTTATTTTGAACAGCCAGTCCAGACGTAACTCAGAAGTACGGAATTACCAATAACCACGAATACTATGGTAGAAAATAAGAAATGAAGGATACTGTTTTTAAAGAATAAAAGGAGGGTTTAGGTAGGTGACGTAGAAAGGTTATTAGATTAAGTTCAACCTGGTTTCCGGTCGGTCGTTCTCCGAGGTAAAGTATCACCGAATGTCGACCCACACCGGTGCTTTGATTCCATAACCACTACCTTATACATCCGTTCTCTCTACCCCCCACCCCCACTGAAGACAGAGTCAACTAAATTTACTTTTATCGACTAGAACTGAAGTGTATAAAGGAAAGGACAGTCCACCTTCTACTTACTTGAACACTAGGTTCAGGTTTACATATCCGTTCTCGTTATCATTGAGTCCAAGTTCTCTACGTTCCTTGGACCCAGAAACATATTGAAGTATCTTATCTCAGTGAAGGATCGGACTTTACGAACAGACTGTTACTATACACTATCGAAGGTCCAAGAACTACGGAAAAGTTTTTACAAACCAAGGAAAGAACTTCGTGTGTAAATAGAATTTATTACGTGAGAAAGTCTGGACTATTTTGTCATAAAAATGGAGAAGTTCATTAGACTAAGAATACGATTACTACTCTCTTTCAGCAAGAAACAAATAACAGACACAATATCTCTAATCCTTTTATTCCGGGTATCTGTAATTGACTCGACGTGTGAAGATCCATTACACCATCTAGAACTTTGACGTCATGGAGACTGTGTTTCCCGTTTTCCAGAATAAGTATGTGACGTATTAAAGGTGAGATTCTCTAATCTTCTACGTCAATAAACACCAAGGCTCATCTTTCACTCTGTTAACATTCTTTACATCTATATTTTAACGTACACCTAAGTTTTCACCTTCATTAGTCTCTGTAAACCCATTTTGAGAACGGATCTCTTAGGGTCCCTACCCCCTCGGACAACCCGACGGCAGATACCCCAGCGTGTCTCAACCTGTGCTGACTTCGCTGAATCGTCATCTGTGTCCCTTATACTTGAAACTTTGTTCGGAGTTTTCTACCCGTATCAACTCATTGATGTCACACCACGTCCTTTACATAAAAGACGTTTCCCTTTTGATGTTCGTTTCTGTTTTCTGTCGAGTAATTACATCGACAAAATCCCTCGGTCGGCGTTCAGTAACTCACAAGAACCCGAAACATCCGTTTGCACCAAAATTCTGGATGGAAGCGTCCTACGATCAGTATACTGAAAGTCCTCCTATAATTTAAAGAGAGTCAGAAGGCACCTTACCTACCTTATTTTAGATGGATCCTTTTCTAGATATTATTATACGTAAAACAGGTGACCCCCTTTTTGGGAAAAAAAATCACACAGAAAACGATTAACTTTTTTTTTCTTTCACAATCAGCGAGTCAACACAGACTGAGAAACGCTGGGGTACCTGACATCGGACGGCCTGAGGAGACAAGTACCTTAAAATGTCCGTTCCTATGACCTCACCCATCAAAAAAGGAAGAGATCCCCTAGAAGGTCTGACTCCCTAGCTTGGGTACAGAGGACGGAACGTCCGTCTAAGAAATGGTAGACTCGGTGGTCCCTTCGGGAAAACGACTAATAATGAGTTAATTGTACTGATTCAAGAAAGAAAGAGGTTTGAGACCGTATTCACGGACGAAGGGGGTAGGTGTCTAAGTCCTAACGGATATTTCTGTCATAGACGACATAGATGAACTATGTTTCGTTCCTAAGATATCACCAAAAAAAAAAGGAAATTCTTACTTAATGATGTTTATTTATGTAGTTTACTACGGTACTTGAGTCGAAGGAAATAGTAGTAAAAGCAAAAACGTACAGGTTTATATTTAGGGGTCAAAGAAGTAAGGAAATGTAAAAAACGTCACAGAGACGAATGTATGTAAATAATAGTATCTGAAAGGTCGACTAAGTCACCATTTCTTAGATGGACGATCACATCCTCCACTTTCTCTGTACCCAAGCTAGGGACGCAACCCTTCTACGGAACATCGTCCTTTACCGTTAGGTGAGGTCATAACAACGGACCTCTTAGGTTACCTACTGTCTCCTCGGACCGTCCGATGACAGGTGCCCCAACGTTTCACAGTCTGTACTGTCTCACTGACTTGTGTATGTGTGTTATGTATAATATTAATAATATTTATTAATGATTATTATTGTCAATATTAGTAGACAAGAGACTTTTTTAGGTTCTTTGACAAAAGGGGTAGGGGTATGAAACTACCTACCGTTGACGTCGGTACTTTAGTCTTCTGTTAACGAAGAACCGTCTTTTCGATACTGTTTGGATCTGTCACACAATTTTTCGTCTCTGTAATGAAACGACTGTTTGCAGGTATATCAGTTCCGACACCAAGGGTCTCCAGTGTATGTCAACACTCAGTGTATGTAAATTTCTTCATACATTTCTTCCATCTCACGATTTCTTAACTACGGAAGTTTCACACCACGACCTCTTATGATAACTCTCAGGAAGCCTGTCGTTCCTCCAGTTTGGTCAGTTAGAACTCCCTTCAGTTGGCACTTATGCGTAACCTTCCTGACTACGACTTCAACTTCAAGGTGATAAAACCAGTGGACTTCACTTGTCAGTTGTGAAACCTTTTTTCAGGGACTACGACCCTTTCTAACTCCCACCTTCCTCTTCTCCCGTAGTCTCCTACTCTACTGACCTACCTTAGTGACTACGTTACCTGTACTTGAACCCGTTAGAAGTCCTCTACCACTTCCTACCCGGTCGTACCGTACAACGTCAGACACTCCACCGTTTCCCAACCTGTGTCAACACACTGACTTATCGTTATGAAACACACCTCAGAAGGGGTCACCGAGTCGTCATCTTTTAGGTGACGTTACGTCCTCTGAGTCCACGTCAGGGACCCAACCCTTCTCGGGGACCTCCTCCAGTATCCTTAGGTAAGGTCATAAGAACGGATCTCTTAGGGTGATCTCTCTCCTTGGACCACCCGATGTCAGGTATCCCAACGTCTCAACCTCTACTGACTTCACTGAATTGTGTGTGTGTGTGTGTGTGTGTGTGTGTGTGTGTGAATGATACGTATTGTGAGGGTTCACTTTTCTCTAACGTCAAAAGAGAAACGTTCAACCCAAACTTCTCCTGGGGCGTCAGGAGAGATGAGCGTGTTATAATATCAGTAGTGAGAAAGGTCGAAGACAAAAGACAACACAAGGTGTTAAGAAACACCCTCTCTCGGGTCCATTTTGAAAGCAAAGGAGATTGTGAGAATCGGTCCTCACTTCAGTGTATCACCGCCCAACCCAAACGTCTCCCAGACTATAGTCTACCGGGTCCACGAATTCGTAAGTCTCCCCTATTGGACCGGATCACTTTAGTAAACGTCAATTGGTGGAAGTAGTCGTTGTTAGGAAATAATAGAGTACGCAGTTATAACAAAAATTATAATCGTGTCATAGAGATCTTTTATATATAAAAGGTCAGTCGTCTGACTTTCTTCATCTCCTTCAAACAAAATAAAATCAAAAAAAGGAAGGGTCTAAAGAAGAGGACAAAACTGAAAGGTTGTTTAGTTACTTTCGTTACTACAATTTACGTCAAATGGACGTGGAGAACTTGAGAAGAACCTTTTTGTGTATTGTCACGAAGAATTTTATAAACTAAGTACCTAAAGGAACTCTTTTTATTTCGTTTAAAGATTCTACATCTCGTTAAAACTCCACAAGTGACCAGAGGAAAAGCTTTTCTTGAATTGGGGTAGACAACGGAACCAGACTGTGATCTCTCGATACACTGGAACCAAATACAGGACTAAAAGGTAGAAATTTGATTTAACACAAATAACCCTTTTCCTTCTTAAACTCGGTTTCCTACAGATTCCGAACAAAATCCCGACGATGAAATACTTCGTTCTGTTCTATTTGATTTATATGCCCCCGACTTGTCCACCATTTATTTACCAGACGCCCAGAGTCTTTGAGGTCCTTTAATTTACTGTACGGTCCAATCTGGTCCTGGACTCACACATTCGGAAGAAAAGGAGGAGTCACTACTATTAGACCCATTACAGAACCCAAACTCTCTCATTACGTCAGAAAGATGTCGAAAATCGTCCCAAAAGTTTTTAGGTTGTTGTACACGGAGAGTGCACGGTAAGAGACGTAGTAGAAAGTGACGGAGACGGGGTCAAAGGATATAGGTGCGGGAGAGTCTGTCGTACGAACGGAGACACGACAGAGTGGAAAGGAGCTCCGAGAGAGGTACGGTAGGAAAAGGACATGGTAGAATGGACAACTCGTTTTCCACTCGTAAAATAAGTACGAGACATAGAAGACTGAAATGTCTAAAGAGTGATTAACACACACACAAAGTCAAAACGTACCAAACTAGTCGTTTTTTTCCGTACGAAACTTAACCTCTCGATCAGTTTGGTCACTGTTATCTCTTCAGAATGGGTGTAGATCTTAAACTGACACCCTCGACATATCTCTTATCGTCCCCTCAAAATACACCGGTTTCCGATCTATCCTTGCATCTACAGACTCTGTCACAAACCACACCTTTCAGTTGTGACTTTTCCCATGTTAACCTTAAATGATAAAAATTCTGATAATAGTAAAGAACTTAAAGAGAATATCTGTTCTATTTTATTAAACTGTATTTAATACTTGAGAAACCTCCGTACCCGGACAAACATAAGACCAGGACGACAAACGAATCGAGATACTGGAACCAGTCCAATTAATTGGAGAGACACGGACTCAACATTTAATTACGGACCACCGAGTCTGTCATTTCGTAGACGGACGTTACACCCTCTGGACCCAAGTCAGGGACCCAACCCTTCTAGAGGACCTCCTCCCGTACCGTTGGGTGAGATCATAAACACGGACCTCTTAGGGTACCTGTCTCCTGGGACAGCTCGATGTCAGTCTGTACTGACTTGTTGATCCTGTGTGTGTGTTATTTCGTATGTAGTGTCCCATCAATATTTGTGTTTTCCTTTGACCCGACTTCATTGGGAAACAGGACCTGAGGTGTCTCCTCACTCGTACATCCTTCACGAGTTAAGTAGTAGTAGTGTTAGTGGTAGTAGTAGACAATGTAACGACAATCCGGTCGAAATACTCTATTCCTATCCGCGATAACAATCTTCTGTTTCTGTCCGTATGATTTTTAATATTCTCGAATAAACTTACTTTTTAGATGACCTTAACCGTCGTAGTTTGGTCTTACCGATCCTCATGAGGAACTACCCTTAAGTTCCTCTCTGTAAATACCTGTTTTCCACTCTTGTGTCATTTCTCTAATACTAATAACAAAATTATTTCTCCATTAACTAACCGATGTCGAATTTCGGATCAATCGACAAACACTAACCAACATGAATCCAAAGTAAAACACTGGAACTCCGTAAATCTCCGACTCTAAAACTAAACTAATAATCCCACGATCCCGGAGTTAAGTCAAGTAAGCGAGTTAGCACAGGGTGAGAAACGCTGGGGTACCAGACGTCGTGCGGTCCGAAGGGACAGATAGTGGTTGTGGACCTCGAATGAGTTTGAGTATAGGTAGTTCAGTCACTACAGTAGGTTGGTAGAGTAGGAGACAAGGGAAGAGGAGGACGGAAGTTGGAAAGGGTGGTAGTCCCAGATAAGGTTACTTCAGTCAATTACTAAGAGAAGGTTACTCAGTCAATTCATGATTCCGAATTGATGTCAAGTCAAGTCAAGTCAGTGAGTCAGCACAGACTGAGAAACGCTGGGGTACTTAGTGTCGTGTGGTCCGGAGGGACAGGTAGTGGTTGAGGGTCTCAAGTGAGTTTGAGTGCAGGTAACTCAGTCACTACGGTAGGTCGGTACAGTAGGAGACAGTCGGTGAAGCAGAGGACGGGGGTTGGGGAGGGTCCGAGCCCCAGATAAGGTTGCTTAGTTAAGAAGCGTACTCCACCAGTGTCATAACCTCAAAGTCGAAGTCGTAGTCAGGAAGGTTACTTGTGGTTGACTAGAGGAAATCCTACCTGACCAACCTAGAGGAACATCAGGTTCCCTGAGAGTTCTCAGAAGTGGTTGTGTGTCAAGTTTTCGTAGTTAAGAAGTCGCGAGTCGAAAGAAGTGTCAGGTTGAGAGTGTAGGTATGTACTGGTGACCTTTACGGTATCGGAACTGATCTGTCTGAAAACAATCGATTCATTACAGAGACGAAAACTTATACGATAGATCCAACCAGTATTGAAAGGGAGGTTCCTCGTTCGCAGGAAATTAAAGTACCGACGTCAGTGGTAGACGTCACTAAAACCTCGGGGGGTTTTATTTCAGACTATCACAAAGGTAACAAAGGGGTAGATAAAGGGTACTTCACTACCCTGGCCTACGGTCCTAGAATCAAAAGACTTACAATTCGAAAGTTGGTTGCAAAAGTGAGAGGAGAAAGTGAAAGTAGTTCTCCGAAAAATCAAGGAGAAGTGAATGAGGAACCTTCTTTTCAATACTGGTTGGATCTATCATATAAGTTTTCGTCTGTGTAATGAAACGGCTGATTCCAGGCCGATCAGTTCCGACACCAAAACAGTCGTCAGTATATACCTACACTCACAACCTGACACTTCTTCCGACTCGCGGCTTCTTAACTACAAAAACTTGACACCACAACCTCTTCTGAGAACTCTCAGGGAACCTGATGTTCCTCTAGGTTGGTCAGGTAAGACTTCCTCTAGTTGGGATCCTAAAGAAACCTCCTTACTACGATTTCGACTTTCAGGTCATGAAACCGGTGGAGTACGTTTCTCAACTGAGTAACCTTTTCTGAAACTACGACCCTCCCTAACCCCCGTCCTCCTCGTCCCCTGCTGTCTCGTACTCTGCCGACCTACCGTAGTGACTGAGCTACCTGCACTCAGACTCACATGAGGCCCTCAACCACTACCTGTCCCTCCGGACCGCACGACGCTAAGTACCGCAGTGTTTCTCAGTCTGTGCTGACTCGCTGACTTGACTTGACTTGATGAGGAACCTTCCTTTCAATACTGGTTGGATCTGTCGTATAACTTTTCGTCTCTGTAATAAAACGGTTGTTTCCAGACAGATCAGTTCCGATACCAAAAAGATCACCAGTACATACCTACACTCTCAACCTGACACTTCTTTCTACTCGTCTCTTCTTAACTACAAAAACTTGACACGATAAACTCTTCTGAGAACCCTCAGGGAACCTATTGTTCCTCTAGGTTGGTCAGGTAGGATTTTCTCTAGTCAGGACCCACAAGTAACCTTCCTAACTACGACTTCGACTTTAAGGTCACGAAACCGGTTGAGTACGTTTCTCAACTGAGTAACCTTTTCTGGGATTACGACCCTTCCTAACCCCCGTCCTCCTCTTCCCCTTCTGTCTCCTACTCTACCGACCTACAGTAGTGGTTGAACTACCTGTATTCAAACTCACTTGAGGCCCTCTACCACTACCTGTCCCTCCGGACCGTACGACACTAAGTACCCCAGGTTTCTCAACCTGTGCTGACTTACTGACTTGACTTGAGTGAAAGACGGTATTCCCACCACAGTAGACGTATAGACTCCAATAATTATAAAGAGGACCGTTAGAACTAAGGTCGAACACGAAGAAGGTCGGGTCCCAAAGAGTACTATATGAGACGTATCTTCAATTTATTCGTCCTACTGTTATTTCCATGAGGAAAAGGATAAACCTTGGTCAGACAACAAGGTACAGGTCAAGATTGATAACGAAGGACTGGACGTCTATCCAAAGAGTTCCCCGTCCAGTCCACCAGACCATAAGGGTAGAGAAAGTCTTAAAAGGTCAAAACACTAGGTGTGTCAGTTTCCGAAACCGTATCAGTTATTCCGTCTTTATCTACAAAGAGACCTTGATAGAACGAAAAAGGTACTAGGTCGTCTACAACCGTTAAACTAGAGACCAAGGAGACGGAAAAGATTTTGGTCGAACTTGTAGACCCTCGAGTACCAAGTACATAACGACTTCGGACCGAACCTCTTAAAACTCGTAATGAAATGATCGTACACTCTACTCACATTAACACGTTATCAAACTCGTAAGAAACCGTAACGGAAAGAAACCCTAACCTTACTTTTCCCTGGAAAAGGTCAGGACACCGGTGACGACTCAAAAGGTTTACACGACCGTATAACTCACGTTGTGAAAGTGTCGTAGTAGAAAGTGCTAAACTTTATCGAGTTGACCTTAAGGTAATGGAGGTGATCGAAACAAGTATCACAACGAAAGGTTCCGGGTGAACTGAAGTGTAAGGTCCTACAGACCGAGATCCACTCACTAGTCTGGTAGTATAAATAGAACCAGAACTTCGAGAAAAAACATGTCAAGAAGACACATAAGAATGGTGGAGAAGAATTATAGAAGACGAAGACAATCCAGGTATGGTAAAGACAGGAAATAGCTCGGGTAGAAACGTACTTTACCAGGAAACCATAGAGATTAAAAGAACTTCTCTAGAGATCAGAAAGGGTAAGACGTCAAAAGGAGATAAAGAAACGTAACTAGCGACTCCTTCCGAAAAAATAGAGAGGAACGATAAGAAACCTTGAGACATAAGTCTACGAATATAGAAAGGAAAGAGAAAACGAAAAACGAAGAGAAGAAAAGTGTCGATAAACATTCCGGAGGGGTCTATCGGTAAAACGAAAAAACGTAAAGAAAAGGTACCCCCACCAGAAGTAGGGACAGAGGACATGTTACAGTACTTGGAGGTAGGTATCAAGTAGTCCGTGAGACAGATAGTCTAGATCAGGGAATTCAGATAAAGAGTGAGGGTGATATATTAGTATTCCTCAAACTAAATCCAGTATAGACTTAACAGATCACCAAAAGGGATGAAAGAAGTTAAATTCAGACTTAAACCGTTATTCCTCAAGTACTAGACTCGGTGTCAGTCCAGGACCAGAACAAAAACAACTGACATACCTCGAAAAGGTAGAAACCGACGTTTCTTATATTAGGTAGACTAAAGTCACAACTGACAGACCACTACAGGTATACATCTCAGAAGAGAACACAACAACCTACTCCCACAAACGATACTGGTCACGTAAAAGGACCGTTTTGAGATAATCGGAAACGGGACGAAGTAAGACATGGGGTTCCTGTTTAAACGGACAATAAGGTCAACAAAGAACTGAAGGATGAAAACGTAAGGTCAGGGGATATTACTTTTCCTGTAGAAAAACCCACAATCAAGATTTTCCAGAACATCCAGAAGTATCTTGGTAAGTTGAAGTCGAAGAAGTCGTAATGACCAACCCCGTATCTAAACCTAATGAGACTATAACTTACCAAACGGAACCTTTGCTTGTCTCTAGCAAGACAGCAAAAACTCTAACGTAGGTTCATGACGTAAAGTCTCAGAAGACAACTGGTACTACCGATGAGGTAAAGAAGACTCCCTAAGGACGGGCGTCATCATCTATATTACCAGTAGACTCAATTTAAGTGGGTACGGTCAGGTAAAATCAAGTGACTAAGGATCTTACAGCTGTAAGTGAGAACGGTAGAGGACAAACTGGTGAAGGTTAAACGGAACTAAGTACCTGGACTGTAAGGTCCAAGGATACGTTATAACGAGAAATGTCGTAGTCTGGAACGAAGATAGTGGTCAGTGTAGGTGTTGACCCATAACAAAAACAAAACCGAGGTAGGGAAGTAAGAAAGACCTCAATAAAGAGGTGACGAGAGGTCATCGTATAACCCGTGGATGGCTGGGTCCCTTAAGGAGAAAGTCATAGGATAGTAAAACGGAAAACTATGACAAGTACCCCAAGAGTTCCGTTCTTATGACTTCACCAAACGGTAAGGGAAGAGGTCACCTGGTGTAAGACAGTCTGGAGAAGTGGTACTGGCCAGGACCCACCGGGGTGTCCCGTACCGAATCAAAGTAACTCAATCTGTTCCGACACCAGACACCTAATCTGACTGATTAAAAGACACCAATACCAAAGTCATACAGACGGGAGACTACGGGAGAGCGTTGTGGATGGTTGAATGAACCCAAAGAGAATGGAACCCGCACCCCATAGAGAAGTGCCGACGAGGTTGTTTCGCGTCGACCACGAGGAACGGAACCTGTTCCCCATATAAGAGTGTCGGCGGGGAGGACTGGAACTTGCACCTCATCGAGTAGAGTCGGGAGGACACGGACGTGTCGGTGACGAGGAACCTTCACCTCAACGAGATGGTTCCGAATTGAACCAACTAATTATTTTATTTTAAAATTTTGAATTGGCGATTAATATAATTAAATAAATGATTGAGTTCTCTGTACTTAACCTCGTTTGAGGCCCCATATCACTTCCTGTCCCTTCGGACCACACGACGATAGGTACCCCAACGTCTCAGCCTGTGTCGACTCGAACTCAAACCATTTCTACTCGTCCAAATCTGTGTGTTAAAATACCCTTTCCTTCTCCCACGTACAACTCGAAAACGAAGGACAAGAAACAGGTCGTCCAGTCCTTGTGAATCGTAGGATCTTTCATTTTGGAGTTCTTGGAGGAGGGTCAGGTCGTGATCGGAAAGAAGGTCTTCCCTCGGATATCCTAAGTGAAGGGGGTCCGAAGTTCGACTTTGGTCGAAGGGTCAGTCCAGCCTTCGACCTTTGAGTTGGGTCGGTAAATCGGGACTCAAAGAAAAGGACGACTAGTTAAGACTGGAAGACAAAACTTCAAATTTTCGGAGGTTTCGGAGGAACCTGTAGTTTATCGAGAATGGTTTACGGTAAACCGGTTAAATTTACGTTTACTTAGCCGTCGTAAACCCGACGAAGGTCAATTGAACGAACGTGAAAAGGTTTGTTTTCTCCTTCGACTCGGGTTCGTCGGGAAACAGGACCTGACACACCACAGTCTGACTTTAACGTGACCTGTAAACAATTTTTATCGTTATGCATAAAATAAGTCCGGCGACATCGTCCACTTTCTCTGAAGTAAAGTCCGGACTCGAGTTGATTCGACTTTGTTTCCTTTCCAGACACAAAAATCGTGACCCCACTCAATCACCTTTTCATAACGTCCGGAAACTCACCTCCATTAAGTTCCACTAATCAGGTAGCCACACGCACACACTCACAGGAAAAAACTTCAATCCCAGGATGTGAGGGTGTCTACCACCCTCTACCCCTCAATAGAAGGAAGTACTCCCGAAGGGTACACCGAGTCAAGTCAAGTCAAGTCAGCGAATCAGCATAGACTGAGAAACGCTGGAGTACTTGGCGTCGTGTCGTCCGGAGGGACAGGTAACGGTCGAGGGCCAGATGGGTAACTCAGCCACTACAGTAGGTTGGTAGAGTAGGAGACAGTAGGGGAAGAGGAGGACGGGAGTTAGAAAGGGTAGTAGTCCCAGAAGGGGTTACTCTGTCGAGGAGTGTACTCCACCGGTTTGATAATCTCAAAGTCGAAGTCGTAGTCAGGAAGGTTACTTGTGAGTCCTGACTAGAGGAAATCCTACCTGACCAACCTATAGGAACGACAGGTTCCCTGAGAGTTCTCAGAAGAGGTTGTGATGTCAACTTTTAGTAGTTAAGAAGTCACGAGTCGAAAGAAATGTCTTAGACGGACCATTCGTCCTCTGGACCTAAACTGAGGACCCAGACCTCCTATGGGACCTCTTCCTTTACCGATGGGTGATGTCATAAGAACGGAACTCTTAGGGTACCTCTCCTCGGACCATTCGATATCAGGTACCCCAGAGTTTGTCAACCTGTACTGACTCGTTGACTCGTACGTACGTGCGTCGGAAGGAATTACTACTGTAGAATTTCAGCACCGAGGGTGCAGGACTCCTTTTTTGAAAGGGTGCATCATTTTACCGTTCGTCGACCCTCTTCTCAATGTGACGTTTCCTCGTCTCGTTCTTAAATATTAGTGTTCACAGTACTTCATTTACGAGATTCTTTTCCCTTGCGTCACCCCGTTTGAGACCTTCTTGGGACAGATTTAAATCAGTTCAACTCCCCCTACAATTCCAATAGAACTAGGCACCAGAAGTTTCAGGAAAATTTTTTATTCAATTAAGTTCTGTAACGTGTGAGTACGAGACTTACATAGGACGAAACCAAAGTTTTGGTACCTTCACTCATAAAAGTAGGCTCTTTTTTTGAGTGTCGGCCTCCTGTGTCTTCGGACCTCCTTCCTCCCTCTTTAATCTAAAGATCAAAACAGAAACGATAGGTAAGACACCCACTGGAACTGTTTACTGTAGGTAGAAGGTCCCGAAGTCAAAGGAGTAGATATTTTACTTCAACGACTGGAAACACCTAGACTCCCTGTAAAGTATAATATTTTCTGTAAAACAAAAGAGACTAATACACTGAGATACTTTGAGACCACTCATCGTTTGTGAATGATTTCTAAAGAGAATCCCTTTTTGACAAAAAATGTTTTTGAGAATGTATCTGGAATACTTTCCAATACTTTTTCTTCCTGACCGTAGTGGACTCATCCTCTCCAATTTTGACTCTCTGGGTTTAAGGAGACTCGTGTTTGTAAGGAAATTGTCTCTAAACCAAGGAGAGCCAAAGGACTCTTTTTACATACACCCGGGTCTTTAAACTACTACCACTATTACAACAAAACAAAACAAGAAAATTAATTTCAGATCAACCATATGTCATATTAAATGTCCACATGTTATATCACTCAGTGTTAAAAATTTCCCAAATGAGGTAAACTTATTATTAATAATATTTTATCACCGATACAATGAGTACAACATATTATATAGGAACATCGAATAAAACATGTATTACCAAACACGGAGAACTAGAGAATGGAGATTTCGAGAGGGGGGAAAGGGAGAGGGATAACAGTTACTGATCAAACAAGAGACACACAGATCATACACAGACGAAGAAAAAACGATATAAGTGATCTAACAACATGAAAATTTTAAAGTGTATATTCACTACTATGTGTCATAGTATCATAAACAGAAAGAGACTGCTTAAAGTGAACCATATTATGGGAGGTTCAGGTAGGTACAACGACACTTTCCTTCTTAACGTGAACAAAAGCACTGACTCGTTGTGAGGTAATTTGTACATGTGCCATAAACATGTTATATCCTATACTATGTACGTGTGTAGTATAGAAGAAATAGGGACGGAGTCCACCACCTGTGAATCTAACGAGGTATACAACCGGCAACACTTATAGCGACGATCCTTGAACCCGACATACGTAGAAAAACTTTAACACAAAGACAAAAGAAGTCGATATATGGGTCCACACCCTGACGACACAGTAAACCATCAAGATGAAAATCAAAAAACTCTTTGAAGGTATGTCAAAGGTGTCACTGACGTGACTTCCACTATTACGATTGATTATAAACGATGAAACCCTTTACAAGGTCGGAGATACACAAAATGGATGCACTTTCAACGAGTCATCATAGACTAAGAAACACTGGGGTACCTGACGTGTCAGGTACCTTAAGAGGTCCGGTCTTATACCCTCTCCCATCGGAAAGGGAAGAGGTCCCCTAGAAGGGTTGGGTCCCTAGTTTGGGTCTAGAGGGTGTAACGTCCACCTAAGAAATGGTCGACTTGGTGTTCCCTTCGAGTTCTTATGACCTCACCCATTGGGTAGGAAAGAGGTCCCCTAGAAGGGTTGGGTCCTTAGTTTGGCCCCAGAGGATGTAACGTCCACCTAAGAAATGGTTAACTCGATAGTCCCTTCGGGATATGGACATACTTGAGTAATTTAAGGATCGCGTCGGGGAACGTCATCTATTACAAACGGTAAAACGTCTACTTTTTTGAACGAATTTAAGAGTATTGATCTTTCACTACCGGGACTCTAAGTCGGGGTCCATCGAACCCAGACCCGTTTCTGGTATACACTGAGTCTGCATTCCCTGTCCAGGGTCCGGTCCCTAGTTTCTCGGTCTTGGGTCCTTCACTAAAGACACGTCTCCTAAGTCTTACTCGGTAAGTAAAGTTAAAATAAACAAATTTACATGTAAAAATTACCCTCCTAATAACGAAATGTTATAACACAACCAGAGACGGTATGTAGTTGCACTTAGTCAGTATCCGTATTTATGTACAGGGGAGGGAGGACACAGGTGGAGGGTGGATGGAAGGGGAGAGTGGGAGACCCGACAGTGTCTCGGGGTCGAAATCCAAGTAAGGGACGTAGTATATCGTCTGAGGGTGACGGCTAGACAAAATGTGTACCATCACACGTGCAAAGTTACGATAAGAGAGTTTGGAAGTGTGGAGAGGAAGGGGTGACACAGGTTTAGACAAGAGGTGCAAACACAGAGGAAACGACGGAACGCACATCCTAGTAGTGATAAGAGAAAGATCTAAGACATATGTTACCTTATAATGAATCGATATTTTTCCTTGTGTAAACTGAGTCAAGATTACTTCACCTACTTGTGCCTCGGATACAATGTCTTACTTCAGTCTTTCTCTTTCTGTTTATAGCATATAATTGTGTATATATACCTTAGATAAGGGCTAAAAATTCCCTAGAGGTATGACACGAAGTATCACCGACATAGTTAAATGTAAGGGTGGTTGTCATGTTCTCCCAAGGGAAAGGAGATGTAGGAGAGGTCGTAAATAACAAACATCTACAAAACTACTACTGGTAAGACTGACCACCTCCACTATAGAGTGACATCTAAACTAAACGTAAAGAGATTATTACTCGCTACAACTCGTAGAGGAGTACACAAATAATCGGTAGACATACAGAAGAAACCTCTTTACAGACAAATCCAGAAGACGGGCAGAAAACTAACCCCGACAAACAAAAGAACTACGACTCGACTACTTGACGAATATACAAGACCTCTAATTATGAAACAGTCAACAAAGAAAACATTAGTAAAAGAGGGTAAAACTCCCGACAGAAAATTAGAACAAATAACAAAGGAAACGACACGTTTTCGAAAATTCAAATTAATTCTGGATAAACGAATGAAAACGAACATACAGGAAATAAGATCCTCCATCCAGTTTCTCCTAGAACGACACCATATAGAGTTCTCACGTGTCGGATGTAAAAGGAGATTCTCGAAATATCGATGAACGGAATGTAAATTCAGAAATTAGAGAAAACTCAAATAAAAAGACATACCACAAAATGTACATAGACAGGTCAAAAGGGAATAATTTCTCCGATAGAAAAGAGGTAACATATAAGAACGGAGGAAACAGTTTCCATTCCATGGGTATCCACACACCCAAATAGACACCCAATAGATAGAACAAGGTAACCAAATGTAAAAACGAAAACACGGACATGATATGAAAGAACTCCTGACATCGAAACATCATATCAGACTCCAGTCCCTTCAACTAAGGAGGTCGAGGGAAAAAGAAAGAGTTCTAAAGAAACCGATAAGTCCCAGAAGACACAAAGGTATGTTTAATACTTTTACGAACAAGATCAAGACGACACGCTTTACGGTAACCGTCAAACTATCTCTAACGGAGCTTAGACACTTAATGAGACCCATCATACCAGTAAAAGTGTTATAACTAAGAAGGTTAGGTTCTTGTTCCATATAGAGAGGTAGACAAACACAGTAGAAACTAACGCAGTAGACTCTCACAGTAGAAAGTAGTTACAGAATACCCAAAGAAGTATGTCCAGAAAACAGACGAATCCATCCAAATAAGGATCCATAAAATAAGAAAAAGTAAGTAATTAAAATCGACTTCACTAAAGACTACAGGTCAAAATTCAAGGAGAGAGAACAACGAAAGAAAGGGAGGTAATAGGGATTGTAAAGTCCTTTTATTGTATCCCAAGGAGTTTCCGTAAATCAATAGTCACGACCTATTGACTTCGTAACCTCCGGTCCGAAAACGTACCTGACTTCGACTTAGTCCTGTCTTCTTCTTACTTCAACTCACTTCTTCTCGTCCCAACCCCCCATCGCCATTCAGGTACTTCTACTACCGTCCTCATACGTCAGTTATACTTTTTGTCTCCGGTAGGTCTCGTCTATTTCACGTCTTTTCTCAGACTTAACCTTCCACTGTCCGTCGGGTGTGTAATAAAATCCGTGACTGTACTACTAAGTCCTTTGTGAATTTTAATACTCTTTTGAGGATCCAAAGGTCTTTAATACACTACACCTCAGGTCCTTCAGAAGGGGTCCTTTTTATCCACTGAAGTCCGACGAGACCTAAAACCTTATAAAAACAATGCCCGTTGGAGAAGTTGAGATTTGACATGACGTTTTAGTGGAAAGACTTAGGAGGACCGGAAGTGTCTAGTCAAGTTTAGATAGCAAGTGGTGTTTCAAGAAGAATAAGAAGGTCCCCTGTAATTAGATCCGGAAGAAACTTGAGGTTCTTCGTGAATCCCCGGATTGACGGGTTAGATCGTGAACGAGATTAAAACGTAACATTTAATTGACGAAATACATTCTGTGAGTAAAGAGGGTCGGCCTTTCTCTTTGGAACAGAACTAGAGTAAAAAGAAAACGTTTAACAGACCGTCACCTGACCCGTGTACAAACCCCCGTAGTTTAAATGGACGAGTACGTTAATAGATAGATCGTAAAGTCGTCTTAAGTTTGTCGTCAAATGTTTTCCAAAAGTATCTGAAGACAACATAATACACCAAAGATGTTAGAGTCACTCTTGACCCCGAAGGGACCACCGAGTCTCCAATTTCGCAGACGGACGTTACGCCCTCTGGACCTAAGCTAGGGACCCAACCCTTCTAGGGGACCTCTTCCTTTACCGTTGGGTGAGGTCATAAGAACGGACCTCTTAGGGTACCTGACTCCTCGGACCAACCGATGTCAGGTGTCCCAGCGTTTCTCGGCCTGTGCTGACTCGTTGAAGTGAGTGAGTGAGTGAGTGAGTGTTAGAATCACTTCACTCACTTTCAGCGAGTCAGCACAGACTGAGAAACGCTGGGGTACCTGATGTGTCAGGTACCTTAAGAGGTCCGGTCTTATACCCTTACCCATCGGAAAGGGAAGAGGTCCCCTAGAAGGGTTGAGTCCCTAGGTTGGTCTACGGGGTGTAACATCCGCCTAAGAAATGACCGACTCGGTGTTCCCTTCGGGAGATATTAGAATTGGAATTAGGTTATTTCTTAAACTCCACGTAAAAACGGATGGACACGGTTTAAGGTAAGAGGGAGAGAGGAGGGTCGTTCTGTCTACATATTGCAGATACTACTAAAAGGTGTAGTTCTCGTACCCATATCCTTTGTGCAGGACTACCGTCTAGACGGTCGTAAAACTTGAACTCGTGTTCCCTTTGTAACTTTGTGTTAGAAAAGAGATACGTTTCACACGAAACCAAAACGTATTACGTAGCACGAAGTCCACGGTTCGAGGTCTGTGTCCCTCTTAATTATCTTATTGAGGTCATTTCCCGAAATCTGAGGAGTCTCCTTCAAGGGGTCGGAGTAATTTCCATTATAATAAGGTCAATATCTCAAATCAATTTTTTGTTGTTTTATTATAAAAGAACAG
The DNA here is from genome assembly GCA_006410555.1 of Capra ibex. NCBI lineage: Eukaryota > Metazoa > Chordata > Mammalia > Artiodactyla > Bovidae > Capra > Capra ibex. The sequence continues at coordinate 74,535,860 of SJYO01046538.1, forward strand.
AAATAACGATTAAAGAGGCCCGAACCGTTTCGTTCGACACGACACGTAAGTGTCCGAGGTAGTGGGACACCTAATGTCTTGACGTGGAGTCTTACCGGACGTGGTCCAATGGGTACTCACACTTGGTGCCCCTACATATAGATTATTTCTTCAACTCCACGTAAAAACGGATGGACACGGTTTAAGGTAGGTGTGTAAAAGATTTAAAAACACGTATATGTGAAACAGAGAGAAGTGAAATAATGGACACTTATACAAGCATAAAGGATAACTTGACTGTTATAGAACCCCTCCCACACTGCCCGTCCGGTTACTGTAATAATAAAACGAGTGACTAAACAAGGACAACTGACCGTGTCATAGACCATGGATATCCTCACAGTATTTATTACGTACGTACGCACGTGTGAATCGGTTATTTTATCTGACCGTCGGACTTTTTGACTTCCTTAGGTCCCTCTAGTTGGTCAGAGTAAGACTACCCTTCTCAGATACTCAAATGTCCTTTCCAAAGGTCTTGTAACTAACTCGAGAAAGTCGAAGGTGAGATTAGTCAAATTTAAGTAGGGTAACGTGTGTAAAGTTGCTTCCCGTGGTTTCTGGTACGCGACTACCCCTACTAGGCGCTCCTGGACCGAAGGCTGACAAAGAAACTAGAAAAGAAGATTTGTGAGAGGGAAACATCCGAAGAAGAAAAGGTCGATGATAATAGAGGACGTGTAAGGTTTGTGTGGTTTGTGAGAGGGTGGAGCCCTGTAGACATGGAAGGTACGACAAGTACGAGAAAGAGAAGTACCTCAATGACTTGCCGGACGTGTTCTCCGGACATCCCTGGTGGAAAGGGTGGATTTTGTTATAGGGGGAAGTAAGGAAGTGTTTACCTAAAATAATAAGATGGGTCTTACATAGTGGTTGTGAATAGTATGGAATCAATAAGTAAAAATTACAAAAGTAAGAAGGTTAGTGATGATGTTACAAACAAAGTACTTTCGTTTCTACCAAAAACCAAATGACAACGAAGAGGTACTGTCCTGGACGTTTATAATCGATAGATGACGTACGAACAACACATCTAGCTACCTATTTATTTATTTACTTATTTGAAATTGTGTGGTACCTGTATTGTGACCCGGTTCCCAGTTTTCTTGAAGATCAAAATCCAGGGAGAAACCAATAAACATTAGATCCAGAGTCAGGAAATAAAATCAAGAGACTCAAGTCGTGAATTATACACGGGTTGTAAGAAAAATCTATAAAAAGACTTAAAAGAGTAAGTCAGGAAAGTTTTCAAGACAATAGGGGTAATTCGAAAAAAAAAAAACATTTTATTCCTATTGTTAATAGAAGTAAAATCTTTTATTATTTCCAGTTGTCTTCTATTTATTTTTTTCATAAACCGTTTCCCATTTAGGGAAATACTGACTATCCATAAGAGTAGTCATTTCGAGAAACGAATATAAGTCGAAGATATCACTTCAAGAAGATTTAATCCGAAAAAATAGCTACGGAGTATATAACACTTATTTGTGTTTTATATACGAACTGGACTTACGACGTACGACTGGTCACAAATTGTTGACTTAGCGGCACCTTTTTGTGGGAGAACATCGTAAACGGTAAAAAGTGTCACATTTTCGAAGGTGGCATGTTAACGTACGATGGTTGTGCCTTAGTGACGTAACCTATGTCAGCAACTGTCAGCAGTGAGCAGTCGGTCTTCCCGTTAGAGTTACGTGGTGACGACACGTCAGGACATTACCCACACGAGGGGAGGTCGGAGTCGAGGAGAGTAAAGAGGTATCACGTCGACTCACCAGAAAGATTTAAACTAAACTTTGGAAGTCCCAAACTGTCAGGAGAGTTGGAGTTCAATTTCTAACTTACGGATCTACTCAGAACAGAATGCTCTGAGATGTACTCAAGTAGAAACGAAGGAGGGATCGTGACTGAGGAAAAATTTTTAATAACTAATAAAAAATAACCCCACATTAACGAAATGCTACAACACAATCAAAGACGACATGTGGTTTCACTTAGTCGATATACACATGCATATAGGGGAGGGAGATCAGAGGGAGGACGGGGACGGGGGTGTAGGGTGGGGAGATCCCGTAGTGTCCCGTGACTCGACTCGAAGGACACGATACGTTCTCGAAGGGTGATCGATGACTAAAATGCGTCTCATCACAAGTATAGAGTCACGGCGAGAGGGTCACGTAGGAAGGGCGAGGGGGCCGTCGGGGGAGTGACAGGTGTATGGGTTGAGAATAGACTTTGTACGACCAGACAAAGGGTCGAAGGGACGATACCATTTCTTAGACTGACGTTGCCTCCTCGGTATTCTCTGCACCCAAACTAGGGACTCAACCCTTCTAGGGGACCTCCTCCCGTATCGTTAGGGTGAGGTGATAAGAACGGACCTCTTAGGGTGCCTGTCTCCTCGGACCACCCGATGTCAGGTATCCCAATGTTTCTCAGTTTGTGCTGACTTCGTTGAATCGTACGTACGTACGTACGTCCGTTAGACAAAGGTGGTGAGACGAATTTTCCGGTCTGCATGTCTCTGACACAGACAGCACGAGTGGTAGTAAAGGAGCCCTGAGTCGTGTCACGGACTACGAACAATCTACCCAGATACTTAAATTCTACAAGATAAGACTCGTGTTTCAGAAGTCGGCCAATATGAGACACTGACACGTAAACGGGTCATATACGTGTACAGAGGTTGAATCCCACTAAATTGAACCGTCTCTCGTAATAGCTCCAACGAAATACATACCGCGTAAGAATAAGTTAACGCAAAGGGGACAACCTTTCGACCGTCCGACGAGGAGGCACTGTCTACACGAACGAGACCGACTCAGCGGTGGTGTTCGGCATAATAGTCAAAATGATTACAAACGAGAAAATATGAGGTTGTCCATCACACTAAGTAGGTGAGACAAGTTCAGTCCTTTGACTGCGTGTGTATTTAGACATAACGTACTACCACACGTCTGTTTTAAAGTAGATACCCCTTCCTTCGGTGTCCTTTCTCCTGGTGTCGGACGCACTCCTCATGGACGTGCATATTTGTTTCTACGTTAATCGAATACACGGGAACCCGTGAGTGTGAAACAAGAACCGGTAAACTAAAATATTCGAAGTCTCCTAATGCACCTAGGAAATAATGAACAACGAGATACAGTCAAACGGTCTGAGACGATCTGAGTTGTGTAGACTCAGTCGACTTCTATCGCAAACGTATTTCTGAGGACCTAAGTCTTACATCTAGGGGAAAAAGTCCTGTCACCCCCACCTCGGACCCTTAGACATAAAAAATTTCGAGAACTTCAAGGTGACGACTAAGACTACTCTTCGGTCCGAAGTCTTGGGAATAAAAATCTACCATGTATGGATTATACCCGTTTCATTCTCACAAAAGATGAAGACGGTTAAACTAGCCTAACTTTCACCAAAACACCTCGAGACCGAAACACAAGTCTTTCTTAGACTCTTTCGTAGTACTTTCTACGGAACCGACCAATCACTACGGATATTACTCGAACGTACCTTCTGATCGTCATACACATGGTACATCGTCTACTTGGACTACCTCAGGTCGGTGGGTCTAAGTCAGGGGAAACGTCACTAAATGTAACATTGGAGAGTCACAGAGGACTCTGTACAGGTCACTCTTCTTTCAATGTTGCAAGATTCCCGTCGTTTAAGGTGGAAGGGTACCGAGGAAGAGTAAATGTGATTTCGAGACAAAGATTTCTAAGGTAAGTGTAGTTCAAAATAGGGAATATTTGTCCGTCTTGTTCAGACGGGAAAGAAAGGAGCTACGGGAAAGTCGATACTATATCGACACTAGTATTACGGAGTCAAGTGCAGTCGAGATGAAGTCCTATTTGTCGGGACGAGAAAAATACTGTTCAGTAACTGGGAAAGGGTCACCACCAGTAAAGGGAGATCTGTACGAAGTCAAACTATCGAAGGGTAATATGTGCGGGACGGGTCTTGGTCTGAACTAAGAGGTCGAGAGCAGACGACGACGACGACGGTTCAGTGAAGTCAGCACAGGTTGAGACACGCTGGGGTGTCTGCCGTCGGGTGGTCCGAGGGGACAGGGACCCTAAGAGTTCCGTTCTTGTAACCTCACCCAACGGTAAAGGAAGAGGTTACGTACTTTCACTTTTCACTTTCACTTCAGTGAGTCGGCACAGGCTGAGAAGCGTTGGGGTACCTGACATCGAGTGGTCCGAGGAGGTAGGTACCCTAAAAGGTCCGTTCTCATAACCTCACCCCACGGTAACTGAAGAGGCGTCGAGAACAGATTTCTTATCTTAATGTTAGTGATAGTCAAACGATTAAGACAGTCAAGCACTGGATTAATGGTGTCGTAAAAATCGTCCATAGAGAATAACGACTGAGTTTAAGACGAACGAAAACCGTTTTAAAGAAAATAAAAAAAGTACACTAAAAGACAGTCAGGAGAAAGAATAAAGATGTAGTCTCATAATATAATTCTTATAGTTTTGCATTACGGACGTCCAAAAAGAGAAATTTAAACTAAAACAATATCATCCGGGTTGTTATAACTCATATGACTATTTCGAAAGTCCTAAACTTCAATACGGCTAGACTCAAACTTAGAACTGAAACGAAGATTCATCAATATATTGACCCAAAGGGTCCGCTGAGCCACCATTTCTTGGACTGACGGTTCGTCCTCTACGTCCGAGTTAGGTAGGGACCCAGTCTTTCTAGGGGACCTCTTCCTTTACCGTTGGGTGAGGTCATAGGAACGGACCTTTTAGGGTACCTGCTTCCTCGGACCGCCCGACGTCCGTCACCTAACGTTTTCTCATTCTGTGCTGAATCGTTGACTTGTTGTCGTTCAATATACTAGTCTGTGCAAAGGAACTTTAGAAAGTCAAAATCACACACACACAAACAAAAAATTTAGTGATTTTACATTTTTTTTTTTTTTTTTTCCGTGTGTGTGTGGGGATTTTAGACGGAAGATCCCATAACCCCATATTATAAGGGTCTCGTGATGTCGAACCTTATAACATTTTAAGTTCTTCAAGCAATAATAATTATAAAAAGGATGTGGTTTAAGTAAATGACTATGGGTCTTTAAGGATAATGTGCATTTCAGTTCTTTTACAGAAGTAAATGTAAAAGTAATTAAGTCGTCATGCTGGTTTTACATAAGTAACAGATGGAATATGGTCTGTGACACGATCTGGTCCTACACATAGTCACTTACCCTATGTTTTTTAAGAATGTCAGGTTACCCCTTCTTAGATTAATAGTAACTCACGGTTCCATTTCTGTGTCCCCAAATCCTCTGTGAGTATATATAGATGGATTTAAAACTATTTCATTTTGTGACTAACCTCATCCCATCTGTCAAAGAGGGTAGAGACGGGGGGATAAAGAGGATTCAGAGTCTAGACCTTCCAACTACAGAGGCAGGTTCAAACTTTCTGATCATGTTTTTGGACGATAGTATCCCCTATGGACACTTGACGTACCTAAGGTTCGGGGAACGGCTCTCCTATAAGGAAGAAAGAAACATAGAGATTCAATTTGTACCGTCGACCGTACATTGACCAGGAGTCATCTACGACCAGATTACTTACTTATACAGGTTGACACACGAAGTTCAAGTACCTTCGTACGTTTACCTACAAGTGACTGGATTTCGAATAAGAGTTTCCTGACGTGATTCTTCCTCTCCCTAATTGACCGTCGCAACAAGAACAGACTGGGTAAGGTAAAATGAAGTGATAGGAAGTTAGAGGACACTTATTACTACTTTCTCACTTGTCGACTCTATACTATCAAATGCAAAACAACAAACCTTGTCAAAAGTGAGACCTAAAAATTTCACGAAACCCTTTTATACACGCGCACAGACACACAGAGACACACAAATTAGTCTGAACCAGTCGAGGAAATGACCCTGTCACCACCGTCTAGGGGAGACGTACAGAGGATTGGGTATTATGGAAAGACCATTTACTCTGGTAGGTCTGTCCTTCATGTCGTTTTTCCGATACGACGGTTGCCTTGACGTCACTCCACGTTACTTTTGATCAAAACAAGTAACGTCAAACTCAGAGGTAGACAGACCCCACCAGGGAATATAGAGAGGTAGTGACGTGAATCAAACGACCGAGACTACTTCTTCACTCATCTAATTTAAGGACCCGTGTCTGTTTATACGTCGGAGGGAACAAAACAAAACAAAACAAAACAAAGGGTCTCGAGTGGTGGATCCGACGAGGTCTCTGACTTTCTTTGCCTCTGAGTCCTCGTCTTCACTTCGGGATCTGTGTATGGTTCTTTCGAACAGACATGTACCAATGAATAAGTTTTCGACTCCCAATTAATAATTTACCCCGTTACTCTTGTCCACATGTCCTACACCGGTGACGGGGAGATTAAAGACTGGTAGAGTTTACACCGAACTGAGGAAATATAGTTTCCTACCTTCCTACACCTGAAACGTTCGTTTCCTAGTCTTGGACCTTAACCTAAATCGATCACACCTTCCGTCAGTTACTCACTTATTTGAATCTAAGACCCTTGACACCTATCGGTCATATAGAACCACTATGTTGTAGATTCCTCCGTTCACATTGTTACAGAATACGCTGACGAGGTTACACATAAAAAAAGGTTGTGGTAGTTCGTTAAGAGGTGTGGTCAATCTACAAGACACTTTCCCTTTCACACTCAACGAGACAACACAAGTTGAGAAGGGTTGGGGTACCCGACATCGGACAGTCCGAGGAGACAGATATCTTAAGAGGTCCGTTCTTATGACCTCACCCATCGTAAGGGAAGAGTTGAGTCAAGACTACGACGGACTTCTATCACAGTCTAGGGCGTTTAAGTCCAGAGTCAGGATGCTCTGACGAGGGGGCGGTAGATGTTACAGTCTGTGACTAGTGTTTAGGTCCAAAAGTGGACACGAAGATTGGGTACCCGATCTAGTCTCCAAGGACACTGGAGAGGAACTCAAACTAATTAATCGATGTCACTGAGAGTCTTAAGTCTCTTTGAAAACGATTCATCTAATTACTAAATAATATTTACCTATGTTGAGTCCTTGTTGGTCTATCTTCTCTTCGTATCCGTTCCATCCCCTTTTCCCTAAACCTCGCAGGTGTGGGAGATGCTCACTTGGTGAGGGACCTGTTCAGAGACACACGTGGTTGGGTCTGAAAGAGACTTAACGTAAACCTCCCGGGAAATACCTCCAAAGTAGTGTGTCTGTACTAATCTCGTTAGTAATCGGTAACCACTAACTAAGTAGGAGGTTGAGAGAGAACAGAAACCTCCAATCGGCCAACTCTATTTTTAAGTTTTAAGAGTAGTGTACCAACTAAGGGGACTGTTCATGTGGGGTAGGAATCCACGAAAGGTTTTCAGTCGATTAATTGTATTTGAGTATACCAACTGTCCCCAAATAATACTGATATTTCTGTCGAGAAGTGAACCCTCTAAAAGTCTCAAAATCCTCGAGAGACGATCTTTGTCCCTACTTTTGGTTTGTATTTCAAGAATAAAATTTAGTAACATAGTATGAGTGGTTTGTGTTTATACTGAGATCCAACTGATTTCCTCTACGGCATCCGACTGGCTCATGTCTCTTTTTCACAGAGATTCTTCCTTTTAGGGATAGCAGACCGAAGACACTGAATTACATCGTCTAACTTCTTGGATATTTCTAGACATCAGAGTCTGTGTCCTCCACCCCTTTAACGACGTTCAGTCTGTCGCACGATTAAGATATTCTAATAATCTTTTTACTTACTCTAAATCTTTATATTAAGAGAGACGGTTATAGGTTGTATTAAGTCACAACAGTACTTGATTGAAAATTGAGTTATTTAATTCATCACGTAGATATTTGGACTGTTTACCAATTAATAATTCTTACGACTATACTTGGTAAATAAACATTACATGACATGTTTCAACTATAAATTTCGTACCCATCCATATTATCCTAATTAAGTATTTGGTATTAAAAAGTAACAAAGAACTAAAAAAACATCAAGAACGAGACTAGATTCTGAAGTAAAAAGGTGAATTTAGAGACTGAACGAGACACCTCGTTCAACAAAACGAGTAGAAGGTTGATGTTTTCGGGTACCTTTCAAGTACCTTCCAAAGATTTTCAATAGGATTCCCGACTTCCACTTTGAGAAACCTTATTTAAAGAAGTAGTAAACAAAGGTGAATTTCATCCTACCAAGTTGAAAATATACAAATTACATAATCTAAGACATATGTTAGAGTGATTTTTAAAAACTAAGAAACCCTTCAACCATTTTACAATTTAATAACTGGAGAAAGAAAAGACGGTGAAAATTTTTCTATTCTTATATACGTAAGCTCAAACGTTTCGCACTAAACCCTCCGGTGTACTTGAAGGGTCCACCCCGTCACCGGTCACGTCCTCTGTTTTCAAGTCAGGGACCCAGTCCTCCAGGGGACCTCTTCCTTTACCTTTACGTGAGGTCATAAGAAAGGACCTTTTAAGGTATCTCTCCTCGGACCTCTCAATGTCAGGTGTCCCACCGTCTCAGTCTGTACTCATTCGTCGACTCGTGTACCATCCCTTCTTTCAATCCTTTATTTAGTTCGGAGGTTACTATTAATATCTTAAAAATATAATATCATTATCGATTATCCATACACCCCAAATGGTAGTCGATATTATTGTCGATTATCCATACGACGACGATGACGATTCAGCGAAGCCAGCACAGGCTGAGACACACTGGGGTATCTGCCATGAGGTGGTCCGAGGGGTAGGGACCCTAAGAGGTCCGTTCTTGTGACCTCACCCAAAGATAAAGGAAGAGGTAAAGTATTTTCACTTTTCACTTTCACTTCAGCGAGTCAGCACAGACTGAGAAGTGCTAGGGTACCTGACGTCGGATGGTCCGAGAAGGTGGGTACCCTAAAAGGTCCGTTCTCATGACCTCACCCCACGGTAACGGAAGACCCCGAACTTATCACACAGTTTGAGATAAGTTTCGTGGACTTTATTTGTGTATATAATAATGTCGTCTACGACGTCTTCTACAATAATTATAAAAGATAAAATGTTCATTCTCTGCCCTCTGTTTTTCCAATTTTTAGAACGGATTTTCGTGTACCAATTATTATGAGTCTCGAATACTTAAGTTGGGGACATCCTATAGAAGTCTCAAAAAAAAATTAACTTCATTGTAACCAAAGATTATAACATATACGAAGTACATAGTCTCTTCCGCTACCGTGGGGTGAGGTCATGAGAACGGACCTTTTAGGGTACCTGTCTCCTCCGACCATCCGACGCCAGGTACCCCACCGCTTCTCAGTCTGTACTGATTCGCTGAAGGGAAAGCGAAAAGTGAAAGTACATAACCTTTTCCTTTACCGTTGGGGTGAGGTCACAAGAACGGACCTCTTAGGGTCCCTCCCCCTTCGGACCACCCGACGGCAGATACCCTGACGTGTCTCAACCTGTGCTGACTTCACTGAATCGTCTACGAAGTACACATGTTTTATTATAAAACTGAAGACATAAGTGAGGTCGTAAGAGTGGTGTTTCTTAACTCTAAAGTAGACAGTGTTATGTCAACCGGGGTATATGGGTAAAGCGGGAGAGGCATGAGAGGAAAGTGAGACCATTGATAAGGGAAGAGACGTAGACACAAACGAAAACAAACGAAACTAAATGGACAGATAGATAAATAGATAGGTAGATTATAAGGTGTAAATAATAAGACAGAACCCAGAGATGAAGTTCTCGTCCTTTAAACAGGACTCGGTCGTCGTCATGTTAGTAAAAGAAAGATAACATATGAGATAAATAAATAGATGGGTAAGTAACTGTTGATAAAAAACTTCTAAATCACAAACAATGTTGTAGTGAATCTACGGAAGGGAGTAAGAAACTGTAAGGAAATTCATTTAAACTAATTTTTTTTGTAAATTAAATTTACTTTCGGTAACTCAAAACTAAAAGTTTCTATCTATGTTTCGTCACTCACCTAAGTGTAGAAGGTTCCTAAATGAATGGATGTCTGTAACGAACACTCGTTAGGGTCATATATGACATTGGGTTCAGATGTGATAATCTCAAAAGACGAGTGTCGAGGGTATCGAAATAGATGACTACACTCACCGTAACCTTTAGTTACTTTTCTGTATATTAGAAAAGTCCACAGACTCCCTTTGTTTTTCAAAAAAAAAAGTAAATATTGTTATTTAGACATAAACCTTGTACCTGTGGAGTACACTAATAAAGTTGTTGGGGGAAAGAGTTTCGATTTAAATGTTTCCCCATCAGATACAGGAGTCTCTTTAGTTAATTGGGTGGAAAAAGTTATACCCACAGGAAGACCGAAAACATAACCCATGTTAGAGTAAAATAATAAAATAATTTGGTTATTTTCGTAAGGTTCGTAAAAGGACCGTCCCTCGTTATTTTTTCTGTCGTAGGACACAATGTGTTCTAGAAAGTTATATATGCTGGTTTTACGGTACATAAAACGCTACCACCTTACAGAAACACGCAAAATATGTACACTACACTTAGTAAAAGCTTTGGTATTAATGTTACGTCGTCTCCGATTATTTAAAAGTTAGACAATCCGAAACAAAAGACCTCTTACTTAGACTAAACACTATACTTACAAATCAGTGGACCCACTGACACAAATCGGTACCTCTAATACCCACCAGACTATGCGACTGGAGTTCCCCTGAAAAATTTTTTACGAGTGGTAGATTATTGCAAACGTCTCTTAAGGTGAAGGATCCCATGGTACACAGTGACATTACCCGAACAAGTGATCAGAATTCAGGATCTTACGAGAAAGGTCGAAACACTATAAAGAGTCCTTAGACTTAAGAGACTTCCTCTTGTGAGTCTCAGAAATCAGGACTCGATAGATCAAAGGAGAGGTGATTGAGTAAGGATTACGAATGTAACACGGAAGAAAATCATTGAAGTCCAGACCATCGTCTAGTCCAGTAAGGGTGATAAGTCGAAGTGAGACCAGAGGAATAGAACTGGAACCGAGTACACGACCGTTACCGGGGTACTAAACCGTTTAGGGTTATGTTAAGAGAAATACGTATTACTTATGTCGGACCCAAAATTTCTCAAAGGGTCCACACTCGGGAAGTCCTGACTCCCGATGTCACCCTCCAACCCACTGATCTGTATAGAGTCTTCTCGTTGGGATTTTGTCTTTCATTTTCCTTCGACATCTATTTACGTCTTAGGTCCTAGTTCTACGAATGGTGTCATGTCTCTCCCTAGGTCTTAGACGTTCACTTTTCTTTTCTCGGTTTACCCTTATCTTACGTGACATCGTTTATAGTCCTTTAATATTTTCATTTTTCTATGTTGTAATTCCACGGTAGTGTTTGACAGAGTCTTTGAAACAAATTTCCGAATCACATCGTGGTCAGTCGAATATAGAGGAAAGGAGGAACACAGATCAAAAGTACGATTCTTATAGAGTTTACATGATTGACTAAATGTCGTTACTCAAAGTAGATTACAACTCATTTGTAGAAACTTTTATCTTTCATCTTCTCTAAGAAATAGTACATCCCATATGAATAACTCCTTGTGATTGTATAAAGAATGGACATATCTAAGAATTTTTCAATCTCTTTTGTATGAACTTAAAATACATGGACGGAGATTTGGAATACATCTTCGTATGTGTAGGAAACAAATATAATTTAAATAAATAAAAATAACTTCATATCAACTAAATGTCACGACACAATCAAAGTCTCCATGGCGTATCACTAAGACAGTATATATATATATATGTACCGTAGGGACCACCGAGTCTGATAGTTCGTAGACGGATGTTACTCCCTCTGGACTCAAGTTAGGGACCCAGTCTTTCTAGAGGACCTCTTCCTTTACCGTTGGGTGAGGTCATGAGAACGGACCTTTTAGGGCACCTGCCTCTTCGGATCACCCGATGGCAGGTGTCGTAACGTTTCTCAGTCTGGGTTGACTTACTGAAGTGAAAGTGAAATATATATTTTGAGAAAAATCTAAAAAGGGGAATATTCAATAATGTTTTATGACTCATGTTAAGAGGCTAGATATGTCATCAACAACCATTGGATAAAATATATTCACTCGCAAGATTTAACGAAGTTTTCACAGACTGAGAAACCCTAGGATACTTGACATCGACCATCCGGGACGACAGGTACCCCTTAGAGGTCCGTTCTTATGACCTCCCAACGGTGTGGGAGGAGGTCCCCTAGAAGAGCTGGGTCCCTAACCTGGTCACAGAGAATACAGAGGACATATCCGTCCGCCCAAGGTGCCCACGGTGGACCTATCGGGTAAAATATATATCATCGCACATACACAAGACCTCTTCCTTTACCGTTGGGGGGGTCATAAGAAGGGACTTCTAGGGCACCTGTCTCCTCGGACCGTCCGATGTCAGACGTCCCAGTGTTCTCAGTCTGTTCTGAATCGTTGATCTGTCTTTGACGATGACGATGATGACGATCACACATTCAATTAGAGTTCGAGGACTAAATAGGGAGAGCGACGTACAGGGGAAACCATTGGTAATTAAACAAAAGACACAGACACCTAGATAAGACAAAGACAAAACATTTACTAAAATAAACGTAGGGAAAGAGAGAGAGAGAGAAAAAAAAAAAAAAAAGACCTGGGTCCCTAATAGTATAATTCACGTCCTTCGGTCCGTCTTTTTCTGTTTATAGTATAGTGTATATATATCTCTCTCAGATTTATATATATATATAAATTGTTGAAAATTAATTATGTGAATATGTACATACTATGATACGGGATTGATATAGGGTCTAACGTTTCGTCTATATTACTGTGTCAAGTAGTTCAGATAGTGTAAAGTAATCAAAAAAATACTTAATTGTCAAGAGGTAGATTCTCTGTAAATATAGTATAAGTATAAAGGAAATAATATATGTTACCGTGTTACTTGTAGAAAACTTGATACGTTCGAAATTCATTACCTGAAAAAGGAAACCTATATCATGGTTTTTTTATATAAGGATCGATAAGTATCGTTATGAAAATATCAAAAACTAAATAACATGTTTTAAAAAAGGGTTTTTATATAGTCTTAAATACGGTCACGGTCTCAACACATACACGGTTAAATTGACGTTGGAGAGATCGTAATCGATCGATATATATGTATAGTAAATTAAATTAACCACTTTGTCTCGTAGGGTGTGAATTTAAAATTCTGTATTCTTGAAATATCGTATTACACCACAATCTTTCTAAAGATCTCTATTAAATCGGGTTAAGAGAAGAAATTTCAAGTTCTTTGACAGGACCTCTTTCGGTCACTAAATAAGTTCCAATATCTCACGTAATAATAACCTCGTCTATTAACTTAGGTCCAAATAACTGAGGGACAAGTCGTCTGGAGATGTAGTCGTGGTTCAGGGAACCCGAAGAGTACCCACATTAGTGAAACGTATAGTTAGGTTCTCGTTATGAATAATCATGTTAAAAATAAATTTAAATAAATAAAAGTTAACCTCCTAGTAACGAAATGTTATAACACAGTAAAGACGGTTTGTAGTTATACTTAGTTGGTATCCATATGTATACAGGGGAGGTAGAACTTGGAGGGAGGGTGGAGGGTGGGGTAAGGTGGGGAGGTCTAAATAATAACAACGTTTTCTATAGATGCACNTATCCATATGTATACAGGGGAGGTAGAACTTGGAGGGAGGGTGGAGGGTGGGGTAAGGTGGGGAGGTCTAAATAATAACAACGTTTTCTATAGATGTACAAATACAAAGACGTGTAGGTAGTCTTTATATCACAATATGTGACATCAACCTTAATTACAGAAATTAATGAACAAACAAAACCGATAAGTTCTTGAACAGGAAGGATTATCTCTGAATTATAAGGAACCGTTGTAAAAGAGAAACAGATAACATAGATAAAAACTATCTTCCCATACCATCCGTCTTAAAAAACTACCCTGGGAGAACACGATAATAGTACTAATAAAATGGAAAGACCATTGTGCAGAAAACGACTATATTAATTCCATACTTAGATAACTAAAATTTTATCCCTCTAATGGAATGCACCCAGACCAAATTAATGTCCTAAGGAAATTTTCGATGGAAAAGGTCAACCAGTTTCTCCGTCTCTCTAACTCTCACACTCCTCCCAATCTATGCAGCAATGTGCGGGACTTTTACTTCTACCTGTGTCCCTTACTGATTTCCCAACAGTGGATCTCGACTTTCACTGGGAATGGACCTTCGGTCCCTCTGTTACCAGTGGAATCAGTAGGTTGAAGTTCCTCGGTTGTTCGACTTACTCCGACCTTCGTCGAAGAAGGGGTCTCTGAAGTCTCTTCTCGGGTCGGACCGTTGGCGACCTAGAACCGGAACTCTATAGGACTCATCTGTTGAGTCACTTGGACGACTCTGAAGACTGGGTGTCTTGACCTACCACAAAATATAAAAATGTGTCGTTATCTTGTAACTATGTCTCTAATTAAGTCCTACTGATAGCAAGAGACATCTTCGGGTCCTCCAATCTATGTAAAAGGTAACGGGGTCATGTGGGTCCTCGTCTGTGTCCTAACTTTGAGTAGATTGGTCCGTAAGGAGAACACCATAACGTAAACTGAGGTCCCTCTATTGTAATTTGTTGTTTTAAGTCGACGTATTTGAACTTCTAGATTTTCACTAAGTACTTAGTCCGTCGCAGGGTAGATTTTTGAGTTTCCCACGAGGCTTCTCGACACTTTTTATCTTCCAAACATAGTCTTCTTCACACCCCGTCCTCTTAGTGATCGTTTTATTCTCTTAATGAACCCCCAAAGGGACCACCAAGTTACCATTTCTGAGGTGGACGGTTACATTCTTTGTGTTCAAACTAGGGACTAGGCCCTTCTAGGGTGTACAGAACCTCGTTGATTTGGACACTCGGTGTAGACAACTCGGACACGAGAAGTCGAACCCTTGGTTTTTATGACTCAGGTGTATGACGTTACGACTTCGGACACCCGGGATCTCGGATGTGAGACGTTGTTCTCTTCGACGGTGTCACTCTTCGAGAGGGTGGCGTTGATCTCCCATCGGGGACGAACGACGTTGATCTCTTTTCGGACGTGTCCTTACTTCTGGGTCGTGTCGGGGTTTATTCATTTACTTATTTGTTTTCATTTCAGCAACAATATTACATGAAAATTTCTGTCTTCTATCATGTGTAGTTATTGAGAGTTTAAACTAAAAGACAATCTAATTCAAGTCCGTCCCATGTGACTAAAGACCCCTTTTTATTTTCGAAGACACCCGGTCCATTGTCAATATCATATTTTCGTGACTCTTCTAGACGTGTTTCCTTGAAAGTATTAATTCTAAGTTAAAATAAATAAGACACTTACTAAATTTTTTACAAAGGAGTGTCGTGCGAATAATAGTAAAGTATCTTAATCTGAAGAAAATGTGAGTTAAACCCTTCACTAACATCTTAGTTTTTCCAAAATATCTTACATTTGTCGGTAAATCTAATATCGTTGTGATTACTCTTGTTAAATCCCATGTGGTTGTCACCGAGTCTACCATTTCTTATACAAACGTTACGCCCTCTGGACCCAAACTAGGGACCCATCCTTCTAAGGGACCCCTTCCCTTACCGTTGGGTGAAGTCATAAGAACGGACCTCTTGAAGTACCTGTCTCCTCGGACCGTCCGATGTCAGGTGTCCCAGTGTTTCTCAGTCTGTGTTGATCCGTTGATTGTGTGTGTGTATGTTGTATGTTACTCTTGGGATCCCTGGTGTTGATCTCACCGGGGGTGAGTGGTGTGGATCTCTTTCGGACGTTCTTCGTTATGTCTGGGACGTGTCGGTTTTCATTTATTTATTTTAATAAATTTTTTTATTTTTTCAAATTTGGTCCTGTAGAAAATACCCCTCCCCTTGGTGTCCCAAAATAGTGTATCTAACGAAGACATTCTACCACCCCCGGGTACACTTTTTAACGAAGTGACCACAACTGACTTCTTAAGGTCCCAGCAACTAATTCTAATGTAAAGACCCCTTCCAACTTTGACATTAATTCAGTCCAAAATACAGATCCAAATTATAATACCCAAAGTCGTGTGTACTTCGGTAAACCCCGGACATAAAATAAAATAAAAAAGTAAAATTGTCATCTTTCGACAAAATTGATCTTTGGTCCTTAATGCGTATATTTTAGGAATGTTCTGAGAAGGACTATGATTTATTGAAGACATAAGGACGGTCGATCGGTAGACGTTGTCCGAAACGAGGACTTACGATTGGGACCTGGAGGTCTATAGGTAATCTTACCATTTAAGGAATTATATGAAGGATCATTAAGAGAAAACGAATCTGATAGTTCTCAAGGAAGGACGACGGACATTCTTTATTCGGTTGACTATCTTTACGATTTAGTTTGTATTTAATAAAAGATTTAGAAAGTCAGTGTAAGTCGTTGGTTTGGGTAAAGAAAGATTGGATCAAACGAACTACCTCATAAAGTACTGGTGTGTCACGGTCATGTGTAGAGACAGTCGGGGTAGATGAATGAAAGATGGGTGACTAAAGACCCCGGTCATGACCTACTAGGTTTCGAATCTCTTTACTCTCACTCCATATTACCATTATAGCCTCTAACTCCCTACCACTAACTCAGGTACGATTAGCAAAACAAGTAATCTATCTCAGTCTCTTCTCTTTGCAAGAATAAGATGTATTGACAGAGGTTAGAGTTATTATTTCAAGATGAATTTCAACAGTTCAGGTCATGGAGATAGGGACGAGTAGGACATCCGTACGTTGACTCCGACTTGGTTAATATATTAAGTTAAGAGATTAGTGTCCTAAACTAAGTGTGCCTCAGTTCCTCGTTTCACCTGGTTAGTCTTAGTAAGGGGTCCTAAAAAGGACTACTTTGTATAAATAAATAAGTAAATAAAGATAAAAAAAATTAACCTCATATTAACGAAGTCTTACAACACAATCAAAGACGACGTATCGTTGTACTTGTTCGGTATTCGTATGTATATAGGGGAGGGAGACTCTGTGGGTAGCGTGGGGAGTCCAGTAGTGTCTCTTGGCCCGACTCGAAGGACACGTTATCCCTTCGGAGGACGAGCGAGAGACAAATACGAACATCGCACATATGCAGTTACGATGAGAGAGCCCAGTAGGACGGGAGAGGCTGGGGTACACGTGTTCAGGTAAGAGTTTTAGACGTAGAGACAAGGACGGGCTACCTCGTATAAATTGGATTAATAAAGTAAACGAAACTTCACTGACGTTTACCGTAACAAAAGGTAAAAACAATAATATACAAACGACAATTATATATGGTCACACTGACTGACACTGAGTGAAAGTGCACGAGACACTGACATGACTTTAGTAAATAACAAGATCATCAAAAGGTATCCGAGGAATCTGAAAAGTTGTGTCTAGTGGTAGACGGTTATACCTGTCGAAATAAAGAAGGAAAATTTACACATCAGGAAAATAAAGAAAAAGTACGGACTAACGTTACCAATATTAGGGGTCACAGTAATTATTTTTCAGAACTCTCAATCGTAGGAGAGAAAGTAAGGTCAAAATCTCCCTCTAGTAAGTTAAAAAACGGTAATATATACTAATGAATATTATAATCGACATCCTACAAACATCTACGAGAAATAGTTTAACTAATTTTTAAATAAAGATTGAACTCTCAAAAAAAAGAAAATCAGTACTTATCCATAACCGTATTTAATTATAAAAAATTGAACCAAGATCCAAAGAACGACCTTGATCTTGAAAAGGTACTCAAAATTCCTGTGATTAGAGAGGAGGGTTAAGGACGGACGGGTAAAAGGACCTGATCTTCGACCTAACATAAAGATCATGTTTTTTCCGAACTAACATGAAGATCGGAAGTTTTTCGTCAATAATCCAACAGAAGTTCCGGGAGTCATGTTTTTACCTATTCCGTACCTAGGACAAAAATTCCCTGATTATCAAATTACCCCTTTACTCTTACTATAATCTTCCATACCATATCTATTTACGACATTCTTTCTCGTGTCACCATCCGTGTCATGTAAATATATCGAGTTCTTAATCCTCTCGAAAAAGCTTCGTAACCGTGAATATATTTTAAAATCTGTATCACCTAGATACGTCCTTTTTCTTTATTTTCCTCCCCTCCTTCTACCGTCCTTCGTCCCCTTCCATAAAATGTGTATGTGTCGACCGAAATTCGGAACTTATTGTCTAAACTTTTCCCTGTACATTTACAGATCCAACGTCGTTTTTTTTTTTTTTTATCCAATTTGATTTTTACTCCTTCACGAACTACTGTTCCCTATAAGTTATTACTTTAGAACGATAATAAACTCAATCTTAATTTATCCAGAACCTCTGAAAATTTTTCCTTTCTCCACAGAAAACTTACGAAATTGAGATTCGGATATGATTTTCGTCTCTGTCTTTGTATTACTATGTCGGTCATAAAATTGTCGACTTTCGTAAAAGCACTCGTAATAATCTAACCTCTGTAGGTTTTAATGACTCGAGATAGGTCAGAAACGTGAAGGGGAGAAGCGTAAGGGTGGAATGACATTAGTACTCGAGTAAAAGATCTCTCTGTCTTTACAGAAATCCGTCGTCCATTCGTTGAACTTTCTAATGTAATCTTATTTCCACTTACTTTCTTCTACTATAAAAAGTGTTTTACCACATTGAGTTGGATGACCCTTGATAAACCGGTAATCAGGAATCAAATAACCTTAAATAAAGAAGTTGAATTTATTTCCGTATATTTTCTCCTGAAAGAAATGGTCGTGATTTCTTTTTAGTCATCAATGGTCGTAATTTCTTTCTTTGTTTTACTTCGCGTGTAACGGTTTGGATTAAAGTCATTAAGATGACTTCTCTTAGAAGTTTTATGATTCATTTATCCTTCGATAAGTCTTCGTAATAGTAAACCGATTACATGATTGACTAACAGGCGGAAGATCGCCAGGGACACGATTCCTGACATCCCTCATACCTACTTCAACTGGGACACCTCAAGGGTGTTCCTTGAACTCCACTCTTCAACCTTAATATATACTTTGCGGGTTATCGTTATAATTGTCTCTCTCTTTTTCCCTCCATTTTTTACAAATTAGTCCTTTACTCCTCTACTACTCTCCAATAAAATAACGTCTTGTTTCTTCGAACCAATTTACATACCCGCTTCGTTTTTTCGTACGAAGCCAATCTCTTAAGTCAAACCAATCTTACATTACAGACTCGTTTGACCCTCCATCACTTCCTGTCCCTTCGGACCGTACGACGTCAGGTACCCCAACGTTTCTCAACCCGTACTGAATCACTGACCTGTTGTTGTTGTTACAAATTCGTCGTATTCATATCTCCTTTATAAAAATCAAGACGTTGACTTTATATACAATGACGAGATATCTCCTGAACAGTCATAGGACGACTAGTCTAAACTTTTTCGTCCAATAAGAGGACAGGACACCCGAGGGTTTCTAAGTTCAGAAATTAGAGAACGGAACCAATAAAGAATACGTCTATAGACGAACGGGTCAACTACTGATTATTTTAACGAAAAGAAAATTAGAATGTCACGGCTATGAAACTTTTTATGTACTAAATTCTCTGGTTAAAATGACACGTTACAATTATCGGATACAATAGGGGTCCTGGAAACTAAGTCTACTTAGTTTCAAGGTTGTTAATCTTCACGAAACTAATTGGAACTTCCGGTAAAAACAACACAGTTTCACTTCCATAAAGCAACTCGTAGAACCCTCCTATGGTAAATAGTCAGACGATCGGAGAAAATTGTAAAAAGTATCTGTACCGTTGGGTGTACGTCAGTAAAAGAATCACCGACAGAGTAAAACATAAAAGAATTGTTAATTGGGTAGTCAGATCGAAATTCATAATCAAGTTATAGTAAAAATATAAATTTAGTATGTATGTAGAAAAAATCTGAAGAAGTCCTTGTCACCCTCCTGACTCTATTCACTTGGTTAATCTAAAGGAGGGTCTATAATTTTTTAAACACCGGTTTCCTCTCAATTTGTAAGACCTTCTTTCGACTTATCTCTGTGGTACTGACCCTTGCGTACATTCTTAATTTCTAAAATTTTAAATTTTTTATTTTTTTATTTTATTTTATTTTATTTTTTTTATTATTTTTTTAATTTTTTTTTATTTTTATTTTTTATTTTCATCGTTTTTTATTTTTATTTTTTTTATTTATTTTTATTTTCATCGAACGTTTCGTTTTTTTTTTTTCTCTGTGGTACTGTATCATTTTCGGAATTTTTTCGTTTTCGGTCTTCACTCGGTGCCCCGGACTATGTTACAGACACGTAGAAGGTTCCGGATTTATTGTACAGAAGAATGAGGATTCTGAGAGGTGAATTACCGATAAAGGATAAAGGTATTTATATGAAGTGAATTATCAATAAAGGAATAAAGGTATTTATAAGAAGGGTTTTTAGTAACAAGGAACTTTATTTTAATATGGTTTTTAAATCGATTGTATTAATCTGAAGTACAGTGTTCCATCCGTTACACTTGAATCTAGGACCTCTATTCTTTTTTTTTTAATAGGATGTCCATTCCGTAACCTTGTCCGACCCTACTTCTTATGACACAGGGTCTTTCTCCTTGATCGAATGCGTTTATCTCTTATCTTTTCATTAAGTCCCTACATATCGGACACTTTCCCTTAGCAACGAACACTGATCAAGAGTTCGACCTTTTAGTACCTCGAGGTTGTAGTCTCACGTGAGTAAAAAGTACGGTTCTCAGATCTCTCTCATTACACCTTCGTCTCCTTCGGTCCCCTCTCCCACTCTGTACCTAGTTTTCACCTCTTTTCCTTTGGTTTGGTGCTCTTCTCGTTCTCACTGAGTCGAAGACTTTCTCCTTTCTGTCCTGGGAGTCGAGGTTTGCCAACAGGAGTGATGTAATGACTGAAAGAAACCTATTGATTCGAATTTTCAAGAGGGCGGAGTTGGGGTAAGGAGGTGGGGAGAGTAGCGCGCGCGCGCGCGTGTGTGTGTGTGTGTGGTTAATGAACATGAAGTTTA
Organism: Capra ibex; assembly: GCA_006410555.1. NCBI lineage: Eukaryota > Metazoa > Chordata > Mammalia > Artiodactyla > Bovidae > Capra > Capra ibex. The sequence goes on from SJYO01046538.1 coordinate 74,557,031, forward strand.
TTTACCAACAAAGAAGACTGGTGTTGTGGTGTGGTGATGAATTCATTTGGACCTGCCTTGGATACACTCGGGTAACTCCCAATGTATAGTACGATTCTCAAACCTGAAATGGGACATTCGTCCGAAGGTCCGATCACAAGTGAAAAGGGGTTATAAAATAATAATTTTATTATTTCGTATGTCATGTACAGTTTCTTAAAATTCATAATTATTTATGGATATATGGATGATGGGTCTAACATAGCGATTGTAAAGTGAACGAAATCGTGTATAAATAGATAGGAAATGAAACGGTCGTTTCAGGCATATCAGTCTCGATACCAAAAAGGTAATCAACCCATACCCACACTCTCAACCTGGTGTTTCAGACTCGTGACTTCTTGACTACTAAAACTTGACACTAGGACCTCTTCTGAGAACTTCTCAGTGAACCTGACGTTCCTCTAGTTTGATCAGGTAGGATTTCCTTTAGTCAGAACTTATAAGTAACCTTCCTGCCTACAACTTCGACCTTGAGGTTATGAAACCGGTGGACTACACTTCTTGACTGAGTAACCTTGTCTGGGACTACGACCCTTTCTAACTTCCGCCCTCCTCTTCCCCTACTGTCTCCTACTCTACCAACCTACCGTAGTGGCTGAGTTACTTGTACTTAAACTCTTTAAGGTCCTCTACGCTCCCTGTCCCTACCAACCACACGACGTCAGGTGCCAGTGTTTCTCAGTCTATACTGTCTCGCTGACTTGTTGTTCAAGATCATCGAAGAAATACTTAATTGTAGAATTTTTATCTCAAAAACTTAAGTATTGTATACCACACAAAGGTGAATAAATCCACAAATTTTTTAAGGGGTCGTTTCAACGTACCTAAAGTTATATATACAGAATGTATTGAGAATAGTATTCCAGGATTAAAAAGTTATTTTTAGTAGAACATTTATATTAACAAAATAGTGTTAAAGGGAAAGAAAGGACGATTGTACATTTTTTTATGTCAACTAAAAACCTAATGAAAAAATAGGACTTTCGAAGTACTGACTGAATAATTAAGGTTATCTAAAAAAAAAACTAAGGAATCCTAAAAGACACGATTATTAGTACAGTAGATGGACACGTTTAAACTTTGTTACTTCATAAATAGTAAAAAAGATGGGAGTTATTTTTATATAGTGACCTTTCTCTTATTTCGTCTCTCCTTAAATTCTTTACTTTAGGTCTTAGTACCCTCTCTATAAGTTCAAGTAAGAAAAAAGAGAAATTAAAACCTAACTTATTACCATATCTTTTAGGTCTTACTACTTGTTTTTAAGTTACTAGAGAAGGGAGAAATAGATTTATTAGTCTGGAGAATAAGTGTAGAATATTAAATTATTTCCCTCTCTGTAACGTAGAAAGTTTCGGGAAAGAGAGAAAGTAAGGACTTGAGGACTTAAGGACTTTCGGTCAGTACAAGGATCTGAAGGGAAAGGTCTCGTCTTTAAGACCGATATATTTAGAATTCATTTATCAAAATAAAGGGTAAATTACTTTAAAGAGGGACTATACTGTTCTTTTTTCACTGGATGTACTTCAGTTAAGGATCCGTCCCACCATTCTTCAGACCCCAGGGACTCCTCCTCTTTTACCAGACCCCGAGAACTTCGTCTCTATCCCCAGACCTTAAGAGTTCCCCCTCTTTTTCTGTTTGTGGAAAAAAAAAAAAAAAAAATGGGAGATGTAAGGAATCAGAATTAGTGTATTCTGAAAAAAAGGAAATTCGGACCTTGACTACTGATGTGTCGTTCGTTGAGTCAAATTTGGGACATGATTCCTAATATATTGTTGTTACGTAGGACGAACTCCTGTCAAAGAGGGAGGACTTTTAGAAGACCGATTAGGACAATAGAATTTTGCATTTAATACCCTCACCCAGATCATTCTGGAAATGTTGGAACTTTGTCAGAAAACTAAATAACCTCATTGATTTCTTCATAGACTGAGGGAACGAATCTGATCGGTACCCCCGTGAGAGGTAGGGGGAAGACTACAGACACAATCTTCGCAAGAGACAGGGTAAAAGTGAAATTATTTTGAGACGACGTGTTTTCGAGACTCACTAGTTCAGACCAGGGACCAGGGCTTCGATTTAGAAGAAACCTCTACTGCTTAGGCTGTAGCAAGTGGCATTCGATAGTATGTCTGCACCTTTTATATTGTTGGTGGGTGATCCACGGCACCTCAAATTTTTACTGTCGTAGTCTCCTCGAGTCAATCACTTCCGGTCAATGGACCAGTGTGCTCATGGGTCCCCCACACGAAGAAACATCTAGGTTTGGGTAAGTTCCTGACAGGGAACCGAACGGACAGAGTGTATAGTAACAATTTTCACAAAGTCTCAAATAGTCTAAGTCCTTACGACCAAGTGTGATTGCTTCGAGAGTTCTCCGACTACTTATTTCGGTCTTATTGTCACATGATTAAATGTCCTCTTTATATTTAGATTGCATCTAACTCAAAATACAGTCGGACCCGTCACGCAAGAAAGAGATATCTGGTCTATTCACCCTTCTATTTAATCTTCTTTCATACGGACTAGTCGTGTGCTAACTGTGTTCCGTCTACTCAAATATACTACGTTTATGAATTAACGAAGTCGAATTGTCTGGGACTACATAGGTAGGGGTGTTATCCGTATGAGGTCGTTGATCTTGGACTGTCCACTATAAAAATCCGGTCTTTTACAGGAAAGGACCCGTCTCGTTCGGATTACTGACGAGACATGAACGTAACTTCTTGTGAAGGTTGGATAAAAATGTGTAGGAAAGACATCAATCCAAAAATGGAAGGCAATCTAATGACTCGACTACATCTTGTTAAGACACAAAAACTTCAATGAACCGTTCAAAAATGAACATAGGTAGTACTCAACTAAAGTACCTGATATAAAATCGTTCTTTAAAATAGATGGAATAAAATTTTAAGACTAAAGGAAACCTTACAAGACTAAGCCCAGGTCGACTTTCGTTCCGTGGTAGGAATTACATAATTTAGAAGTCTTATTAGGACTCTGCATTTGTAATAATAGTACAAGAGAAAAAATCTCGACACTTTTGATTCTTAGTCTCTTAAATCCACTAAAATGGTAAAAAGTCAACCGTTTACATATAACTCGGAGTTGGTACACGATCCGTACCTCCCTTTGCTATACTATTAATTGTTAGATAAGGATTACAGACACAGTGTCATTGTACAACAACAAGTCAGTGATTCAGTACAGATAGAGACGTTGGGGTATTTGACCTCGTGTGGTCAGGAGGGACAGGAAGTGATAGAGGATCTCGAACGAGTTTGAGTACGGGTAACTCAACCACTACGGCAGGTTGACAGAGTTGGAGACAATCATAATACTCTGAATTTGTTATCGTGCTACCTGAAATTTGTACACTCTGTAAAGGGTTGAGGTAATCGACTCAGTCACGGTCCCCAGAAAAAAGGTAGACTCCGAGTAAAATAAGTTACTGAATTATTTATTCACTTACTTGTCCGTGATAAAAAATCGTAACGAAGAAAGATATTTATTTCGTTTTCGTCTCAACTTATTCATACAAGTGTGAAAGTCTCTAAAGTCTGGTCCCAGGGTTAACAACGTTGAAAATTACTTAAGGTCGTCAAAAAGGTCGTAACACGTCTTATGTCTCCTCTGCACTGGGTCTGATTGTCTGTACGGTAGTTTCACCCTATTTCCGGTAGTCCTATTGTCTTCCTCTCCCACTTATTGAACGAGGATCTCCTTTGTCGACCTCGACCAAAGACTTACGATTTATCCAAACTCAAAGAGAAACTAAGTTCTTTCGGCTAAGGAGTGTTGAATTTGAAACTCTACGCAAGAATTGTAGCTGTTCTGGGGGTTTGACTCGACCCTTGTAGGACACCTCTCCAAAGGAACCCACTAAAAGAATTGCGGAGAGAAGGCATAGTCAAGTCGCTACATTGTCTTTACCGGAAGCTGACTCTAAAAGAAGAGTCTAGGATCGTGTTACGATCTCCCCGTTTCCAGAATGTTTTATATTTCCCTTTTATATTCATTCTACAAAGTCGAATTTTGTTGTATTTTCTCAGGTAAATAAAATAAGAATTGTGTATGATCTATGACACTATTCGTACCTGAGTAAAATTGTACTTCAGTGGTACCCACTCACACCAATAGTAGTAGGTGTATAATATCCACTTCTTTGTCTCCAGGTCTCTTGTTATCGTTAAATGGGTTTAGATCACTCTGTACTCGTTCTTAAATTTACATCAGTACTTTTCAAGATTTTCGGGTTTCGACAGTGGTAAGGGGTGTGACAGGGAAAGTCAATTCCCGAACATCCGGCGTAGACGGTGTTTTAGAAGGTAAGACCGGGATCGGATTAAATTAACAGGTAAAAAAAGTTATAGAGGATATTAGAGAAAACTGAGATAGTCTCGACATTTGTAAATGATAACAAAATCCATAGTTTTTTTATTCAGAAAGACACGATCTGAGAGGAGAAGAATTTACGTTCTTATTACAGATGTAAACAAGAAAGGTGGTTGTAAAGTACTCTGTACTAAATTTTGTTAGAAATCGTTCGTAAGTAGCTTAACTTCCAGTAAACTCACAGGCTTGTCCTGACCCATTATATGTTCGATTACACTTTTGTAGTGTCCGACAGACAAATTACTTTAAACGATTCTGGTACTTGGTTAGTCTCTACAAGATTAAACGTTCGTCCTTTTGGAAAGGTTAGAGATAATGATTTCGTTTCTTGTCCTCGTTAAATGACTCGTGGATAATACAAGGGTAATAAAACAATATGTAAGACCCTCCTATATCAAGAAGAAGATTTTGTCAGAATACCTTTTCTCGTCTTTTGGTACGGTGAACTACTTATCTTTACAAATAGAAATATAGAAGTCCCGGATAGTTTAACAGACAACGTCTGTTTAGGAATAATACACAAACGACTTAGTTTAATTTTTTGTCTCACTGGAGTCTTTCTACCGGTTTATTCTACAGGAAGTGAGTATAAGGGGGTAGTTTTTGTCATTAAACCGTAGGTAGTTGTCTGTCTTCATGGAAACACCCTCGAAACCCTAAGTCCATCCTTCGACGCTTTGAAGTCACGTCAGGTTCTGGTTCCATTCGTTAAAACTCCTCCGTTTGACCGTGGGTCCTTCGACTGAGTTACTGGTGCCACGGTTGAAGTCTACGCCTTTGTTGAGGTATGGGAACTTCTGAGTTGATGTTGGGGTAAACCGAAACCAGTAGAGAGGTCGTGGTATACAGTTCCCTGGGTCATCTTTAGTAGGGATAGGTAAATAATCGATTGTCCGTATGTCTGAACCAGGACCGACACCTGGGACTACGCCCGAAACTTGACGGGGTGGGAGAGAAACGGTGTCAGGTTTTAGGGGACCTCTATTCGAGTGGTTTGAGACAGTTTGACATCCAAGACTTTCCTGGGACATTGACCCAAGGTGACGATAGTTTCGGCGTCACGTCGTCGTCTGGACGGTCAGGTCCTGGTTCGTCCTCTGGAAGGTCGGACGTGCGGCCTTCTCGAACTTGTTAGGGACATGAACCGAGGTCAGAGGATCGGTGACAGGTGTTCAGTCATGACACTGGGTCCAGTGATCTCCCTCTGTCAGGTAGATGTGGAAACCTCTAGAACTTCCCGGAATATGATTCGAGGTCGTGAAGGGTCTGTCAGACACTCGTCAGGATGGATATCACCCTGTATGATATCCATACAGGGTATGTCCGTCCCCTGTATGTGTATACACAGAGTCCTCTAAGACATTGACGAGATAGTAGTCGACGTAGGAATCCCGGTACCTGTTCCTAGTCTTGTCAGACAGGTCCGTGGACTATTGTTGTGTGGGTAGATACGAAGGTCTCGATTCAAACGTCTGAAGTTAGAATCTTGAATCGACACCTGGGTCTTCGTCTGTGAACAGGGTCACGATGGGATACCCCGTTTCATAGTCCTCCGTCAGGGGAAGTGGGTCTCTGTCTGTCCTAGGTACGGGCGAACTCGGAGACTAATGTTCAGACTGTAGACGTCTCGGGTCACGTCTAGGTCACTGTCCTGTTGACTTCAAGACCCACATTAGGGTAGTCGACCCCTCATCTGTCCTCTTCCAGAAATGGACGATTTTGATCAGAAATTTCTGATCTTCTATACAAACTTATATCTACGTTTTTTCAGGACCTCGACTTCTTATGTCCCTATCCTGACCTTTTTTTTTATATATATATATATTAGTACTACATGTTGAATTTTTCGAATTGAGATGTATTATACGGTTAGTATCGAGGTATTTTAACCTACTTCTGTTTCATATCCAGTACTTGACATGTGGTAGTTTCGAACTAAGGTCCAGAAAATTTTTTTAGACACATTCGATCTAAAAGAATCCAACGTTGTCTGTCTTTTAAGTCGAGTCAGAAGACGACCTTCGTCAGGAATAACAGAGGGGTTAGGGTAGAGTTAGTTAGATGAAATATAGAGAATTTAGGTCTCCCAGAAGTAAACTGAACCTTCCAGGATCAAAGGACCTTGGTCAAAAACAAAGTCTCCTGGTCACGGAAGATTTCTTAATTGTACGTTCTTGGTCCTGACATACTCTTTCAGTTGACTGTATTTTGACAGTGAGGTGTTTCACCCGACTAATTTTCCTTTCCAGTAATTAAGTCTAAAACAATCTTAAGTCAGATTCGATCTTACTTTAAATGTAAGGGGACGGATACTTCTATACTAAAATATTCTCCTTATTACACCAATATAATCTCTTTATATATGAATTTTTTAACTGTTGTTCTACAAAAGTCAAAATGAAATGGGGACTAATAGTACTACGATGATCGTCAAGTAAGTACATAAAACTTAGTCTAAGGTATTTTTGGAGATCATCGGTCTTGGAATAAATAGATCGATAAATAAATATGTCAAAGACTAAGATTTTTCTTGAACTTCACCGGTTATATCAAAAAATCGAGTTAAGTTACCTTGTGGTATGTAAACATCTCAAGTAATGTTTATCGTAGACGAACACATGGAATCAATTGTATCGTCAATGGACTTCATCCATCCTCCCAAATACCTCGGGTAAAGTAGTCACTTTTTTAACTCCGAAGATATGAGACCTACTAACAGATTCGATCACAATATTTACCAGTTACCCCCACGTCCTGTTCCCGGACCTCTCCTAGTATCAGACATTAGTAGAGGTAACGTGACCGACCGTGGGTATTAACGATACGTACGATTCGTCGAAGCCAGTCCAGACTGAGAAACGCTGGGATACCTGGTATCGGGCGGTCTGAGGAGACAGGTACCGTAAGAGGTCCGTCATTATGACCTCACCCAACGGTCCGGGAGGAGGTCCCCTAGGAGGGTTGAGTCCCTAGTTTGGGTGTAGAAAATACAGAGGACGTGCTCGTCCGTCTAAGAAATGGTGATCACGGTGGACCCTTCGAGTATTAATGATATGTACCAACTTTTATTTATGTAGAGACAAATATCTTGTTTTGACGTGGAGATTTAGTCTGCGAAGTGGTTCGTCTTATCGAAGAGGTTTTCAATTCTGGGGTCGGAACACACAACTTACAGTGACTTAGTGTCTCTACCCCGTCCCTTGAGGTCGAGTCTTACAACTCCATACTCGAAGTCACTTTCCAGTCTGGGTTCACACCTATACAATACTAGGAGAGGAGGAGTGTTCGGGACTCTGACGACAACGGGTTTGAGAGAAATAGAGACGTTCTCCGATAACGGTTGACGGGACCTAGGTCACGGACAGTGAGTTTCAATTGGGAAGGATAAAAGTTACCTCCCAAACCCAAAATAAAAGGTATCTCTAAATTAGTTTGGTAGATGAGGACAAAATTCTCGAGATGATAGCAAACATAATTCAAAGATCTTGTATTATGTTTTAAGGAATCGGTCTTGCATTTTGGGAATTCTAGACCAGGGTTTAATTCAGTGAAAAGGTACAACAGGACGAGAGGTCTAAGGTTCACAAAGAAGTCAATAAGGTGTGGGGAAGAAGTAACCGATAGAGAAGTGTAATACAAGGAAGACATGGAACTTATACGAAAGGCAGATATGGTGAGAATTGTAAAGAACCGTCGGAAGTCACACGTCAAATTTACCGTATGGGAAGATCTTTTGTAGTAGCTGAGAGGTCCTTGGTAGTATTCAATGAGCAACACAAGTATCTTGTTTTTATGTGAGGGTGACTACTTCGTAGTAAGTGGTTCACATGAAGGCAGACAAATAAACACAGAGAATGGTTCGTTAAAACGCACTTCTTCTGACTTTTGTCAGTCCGTACAGAAGTTTTATACACACATTGTCAAAAGGTAAGGAATGTATTTACCTGTTTGCTTTCTTACAATGTAGGTTTTTGACCGGTTACTAAATTATTTTAAGAAAAATTTAGATGGGAACTCTAAGAATAGATCAGAGGATGTAAAATTTATGTAAATTCACACCTACTGAGGATTTATATATGGAGGACGAACTTAGAGAGAAGAGCTAGGTTGAGAAATAAACACTAGAGATGAATTCTACAGGATGAATTTAGAGTCTAAATTGTACCAGTTTGCACTTTAAGGATCATAAGGAGGTCGTACAGGGGGTAGAGTCGACCATACCGAGTCCGTCACCCGTAGAGAGTGAGAGAATGAGCGGCACAGGGTCGGTAACCGTTTAGGACAGCGACTAAGGAAGGTTTATGATCAAAGAAAGAATGGTGGAGGTGCCGAGAGTGTGACTAGGTTCTGTAAAGAGTGGATCTAGTAACGTTGTCGGAGAATTTTACAAAAGGGTCTAAGAGGAGGACACGAAAACTAGATGAGAGCTGTATACTCTGTAGTAAAATCTTATTTTAGGTTTATAAAACGAAAAAACGGGGTTTGGAAGACTTTTGAAGGGTAGAGTAAATGTCATTTTAGGTTTCAGGAAGACTACCGGATGGTGTGGGTGCCTTAGACTGTTAATTAAGGCAGACTATATAAGGGTCTGCAGGGAGAGACAAATTGACTGAGTTCGGTACAACCCAAGGAAAAACAATGACTTTGTAGGGTTCGGACAAGAATGTGTGAAACACAAACTATGCGGAACACGGACCCGATAAGAAGGAGATCTATAGACGTACCGAGGGAGGGAGTGAATGAGACAGAGTTCCGAGATGAATTTATATGGGAGGTTCGACGCCGGTAAGATGTGAGAACTGCCGACGTAGACGTATATCACAGCCGAACCGCGAAGGATAGGACAATAGGCGAAGTCAAAAGTAGAGTGAGAGATAATATTCGACATAGAAAATAGAATCAGTAACGGAAACAGAGACGATCTTTGATACAAAGGACTTCAGTCCCCCAAAACAGGCCAAAGAGAGATATAAAGACCACGAATCTTGTGACGACCCTTACGATCTGTTAGCAGTCTTCTTCTTTCCCTCCTTCTTTACCTCCCTCCCTTTTGATAGGTAATGTAATGACAATGGTCCAGTAAGTATTCTTACTCCGACTAGATATAAATACTATACCTTTATAAAGGTTTCATACAATAATTTTCTTTAGTCTAAAGTCTTTCCGTACATATTATAGTAAGGACGGAAATTTTTATTTATTAAAATGTAGTCCAACACATATATATAATATTTTACTCCCGTCTCTTTCCATATACGGTCCATTATCACCCACAGAGACTTTCACCATACTTTACCGTGAATCGTAAAAACAAAACGTAAAGACGTATTAAACGTAAAATTTATACATATATAATTTTAAAATTGTCACTTTTAAACTATAAGTCACTACCACATCTAGGTATAAAAAACGTGTAACTTTCGACAAATATTATATAAACAGTACAGTTCTCGTCAAATCTCTTATCATTATTGTATTCGCAATTGCAAGTTAAACCTTTTGGTTTGTGAGACGTTTAATTTACAAAAAAAAAGTAAAAACAACGGTTTTGTGTAAACCGGTGTTTTGGATTGGACTTGACTGTACGCGAATAAATATCCAGAATCGTGACGTATTACACTTATAAGTATTAAAAGTGATTAAGACGGAGTCTTGGACGTCACTATACAGTATATTGCTTATGTGAGATTTAATTGAAAGATTTCAGATTTGTTTAAGACTTTATGTAGGTTGACGTTTCAACCAAGAAAAAAATTCCTTCCGTAAAACGTACATAATTATAAAATGACGGGAATGTTTTTTTTTTAGATAATAGGAAGGAATCATACTCAAACTGATAAAAAAATAAGGAGAAAACGAGTCAATTTAAAAGTAACGAAAGATGTTATTCGAAAACACATTATTCAGATGTTATCTACAACACCATTATTTATTTTACTGTCCATTTGATTTAATTTAATCTTGAAATCAATCTTAACGTTCGTAATTTTTTTTTTCTTTTTCTTTTTCTTTTTTCGTCGAAATTTTGACTCTTTCGACAACAGGATAGGGTCCACACCGAAACAATGATGGGTTGGGATTCCAAATCAACTGAGAATCAGAGATCCATTTTCTTTCAATTGGATAATCTGATTTTCTGTTCTTACCCATTTAAAACTACTTTATCCCTGTGTTCCCGTCTGTCTAAAGTTCTTATGGGACCCCGTCTTGCAGTTATAACGTCACCACTGTCTATGTGGTAGTACCGACTTAAATAACTTGAAGTCGCATCCCGTCAGTATAAAGGGGGTGGGGTTTTAAAGTCCGACCAAGGGTAATTTCTGTCTTCCCTCACGACCCCTATAATTATCTTCGTACAAGAAAAGGACAAGTCGATAAATTTCTTTACAAGTCGACGTTCCACACGACTAAATACGTCGAATAGAAGACGTTGGGTCTATCTCGAGCGGCGAGAAGGGAGGGCAATGTTGGGGATGAATTACCTAGACATTGACTGAATGTAAAACGCTATACTTTAAATGTTCTTTTTCCCACACACAATCTCTTCCACCCCCCCTTCTATGACAATAACAAAGGTCCACGAAGACTAATATGAACACACCCGATGCTTGTCGGAATTAACACAAGAACCAATATTTACGTAGTATTTGTTTAAATCCTCTATTAGTCCGTCAGAATTTCCTCTTGGACCTTTAATAACAGTGGTTGATCCACTGGAATTCCATGTTATGTTTAATCACAAAGACCCCTACTCTGTATGTTGGTCGATAAGGACTCACCGAATCTCTACACCGGTCGATTTTACTTTGTCTTAATTTGAGGCCTTATTTCTCGTCGTACACCAAACCTGGAACCTAAAAATCTCTTACTAGAGTGTTGGTAAAGAACTGTAGGAAAGGTCATAAGTGTAAGATCAAGTTTTCGACGAAGGAGAAATTTCGGAAGGGTTTAGAGGTGATCAACCTTAATTAAAAGAGAAAGAAAGTTATCGACGACAACGACAAAGGACGTAAATGATCTGACAAATGATATTAAAAGGGTGAAAACTGACAAACACAAAAATACCTCACAGAGTTTCCGGTCAGTAGACATATAAACAAACTTTGTCAAAAGGTTTAGACACAACAGGTATAGAAAAAATGAATTTTAAGAGAAATATTAAGGACCCGAAGGGACCACGAAGTCGACCATTTCTTAGACGGACGTTACGTCCTCTGGACCCAAACTGGGGACCCAACCCTTCTAAGGGGTCCTCTTCCCTCGCCGATGTACGAGGTCATCAGACCGGACCTCTTAAGGTACCTGACATATCAGGTACTTAAGTATTTCTTATCCTATGTTGACTCACTGAAAGTGAGAGAAATATAAATGGTCGAAAGTAAATAAATTAAAAAAGAATCGTCGAAAATTTTTGTAAAGAAGAAATTGGAGTAGGATCCGTTATTAGAGATACTTTAATTTTACATAATATTAATATGTGTACGTATATATAAATATATAAACTTTCACACGGTTTTATTTATGTTTTACAAAATTACATATCGGAGTTTAGTGAACCTTATAGTAGTCATTAAGTGTATTATATGTAATTTAAGTATAGTCATAAACGTTTTGGTGACGGGAGAACATGTGATAATCCAGGAGCCCATCTTCTTGGTAAAAAATGTGTTACGTTACACAAGTTCTTAAAAACTCTAGAAGTGTTCTGTCATACAATCCCGTCATATTAGAGTGATTAGTTCTATTTTTATAAAGTTATGATATTATAAGACTATATCGAGATTTTATATTTTTATAAATTTTAGTTTGTTTACGGTTTCTGAGGTATGTTTTGTTTTGTAGTTGTAAAAAAAGAAAAATAGGAAAGACAATAGTTCCATATCAAATAAATGTTATAATATAATCAGAGTCCTTATGTTGTATGAATAAGTTTTCAAAACATCTAACATAAGGTAAATACCATTGATACTTTATAACTGATATAAGGGACACAACATGTCATACAGAAATACGTCCGATTCAGTGAAGTCAATACGGGTCGAGAACCTGGTATTGGGTTTCGAAGTTGGTATCTGGTGGTCTGAGGAAACAAGTACCCTAAGAGGTCCGTTCTTGTGACCTCACCCAACGGCAAAGGAAGAGATCCCCTAGAAGGACTGGGTCCCTAACTTGGGTGCAGAGAATGGAGAGGACGTAACCGTCCACCTAAGACATGGTGACACGACGGTCCCTTATGGGAACACCAAATAGATAAATATGTGACATCAAATATTTTTCATCAATGGTCGTCCCTCGTCCTTCCCACCCTGTTCTATTCTTGTCTCCTAACTCTCCTTGTGTTATGACAAAAGAAAAATAAAAACGCAGAAGGACCAAAAACAGCATAAGTGAAAAGCAAAATAAAAAGTCAGGTATTTTGTAATTGTAAAATTCATTTCTGTCGTAGTCCAATAAGTATTTGTCTTTACTGCAAAGGACGGAATCTCTGAATCATCGATTGTATAATTCACAGACCGGAGAAAAGGACACTTTCGGGCAAGAAAATTTGAAGCGACACACTAACCCCTTTGAACTAAGAATGGTGAAGTACAAAAGGACTCCCTTGAAAAGATCCCCTTGTGAAGTCGCCCGAAGAGCGGTTTCCTCCTCCTCAGTGCGAACTTACTACCCGACCCCTTTCCCTAACGATCCATACTCGAGGACCCTTGTAGTACAGAGGTCTACCGGGTACTCAATTGACGGGACGGGGGACGGGGAGAGGGACGTGGGTCCACCCGTTCCTATTTTACCCTCCTTCCACGAAATGTCCCTTCGAACTATTACCGTAGTTCGGGTCTTGTACAAGAGGTTATGAAGAAGATGTTATTGTTTGAACGTAAAACTAAGGACAGATTCAAGACCTTGATCAAGACAATAAAGACTTGAATTCCCTTTCTTTCTATACAATCACTAAACTATCATGGAAGGATAAGTTTCACGAAATGTTTGGAGTTTTGTCATCTTATTCGCATATATAACAGTACAAAGTAGTAAAAAAAAACATTACATTCAAGTGACGATAGGAATTATTAATAGAATACATTTTATGCATGTTTACGTCTCGAATCACTGACCCTTTGTTTTCGGTGAAGTCCGTACGACAAAAGGAAAAAGTACGGGAGAGGAGTTGGGATCGAGAATTAATGGTCAGTGCAGTATAGTTCCTCGGAAGAGAGCAACCGGGTATCGACGACGGAGGTAGGGAGAGGGGAACACGGGACCGGGAGTTCCTTTTGTAGTTCAAATCGTACTATTACATTAATTCCAGTCTCAGACGGAAGTCAGTAGTTACACGTTTACGACTTACTGATTACTCTATCAGGATTGTCTCAGAGGATTGGACATAGGAGGTTACTTCGACTTGTCCGTACCATAGGAGCCGGGGGAAAACTGTTCTTACTTTTAGACAGGAGGGGAAGCCCGAAGACGTTTCAGTCTTCTCATGTATCGTAGGTACGATATTAGTACCCGTAAAAGTCTTGTACCTAAAATTCTTTTTACTAGAAGCAGGGAGGGCGGAGAAAGAAATCGACGTACCGGTAAAGTAAAGGCCTTCGACGTGACCTCCCAGTCCTACCCCTAAGCCCGTGGTTTTCCTATGACACCCGAGTCTCCTGCACACTTTCACTTTCACTTCAGCGAGTCAGCACAGGCTGAGAAACAGCAGAAACGCTGGGGTACCTGACATCGGATGGTCCGAGGAGACAGGTACCCTAAAAGGTCCGTTATCATGACCTCACCTAACGGTAAAGGAAGAGGTCCCCTAGAAGGGCTGGGTTCCTAGTTTGGGCCCAGAGGGTGTAACATCTGTCTCCGAAATGGTAGACTCGGTGGTCCCTCCACTGCACATTGGTAAGTATTTCTTGTCTCCCAGTCTCGTCTTCGCGCCAAGGTCCCATAGACGCACCTCCCCTTGGTCGGTCTCAGTCCTCTGCCCTCACCCCAATATCAAGTTGACACCAAGACCCGAACTTGAGAGAGGTAGAGGACTTTGTATCCAGATCAGGACAGACGAAAGGTGTCCCACAAAAAGTTGGCACACACACACGCACACACACACACGCACACACACACACACACGCACACACACGCACACACACACAAAGGAAGATACTTGATCTCTAATTACTGGTGAATCATCCCGAGTGTATTCTTAATTCACTCTGGTTCGGAAATCGACCAAGTACCGTACGGTATTGCGTTATGGACATCATTCGTCATTTATTTATAATCAAAAACAGTTGTAGAATTTTAGTATCTGAACTAGGAAAACACTGATTGAGACCGATAGTCCAAAAGACGATTAAAAGTGAGCATTCGGCGTAGTAACCAGATTACTATTGTTACTACAATGAAGTAATAAGTGGGGAGTATGATGACCTCTTTTTGTTTGAACTTTTTGTCAAAGGAGAAAACGGGAGTGGTTATAAGGTAGGTATTTATGACACTCACGTCATAAAAATTTTTACACATAGTATAGTTTAAACAGAGAACGAGTGTTAGAAAGTTTCGTAAAGGTGACAAGAATCTTTTGTCGTTTTAGAAGGTGGCCTGAGTTCTACAGGACGGACTAGGTCGAGGAGTGGAGTACGAAGGAAAGAAACGAAAACTCGGAGATCGGTACGAACAGAAAGAAAGACTTTGTTCAGTGAGAGAAAGCGTCAAGTTCCGGAGACGTGTACGACAGTTACTTCGAAGTAAGGGATCAATTGAGATCACACAAATGTAGGTAAATTTGTAGTCAATAAGATCCTTTCAAATCACCTATTAGGGGATAGACGAGATGGAGTCTATCATTTCTTAGAGTAAAAATATACTAACCGAATAACGTACACAAAAAGGAAATGCCGTGAACGGATTCAATTTTAAGTGTATAACCACACTAATAAAACTGGTGGAAGTCAGGAAGAACTCACGTACTTGGAACAGATAATTTGTACAAGAATGGAGAGACCTGGACTTTAACGGATCCTCCTTGACCTATTGACAAACAATTCCGTTATACGAAATCGTGGTAAAATTTATAAGACTTTTAACTTTAATTTTACAAAGTTAGTAGATGAGTCCCAATAGGTCGGTAGTTTACGATCCTACAATTTAACCATTTTCACGACAAAAAAAAAAAAAGAAATTTCCAAATTTTCCTCTTGACTCTATCCTTACGTTAGTTCAATCTCTACTTCTCTTCCGTCTTCCCGAAGTGTAGGAACATAGTAAGTACCGTCTGTAAAAATCAGTGAGGATTGTCAAAGGACGATGTATGTCTAACCAGGAAGAGTTTTGTTGATTGAGAGGTTGTTGATCAACTTTGGGTAAACGATTGAGTTCGTTTATAAAGTTACTCTTCTAGAAAAATTACCACTTGTTACTACGTATTAATAATATGATGGGTACAACGTCACCTTGGTCTTTCATTAGCTGATTTAAAACGTCTACACAAAACCTAAGTAATCAAAAGGAATTTTGGGAGTTTGGGTATAATAGATCATGTGGGTATACTTATATATTGAGTAGAACCTATTCATTAACTTATGTAATCGTCACTTACTTACTTACTTATATTAACCCAGTATACCTTTATTATCGTCAAAGTGAGAATTAAAACTGTACTTTAGATTTTAAGGTTCATCATAGTCGTAGACAGGAGACTAAATACGATATCAGTCAACTCCCAGACTACTGTAAACCTTCGGATATATTTTTATCCTGTCCCTTATGTCTTGTAATGTTGAAGGGTAACTAATTAACCTCAAGAAAAAGTCCTGGAACAAGGTCCAGTTTAAGGGGTTCACAAAAATTACAGGACTATATTGTGACTTGCCCCGAACGGAACATCGAGTCAGTCATATCTTAGACGGTTTTTATATTCTCTGGGTCCAAGTTAAGAACCCAGTCGTTCTAGGGTACCTCTTCGTTTACCGTTGGTTCAGGTCATCAGAACAGATCTCTTAGGGTACCTGTCTCCTCGGACCGTCCGATGTCAGGTACACCAGTGTTTCTCAGCCTGTGTTGAATCACTGATTTGGTAGTGTATTGTGACTTGTACTTCCTTTAATTTACACTACGGACCAGAAGGACATACAGGGTCCTGTGACTGAGATTGGATACACGGCCCTAAACGGAGGAGGGTAGTTTGTCTTTGTCAAGACTAGGTGTCGAATCGAGAACGTTAGAAAAACTGTCCAATAGGTGATGAACTCAAATTAGACGGGGTCCATCTAGTTTTTCTTAACTATACTTAAAAAACTAACCTACGGACAGAAAAATGAGAGGTAGAGAAATGAAAAGCCGTCGACTTCCCCTAGGTAGTACTATTAAAGGGCAATAATCCAAACTTCACAAAACTTACACTTTACGGAAAAGTGAATCTTTCTTAACTACGGATATTGAACATTACACAATCGTCAGACCATCTCACGAACTGTCGGGTTTGACGTAATGTCCATCGATTAGGGGTACCGACTCGAGGTAATTTCTTATCTAGCATAGACAATTATGTCGGTATCTCACACCCAGTAACACGAGTTTCCGTCAGATCGACGACCCTCTTTCTAATAATACACTGAAATAAGATAAAATTTGAACCTCTTACATACCTTCTATATGATCAGTACTAACTAATTTCTATGGTCTCCCCTAAAATACTGAGAGGACGATACACGGTCCGAATATTAAGGGTGGTCCTTCTTTTTACAGGGGTTACCGAATTTGTTCTGGTCATCGTTTATAGTTCGATACCTGTCGATGGATCAACGACATGGAGGAAGTGAAACTGAAGAGGGTATAAAGTACGTCAAGAAATCTTATGCTGGGACCATAGGAGACTAGGAACTACGAATAACTATCACTGGGAATTCTTTTTATCTGAAAGACAAGGTTATGACACCGGGACCAGACTATACCCAATGATTGTAAAAAAAGATTTTCGGATCCTTTCATTCATGAAAAGTCAAATACATGGTAGAGATTAGATATCCGTCACTCTTACAACACCAAGACATGACTCCAGATTTTCGACACTATTACACAGACACGACACTAAGTAATTTTTACGGGTGGAAGTCGTTGTCTACCCTCTTCTCTGACGGTCGTACGTTGTACAAACAGTAGGAACCACATCTGTTTGAGTCCGTCTCGACTCATTGGTGTTAGAAACCTCATTAACTTTTATATCAGTCTAAATACCGAGAACGATTCAGTATATTAGATAGCCTTTCACAATATCTGACTTACAGACATACGGGAAGTTTAAGTAACTCCAGATTAGGAGTCACACTACCATAAACCTCCACCCTGGAAATCCGCCACTAATCCCGTATTCCACGCCGGAAGTACTTACCCTAAACACGGGAATAGTTTCTATTGGGTCTCTCGAGAGAATAGGGGAAGGTGGTCCACTTCTGAGGCTACTGGCACTCGGTACTTCGTTTGTGAGACATCGGTGGTCTAGACGGTCACGGAATTAGAACTTGAGGGGTCGAGGTCTTGACACTTTTTATTTACGTACATCAAATAATTGAGTAGTCCAGATGCCATAGAAACAATATCGTCGGGTTCGTCTGATTGTGCCTTCCGGTCGATCTCATAGACTTCAGACATAATACTCCATCCAGAGTAAACTAGTACAATTCACGTCAAAAATTATTTGTCTTATAATAATTTACTTCAGGTTTTCTATCGGGTAAGTAGTCAGTTCAAAAGTAACTTGTCCGCAAACAGATAATTAAGGTTTTCAGGTATTCTCTTTTTTCTTCACGACTGCTCTACGGATTGGAATTTCTTATATATGTAGCACCACACTGCGACTTACGTCTACATGCCTTAGCAAATTATTCGTCAGTTTGCCGTAAGTCAATGGTCTTACACTCATCAGACACTAAAGTTTTTAACGAAATAATATCGTGGGTGCGTTTTACCGAAGTTTCACTTGAGTCTCAAGGAAGTCCACCTTTCCTACGAAGAGTTCCAGATATTTCCTGAATAAAGAACCTTTGGAGTCTTAAATAGATCGGGTGTAGACTAAACTCCTCTTTGACACACCAGTCACCTCTAATAGTATAAATAGCTTTCAGGAGTCAAAACTGTCATCTAGTCTATAGACTTAAGGGTCAGATCACGACCGTGACCTTCTAAGACTATAAAAATAATTTATTAAAAATTTTTGTTTTATATAGGTTGAAATCCGAATAGGTCAATGACTTATTAGACAATAAATTATGAAATAGTAAAGTCTATCGGACCACATCATCTATTCTTATCTCCTATTCCTAATTGTATTTAAACCGTGAAGGTAAAGTATCGGTTTATTGAAACCTCCTCAAGAGACAAAAGGGTGGACGTTTCATCTCTTTTGTTATGGATGATCTATTTCATTATCACTTCAAATTTACATTACTACATATACTTTGGTTACATGACCTGTGATTTATAGAATTGAAGATGTACGGTAATATAGAGCAGTTAATGTCTTTTCCATACTTTGTAGTAACCAATTAAAAAAAGAAGAGGTCATACCTCAAATTCGACGATCTTACTAACTTTGATGTTAATTCTATGTTTAACCTTCCCTGACATTACATAGAAATACAGGTAATTCAGATTTCTCGTCCGATTATTTTTTTTTAGTAAGTAAAACGTAAGTAATAATTAATCGTTCATAACTCACTCGTATAAAATTTATTTTAAATCAAGACAATCGATATTCAAAAGAGTCTTTTAGAACGGACAATCGTTATCGAGTTCTATTAACATAAGAACTAGACTTTACTTTTACTGAGTTTACAAACAAAGATTTAGTTGAATTTCGACCCATACTACTATTGGTCGAAGAAATTCAACTAGGTAATATCAGACAAATCACACTATTCTCTTGGGTCATCGAGAAGTAGCACAAAAGGGTGAAGAGTCTACAGAAAGAGACAGTGACAGAGAGGGATCGGAGGGATGTTTGCGACTGTTCGGTCATTAATTCGAGGAGATTCCTGGACCCACAAGAAACCTTTCTTACTACTATTTCGACTTTGAGGTTATAAAACCGGTGGAGTACGTTTCTCAACTGAGAAACGTTTCTGAGACTACGACCCTCCCTAACCCCCGTCCTCCTCTTCCCCTGCTGTCTCCTACTCTACCGACCTACCGTAGTGGCTGAGTTACCTGTACTCAAACTCACTTGAGGTCCTTAACCACTACCTGTCCCTCAGGACCGCACGACTCTAAATACCCCAGCGTTTCTCAATCCGTACTGACTCGCTGACTTGACTTGACTTAACTTGACTTCCTGGGTAGACAACGAATACCCCGTTTGTTGTTTTCACTCTTCACTGGACTCGTGTTTACTTTGGTTTTGTGGAGTATAAGTTTGGTACGTTACTTTTAGATTCGTACCCGAAGAGTCTGGTCATTAAATGTCCGAGTTTTAATATCAGTAACGAAACATTAGAGGTTTCTCTTGGAAGGTTATTCTTCCCTTTGTTTACCCGTGTTCATAAACCTACACCATCCATTTATAATTCTGTCACATTAATAATGTGAGTATCAAAAAGACACAAAACTAAAAGACGAAACTAGTAAAAAAGACATAAAGTGTTTACGTATTTTTATCTTGATATCAAAAATAAAGTATCAAATTCCAAAACTAGTTTACATAAAAGTCATAAAGACCTTATAAAAGTTGTCAATCTGTAATTAGGGACCTCTTCCCTTACCGTTGGGTGAGGTCATAAGAACGGACCTTTTAGGGTACCTGTCTCCTCGGTGTCAGGTACCCCAGTGTCTCAACCTGTGTTACTCGTTGGTTGTGTAGGTCTGTAACTAACGGAAAATCTTAAGCTACACTACACGAAAAGAGGACGTGAATGGAAAAACATGATGAGTAGAAACAGGAAGACTCTCTTCCAAGTGGAGAAGGAAAACATTGAAGACATAGGTCCACGATCTTTAAACGAGACTTGGGAAGAGATCCACGAGACTTTGAACGTACGTCTGTCTGTTTATCGGGGTTCCAGTTCATAAACGGAGGTATAGACAAAAAGATTCCTTTGTGAGATCTCAGAGGTTCGAATGCGAGCTAGACAAAAGGACGGACTTATAAGAGGATTAGTCACGTAGTGACAGGTTCGACCTATAATAAAAGTAAACAATAGGACCCGAATGAAAGTAACAGACACGGACTCAGTGGTGAGGACTTTGTAGGACTGAAACTCCCAATTAGGAGGTGTGACAAAGTCAATCAGTAACAGAAGTATAATATATATATTATAAAAGTTTTTAGGGTAAAGTTAGTACAAAAGGAAAAATGAGAAAAGGGTAATTAGTGTTACTCCGAATTAAAGGTAAAAAAATTTTTTCTTCATTTATCAGTATAGGGAATTTCTAATATGATTTTCGAGTCAAGTCAAGTCAAGTCAGCGAGTCAGCACAGGCTGAGAAACGCTGGGGTACTTAGCGTCGTGTGGTCCGGAGGGACAGGTAGTGGTTGAGGGCCTCAAGTGAGTCTGAGTGCAGGTAGCTCAGTCACTACGGTAGGTCGGTAGAGTAGGAGACAGCAGGGGAAGAGGAGGACGGGGATTAGGGAGGGTCGTAGTCTCAGAAAAGGTTACTCAGTTGAGAAGCGCACTCCACCGGTTTCATGACCTCAAAGTCGAAGTCGTAGTAAGGAAGGTTTCTTTAGGGTCCCAACTAGAGGAAGTCTTACCTGACCAACCTAGAGGAACGACAGGTTCCCTGAGATCGACTAGGATTGAAATTATTAATAAATATTTTACATAACTCACGAATAGAAAAACTTGAAATAAAAAAAAGTAAAACCGACGTGGCTCAGAAGTCACTATGTACGTCTGAAAAAGAGTAACGTCACTGGCCCCCGAGTACCCGAAGAGTAGCGCCATCGAAGTCCGAGTTCCCCCGTGTCCAAAGTCATCAACACCGTGTAACTGAATCAACGAGGAACCGCACACCTTAGAAGGGTCTGGACCTTAGCTTGGACACTGGGGACGTAACCGTCCACCTATGAGTTGGTGACCTAGTGGTCCCTTCAGGAACTCGTGATTACTGTTTGTGACATCATTCACGAAATACTGAAAATACTGAGTTTTGTTGGATTACTTCATGTAAAAATGGGGTAAAAAAGTCTAATTTTGTTTTGTCTATATATTTTTAACTCGGAATCTTTATAGTCTAGTCGACAAGTTTAAGTATGAGACTTATTCGTCTTCTTTGTCTTGGCCTCAGGTCCAAACAACTACAATGTCGGACCTACGGAAATTTATACATAAATTTGTGTACGAATGTAACTCAGTCACTCTGTGTCACTAAAGATCTCGTCTTCTTATTTGGTTCTTATCACCTACTTTTTCTAGAGAACAGGGGACGTCCGTAGTTTGTCTGTGGTGGTGACTATGACTGAACCGGTTTTTCAGGTAATGGGGTGTGTCTTTTGTAAAATGAGTGGGGTTACATTACTACAATTAATGTACTTTTACTGTGGTCGGATTACCGTCTTTCGTTTGTCCTTAATTTCTCGGAGGACTACTTCCACTTTATCTCACTTTTTCGACCGAATTTTGAGTTATAAGTTTTTTGATTCTAGTATTGTAGGTTAGGGTAGGGTAGGGTAGGGAAGTACCGTTTATGTATCCTTTTCTTACCTTCGTCACTCTCTCAAATAAAAGAACCCGAGGTTTTAGTGACGTCTACCACTGACGTCGGTACTTTAATTTTCTGAGAACGAGGAACTTTCTGATCGTTACTGTTTGGATTTATCGTATAATTTTTCGTCTCTGTAGTGAAAGGGATGTTTTCAGGCATATCAGTTTCGATACCAAAAAGGTCATCAGTACATGTCTACACTCTCGACTTGTTGTTTTTTCCGATTCGTGGTTTCTTAACTACGAAAGTTTGAGACTACAACCTCGTCTGAGAACTCTCAGGGAACCTGACGTTCCTCTGGGTCTGTCAGTTAGGATTTCCTTTAGTTGGGACTTATAAGTAACCTTCCTCACTACGACTTCGACTTCGAGGTTATGAAGGAAGCCGGTGGACTACACTTCACGTCTGAACCTTTTCGGAACTACGACCCTTCCTGACTCCCGTCCTCCTCTTCCCCTGCTGTCTCCTACTCTACCGACCTACCGTAGTGGCTGAGTTACCGGTACCCAAACTCGTTCGAGGCCCTCTACCACTTTCTGTTCCTTCAGACCTCCTAACGCCAGGTACCCCAGTGTTTCTCAGCCTGTGTTGACTTGTTACCGTTGTTGTTGTTGTTGTTGTTGTTACGTGATCCTTAACAATCTTCAACGGTCTGAAGTCTTTAAGAAAATTTTTATTTGAAACGTACCGTAGGAAGGAAAGTACGTACACTGTTGATTGTCGACACGTGTAGACCCTAGATTATAAGACAGAGTGCACCGTAGAATCTAGACCTCTGAGTCGTCAGTACTTCCCCTTCAGCACCCCTCCGAGGATACCCCTGTGAACTACTAAAGAACCAGGTAAGACGGGGACAAGACACAGGAGTAGAGGAGAGTATATAAACCGAAACGACCCGGGGGAAAAGTCTTCGAGGGAGTGACATGTCAAACGTTTGAACGTTAAAGTGTGACGTAAACAGTGGTATCGTTGTTTTTTTGGATGTTTCACCTTTTACACAGCTTAGTCGGTGGTCTGAACACAGAACGACCACAGTTCAGTTTGCGTACCGACGTAGAACCCATTAGACACGTTACCTGATCGTATAAAGGCCTCCCACAATCTCGGACTGGAAGTTAAAGGTCGACAGCGTTAGAGAGGAAGTGACTGGAACAAACGAAGACTGGGACCGAATCATCAACCGGTTCTTCTGAAAAAGGGGTAGGTGTGAAGTTCAAGACTAAAGTTATTCGGAAGGAGACCACATGTTTTACTTGGATCCGACTTAATTAGTTCCGAATTCTTCATCACAAATAGTAGCAGAACCACAACCAACTTGTCGTACACTTATTAGCGTAGATGTAAGACTTATCTTGAATTCTCTCTATACGTACGATTAAAATTAGTCCAAGACTCTTACCCACAGTTCTCGGTTGATCAATCAGACACAATTTCCGGTTTCAGACTACATTTCGACGTCACTCCACACCACCGGTGTCAGATTCTTTCTTCCGGTTAGTCTGTCTGTCGACAAGTCTTATAGTCGGAGTCCATTCCTCTGTTTCACGAGTACAACCGTGTCCCAAAGTTTGAGTCCTTTGTCCCTCTCGTCCGGAGACATCTACTCATTCCGAGAGAGGAAAATGTGACGGACACTCGAGGGTAATGGAGTCCGGTTGAAACCCGGTCTCCGATCCTCCTACTGCCCTTCATTTCCGAAAAGAGACGTTCGTAGGGAAGGCAGGTGTCTCCATCTACACCGTGACGAGAGTCAAAGCCGTTCTTAAAGGGGAGAACGAGATGGAGATTTAGTGGAAAAGAGGTAAATCGATTCATACATATAGGATAGTAGGAAGTTTTTGAGTCAATTACTATGTAGATGAGGAACTTAAGAAAGAAATGTAGTGAGGGTTTTAATTTGTCTTACGGGCGGGGAAGACTCGTTGATATTATCAATTAGGGATAAAAAGAAGTATACAACGAACGACATAAGGAACATAAGTTCAATCATGAGACCAACCCCGCACACACACACACACACACACACACACACACACACACACACTCCCCCGTCACATTATGATTGAATGTGTGACACACTCCGAGGTACACACAAGTCAACGATTTGACACAGGTTGAGAAACTCTGGGGTACCGGACATCGGGTGGTCCGACGAGACAGGAACCCTAAAGGGTCCGTTCTTATGAGCTCACCTAACAGCAAAGGAAGAGATCCCATAGAAAGGTTGGGTCCCTAGTTTGGACACAGAGGAGAACCGTCCGTCTAAGAAATGGTAGACTCGGTGGTCCCTTCGGGGAAGTTCCCCTCCCTACTATAAGTTAAGTGAGAATGAGGGTATCGATCTCTTCAAGATCAACTAAAATAAACACACACGTGTCTACTTTTGTGTGTCCAAATATGATTACAAATCTCACATGAGACCACGTTTAATAGACCCGTCCTAAACACAGATTAAAGGAATAATACTACGAAACTTGTGTCATCTAAGAAACGTCTCGAAACAATTTATTTACGAGAGTTTACATACTTGATCTATAAAAGGTCACGTAGACTTCTTTGGTCTGTGCGAAGGACGAATACATCTATTTACGTTTATTAATACGTTTATAATGACTTTCCTAAGCCTCTTCTACCTGGTGGTGACTGTCTTCACTGAGTGTTTACAGGGGTAATGATGAGAAAGGGTCTTAGGAAGTCGGGTGTGTACGGGTCACCTTCGCGGCAACGAGAAAGGTCCTTGTGTCTACTACCTTACCGTGTGATGGAGACCACGGGGGATTCCGGGAGATAGATTGAGAGACGTCACTGGTACCGTCCTCCCTGGGTACTTCGGGGATTTGCTCGTGGAGGATCGGTTCGAGACGACTGTGATGAAGTAATACTTCTACGTACCAAACCGACGATCGATTACTTACGGTCACGAACCTTCCTCTTTGAGCCGAAGAGGGACTATGTTAAATTGTAGCATAAAGGGATTAAACTCGGACTAAATCAGCGACCCCATAAACCTGCGAAGAAGATACCACGGCTATCAATTAATTTGTCTACAACGTCTCCCTTAGTAATTAAAATCACGGCGTCTACCCTCGCTTTACTGAAACACTTCAATTACAAAGTCGTTTTGTTACCCGAAGACAGTAGTTAACCATATTTGACTCATTTAATTCTCTTGTTCATCTTATCCCATCCAGCGAGTCTTCTTTATAGTTAATAAGTAAACTTCTTAATACGAAGAAAAAACAGAGACGGAAGGGTATTCCTATCTTTTCACTACAGACGTCCCTCCCCCACACTATCGTCCTCCTTTCGTCCAACTGTTTCAGATTTCGAAATCGACTCGTTTCTAAAAATTGAAACAACCCAAATAAAGCATATACTCTCACCTACCAAATCCTTATACTTGACTCGGTCCACTTGGTCCTTGTAAACATTGTTCTATACAATCCCCTTGTGTAGGGACCTTCTGTCTGTCAGAATAGATAACGTGGTTCTTAATAGGTAATAAAGTCGTTTATAAATAACAACTCTCCGTGAAACCCTGTCTTATGTACCGTTACTTGTACTCGATAAACGTTTCGAATATCAGTAAGGCCTTTTTTACATATCCACGTTTGAGATACAGGATCTTATCGAGGAGTGTGTTTATGTACAGACAAATAGTGTGTGTATACACCCCTTCTTTTTATCGTAAGTAACCGGTCTGGGGGTACACGGTCCTTGTACGAACACAACTTATAGCAACACTCCTTTAAACTATTTATGTACTCTTTTGACTTGTGAACGTAAGTCATTCGTCTTACAGAAGGGTTTCAGTGTACCAATAGTACCTCTTTAATGTACAATTATAACCAAGCCTTCATTTAGAAATCTTTGAATGTAAGTTACTCTTTCTGTGTAATACGTTCCTCTAGATAGGTACTGTGCTCTAAATTTTATTTCATTTTTATTTTTAATTTTTTTTTTCTGTATCCTTTTACTTCTCTGTCATTCTTTTACAAACGTTTAGTATATACGTTATTTTCTAAACATAATTTTTTTATTTTTTTTTTAATTCACTGAGAGATATATTTATTTTGAGTCGCCTTTAAGGTCCTCCTTCTCTGATTCGTTCCTGTTAGTGTCTTCCTTAGTACTCCTCCACCGTAAATTCCGTTGGTGACCTCCCACCCAAAGTACAGTTGTACTGCCGTGTCCTTCTCCCGCATACCTCTTGTACTCAAAGTGGTGCGACGAAGTGCTAGTCCGTCAAAGAAGAGTATACTGTGAGACTTTAAACGCAAATAGTCAGATCAAAAGTCACCGTCAGTCTTATTGTCGGGATGTTTCTACAGGGACAGGATGAGAGATCTTACACATTGATACACTGCAACGAACCTTTTCTCTTTAATGCTAACGAACTGACCGGTAACGACGGAAACTTCCACCTACACACGACTCTCGGTTTCTTACACCCGTGGGAGATCTTCGGTCTTTCGTTCTTTTACCTAATACTTACGTCGGGGTGGTTGTGAAACTTGAGTCGGGTCTGAAGACTGAAAGTTTTGATGCTCTATTATTTATACACAACAGAATCCGGTGACTCAAACACCATAAATAATGTCGTCATCCTTCGACTATGTAACTGTCTTCTCCGAATAAATAAAAAACCGAAATAAAGATAGTCTATTTTGGATCTAGGAACAGAAAAGACTAAGTTGAAAAAAGAATTACTTTCATGTATAATGTACGTCGTCTGGGCATGTCGGGTAATTAAAAAAAAGTATAGAACTAGCAAGTAAGAAAGGTGTTTAAATAGAATCTAACGTTTACATAGAATAGAATCTAAAGGTCACTATTCTACCATTTATTTTATCTATCTCAGGGAAAGGAGGACTTCGAATGTATCACTTCCTTTTCTACCTTAAAGCTAAACTTTGTTCCATCTATCCGGACAGCAAACGACACGGTCCCTTTTACCCTCGTTTTTGATTCGTACCCTGTGTTCGTATAATCAAATGAAAATAGACACTATATACTCTAAGATCCCACGATGACATCTACACACAAACGTATAGTTTTCCCTCTTTGCGTGGACTCTAAGTTTAGTAACATGAAACAGTCGAAGGTAAGGTTAACGTAAAAATCGCGTCTAACGAGGGCGTCTTACCATGGTATGTACTGGGGACTACTGGAGGAGACACCCCGACCGAGTGTGTGTACTAAGGACCGGGGGACTCGGAGTGACCGGTTCTACCCGTAATATCCCTTGGTTACTACCTTTCTCGGGTTACCATGTTGTACTAATGAAACGAGACAGAGTCGTACTACGACTCGTGTGGTCGACGCGTCCCGGGTAAGTACACGGTACAGAGGTTCGCACGACTAATTTGGCATACGAGTAACTAGAGCCCCCGGAGACAAGACAATACCGTGATTGGGTCGACCCATTCCTCCTAAACAACGACGAATTACAGAGCACTACCCGGGTGGAATAATAAGAATTAGGTGAGAGACATTATTAACCAAGGTCCTTATGTGGTTTGGAGTTGAATCTAATAAAAAAGAAAGACAGAGACTACCCATGTGTTAAAGGTGACAGTTATACGTAAATTACCGTTTAAATTGGTTTGTGGGTCATAACGTATTACCGAATTCACAACTTGGGACACAGATAGACTTTAAAAGTTCGAAAGGAGATTTTGGTAAACCAGATTGACCTGGTTACATGTTTTAGTCAGTATATGTACATGTATCTCTATACTATATAAAAATCTCAGATATATTATGACTCTTAGTTTCTTAAATTCTTAAGTTCAGAATTTTTTACTTTTAACTCCGACCACGTGATAATGTTAGTAACGATCGATAAAAACAAACATACACAAACAAAAAAGAAAAATATACCATTAACATCCTAATCAAGTGTCCGTTCGATGATGTGTATTTGACTCTCTCTCGAATTTCCTCTGTTTAGTATGTCGTTTTGTACCATTTTAGGAAATTAATTAATCTCGTTGGTACGTTTTTTATAGTTTTTGTTAGAGGTCCCATAGAAGATAAGGGACTCCATTAAAGATTTAATAGTTTTAAATAAAAGAGTGACATTGATGATTTAATACAAAAGTAGTAATGAAGAAGGTAGCAAGTCAAGTTAAGTCAAGTCAGCGAGTCAACACAGACTTAGAAACGATGATGATGATGATTCAGCGAAGTCAGCACAGGCTGAGATACTCTGGGGTATCTGCCGTCGGGGGTCCGAGGGGGCAGGGACCCTAAGAGGTCCGTTCTTGTGACCTCACCCAACGGTAAAGGAAGAGGTTATGTACTTTCACTTTTCCCTTTCACTTCAGGGAGTTAGCACAGGCTGAATCGCTGGGGTACCTGACGTCGGGTGGTCCGAGGAGGCAGGTACCCTAAAGGGTCTGTTTTCATGACCTCACCCCACACTTAGAAACGATGACAAACAGTTTATTAAAACCTTTATATTCTACGATTAATTTAGGAGATTAAAAGGAGAACTCCAATGACTCTGGGATTTTCCCGTACATTAAACAGACCGAGCAGAAGGTCGTTGTACCATCTGTTCTACAAGACTCCCTGGGAAGAGCAATTCTTTTTCTTCCCTTTATTTTGTATTCAATGTAATTGTTCCGACTGAATTTTGTGTTGTAAGTTTTTGATTCTAGTACCGTAGGTCAGGGTAGTGAAGTACCGTTTATCTACCCCTTTGTTACTTTTGTCACTGTCTGAAATAAAAGAACCCGAGACTTTAGTGACGTCTACCACTGACGTCGGTACTTTAATTTTCTGTGAACGATGAACCCTCTTTTCGATACCGGTTGGATCTGTCGTATAATTTTTTGTCTCTGTCAAGAAACGGTGGTTTCCATGTAAATCAGTTTCGATACCAGGTCGTCAGTATATACCTACACTCTCAACCTGATATTTCTTTCGACTTACAGATTCTTAACTACGAAAACTTGACACCACAACCTCTTCTGAGAACTGTCAGGGAACCTGATGTTCCTCTAGTTTGGTCAGGTAGGATTTTCTTTAGTCAGGACTTATAAGTAACCTTCCTCACTACGACTTCGACTTTGAGGTTATGAAACCGGTGAAGTACGCTTCTCGACTGAGTAACCTTTTCTGGGACTACGACCCTGACTAAATTCTGTCCTCCTCTTCACCTGCTGTTTCCTACTCTACCAACTTACCGTAGTGGCTGAGTTACCTGTACTCAAACTCGCTCGAGACCCTCAACCACTTCCTATCCCTTCGGACCACACGACGGTACCCTGTCGTTTCTCAGTCTGTACTGACTCACTGACTTGACTTGACTCCTGTCTTAAACCTACGTCACAATCGAAAAAAACAAAAACAAAAAGGTTTTCCACCCATTAGGAAGGTGTTTACAGGACGAGGGGTCCTGTATATACCGACATTAGACCACCCTCGACTCCTTTTACCCAGTTTCTCTCTTCGTCATTCACAAACTTCCATCCATAGATCTCTTTAGGACACAATCTTAATGACTTTGAACCTAGTCGTCTCACCATCTTTCAACTGAGACAGAACGGTAGCCACCACTGAGAGTCACTCTCTTGTTTCCAGAGGTCAAACCCCGTTTGTATCCCAACTCCCCTTCGTCTAAATATGGAAGTAGACTTTCAGAAAAGTTGTGTTCGTGTTGGTTATCGGATTATGAGACCGTCATCTTTGTCCGATAAGTACTGTTGATAACGACTCCCAGCAAATCTCGGCAAAATACTATTCTGTGGTCGGTGTTCACTCCAAAGATTCAGTCCTACTTGAAAACAGGTCCCCTTATACTTGGGGACACTCTCTTCCAGAAAAGAGACACGTGTGATTTCTTGGTGAGAGACCCCTTCTTCTCCTATACGATTACTAATAATAAAGGTTATTACGTCGTTATGCAGAACAATATCACGAAGGCCCTTCAAGGACTGTACACGATTATTCCTGTTCCCTACTACCTGTTTCCCCACTCAAGTAAAGTCAGGACGGTGCTTATGACAGTCACTCATGATGACGAGTCCTCCTGCCGTAAGTAATCTTCACGACGACTGAGACCAATTGGGCAGTGAGAATCCCAATGTGAGGTGTCATGTCCTCGGTCGTTCTTTCAATCCGTAGTTTTATCTAAATAATGAGTAGTTTTATTTAAAGTACTTCTGTGTCTAATTCAACCAGAGTAAGTAATGACATAGAACGTACAAATCGACTCTTAAATCATGTATCTTCCATCAGGAAATAAAAATCTACTTATTGTACCATTAGTCAAATGTTTTATGACCTACATTACGTGACCTCCCTCAGGGTCGGAATCGTGTTGCCCTTCTGGTCCGATACAAACGTCTGAAAGGGTATTTACACAAGACGCCTTCCGCCAATTGGAAAATCGTGGAGTGGTATAAAAAGTGAATATTTGACCTCTAACCTATGTATCAAGCGGTCTAACGAAATACTCAAATCCTTGGTATTTCAAGAGATGTCTATAATCCATCAGTATTCAAATCGTGAGTACGTCGTGACTAATTTCTTTATTTTTACTTCTTTATTTAATTTTTCACCTATTAAAAACTCATCGGGGGTTATTATGTGATCTGTGAAAATTTATACGAAATGATGAATTCGTCATTGTAAAGTTTTATTCATAATTATAGAGAATTAATAGTCCTCCTTTTGTTTTCCGAGTCCTTCTCCAAGACAAATGGACCAAGGTTTACTGATGCTACTAAAGAAAGAGAGATGAGATAAAGTGACGGAGGGTCGTGTACACTTTCCCGTCTCTTGTTATTATACAGTCTCACCTGAATTACCGAATTAATGTATCATGGTTTATATTACGACCTCAAACCTCTACTCCTTCTTCGTACTACGGTCCTTTACGTTATCTGTCATTCTGGAATTACTTAGAAACGTTCTACCCACGTCAGACAAAACAAAAAAACAAAAAAAAAAATTACTAAATTTTCTCTTTCGGTCTAGTCACATGTACTTCCGTGGGTACTTTTTGTCTCCGACTGAATTCATGACCCTCTTTAAGGTAAACGTCTGAACTCGTTTCGGTGACGTCCTTTCATTTTCTTTAGCTTAAATTAACGAAACGAAGGGGGTCTAATATGTGTCTTGCTGACTCAGGAAACACGTGGTTCACACTAATGATAAGACCCAAGGGACTAGAACTGGAACTTGTCCGCCCACGATCCTTTCTTGCAGTTTTAAATAAGAACTTCTGTTCTCGGGAGGTGTCTGAAAGAGTGGTGATGACGACGACGACGACGGTTCATCGAAGTCAGCACGGGCTGAGAGACGCTAGAGTATCTGTCGTCGGGTGGTCCGAGAGGACAGGGACCCTAAGAGGTCCGTTCTTGTGACCTTAGTCAACGGTAAAAGAAGAGGTTACGTACTTTCACTTTTCAGTTTCACTTCAGCGAGTCAGCACAGACTGAGAATCGTTGGGGTACCTGACGTCGGGTGGTCCGAGGAGGTAGGTACCCTAAAAGGTCCGTTCTCATGACAACACCCCACGGTAACGGAAGAGGTTGTCGGGTCTCATTAAGTATGTTTATGACCACCGTCACTACTTTCTCTACGACCTTAAGGTTGTCAACCTCAGTGTATGTATACAAAAACTCAGTTCAGCGAGTCGGTACAGGTTGACAAACGCTGGGGTACCTGACATCGGGTGGCCAAGGAGACAGGTGTCTTAAAGGGTCCGTTCTGATGATCTCACCCAACAGTAAAAGAAGAGATTAAAGTATACCCATAATTTATTTTTATAAAGGTGTCTTACGGTATCTTAAACCCTATAAGTCTTTTATGGTGACTCTCAGTGTGACGTGTGTTCAAGATCACCGTCGACAGTTATGTGAACTTGAGTACCGACAACGATAGTGCTATCATCAACTAACAGACTTAGAAGAGAAATAGGGAATTTACTTTGAACGTAAAAGCATTGACAGTCAAAACCAACATAATCATATAGTCTCAATGAACTTCCATGAAAATTTTTTGATATATCTGGTACAGAGTGGGGAACTCTAACACCAACTTGCCTAAATCCCTCAGTACCTTAGATCTCAAGCTTTAAAGAGAGGATTTTAGGATTACGTTCTGGTTTCAAGTGTAGGACACCGTATCTACTATGTTTGTGGTACTAGGTCCACCAGGTACTTGATTATTGTAGGAAATCACAACTCTCCCGAGAAGACAGAGAAAAGATGTTCAGAGTAGAGACCGACGTGAGTCTCAATGTACTCAAACAAAATAAGTTTTTGTCCAAGAATCCGAAGTACGAGTAAGAATATTTCTTTGTACCTAAGATATAATGATTATGTTAATGAAAAAGTACTAAAATGTAGATGGTTTTTCAGTCTATCGATCAAATTCTTCGTGTAAATATGGGAAATGGGGTCGAAGAGGATTTAGAATTGTAGAATGTATAGATACCATTCAACTGTTTTATTTTTTATTTCTGATTGTATAGTGATACTCGATTCGATATCTGAAATAAGTGTACAGTGATGAAAAAAGTGAGTACAAGAAAAAGACAAGGTATGTCAGGTTCTGTGTTATTAAGTAAGTCACATAATATATAAAATTACTGTTAAAATTTCCACTAAAACTACATCAGACAGGAGTATAGTGACAAACAATGAATTTTGAAATAGGTTCGATAAGTTAAACTCTATTGACTCGTGTAAGTCTCTCTTGAGTCACAACGGAGTCAATTGGGAAGATACACTGTTTTTACCGTCCCGAATACTTGAGGGTCGACATGGTGATAAGGTGTACTGGTACTCCTTAAAGTTCCTTAAAGTTCCCTTAAAGTTCCTTCAGTTACTTTGGAAGACTTTCATTTTCGTCAGTGTTTAGAGTCATCTTCCCTTCTCGGAGTTTCTGGATAATCTCAAACTACTCAGAAATAGAGGAACCATTAGTCAAACTTCTTTTAACGAATGGAATCGAGAAAATGATTTAATCACATACTTACTTACCTATTAGATTCTAATACAGACACTAGTTCCTAAATTGGTGTGTTTGTGTTCTGTACGAGACACGACTCGTTTCGTGACCGGTTTAGGTAAAAGGTGACTAAAAATCTTCACTAGTCATCATATCGGAGACGTTCGTGTTGTTCTCAGTTAT
Organism: Capra ibex; assembly: GCA_006410555.1. Taxonomy (NCBI): domain Eukaryota; kingdom Metazoa; phylum Chordata; class Mammalia; order Artiodactyla; family Bovidae; genus Capra; species Capra ibex. The sequence goes on from SJYO01046538.1 coordinate 74,590,307, forward strand.
GGATTTTTCATTAAAATTTCTATCCTTAGGATTAAATCTTGTTTAAAGAGCACTTCACTTAAAAGGAAAGAGACATTTATCGTCAAATTAAAGTTTTTCGACATGTTTATTACATTCCTCGATCTTTTACCACTTTCGTGTGTCTGTGTTTCTGCGTGTACACGTGCGTATGTGAATGCTCGGACGTCGGAGAGTCGGGACTTATTGTCTGCCAACCTCCACTTCCGGAACACGAGAGACGAATCCTACGGAATTGTATGGTACCGACATAAAGTATGAACTTGAATTACAGAAATCTTGAGTCGACCAGATTTACTAACGTGGAACTACTTTTACACAAATTAAAAGAAAAAAAGTCCCATAACCTGAAGATTGTAAGTCGACGAGTCGTAACGTTAGTTACAAAGTTCGATAAAATCCATAATTTAGGACCGGTAACAATTCGTTCATGTTATATCGTTCCATTTCTTCTATCACTCTTGTAAGAGTCTCCTTTAATATGCATTGGTGTGGTGGATTTAAAATAGATAGGTTCCAAAGACTTCAACCGTTTTGTAGAGGACTCAAAATATTCTTTGAACTCTTTAAGATACCATGAAGGTAAGAGGGGTACAGACCGAAGTACAAAAGTCCTTAGTATGTCAAAGAAACCTCACCATTTTATTTTTTGGTTCTTTCTAAAGAGGTGACATAGATGTTTTCAGGTGACTGACGAATAGTACACGGTTAGTAGTACTCAATCAGTAGTCAAGTCAAGTCAAGTCAGCGAGTCAGCACAGGCTGAGAAACGCTGGGGTACTTGGCGTCGTGCGGTCCGGAGGGACAGGTAGTGGTTGAGGACCTCAGATGGGTTTAGATACAGGTAGCTCAGTCACTACAGTAGGTTGGTAAAGTAGGAGACAGCGGGGGAAGAGTTACAGTACGGTTAGTAACATGACTTAATAAAATTATTTTTCTGTAAAGAAATGGATGGAAAACCTTTGGAAACTATTTGTATACATTGTAGAGGGGTTTAAATGTCTTCAAGAATTTCCGAGAAATGTACTTTATTCTCCTCGGGTGTATAGCTTTCAGTGGAGAGAACTGAAGAGTTAACTGAAAAGTAAGTACGTTTGTTCTCGTTCTCCCACAGAACAATATCCTAAGTCTTGTCCTTACTACGTGTTCGGTTTATGAGAGAAACTTGTCTTTCCAATCACCTATAATTCCGTCCCGGTCTAAATTCTAATCGATCTTCTGTCCCAACAGTTATGCGATACTAAACAACACGAACTTTGTAGAGGTGATTAGATACTGGACGATTTGATAAAAAGTGGAACTGTAACTTTTTCACAGATTATAGGAACATAATTAGTGGTCCATCAATTTCACAAATCCCTATCTACCATCTAATTTCTGGCAGATTGGGTCGAGTAACTAAAATGCCTACCCCTTTAACTCTGGGTCTCTTTCCTTTACCGAATAGATTCTTATATTTGATAAACAAACACTCGAGTATGATATTGTATCGAGAGGATTGAGACATAGGTGCTAGTCAAAGAGAAATATGAGAGGTTACCAATATCGATGATTTATCGACAAAAATGTGACTATTACTTTTGACTGGAATATTTGAAAAATCCTGATATCGGAACATCAAGTGGTGTCTTAGAAATAAAATTATTTAATAGGTTCCACTAAGATTGTGTCAACGGGACTATGTCCGGGTGTTGGTTCCCGCCCTTTAGGGTTGAGGTCCGAGGGAATAGTCTATGATCCACAACGTTAGGAGAATCCTTAAATAAAAACGTAAAAATTTTCAAAGTGACACATGGTATTGACTTAATACTAATGAGACAGACAGTGAGTTATCACAGGATGAGAAACGTTGGAATACCTGACATCGGGCGGTCTGAGAAGACAGGTACATTAAAAGGTCCGTTCTTATGACCTCACCCAACGGTAAAGGATGAGGTCACTAATCGTATAGTAATAATCCTAAGTTCTATCGAAACCTACAAACTCAATCTACGGGTTGAGAGGGACTTTTCTGGTCTTGATCTTTTCTTTTTTCCGTGTGAATTTTTATGTTCTAGTACCTTTAATTTAGTTCTTCTGTTCATAAAATCAAGTTAGGAAAGAAACTGTACACAGAGTCTCCTTTATTCTCTGAACAAGTTCTAGTGTCTCACTATACCAGTCCACAACATACAAAGACGATCTGGAGGGCATTGTTTTATGGTGTCTAACCCATGGGCTTCGTTGTCTGTAAATAATAGAGTGTCAGGACCTCTGAACTGCAGTCACTAGTTCCAAGACCGTTTGAGGTAAGGACCGTCTCAAGAGAAGGACCGAACATCTGTCTACGTAATAGCGGTACAAAAATGTACTGAAAGGAGTTCATACACGGACCTCTATCTCTCTCCTCCCTTTCCTCTCTCACCCGAGAGACGACAGAGCAGAGCATAACTCAGATCAGGACAACCTAGTCCTGAGGTAGAAATACTGAAGTAAATTGGAGTCAATGGAGGAATCTCCGTGGTGGAGGTTTATGTCGAGGAAGCTCTCAATACCGAAGTTGTGTCCTTGAAATCCCTCTGTGTTTATAAGTTAGGTAATATTTACGTTTACGGTCAAAATATAACCATACTTTTTTCTATATCCTAGATCCTTCACCCTTTCGTGAGGAAATATTAGTAAGAAATACAATATAAATTGTTACAACAGGAGTAAACTCAGACCCGAACCTCATAAAGGATCCAATTTCGATGGTCATTTCTAGGAAGACAAGATTCCTACATCCACATACCATCTGACTCTCATTTACACCTCCTCCTCCTATGTACAATGAATATGGTTGAATACGTTCGGATGACCATCGTGGAGGAACTCTGAGATAAGTCTATTACAGTGTAATCACTGAATTTTTAGTCGATAGTACCTTCATTAATGTTGTATGTTCACCCATTTTCACTCTTTAGGGAGGTGGGATGGGAGTACGGTTTGTCAGTCAATACTTTATAAATAGTCGTGTGAAAAATTGTCTAAACCAGTTACTGAACCCACACTTACACCCCTATTATCGAATACTACCCCAGAAGCTGGTTCCGTATCTGTAAGACTAGATTATCACCCATAAACCCCCATGTCGTATTTTGTTTATAGTACCACGTCTACCTATCACCCCTTTTGTGAGTGGGAACTACTAAGATTTAAGAATGTAGTTATTGTCCTTTACAATAGATAAGAAGTCTAATCTTTTACCGTAATCTTCACTGAAAGATATACATATCTAAAGACTCTTCTATAACATATCACTAATCTTTTTTTCTCGAAACCCTTTTTAAATTATATCCCAGTCTGGGTTACTGATTATGATCACACTGGAAAACACTCAGAGAGTCAGTCAGAATCAGGATACAAAAACGGATATTTTATCCGTTTAATATAGTGAAGTAACCTAATAACACTTCCCATTAATCTGGTACATTTCCCGAGTCGTGTGAAGGACCGTAGATTCATCGGTTAGACATAATGATGATGATGAAGATGATAATGGTGACCACGATGGTGGTGATTACGATGATGACGATAATGATGGTTACTTGAAGGAGTGAAATGGTTCACGTCACGTCCTCAACCCTCCAATGTCGATGAAGACCGAGACTCATTAGTTATAAGAAAAATGATGTCTCGTTATCTTAACTACGAGGGACGGTGATCCAACCGTGGAAAAGATACGGTTGTTCGAACCTTAATGTTTTAGGTTTACATGTTCTCAAATATAGACTCGTCTCTTAATTGTCGTTAATTTATCAAAAGTGACACTCACGGAGTCACCTTTAGACAGAGAGGTTAACTAAAGAAGACTGTTGACCGGTACCAACCCTCTGATTTACTCTTAAGCGTCCCTTCCTCTGCTCCAATGAGAACCTTAAGTCTCGTTATAAACTTCAACCGTTCTATACTTTGCCCATATAAATTTGGCCCAACTCTTCAACTTCTTCTGAGGACGTCCGTTTTGGATACTGACAGTGTAAAATTTGTTTTTCACCTCTCTAGAAATCCTTATGTAAATCTACACTTCCTCTTTCGATGTATCCAGTTCTTGATTCCGAAACCTCCTGGAAAGATGTATTAAATCCGATTCTACTCCATACCTAAAGAGTAAACATTATCACCCGATAATTACACGTGAGGAGTTTCCCGAGAACGTTCGTAATTCGATACGTCAGATACGTTTGGTATCCGGTATTACGGACCTTGTAACATGTTCGAGTCATTTAACTTGAACGACTCAAATAAAAATGAGTGTAATAGCAAAAGAGAAAGAGGAGAGGAAAAGGTAAGGGTGAGAGGAAGGAAGAGTTGGAGGAAAAAACTTTTGGTGTCAACGACCGTAGGTATACCACTATTAGGAGTAGAGTAGGAGGAGTGGTTGTAAATGGTACACACCTGAGGCATGTTATCCGACCTGTACGAAGGATAAATTACAAATAATATAAAGAAATTATATCTATAAGGTGACTGTAATAAAATTTCTAATTATTTATCTTTGTGTCTCTTCACTTCGATGGTTGTGTATATTGGTCAATTATCATTTTACATCAATAATTATCGGTAGAACAGAAATCTCGAGTGCGTCCAGATGTAAATAAATAAACAATTAGTAACGTTTTTCCATTTAAATGATATTTCAAGAAGGAATTTTAGTAACGGAACTTCCCAGATCAAAGTTACAACAGTAGATCCATAAACCCACTACTTAACTTATGTTAGTAGTGATTCAAAGATTATTGGATAAAAATTTTTGAGATAGACTGCCAGATTTTTACGATGTGTCTTCTTGATATGTTTTTTCTAGAAGTACTGGGTCTATTGGTACTACCACTCTAGTGAGTGGATCTCGGTCTGTAGGACCTCACACTTCATTTCACCCGGAATGCTTCGTAGTGATGATTGTTTCGATCACCTCCACTACCTTAAGGTTGATTCGATATAGTTTAGGATTTTCTACCACGACAATTTCACGACGTGTGTTATACGGTCTTTTATCCCTTTTGAGTCGTCACCGGTGTCCTGACTTTTTCCAGTCAAAAGTAAAGTTAGAGTTTCTTCTCGTTACGGTTTCTTACAAGTTTGTTGGTGTGTTAACGTGAGTAAAGTGTACGATAGTCTCATTACGAGTTTTAAGAGTTTCGATTTGAAGTTGTTCATACACTTGACTCTTTAAGATCTACAAGTTCGACCTAAATTTTTTCCGTCTTCTTGGTCTCTAGTTAACGGTCGTAGACAACCTAGTTTCTTTGTCGTTCTCTTAAGATCTGTTTGTAGATGAAAACAAAGTAACTAATGCGATTTCAGAAACTGACACACCTAGTGTTGTTTGACACCTTTTAAGGATTTCTCTATCCTTATGGTCCGGTGGACTGGACGGAGGACACTTTGTACATACGTCCAGTTCTTCGTTGTCAATCTTGGTCTGTACCTTGTTGTCTGATCAAAGTTTAATCCCTTCCTCATGTAGTTCCTACATATAACAGTGGACCGAATAAATTGTATACGTCTCATGTAGTATACTTTACGACCCGACCTACTTCGTGTTCGACCTTAGTTCTAACGACCCTCTTTATAGTTATTGGAGTCTATACGTATACCATTGTGGGTATACCGTCTTTCGTTTCTCCTTCATTTCTCGGAAAACAACTTTCACTTTCTCCTCTCACTTTTTCGACCGAATTTTGAGTTGTAAGGTTTTTGTTTCTAAAACCGTAGGCGAGGCTAGTGAAACACCGTTTATCCACCCTTTTGTTACCTTTAGTACAGTCTGAAATAAAACCCCCCCGAGGTTTTAGTGACGTCTACCACTGATGTCGGTACTTTAATTTTCTGTGAACGAGGAACCTTCTTTTCAATATTGTTTGGATCTATCGTATAATTTTTATTTCTCTGTAATGAAACGGCTGTTTCAAGACATATTAGTTTCGATATCAAAAAAGGTCATCAGTACACACCTACACTCTCAACCTGGTATTTCGTCCGACTCGTGACTTCTTAACTACGAAAACTTGACACCACGACCCCTTCTGAGAACTCTCAGGGAACCTGACGTTCCTCTAGTTTGGTCAGTTGGGATTCCCTTTAGTTAGGACTTATAAGTAACCTTCCTGACTACGACTTCGACTTCGAGGTTATGAAACCGATGGACTACCGCTTCTTAACTGAGTAACCTTTTCTGGACTACGACCCTTTCTAACTTCCGTTCTCCTCTTTCCCGCTGTCTCCAACTCTACCAATCTACCGTAGTAACTGAGCTACCTGTACTCAAACTCGTTAGAGACCCTCGACCACTACCTGTCCCTTCGGACCGTTCGACGTCGGTACCCCAGCGTCTTTCAACCTGTGTTGACTCGTTGACTTGTCGTTTTTACTACGATTGCTAAAATCTAGTCCCGAATAAGTAAATGTTTATAACTTTCCTTCGACCCGAAGGGACCACCCAGTCTACCATTTCGCAGACGGACGTTACACCTTGTGGCCCCAAACTAGAGACCCAGCCCTTCTACGGGATCTCTTCCTTTAACGTGGGGTGAGGTCATGAGAACCGACCTTATAGGGTACCTGTATCCTGCGAACATTCGATGTCAGGTACCACAGGGTTTCTCAGCCCGTGTTGACTCGCTGAAGCGAAAGAAGAAAGAAAGAAAGGAATGGCATACGATCGATGAGGAAAACGACTCCTCCTATTTCGTCACTCTTACGTCTGTTATGTGTCAAATTGGAATTTGAATGCGAGATCACCCTCCTTTGTCACATGATCGTTCTTTCGACCTTTTGAGGAAAGACATTTACTGGTTATCAAGTACAAGCAACTCAGTATACCAGAGAGTACGTTGATGATACCACTTGTTCGACAGTGTCTTTTTTTTACCGACACAAGGTTATTTCTAAATAAATATTTTGGACCACCGGTCGGTCTTAACTGAAAGTCCGATATCAGATGACTAAGAACTTGACTATGTCTTTACTTTTGTGTTTTATTTCGTTATCATCACGATCCATTTATTAGCGACCTCCATTACAGTATCTGTCACTGAATACCACAGAAGAAATCCAACATACCTCCCTTTCCTAGAGAATCTTTACATTCGACTTTAAAAATTTTTACTCTGTTCGTTTGTAATTTTAGTCTTCCTTCTCGTATGTTCCTCTTACTTTTCACAGATCTCTTTTTACAGGGTCTTGGAGTATTCCTTCCTCTCACTTTCTCTATTCCAATATGTACATTTATGATCTGTAGTATTTAGGTATCCGATCTAGTTATTTGATATTGAAATAATATTTAACTAACTCTAGTACCTCCTCAGATTCTTCTACCATCACCATCGTGTCAGAAAGTAAGAGGCAGTCAATAGTGGATTTGGGGTGAGGTCACGAGAACGGACTTGTTAGGGTACTTGTCTCCTCGGACCACCCGACGTCTTGTAGCCCAACGCTTCTCAGCCTGTGCTGACTCACTGAAGTGAAAGTGAAAAGTGAAAGTACGTGACCTCTTCCTTTACCGTTGGGTGAGGCACAAGAACGGACCTCTTAGGGTCCCTGCCCCCTCGGACCACCCAACGGCAGATACCCCAGCGTGTCTCAGTCTATACTGACTCCGCTGAATCGTCGTCGTCGTCGTAGATTTTGTTTCTTTGATCTATCCTTTTGTTTTTAGTGACCGGACATAAAAGTTGTTTCGATTTACTGTTCTATAAGGGTCCGCGCGGTTAGATATTCGTTTAACGGTCTTAGGTATCCTGGATATATTACAGTTGTAAACACACCGTCTTTTGCCCGTCGTTGTGTCTTGGTTTTGGGTTTTATCAACTGTCTACAAGTAATCTTTGTGTTGTCCAGTCAAACTCTTATCGTTGACTTCCATAAAACCAGTTTACTTCTGTTCCCTAGAAGTCTCGAACTCGTTCATTAGTTACGACTTAATCAGTAGTCGTCAATGTACGAACTCATATGACTGGCTTCCTCTGGTACGGTTCTGTCTAACATTTTAATGATCTGAAATTTTTGTTAATAAACTTATAGATCTGTTTCTATAGTTCACTGAATATTCTCCTTTTTTCAGTATAAGTCTGAAGGTTACCATTACGAAATGAAGTCTTCTTTTACCCCACTATAAATCATAAACTTCTATCTTTTTCACTCAATTCCTAACAATAGGTCGTTTTGACTGAGAGTGTACATTTCTTACGTTTGGTAATAGTTCTACGTTCTTGGTTCATTTACGAAGACAACTCGAGAAGAATTCCTTCGACGATCTCTCACTTGAAGACCCCTGGTTTATTAACCTTTGCGTTACCGTATTCGTGGTCACACTTCGCATTTTGTATGTGTCAAGTGTAGACTTACCGTACGAACAGTTGACACGTCTAGGTGAAATACACCTAAAGAAAAAGTCAATCTTGTATGACATGTTTATATGTTAGACACCAACCAACTTAGGTGTCTACGGCTTGGACCTATTCCCTCCCAACTGACATTCTAAAAGTTGATACACCTTCCAGTCTCGTGGAATGGAGGTGAGATAAGTTCTCAGTCGACATCAATGAATATCTAAATTTTAATATACTCCAAATCTTATTACCTGACGTCATACATTATCGATAAAGGAGTCTGTCACTCTCATATTGTTATTTTTAACTCCTCCACCTGTACTTCTCTTTTTTTTCACTGGAAAAAGAATTACGAATCGGAACCACCATAACAATAAACTTCTTGTAATATACCTAATGTACCCTATTTCAATTTCTCTTATTTACTTGATAAAATTAATACAATAAAATATATAGGAATTCCTAGTACTAAGAACGACACGTTTTCCTCACTACGTCTACGATATATCTTCTTCAATTCGAAAATTTTACTTCGTTCGTCTCTTTGTTTTTCCGGATATCAAGATTTATCCTAACATTTATGGTCGTCGGAAAAAATAGGTACAGATATATATAACTGTAGAAATATATATATGGATATAGAAAAAAAGAAAGGAAGTTCAAGATAGATTTCTTTTCTATAATGGTTACTGGTCTGACAATCACTACTCGTGTCTCTTTCATGACTAACACCAGAACTTATAAAGTAAGTTTTATAAATAAAAGAAAAAACCGACAAAGTCCTGAGTCAACCCGTGAACTCTAAATTCACCATGCACTCATGTCAACGGGGTACTGTATACCCTAGAATCAAAGGTTTGGTCCCTAGTTTGGACGTAGACGGTAACCTTCCGTCTAAGAATTGGCGACTGATGGTCTCTTCAGGGATTTTTATATATCATTCTTTCAGACCCCGTCCTTTAAAAGGTCTACTTGGATCTCGTGGAACGGTAAGGTCCATAGGTACCTCGTCAGTTTCTAGTGATTTCAGTGTAGTTTGTCCGAGTGCTGAGTAGTGTTCATCCTAAAGTGACGGTTCGTACTCTGTCAACTCGAAGTTTTGCTTTTCATTAACGTTCATTAACTGTTGATAGTTTATACAAATTTAGGTCCTCAATGTCCACTATAAATTTTGTTTTGGTTTGTTATCGTTTTACGTTGACCGGTTTAGACCGGTATTATCCCGTGGTTTAGAAATACATCTTTTGACCATTAATTTCCCTCTTTAAGTTTATAAATGAACAGAGATATCAAGGGGATTCTTGAGATGGTTACCGATTGGTGTGTTACTTTTCCCTTCGTAGAGAAATGTTTTCATGTGATGATTTATTTCTATCTTTACTTTATTAAAATTATTATTGTAAATCTTCGAGGATCACGTACATTTACCGTTGGGTGAGGTCATGAGAACGGACCTTTTAGGGTACCTGTCTCCTCGGACCACCCGACGTCGGGTACGCCAGCACTTCTCAGCATGTACTGACTCGCTGAAGTGAAAGTAAAAAATGAAAGTACGTAACCTCTTCCTTTACCGTTGGGTGAGGTCATAAGAACGGACCTCTTAGGGTCCCTACCCCCTCGGCCCACCCGACGACAGATACCCCAGCGTGTCACAGCCTGTGCTGACTTCACTGAGTCGTCCTCGTCGTCGTCGTACGTTCCTAGATCTGTGACTCGACATTGTCGACTCTTGAAGAGTCTTTCTCTCTATCATTCTCACTACGGGGGAGGACTACTTTCGTGTGTAGTGTAGAAGATCAAGACGAGAATCGATGGAGTACCTGACATCGGGAGGTCCGAGGAGGTAGGTACCCTAAAAGGTCCGTTCTCATGACCTCATCCAACGATAACGTAAGAGACTCAAGACGGTTTCCTTGACTTTTACTTGTACTGAAACTAACACCTAGGTCGACGGTTTCACTTCCCACTTTCTTACCTACTGGACATTGTACCTAAGCACCAGTCGTTTTCGGTCCGACCCCTCAAGATGTTCAATTTAAGGAACCCACTAACTTATCCATTTGACATTCCCCCTTTTTTTTTTCTCATCTACAAACACCACTAATATCTCCTATTCGTTCTGATTAGTTCCTTTATACTACTCTCTTATAATTTGTGTGTGTGTATATTCTCCAAAGACATTTTGAGTCCCCTCACCAACGAAAACCAACTTGTTAAACAAACTCAATCTTTGTCGGTCTGAGTCTTTGCCTCAAGACTCCACCTACCGTTTCAGATAAATCCAGAAACCATCATCAATATTCACAAACGGAATATTATTAGGGAATTGGAAATAAAAAAAACCCCCCCCTCCCCCCTCAACCAAACGTAGATAAAACAAAATGTACCTTTTATAAATTTACATTATAAACAAGAAGACTCTTCTCTAATCAAACTTCCCCTCGTTCCTAATTTTTGTCCTTGGGTCCAATCCCTCGATAATTTCATCAGTTCTGATGACCTGTACTACTACCTCTTCCTCAAATCGTCAAAAGGGACAACGTAAAGTCTCTTTCTCTCTTTAGTAAGTCCGACGAAAGAAGAAGGAACATCTTTTTGTGAGTTCTGTAACTTTCCCAATACCTCTGTCTACATGGTCATTCTCACAACCCAGAATTTCGATTTGTAGATGTATGGATTGACTACGTGGTCTGGTACGGTGACCCCTAAGACGTGTGCAATACTCTTTACTCTATCGATGAAAAAAAAAAAAAATTACTTACTCCTGTGAGACTATTTTTAGAAGTGGTTACCCGTGACGAAATTGTACTGTAAACTTTCAGTATTGCCGGTCTAATGTTAAATTATGAAGACACATAGTGGACGAATCAAAATTCGGTGATAAATAATTAAGTATAAACCCGTTCTGGTAAAGTTAAACACCCTTTTCTAAACCTATTCTGTCATGAACACCGATAAGATGTTTAGACAATTCTATTGTGTATAGAATCCAACAATCGATGATCTCTTCCTTGAACAGAATAAATGGTCGTGACGAAACATCGACGTACTATTTAGCTTGGTTTTGTAATTTACGTTTTTAGTTAACTTAATAATGTTTTAATAATAGAGATTTCTTTACCGTAACTATTGAGTGTGTCGTTTGAGTGTGTATGAGTAAAAAAGAACATTCACTGTCACCTCGAAATACTAATGATATCTCCGGTCCTTCCTACCCTACACAATTCCCAACCCTACCCCTTGACTCTCCTATTATTTCATTTACTCTATGCTTGGATCACCCCTTCCGTTGTCGTAACTCACGCTGCGGTGACCCCTTTCAATGAATAGTGACGACCTCGAATTGAAGGTGTAAACATTTTCTCACATTTCGTCCGTACCATTTACACTCACGACTTTCTTGAGTCTCAGATCCCGAGGTGTAAGGAAACGGCGTATTTTCAACGAGTTATTTTCAAGAGAAAAAAAGAAGAAATCCCCACTAAAATACACACCGAGAGAAGATGGTCAAGACTTGGATCGACGGAAAATGTACAACCGATTCGGGACTCCGTAGTGTATGACGACTCACGAAAAGTAGAACTTACCCAGTGACAACTGTAACCCCGACTGTAAAGGGTCATGTAGGACACATTGACGGTATGACTGTGGTTGCACTGGACTCACCGAAGACTTCATTAGGGAAAGGAGATGTGTCGGTGGACGACAGTCCTCGACGGACACGTCTTCCTTTCCTAAGGGTCAGGGTAGTCTCGGGATTAATTTTCACACGGCTTAATTTGAACTTACGTACCTCTTGTTAATCGAGAGAGAAAACAGAGAGATAAGTGTAGGTATTACGTCTCGTCGGTCCACAGTACAAGTTGTTTAGAGGTAGTGAACGACCGATCTCTTTCCTTACCATAACCTTTTCGAGGTCTTAGAAGGGGGCCTCCGGATAAGACCGGACGGGTAGAAACGTCCTTGAGGTAACAGTACTACGAAGACAAACTTAGGGAGAAAGATTTACAGGGGAAGAGGGTAGAAGTCGAAAGAAGATTTTTTTGTTTGGAGTTATATTCAGAGAAATAGTGGTGCAAGAAATAGCCCTCCAAACGTTTTACAAAAGTTGTTTTACGGTTTGTACGAACTGACCCTAAAAACAAAAAGAAACTTTCGTCCTAACTTCTTAGTTCGTGTCTGTGGGCAAGTGACACGACATCAGGATTGTAATGTATGTGCGGAATCATCTTCCGTAGGGACTAGAGACAGTACCATTTGTATCAGTCGGAGACACATCCGACACTATAATAAAAAGGTATTCGTACGTACGTACGTACGCACGATTCAACGAAGTCAACACAGACTGAGACGCTGAGATACCTGACATCGGTCGGTCCTAGGAGACAGGTACCCTAAGAGGTCCGTTCTTGTGACCTCACCAACGACACGGGAAGAGGCCCCTTAGAAGGGTTATGTCCCTAACTTGGACGCAGAGAACACAGAGGACGTAACCGTCCGCCCAAGAAATGACGAGCGCGGTGGAACCTTTGGGGAAACAGGAATGTATACGTAGTTGATAAGATCAATTTTAAGAAAGAGCGTTGACTCCCTAGGAAGTGGAATATGATTAAGGTCATTCATCTTACGGGGATATGCGCGTCCCCTTGATTTATTTGACGAGTTAAGGGGTCAGGGAAATTCTGACTCCAGGAATGAGTTAGGGAGTAGAGAGAGGTAGGGGTTCTGGACCTTTTAATAATAAAGAGACCTTTGAGGACTCATTTTACTAGTCCTTAGATTTCAATTTAGTATTACACGTTTGTTTGGATAATAGGGAAACCTTTTATTCTAGAAACCTTCCTCTCTGGGTATTCGATCACTTCTCCTTTTTCACGTCTCAAAACTGATATATGGTAAGACTCAAGTTCAAAATACCGAATAATAGGTATGCTTGAAACCGCACATTGAAGAGACACAGAATCAAGAAGACGAATATTTTAACACTTTTATTTTGTGATAGGTATGTACACCGACAAAACTCCTAAGTATTGCTGATTTTTCGGAGAACTACGTTCACTTTTTCTTCTCACTTTTCCGACTGAATTTCGAGTTGTAAGTCTTTTACTTCTAGTACCGTAGACTAGGGTAGTGAAGTACCCTTTATCTACCCCTTTGTCACCCTTTCACAGTCTGAAATAAAACCCCCCGAGGTTTTATTGACGTCTACCACTGACGTCGGTACTTTAATTTTCTGAGAATCAGGAACCTTCCTTTCAATACTGGTTGGATCTGTCGTATAATTTTTGGTGTCTGTAATGAAACGGTTGTTTCCAGACAGATCAGTTCCGACACCAAAAAGGTCACCAGTACATACCTACACTCTAACCTGACACTTCTTTTGACTCGTGTCTTCTTAACTACGAAAACTTGACACCACAACCTCTTCTGAGAACTCTCAGGGAACCTGACGTTCCTCTAGGTTGGTCAGGTAAGATTTCCTCTAGTCAGGACCCACAAGTAACCTTCCTGACCACGACTTCGACTTTGAGGTTATGAAACCGGTGGACTACACTTCTCAACAGGGTAATCTTTTCTGGGACTACGACCCTTTCTAACTTCCGTCCTCCTCTTCCCCTACTGTCTCCTACTCTACCGACCTACCGTAGTGGCTGAACTACCTGTACTCAGACTCACTTGATACTCTCGAACACTACCTGTCCCTCCGGACCACACGACGCTAAGTACCCCAGCGTTTCTCAGTCTGCACTGACTCGCTGACTCGACTTGACTTACTAAATATACTACAGAATTGAACCACAGAAATCACATACTCTTCTACCATAACGGTTACACTTCCTCCAGTCAGGCCGATCTTGGCTTATAACTGTGACTCGAGAACAGACCCTTGTTCGGACTCCCCTCCTGTGAGACGTCTTACTTCCACTTACTTTACACGTCGAAGTGTGCCCCTATGGTGGTGACATTGTCAGATTAGATTACTGGTGGACCATTATATTCAAACACCTCTCCAGTATTTTCATAACCCTATTTACATTCAAGAGAATCTTTATAAAAACACACACACGTACGAGTCAACACAGACTGAGAAACGTTGGGGTACCTGACATCGGGCGGTCCGAGGAGATAGGTACTGTAAGAGGTCCGTTTTATGACCCCACCTAACGGTAAAAGAAGAACGTCCCTAGAAGGACTGGGTCCCTGACTTAAGTACAGGGGCTATGTAGGGGACGGTAACGTCCACCTAAGAAATAACGACTCGGTGCACCCTTAGGGATCTTTATAAATCACGTCACACGAGTCTCGTGTGAACGGTGGTGAGTGGACGCGTAGTGGGATCATCTGAGACGGTAAACTAGAGTCCCGAGAGAGAGTCTCTAAAGTCGTATAAAAGTCTTAAGAAAGGTTAATACATTTATCAGATAATGTCGGACAGTGCGTGTTTCGGAGAGTATCATTTTTATATGAGTCAAAAGGACAAAAGTTCAAAGGAACTAGACCTTTACAGTAAACGTCTGGGAGTCGGTACGTACGTAGAAGGACGAATATACTTACTGTCAATACTACTTGTCTGTCGAGACGAATTTAGGTGTGTCGTCACCACTCTTTGTAAACACGAACCATCGTGTGTAAGTTTGTGATCTTAAAGACAACAGAGTGAACTTCCGTGTTTTCCTGAGTTTTGTTGTGACTTGGTCAGTCATTGTTAATGTTGTATTAGTGATGGTATCATATTGTCACGGAGTGTCTAAGCAGGATTTTTTCGTGGGTGTCAATAACGTGGTAAGTGAGCCAGTGGGGAACCGAGACAAAACAATAGACTCCCCTTGAAATGTCGAGACGTCTGGACTGTTAGAACTCTGAAATCGTGTACGGCTGGTAAGAAAAACGACCAGACCACAAAATAACGTGGAGGATGGAGAATTTTCGTTTCCCACCTGTGCCGTGTTCGGAGAGTCGAGTCACGAGGTAGTCTGTTGTAAGGGGAAGTACTAGACAAAGACGACAACTTCAGTTTCTCTTGACCTTCAGTCGTAGACCACTAAGTGGACCCTCCCTGAACGGTATGTGAGACACAACACCCCATGGTAAAAAATGTTTTTTTAGGGGTTTCAGTGGTGTCATTTCGTATTTCCTTTCAACCCGACGAATTCTCCCTTGGTACGAAGGTCCTCTCGAAAACCCTGGGTTGTCTGTTCTTATTTCGGAGTCTTCTAACAGTCCTTTTACCATCGATATTCCCCAACTTCCTTCCAGGGGGAATAGAAGTCATAAGTACTCTTTCTCCATTTCTTTGAAAGGTCTTGTTAATACATTAACACATGGAACTCTTTCACCAATTTTGAGACGGAAGATTACGTCCTTCACACTCAAGTTAGGGACCAGTCCCTTGATTCTAGGGTATACGGTGCCCCACACCGGTTTCTCTTTTTTCTTTCCATCAGGGTTGTGTACCAAAAGTCACCCTTTACCTTATTATGCTTACTTTTTCCTTTATTGAGGGACCTTCTCGATTTTACCTCCCTCTCTGGAAAGTGTGAAACGGAAGATTCATGGTAATTGGGAAAAGAGAGTAGTTGAAGGATTCTGGGTCGGTGAGATGGAAAAAAAGGTCCTTCTCAGGAAGACAGAATAAGAATAATCACGTTGTGTGTGGAGCACAGAATCCAACAATATAGTACTCTCAGGCGTCGGTCTCTCGTATATTATGTGAATAAATAAGATGGACACAAGTAGGTCGAAGTCAATAGTAATCCTACAAGAAGTAACAACGTTTGAGACATGCGTGAAATCTCTATAACGTGTGTACTACAGTACAATAACCAGACAAGGGAATAGAAAAAGGACCTTGCATCTCTCAGGAAATCGAAGTATATAAGGAGTCAGTCAGTCCATCAAAAGTATGCAAGTACTTTAAAGATAGTGAAAATGAGGGAAGAACGAGAGAATACGAGAAAAATTTAAATGAAAACGAAATTAAAAGAAGAAACCAATAATAGTATATTGGAATAATATACAAATTCCAACAGTAACATTAGTGTCGAAGAGATAATCAGTCAGTCAAGTCAGTGAGTCAGCACAGACTGAGAAACACTGAGGTACCTGACGTCGCGTGGTCCCGAGGGACAGGTAGTGGTCGTGAACTTCGAACGAGTTTAAGTGCAAGTAACTCAACCACCACGGTAGGTTGGTAGAGTAGGAGACAGCAGGGGAAGAGGAGGGTGGAAGTTAGAAAGGGTCGTAGTCCCAGAAAACGTTACTCAGTCAAGAAGCGTAGTCCACCGGTTTCGTAATCTCAAAGTTGAAGTCATAGTCAGGAAGGTTACTTATAAGTTCTGACTAAAGGAAATCCTAACTGACCAACCTAGAGGAACGTCAGGTTCCCTGAGAGTTCTCAGAAGAGGTTGTGGTGTCAAGTTTTCGTAGTTAAGAATCTACGAGTCGAAAGAAACACCAGGTTGAAAGAGTAGGTACGTGCTGGTGACCTTTTTGGTATCGAAACCGATCTGCCTGTAAACAGCCTTTGAGGAGATCTCATATCCCGAAGGGACCACCGAGTCTCCATTTCGGAGACGGACGTTACGCCCTCTGGGTCCAAACTAGGGTGTAACCTCTTTACCGTCCTTCTCGGGGACCTCTTTACCGTTGGGTACGGTCATGAGAACGGACCTTTTACGGTACCCGATGTTAGGTACCCCAGCGTTTCTCAGCCTACGCTGACTCGCTGAAGTGAAAGTGAAAAGTGAAAAGAGATATGACATAGTATATGACCCTATAAGTTTCGTGAACGGAATCTTTTATTCTTAGAGTAAAAACTGAGACGTCCTAGAGTGGGGACCATACTTGACCGATGGACCTAGAGACGTGTAGTGAAGGATTGACTCGGGACTTACATTAATAGAAGGACATAGGAGAGTTGTATAAGAGGTACCTTATGGACGTACGGACCACTCAAAAGAAACCCAGGAGTCAATAAAAGAGTAATAGTACATTTAATGTCTATAGTCTTGGATTGGGGTGTGGAGTTTGAACGTCACGGAACTTCTAGTAAGTCTTTTCTTTTTTTTTTTAATAAGACCAACAGTTTTACACTTTAATAAAATAAGTACGATAATACTGAGACTGTAGTACTTCGTTCTGGACTTGCCGAACGTCGAACCAGGTTTATGGTTTCAGGAAGAAGGTTTGTATTTAGGGAAGAAGGTGTGTCGACGGGGAGGGACTGGGTAAGAATGGAGTAGTGACAATGGATTCGTCGGATACAGACAACAACAAGGGGTCTCCCTTCTTTAATGGTCTTCTATTATTAAAAATTTTTAGGGAGTTTAGAACCCAAAAGAAAATGAAACCTCTGAAACACAATACCGTACATTGGCGATGGAAAATTAAAATTATGAAAAGATCTAAACCCGTAATAAGTTGAATAGTCCTGGATGTCACAGAGAATTCAGAAGATATAACTCGTAGTTTGTAGTCGGTTGATAGTCTCAACGAACTTGGGGTACGTAGTTAACTTCCTTTCTGATTTCCTCTGAATCCCAGAATGACTCAAATTCAACGTTTTAGTCCCTTACACCCGATTTTCTACGACCTCCTCTTGAAGTACGACTTTTACTCTCATGTTCTTTACAATCCGTCTTAAGATAAGGTTAAGAATTCATAAATTCGTCATATAAGTCTCATTGTCAAAGTCAAGTAATCCCTTCAACTGGAATTATTTCGGTCAAAGATCGTGACTGAGGAGGTGACGTAAGACTCAAGTTCTGAGATAACATTCGGAGACTGGAAACGGACTAAGGATTGGTACCCGACGGACTAAGACTTAACATGAAACACGACTCAGAGAACCTTGTTCTTAGTAAGAAGAGGGGACTGTGAACATAAGAAAAAAAATAAATTTACGTATAACGAGAAGAAAACATGTGTAAAATGACGTCAGAAATTATGAGTAGAACAGAAAAAGATCAAATAAAGGGGGTTCCGTCCTAGAGATGACCCATGGAGGAAGAGTATCACTCCCTAAAACCCCAGGTGACTCTTCGTCTTCAGATCTTCTTTACCAATTCTGGAAAGACCACCTCCCTCGTCCTCTACTGTCGGAAGTCTGACACTATGTACAGACTAAGGACTGCTTCCTCTTCCTTTTCATTCCTTCTGTCCTCACTGTCCTCAAAATTTACCGTCGTACCAAGGTCCTTTCTCAGTAGGCCCAGTTGTCCCTCTGGAACTCGGTGTCAGTGGGCAGAAGTCAGAGACAGAATGATCGCACCCGGAACAAATTGCGGGAATGACGAGAGCCAGTGACCACCCCTAGTCGGGCACCGTCCGTGCTACCTAGGAACCCAGTCACCGACCCTTGTAGTCAGACAATACGAGGAACACGATCCTCTAGACTTTCAACGTAAAAGGAGAGACGATGTGATCCAGTTTCTTGTTATCACCCTAAATTCCGTAGTAATACTCTATAAAAAGCGGGTTCCAGAAAAGAGTACTGAAAAGGATACGCTATCAGTTAAAATAAGACGGAGGAAAAGAATAAATTTAGAATTGAGTTTATAGTTAAAAAGTCCCCTCGAAGAGACTGGTATAGTAAGTAACGACAAGAGTGAGAACGTGTCGAGTTATGGGGTAATAGGACAAAATAAAAAGAGCAACGGACTTAACGATAACCTATAATACGATATATAAACTCCCGGACAAATAAGACACAGAGGGAGTGGGGTTATCTCGTCCTCAGATCAGACTTAACAAGGGATAAGATAACGGTTCCGAATCTTTCTCAAGTTATCGTTACGGATCTTTTTTATTCCACGGGAAATTTATAGACCAACCGGTTTTACGAAAAGGCACTACAGTATGTCTTTTTGGGTCTGTTTGAAAAACCGGTTGGGTTGTAATAACAATAATTTCAATAAAAAAGAAGATTGAGATAATGAGTGACACCTAAAAAGAAGAAATCAAGTAGATTTTACGACGTTAGTCGAGGTCATAATATGTTGTAACATCGGTCATATTAGTCCAGAGGAGAGAATGATCACACTTGATTCTTCCAACAGACGGTAAAGTCATCTGTTTCCTACAACACGGGTAGTTCGGTAGTCGATGACTTCTCCGGGGTTTAACACGGGGGGACTCCCCTAAGTCCCACCCTATCTTGGTTTATGACCAGAATCTATCGATTCCATGTGTAGTTTCCTTACTAAAGTCACTCGGGTCTGGGAACGTAGAAGGGTATGTATCTTTTCACGAGTTTAGTAAGTAAACTCTACAGACTAAAAGAAATTGTCATTAGCAAACTATGAGGTTAATGGACCGAAAACAACGTTTTGAGGACATATAGGACCAAGGAGGGAATGGAGAAGTCC
This sequence comes from Capra ibex, assembly GCA_006410555.1. Classification (NCBI taxonomy): domain Eukaryota; kingdom Metazoa; phylum Chordata; class Mammalia; order Artiodactyla; family Bovidae; genus Capra; species Capra ibex. The sequence continues at coordinate 74,610,042 of SJYO01046538.1, forward strand.
CGTCAAAGAGTCTTGATAGACTCTCTTACAGAAGACGGAATTCAAGAGTCCCAATAGGTGGTCTATTTCCTATTAAGAGTTGAAATTCCAACAAGTGAAAAAATAAAAGGGTTAGGTGTGATCAGACACTTGTAGAACTTCCATTTCCAGTACAAAATGTGAGGTGTATTGTCACGTTCCCCATAGGTCATCACGACAATTTACTCACAACTATTTACCGTCTTCCTTGTTCCCTTCCAAAAGTCACATACGTCGAAAGGGTCAGGTACGGTACACGTATTGCCGGGCACTCGATCACGTCATGTTGTACATGTAAACTCATATGTGTACTGATACCTTCTTTGTGTCGTCCTTTTCTACCCTTTACCTGGACTCTTACTCGTCTTGTCGACACTCATTTCGGACGTTCTACGGAAACGAGAAACGTCCTCCGCGTAGGTAAGGTACTAGTTTATCCTTCATGTGTCAGTCCACGCCTCTCCTTTGGACCACAAACAGAAACATGACCTCTGTCCGGGACTCCGGCGACGGACTAGGACCCCGGTCCCGACCGTCGACTACCGAGACCATAGGAAAGACACTCGTGTTGACGAAACACGTTGCTAGTTTCCGGGAATGTAAGGTGTAGGGTGCGAAGGCAGTGTACGGGGACCTCTCTCTCAAAGGGGGGAGAAGAAAGTCAGTTAGGACAAAGGATCGTTTGATCCTCGTCAACTCGGACCGACAACTCGTAGGTAGGACAGCGTTAAACAACAACTGTAGCAAGAGTCAAAATGTAAGGGACTAAATTGTTGATAACCGAAAGTAACAAAAATCTCCTCCTTGTATGCCCCCGAGACACAACTATTTCTCCTTCTAGACTCGAGGTTATAAAAGATTGACACAATAGTATCCGGTCAATGAATTGAAGAACCACGTAATCAAGAATATCGGGGTCTCAAACTTAACGTTATGGGTAGAGAAAACCAAAAGGACTACCTATATGTTCTAAAACATACGAAAACGTTTGTGTCAAATTTCGGGTAGGAGACGAGTTGTGTGACCCTAGGGGACGTGACAGAGACCTTGTCGAGAGGGTATTGGAAATATCAACGGGTGGTTTTACTTACAGGGAAATCACCTCCTCCTTCTGTACATAGCGGTGTGGTGGGGTTGGGATTACGATCACGAAAACACAGTGACCTCTTATGAGATGCAAGAGACAGGATCTACTCCATAACGAATGTCTCCGTCAATACTTCGTTTCTTTTGGAAAGTTAGATAAATAGTTTTCTCGGAACGTTCAAAGACGAAGTTCCATCCACTTAGTTAATCCACCATAACTCGTCCCTTTCAATTAGACGTAGGTTTCGCAAAATGACGTGTTTGTTCAATTTATTTTTTCGTTCACGTCCGGTTAACTGAAATGAGGTGACACCAACCTTGACTTCCTTCTCCTTAGTAAGGCAGAATTGGAGAAGATTAGGAAAGAATGGAGGCGGAATCTCTTCTTCGTCTACAGAACACCCTTATTCTCTGACCTCCCAGGACTGGACACTGTTTGTTCGTCACACTGACTACGAATAATCGAATTTCTTAATTTCCGAGAACACCCATAATAACCAGAAAATCACTGAACCTTCCTGAAAATAGGTCTTCTTTCACACCCGGTCACTCAAATACAATGTCCCTTCGATTATAAAGAAGGTTTCTCTCAAAGAAGAGAGACGTATATGTCAGTAGGGAACCATAGGTACCCTCTGACCAAGGTCCTGGAGGCACCTATGGTTTTAGGTGTCTACGAGTACAGGGTATATATTTTACCGTATCATAAACATATACTAAATACGTTAGAAGGGTAAATGAAACTTAGTAGAGATCTAACGAATATTATAGATTATGTTACATTTACGATACATTTATCAACATTTATGTTACATTTACGATACATTTATCAAAGACCGACACCGTTTAAGATTAAAACGAAAAACCTTGTAAGACCTTACTAAAAAGATTATTAAAAACTAAGAACCAACCAGCTTAGAGATCTACGTTTTCGGTCTCTATGTCTCCCGACTGACGTGAGAGTAATTGACCCCAACGTAGAATCACAATAGAGACTGTCGAGAGAGAAACGTGAGATGTGGGTTTGTCCGTTATTAGGACTTTCTCACACAAAACTACATAATCAGTACAAATGGGTAAGATTTCCAGAGGGGGTATGGATATAAGAGTACTTGAGAATGAGTCTTACAAGACCCTAAAATCAAATGGACAGATGAGGAAAAAGTTAGACTGAGAGTAGAGATCGAACAAAACATGTGATTTTGTACTTAATCAGGAAACGCACGGTACGACCTTTCTTATGTGTCAAACCACAGTGTCTCTGAGGTGAAACATGGAGACGAATCGATAAATGACTGTGACCCGTTCAATGAGTTAGAAGGACTCGTAGATGAGTAGACATTTCACCCTTATTAGTGTTGGGTGACACCTTTCCCCAAAGTTCCTTCGAGGATCTCTGGGGTCTTACGATCCTATACTTGTGTACTCGTAACCCGCGATACGTCTCAAAACTCGTCCCCCTCACTGCCCTACGCGACCCGTTCTCTTTGTTACAGGTGGGTAAATTCAGCCTCTTCCTGTTCCGTGTCACGGAAATCTCGAGTCTTGTTTAGTGGGTTAAGATAAAGGGCTTAACAAGTAGAAGATACTCCGTACTACTTACGACTGAAATCTGAGGAAGGGAACCAAGACGGTCGTTAAGTCATCGAATTAGAAAAAAGGTTAGAGTCGACAACGGATTATTAGACAAGGTCCGTGTCTTTAAAGTAATTGAGGAGTTACTACAGGTGTCCGAAACTGGCACCTAAAGTAGACAATTCGACGAAAATAAAGTCGATGATATGTTTAATGGGAGACGGACCCTTTTTTTGTTTTTCTTCTTCGTACGACAACCCGCCCACCCCCTCGATGCTCTTTTTTTCTTACCGACTTCGGGAAGACATAAAGAGTCTGTTGAAAGGAGAGGCACTTTTATCTACAGGTACCTTCTTTAACTTAAAGTTTTCGTTCCTGAGCTATTGCCTCACTGGGGTTTAAAAGAGTGACCACCGAATTCTCCCCCGGTGACAGTGTTGGTCGTACTATACACTAACAGAATAGTAGGGGTCTTTTGACATAATATAAACCATCTTTACCTCGACACCGACCACGACCCTTACACGACTTACGTGTGACTAAAGATGGTTCAGACTCTTCGGTCCTCTACTTCCCCACCTCTGCCCTTTCACTCTTCCCCTTACCCCCGCGCCTTCCTCTCAAGATGATTTCTAAGAACGAATTTTCAGAGTGGTACAACGACGCGTACTCTGACCCTAAAGTCCGTAGTCACCTTTTCCATAAAACCCTGTCCTCAGTATGACGTATTGAAAGGGAGACGCTTCGAAGAAGATTGAACATCTCGCCAACCTTGAAGAGGACTTAAGGATACTGTATAAATGAAAAGAACACACAGGGAATAGTTTTACGTAGTCAAGTCAAGTTAAGTCAGCGAGTCAACACAGGATGAGAAACACTGGGGTACTTGGCGTCGTGCGGTCCGGAGGGGTAGGTTGTGGTTGAAGACCTCAAATGGATTTAAGTACGGGTAACTCAGTCACTACGGTAGGTTGGAAGAGTAGGAGACAGTAGGGGAAGAGAAGGGCGGAAGTTAGAAGGGGTCATAGTCCCAGAAAAGTTTACTCAATCGAGAAACGTAGTCCAGCGGTTTCATGACCTCAAAGTCGAAGTTGTAGTCTTGTGAGTCCTGACTAGAGGAAATCCTATCTGACCAACCTAGAGGAACGTCAGGTTCCCTGAGAGTTCTCAGAAGAAGTTGTTGTGTCAAGTTTTCGTAGTTAAGAAGCCACGAGTCGAAAGAAATATCAGGTTGAGAGTGTAGGTATGTATCGATGACCTTTTTTACGTAGTTTGGTAAACTAAATATATGGACAAAAAAAGAAGTGGAACCTTAAATAAGTCTCGTTTCCAGTACAATATGCTCCGATTACGGTCACGAGTCCCCGGTCTTTAAGAGATCCATACTCGTCGTCATATCGGTTCCTGTCTTCAAGGATTAACCATTGGTTCTTTTGGTCTTTTTGTCATTTTCTACCGGTTAAAACCTAATTTAGCTTACTACACACATTGGACTTATAATGTCCTAGATCTGTGTTATGGACCACTACACATTCATCTGGACCCCACAAATGAGACAGTGAAGTTAATTGTGTAATCATATATTAATAAAGACAATAAGACGGTACATTTTTAAACCGATCTGTGAGTCTTCGAAGATCCCCTTCTCTGTCACTAAATCCCACCTCACCCATAAGAATTAACAACAAAAGAGTAAACAGACACAACTCTTAGACTAACGTTGAAATGGTAGAGGGAGGTCCTGGACTGATCACCTTATGTGTTCTTCCCCATGTCCCGATTTCCACGATTCCTTTCTGGCATCCGCCAGGAGAGATTACGACCCACTACAAAGGTCCATCCGTAAATTTTCTCCAACTGGTACGTACTGGATTAAAAACGGAACAACTGTACGGAAGTTTTATAAAAAGTATTGATCAAAAACCTGGTTCACAAAATAGAATTTTACTTTACCGTCCGATGTTTGTAAAAGTTTGTCCACCAAAGATTTAAGACGTGTGTCATAGAATATGTTTTTTTCTAAAGTGGGAAAGTAATACAACGTAAATTTTGTGAAAAAATACAAAACTTTCTATGAAAAATCAATATTCGATATTCTTACAAAAGATTACATATATTACTAGTCACATCTCTAGCTAATTAAATCATTTCAATACTTAACTCCCTAAAGATATAACCTACCGAAATTAAAATAAAAGAAACTTTTTGTACCTCAGTCAAAGTGTAGAGGATAAAGAGGTATAAAGAGATGTTTTATGTGTCCGACCGTGAGAATCAAGTATTTACCTTTTCAAACTCCTGGTCTTTATAGTTAGTTGTACGAGTTATAGTACTCTATGGATACTATTTTAGTCTTAAACTTCCGGGTAAGAAACAAACTTTTACTGATCTGGGGGTTTGATTGTATTATAACATCTAGTTAATATAATTTTTTTTTTTTTTTGACAACGTTTTTTTTTTTTTCTTTTTCGATCTTAGATCACGTCAAAAGAGTTTCTCTCTATTCTCTTACGGAACCCTTAAAAAAAGTTCATGTTGAAAGATGGGATTTGATGTGGTCTTACAGACCTCTACGTACACCTTTAAACAAAGAAATCATACGTGACTTACACTAAGAAGGTGTGTAATCTCTAACTCTTTGTAGGGTTTTTTCTGTTATCGACTTTTTAAGAAATCCCTATATAAGAAGAAAAGAGAATTTTTTATTATTTAAAATAACCACTTATTAACTTTTATATTAAAATATATGTAAATTTCACATGTCGTACTACTAAACTATATATATATACATATATGTGACATCTTACTAGCGGTTCTAGTTCTATTAATTACGTAGAAAGTGGAGTGTGTCAACGACGACGACGACAACGGTCCAGCGAAGTCAGCACAGACTGACACGCTAGGGTAGCTGCCGTCGGGTAGTCCGAGGAGGCAGGTACCCTAAAAAGTCCGTTCTCATGACCTCACCCCACGGTAACAATTGTAAACGATTTAGAACACACACACACACACACACCATACTTATGAACTATAGATGAGGGTCGTCGAAAGTTGATACGTCATGACATCAGCGGTACGATATGTAGTCCAGGAGTCTTGATGACGAAGAAAAAAAAATTACTTAAAAATAACCCCACATCAACGAAATGTTGCGACACAATCAAAGAAGACATGTCGATGTACTCAGTCGATACGCATGTGTATATAGGGGAGGAAAAACCTAAAGGAAGGATAAATCCAGTGATGTCTCGTGACTCACCTCAAGGAACACGATGTGTTATTCAAGAGTAAGTCAAGTCAAGTCAAGTCAAGTCAGTGAGTCAGCACAGGCTTAGACACACTGGGGTACCTGACGTCGTGCGGTCCGAAGGGACAGGTGGTGGCCGAGGGTCTCATATGAGTTTGACTACAGGCAGTACAGACACTACGGTAGGGTGGTAGAGTAGGAGACAGTAGGGGAAGAGGAGGACGGAAGTTAGAAAGGGTCGTAGTTCCAGAAAAGGTCACTCGGTCAAGAAGTATAGTCCACCGGTTTCATAACCTCAAAGTCGAAGTCGTAGTCAGGAAGGTTACTTATAAGTCCTAACTAAAGGAAATCCTAACTGACCGACCTAGAGAAACGTCAGGTTCTCTGAGAGTTCTGAAGAATAATCGATAGACCAAATATATATAATCACATATGTACAGTTAGGGTTAGAGGATTAAGTAGGATGGGAGGGAAGGGGAGAACTGTAGGTATCTAGGTAAGGGATACAGATACAGAGAAAAGGACGAAACGGTTATTCAAGTAAAAATAGTAAAAAGATCTAAGGTGTATATTCGCTATCTATAATACACTACAAACAAGAGAAACACTAAATGAAGTGGGACATACTGGATGTACTGAGATAAAGACGGGAGAGGGTAAGACACCGTTGATGGTAAGATTAAAATACGAGGTAGAGATAATTAAACTGAAAAATTTTTTAAAGTATATATATACACTATGGTATGTCATAACATAGAAAAAGACATACCGAATAAAGTGAAACATATAAATAAACAAAACTAAATAAACGTAACTAGTAGGTAGAACACGATTTACCTTCTTAAAAGAAGAGAAAATACCGACTTATTATAAGTCATTATAAGGTCATACACACACACACACATTGTAAAAGAAATAAGTAATTAGGTAGGTTTCTGTTAATCTAATAAAAGTAGAGAACCGATGACATTTATTACGATACACTTGTTTTCACACGTTTATAGAGAATTTCTATGAATAAAATTAGGGTTCTCATCCTAACGACCTGGTATACCATCTCAAAAATAAACAAACTCCTAGGAGATATAATAAAAGGTATCACTTCACTTTTCAGAATCAGAGAGTCAACACAGACTGAGAAACGTTGTTTACCTAACGTCAGACGGTCCGAGGAGACATGTACCTTAAGAGGTCCGTTCTTATGACCTCGTCCATCGATAAGAGAGGACACCTCCTAGAAGGGTCGAATCTCCAATTTGAACCCAGAGGACGTAACGTCCGTCTAAGAACTTCCATGTAAGGGTGGTCCTCACATATTTTCAAGGGAAAAGAGACATAGAAACGATTATAAATAATAGAGAACAGAAAAACTACTCGGTATAGTGACAGCAAGACTAAACGTAAAGGACCTACCAATAACTGGAACTCGTAAAAAAGGTATATGAATAACGACAGAAGTCTTTTTCAGATAAGTCTAGAAAACGAGTAAAAACATCTTAATAAACGAAGAAAAGATAACTCAAAATATTCAAGAAATATATAAAACCTATAATTTAGGAATAGTCTATATACCGAACATTTGTAAAAGAGGGAAAGAGATACAACGGAAAAATTAAAAAACTAGCAAACGATACGTATTCGAGAAATTAAACTACATGAACGTGAGTAAATAAAATCGAAAATAATGAACACAAAAACCGTAAAATAGGTCTTGAGAGATGAAAACATTAACGAATTGAAGAAAGACAGTCTTTTCAGGAATTGTGGTAAGAATAAAGGTGTGTACACACTATGATTCTGACTAGGGTTAATCCTAGAGTCGTTTTGAGATGTTAAGGTTTATAAAATCTGAACTCAATGAAGACTAAGATAATTGAGATATGGAAGAAGAGAATTCCTTAATCGTATATCGTATCACCATTTTGAGTCATAGATCAGGCGGTCATGGGGGTAGAGAAGATGAGTGACTCTTTTACCATTTGTGTAATTGTGACTGCAGAAGAAGATCTACACTCTATGTGGTATTGAGTACCTTTCACATGTCATTATCCACACCATACTGACCTATCTATACTAATTGTAACTCTATTTATTATAGTCAGTCTGGGTCACCAGTGTAAGTAGAGACTCGGACTTAAATCAGTCCACCTAAGAATAAAAGTAAAGTCATGAACTTTAGTCGCTCCACTCACAGTCAGTCGTAGAAAGAGATGACTTTGCCAGAAAGTTTTACACCAACAGTCTTATGGATGTAGTGTTGGTCTTGACGAATTTTACTCTAGGGACCCTGAGTGGGGTACTCACTCAGAGAGACCACTTCGAGTTCTTAGAGTAACGTTTTTCGAGAGTCAAATAGGACGACGTGGTACTAAACTCTTAGGAAAGGACAAGGTCTTAACTTCAGATAACCCTGGTATGTTCCATAAGGTAGGGAGGTGCTAAAATTACCCTGACTAAGACCAACAGACCCACAGACTTTGAGAGGACGGAAACAAAAGTGAAACACAAATTGTATTAATGGACGACGACGACGACGACGACGATTCAACGAAGTCAGCACAGGTTGAGACACACTGGGGTATCTGCCGTCGGGTGGTCCGAGGCGGTAGGGACCCTAAGAGGTCCGTTCTTGTGACCTCACCTAACGGTAAAGGAAGAGGTTACGTACTTTCACTTTTCACTTTCACTTCAGCGAGTCAACACAGGCTGAGTAGCGCTGGGGTACCTGACGTCGGATGGTCCGAGGAGGCGAGGGATCGTAGAAGAAATAGTTTCAACTTTGGAAGTTTCGGCTGAGAAGAGGACTTAAGGTACGAAATGAGTGACGGTAAGTAAATTTCATCGTACAAACGGGGATCTGGTAAGAAGTAACATAGTGAAGGGGAGTCGTACGTGTCGAGAACGGACCTACACAGACAAAGAAGGGCAAAAGAAGTCATGTACATAAAGTGACAAAACAAAACAAAAAAAAGAAGAAAAAGGATCTACTACAGTGAGTTTTAAAATCTCCGCGTAGAAATGAAGTAATCGTGTGTACGGAAAGACCATCCTGAACTGAGATGGAAACCACAGACTCTACTCGGACTTATCGAACTCACATAATTCTGTATGGTAGAGGGACCACTGATCGAGTCCTTACTGGTGACTAGTTTGGACTAGTCACTCTTTTTTACCTCCGTAACCCTTACCCCTCTTCAAACTAAAGTTTTTTCTTCGTATAAGAAAAACACACACACACTTTTAATAACCTTCTGTATGATAAAAAAGGATGCGGTCACCGAGCGTTAGGACAAATATAGAATTTTAACGGACTAGTAATTAGACGTCACAAGTTTCTTTATCAACGCGAACAATGAAAAAGGGAAGTCACACCAATACGATAATTAAAATTTAAGTTATTCCCTGTACACAAAGACAAACATAAGACAAAGTGGAAAGAAGAGGTAGGAACAATTATTAAAAACTCATACACCATATACTTTAGTCATGGTTTCCACTTTGATATGTCTTTCAATAGGGACCTCTTTACGACGATGTGGGTGTAATACAAGTGGGTTGAGAACGAGTCCGGGTAACCCTTGGTTAGAATAATCAGAGATTCAAGAGGTAGGAGACTAAAAAAAATACATGTCTGTTCATCTTTACAAATAAAGAGAAAGAATGTGTTCCCCTTGTAGATATCGATAGAAAAATTTCTAAAAACGTAAAACGAAAGACATTTACTGTTATATAGGACTTTTATAAAAGTGTAGTCAGGTACCTCTAACAGGAGTAAGAAAGAGTCTACGCGTAATACAGTAAGATGAACATGGTGTCAAATAAGTGGATAAGGTGATGCACTGAAAAATTATAGAATAATCGTTATAAAATTTTAATGTTTGTTACAAGGTCACTTAGTTACAGATAGATGTATAAAATATGTAGACCTCCTATTTTAAGTCTTATTTAAAGATATACTTCTTAATGACCAAGTTTACAATTTACAGAGGAAAAATCTATAACGGTTTAAGGGTAGGTTTTTACTAACAGGGTCAGACGTGAGACTAGTCGTTACCTACTCTCATAGTCGGACGGGTGTCGGACCGGCTTTCTTACACGATGGTGAGAATACAGGTGGACTATCCCTTCTGTATCGAAGTCCCCGAAAGGACCATCGTGTCGTCATTTCGTGGATGGACGGTTACGACTCTACGTCCAAACTGGCGAACCAGTCCTTCCAAGGGACCCCTTCCTTTACCGTTGGGTGAGGTCATAAGAACGAACCTTTTAGGATACCTGTCTCGTCGGACCGTCCGATGTCAGGTTCATCAACGATTTCTCAGTATGTGTTGAATCGTTGATTTGTTATTACTACTCTCTTTCACTTATGGGTGTGCGTCCTAAAAGTATGTAAAAAGAGATTGAGACATCAATATTGGACCCTTATGTGTAATCTTACCGATACACACACTCAAATCTTACGTGTATACAGAAGATTGGAGCCTCGAAAAGTAAAATAAATCTTTCTTGACGACCATTAAGTTTATGTGTCGGTTATCACATTTGACGACGAAACCTACTACGTCGTACTCCTGTACCCATATCTTGACGTTGTTAGTGGTAGTAGTGGTCTACCTTTTAGGGGACCTTTTCTTCAGTTCTCCCTCTCTTCTTTTATTTACTTGACACTTGAAAGTCTACAAGTTCGACCAAAATCTTTTCCGTCTCCTTGGTCTCTAGTTTAACGGTTGTAAACGACCTAGTACCTTTGTCGTTCTCTCAAGGTCTTTTTTTTGTAGATAAAGACGAAATAACTGATACGGTTTCGGAAACTGACACCCCAAGTGTTAGTTGACACCTTTTAAGACTTTCTCTGCCGTTATGGTCTGGTGGACTTGGACGGGGAACTGTTTGGATATACGTCCAGTCCTTCGTTGTCAATCTTGACCTGTACCTTGTTGTCTGACCAAGGTTTATCCCTTTCCTCATACAGTTCAAACATATAACAGTGGGACGAATAAATTGAATATACGTCTCGTGTAGTACTCTTTGTGACCAGACCTTCTTCGTGTTCGACCTTAGTTCTAACGACCCTCTTTATAGTTATTGGAGTCTATACGTCTACTGTGGTGGGAATACCGTCTTTCACTTCTCCTCGATTTCTCGGATAATTACTTTCACTTTCTCCTCTCCCTTTTTCAACCGAATTTCGAGTTACAAGTTTTTTGATTCTAGTACCGTAGACCAGGGTAGTGAAGTACCCTTTATCTACCCCTTTGTCCCTTTTGTCACAGTCTGAAGTAAAACACCCCCTCCCCCAGGTTTTAGTGACTTCTACCACTAACGTTGGTACTTTAATTTTCTGCGAATGAGTAACCTTCCTTTCAATACTGGTTGGACCTATCGTATAATTTTTCGTCTCTGTAATGAAACAGTTGTTTCCAGGTAGATCAGTGATACCAAAAAGGTCACCAGTACATACCTACACTCTCAACCTGACACTTCTTTCGACTCGCGGCTTCTTAACTACGAAAACTTGACACCACAACCTCTTCTGAGAACTCTCAGGGAACCTGACGTTCCTCTAGGTTGGTCAGGTAAGATTTCCTTTAGTCAGGACCCACAAGTAACCTTCCTGACTACGATTTCGACTTTGAGGTCATGAAACCGGTGGAGTACACTTCTCAACTGAGTGACCTTTTATGACTACGACTCTCCCTAACCCCCGTCCTCCTCTTCCCCTACTGTCTCCTACTCTATCGACCTACCGTAGTGACTGAGTTACCTGTACTCGAACCCACTTGAGTCCCTCAACCACTACCTCTCCCTCCGGACCGCACGACGATAAGTACCGCAGCGTTTCTCAGCCTGTCCTGACGCACTGACTTGACTTGACTCGACTCTCATTGGATGTGTATTCATACACGAGTCAGTAAAGTCAGTACAGGCTGAGAAACGGTGGGATACCTGATGTCGGAAGGTCTGAGGAGTCAGGTTTCCCAAGGGTCCATGACGACCTGACCCAACGGCACGGGAAGACGTCCTCTAGAAGCTGGGTCCCTGGCTTGGAGGTAAAGGACGTAATATCCACCTAAGAAATGGTTGACTCGATGGTCGGTTCGGGGTTGGATGTGTATGTCGGTCAGGGCAGAGATAGAAAGCAAGGTATTAAGTCACCTAAAAGGGGGTCTTCAGAGAGAGAGATATATATATAAAATTATACACTAGTCATCAAAGTAAAGGAACGAAGTCATCAAAAAGAACGGTTCTTACAAGATACGGGAGGGGTGAGACAGAGGGTGGGGTAAATAAATTGCACAGAATCCGGGACTTATTAGGTAATAACGAAGTCGAATCTTTGGGGAGGAGACCTTAGGGAAGAGACGACAGGAGTAGTGGGAGGAGTAGGAGACAAACCCAACTTATAAAGAAGGAACGTAAGATCGATGATTTTGAACACGTACACACGATTCAGCGAAGTCAAACACAGCCTGAGAAATGCTTGGATACCTGACTTCGGGCGGTCCGAGGAGACAGGTAACCTAAGAGGTCTGTTTTAATGACCTAACCAAACGGTACGGGAAGAGGTCCCCTACAAGGGTTGGGTCCCTAGCTTGTACACAGAAAATTATACAGAGGACGTAACATCCACCCAAGACATGGTGATCGCGGTGGTCTATCGTTCCTATCTCGTCTCGGCACAACGAAACAATACAGAGAAGTAGACATAACATGCAGGGAACGTACGAACTTGATAAAAGTTAGGTAGATACATTATCTCCCTCCTTCCTGAGTTCGACAGTATTCAAACTTTATTCTTTTAGAACGGATTTTATTCTTTTACCCACATGGATACCGACTAAGAAGAACCACAAACTGTCTTTTGTTATTTTAAGACATTTTGTCAATAGGAAGTTAATTTTTCATTTCACCTTTTTTTTTTCTTTTTTTTTCTGATTCAGTTTTAGGGAGAAATTTATATATCAACTACTAATTATTATTTACCTATGTTGGTACATTGGTAGCGATATTTTATTCGTTCTCTTTATAAAAAGTCAAGCATTCAAAGGGGGCACGGGAGAGAAACAGTTAGTGGGGTGGAAGACGGCGAGACCGGGGTTTCGGTGGTATCCAGACAAAACACAGTGATATCTAATCTACATTGACAAAACCAAATTTAAAGAGTCTTGGACAGTTTTATAATAGACTCCTCCAACACGGTGAAAGGTAAAGGTGACCGTACATACTCGTAAGATCAACAAGGTGTTTAACAGTCGTCAATGATAACAGTCAGAAAAAAGTAAAATCAGTAAAATCGATCACATAAAGAAACGCGGAAATTAAGATTGTGAAGTGTTTTCAATTTCCCTGATTAAGTCCACTAATTTTTTAACTAGTTCAGAGAAATCTACTGGGGTTGGTAGGAAGGAGAGGTATATGCACGTACGATAAGAAAGATAATTCTCTAGATCGAATAAAGGAGAGGAGAAATTAGACCCTACCGTAAACTTGACCAAAACTGGTTGTTTACCTCGTCTTCACTACGAGAACATTAAGACTTTGGTTCTGAATTTTCCCAACTGTCGAAGATGAAGGACCTCGGTCTTTAAGTGTACGAAACGACAATCTTCGGGTTGGATGTACCTTCAATGTAGCGCCAACTGGTCTATCACCTTGAGAGTTGATCGTTTATCGGTCGAGGTACAGTCATCCTAAAGAGTCTGTAAGGACGGGACGATTCAGAGGTGAACCGGGCTGGGACACTTGGTAGGATGACTTAGGTGAGTTGGGTATCAACACTCTCTATTATTTTACCGACAAAATTCGGTGACTCGAACTACCACAAAACGATTTATCGTTACGACGACGATTCAGTAAAGTCAGTACAGACTGAGACACGCTGGGGTATCTACCGTCGGGTAGTCCGAGGGGACAGGGACCCTAAGAGGTCCGTTCTTGTGACCTCACCCAACAGTAAAGGAAGAGGTTACGTACTTTCACTTTTCACTTTCACTTCAGTGAGTCAGCACAGACTGGGAGTCGCTGGGGTACCTGACGTCGGAAGATCCGAGGAGACAGGTACCCTAAAAGGTCCGTTCTCATGACCTCACCCTACGGTAACGGAAGAAGCATTCATGGTTGACTATTGGTTTTATAATCATATACTTTACGAATTGGATTCCGAGGAAATTATAAACGGTTCGTAATTATGTGGGTAAGTAAGTTTTACGTAAGAAACATATGATTCGTAACACGATTTATAATGTTGTGACGGTACGCAGAACTCTTTTTATTTTCCTTTAATGAAAGAGGTAAGTGTTTACTATCGTAAATCAATATTGTCAATCCTTAGAAAACTGATATTTAGTAACTGGGAGTAAACCGGAACTAGTTCTCAGAGAAATAGGGTTAGTCCGGAGAGACTCTCGGACTTTACTAAAGGGATCCGTGGCTCATGGTACTCAGAAGAAGGTGTGGGGGAGGAGATCCCATTGGGAACATCCCGGGTCCTATGTTGTTGTGGACGACGAATTCTTTGTCATCCTTACACTGGATGAAGTCAGTGCAGTCGTCTCTAAAACAGAACGTTGTCAAGTAAGAAACTCATTTACTCCACGTCAGAACTTATCGACATCCTCTCATCTAACTAACGACTACCTCGGGTAAGTTCGTCGGGGCAAGGGGTGGTGAGTCTAGTGGGTGGTAAGTCTAGTGGGTGGCGAGTCGGTGTCAAGTGTCCGTCGACACTGTCTGACTCAAGTCTTTCTCGTGTCGTTAACGTCGACGGAACTACGGGTCTCGTGTCTTACGGGAAAAACGGAGAAACCTTTTACTTTCTCTGTCTTACTGGGTGGCATGGCGTGAGACCGGGACTGCTACGAGGACAGGTAGGACAAGAGTGTCGTTCCCTGAACTCTCCGAGTAACTACCAAACTCGACCTACTCTGGATGACGTCGGCTTTAAGTGGTGAATGGTCTAGGTTCCCTTTCCTCCGGGGTCCTCCAATTCACTACGAGATGATTTAGTGTGTTCTTAACCTTCGTACCGAGTCTGGTGTACAGCCCAGTGATCTTAGAATTAGTATCCAGAAAGGATAAACTTATAGGACAGAGAGACGAAGCGACCACGAACCCTGAAAAAAAGAAAAAAAGAGGTTATTCACGAGTACGAAACCTTATTTAGATGACAAAGGAGGTCTCATATCTAGTATCTCTGGTCCTATACACGGTCCTGGCATAGATTTTGGAGTAGTGGAAGAACAGTGATCGTGGAGAATGGATTTATTGAAGTATTAAATCATTAAGTCGTTTCAAAGGACCTACTGATTATATATTTTTTTAGATATAGATGTCATTTTTAGTCATACACTATTGAAACACATACTATTAGTAAATTAATCTGTAAGGTTACTTTACTTAGGACTAACAAAAGTACTTCGTCGTAATTCAGTATTTATAATGTCTTCAGTCTGTTTCACTTGAATCAGATCTCGGAACGAGACCATGTTATCGTAGTCGTTTGTCACCCGTCCAACGATCTTTACGTCTAAGAGTCCGACACGGGGTCCGGATGACTTAGTCTTCTTCTCTTCTGCAATTAGTGAGTCAGCACGGACTGAGAAACGTTGGGGTACCTGACATCGGGTGGTCCGAGGAAACAGGTGCCTTAAAAGGTTCGTTCTTATGATCTCACCCATCGTAAGGGAAGAGGTCCTCTATCCTCTAGAAGGGTTGAGTCCCTAACTTGGGTACACAGGTCGTAACGTCCGTCCAAGAAATGGTAATTAGTCTTAGATGTGAAATTACTCTAGGAGCCCTCCAAACATGAGTGTAACTGTAAACTCTTTAGACTTTGTCTCATGTCTCTTCGTCTCCTTCTTCCTTAATAAAACTGACTACACTAATTCCTCCTAGGATGTCGTCTCCCGTCGTCTGACTACACGAATAGTTCCGTGAACCTAGTCTGTCTGGACCTAATTCGACCTCCTTCAACCTTTCAAGGAATGTACTAAACCGGTATTTTACCCGTACCGTAATCACGGACAGAGGATCCCTCGTTCTTTTATGAACAATACACCTTTATTCCCCCACACCCCTTACTTCTTCACCTATTCCCTTCCTCCCCGTAATCTTGACTTATTAG
Organism: Capra ibex; assembly: GCA_006410555.1. Lineage (NCBI taxonomy): Eukaryota > Metazoa > Chordata > Mammalia > Artiodactyla > Bovidae > Capra > Capra ibex. The sequence goes on from SJYO01046538.1 coordinate 74,626,091, forward strand.
GTGTCGTGACACCGTTGACCTCTCTTATCCAAACTCAAATAACAACCGACCCCTTCGCTATTATGGTAATCGTTTTTGTCTCTTCTTTAAAGTAGTTCACCTTCTACTCTTCTTCCTCCGATCGTACAGATCAGAAAAGAGATCCTTAAAACTGGGAACTCAAAGTGAAGTTGTACAGTCAGAGACTTGAGGTCTGTTTCGCGTTTTAAACTCCACCTAAGAAGGAGAGTCAACGTAAGGAGGTGACACGAGGGGTCCCCGGGGACTTATAGAGGGACTTTATCTATGTCTCGTCGGGAAATTGAAGTGACATTTTCCGAGGGATTTACGTCGAGCTAAAAAGTGAGGTGTATCGTAAAACGAAATACGTGTCTCAGTAGATTACATTTCCCATTAAGCCCCAACTATTTAATCGTCCGTCCTTTCTCCGGATGGGTCTCGAGGTCACTCGGCAAATCGTAAACCACTCGAGACATCTCGAAGCCAGTGAAGGGTGTGTGTCTCCATCATTTATAGGGAGAGGCCTACCATGAACCCCTCTTGCGGAGACGTAAAACTATGAGACACTTCACGTAAGGACGCTCGTCGTCAGTAAAGTACAGGATCTAATCTTGAAGCCTCGGTACTAAGACCCCCAGAAAAATCAAGTCGCCCCTTTGATACGAGGTCCCTCTACAGCACTGAAGGACCCTAGGAATAAGTCGATCAATAGATTCAGTCAATAAACCCGTGAAAGGAAAGAAACAAAGAAAGAAAGGGGCTAGGGAGAGAGGGTTGACGGAAGAGACAGAGAGAAAGAGAGAGAGGAAGGTACTGAAAAGGGACGACCACTTTTCAATCACTACAACTTATTTTCAGTTACACAATCAGTGAGTCAACAGAGGCTGAGAGACTCTGGGGTTCTTGATATCGGTTGGTCCAAGG